>OZ022260.1:38066258-38666258 GCA_963978905.1 Trichostrongylus colubriformis
ACATTGAATTGTGGCTTCAATTACAGGTGTTGTTTATTTACAAGCGCTACCGTCTGTGTACTCGAGTAAATAACGGGCTGCACGCTCCGTGCTGGTGAATTCACTTGAAATACGCCACTATTCAGTGGTACCCCTTACCTACATATAGCCGTACAAGGCAGGTACCCAAACTAATCTACCCAAGTTTGTCAAAGTGTTCAAAAAGGAGTGTTCAAGGTTAATAGCAGAGGGCTTTCATGTGAGCTGGTTTTCCTTCAATAGGGTATAACTATACCAAAATATCGTTATCTGTAAAGTCCCGTACTGCATACTAGGTTGCGTTACTAGTGTTATTTGTGGCGTTGGAGGGGCGGGACTTTTAAGATAGGTGGCCTTTTCGAGGTAGGATCAGTTTTTTAAGTGTCAGTCTAACCTCAATGGTGACACAATTCTCGTCGAAAAATTGCTACTCCAGAAAAAAATCGAGTAACTAGAAGAATAAAGTTTTCGGGGTTCATCTTTCTCATTCTGGGATATGTCTCACATTCTGCTTCAATTCAAAACCATACTCGCTTTTGAATATTGAATTAGCTTATCCAATGTCTGGGGGAGGAGAGTGGGGAGGGTGGACAATCATAGAAAGCCAGTGCTTTAATTTTTTCAGGCTCGCTTGCTTTATCATAAACTTCGGGAGAAAAATTCGTTCATGCGAGCGGACATCAACAAGGAATTTGATCTTGGCACCTTACTAGTGGAGTAGGGGGCAATATCCGCTACACTACACTCGCCTAATCTGGATTTACCATAATTTCAATTGTACTATCATGGTTTTCGCTGTCGTTGGGAAAGGCTAAAGGCTGTTTTCTTTTCGCTGTGTGCAGTAGCCATACTGAATTACTTCGATGCAAAAGGTCTGATATTTTGCCCCTTCCAAGTTCTCCTTGAGGAGGTGCTGTTGTTCCTATTCGCTGTAGAAAAACGAGCTGTTTCACAACGCATTCTGCTTCCCTTCAAAGTTCTGAAGGCATTCGAAAGAGATAGGGCCTGACTTCCAGGATCACCCACATAAATGTTAGTCTTTTATTCACTCCATACGAGGGAGGCCAATTTCACTTTATTTATTTGAGCCGTTTAAAATTACAGGCTGCTTTCAAAGAAGTTCTGAATCGCGTATACAGTAGCGGTCAAAAATATATGCGGTTTTGGATTCTTACCATAACTTTGGTCGAAGTTTACATTTCTTATCCAATTTTTTTTTTTGTTTTTTGAAGGCAACTGGTACTCAGTGAAGCAAAGTAGGGTGTAGTGTTGAGATTGGAAAATTTACCAAACTAAAAACTCTAAAATTAGCCAAACCTTTTCAGAAATTCAATTGGCCATAAAAAGCTTATAACTCATCGAAACGGGCAGGTGGGCAGAAAATATTACGGAATGAGGCTGGGACTTTGTTGCACGCTATTTCAAATCCTAACAGCACTGAGGCACGGAGTTGACCATTTTCAGTGGTTCCAGTTAAATAATTTTTTCAACCTTCACACTGCATCCTACTCGGCTGAGATACTTTATTTCATTGAGTAACAGTTGCCTTCAAAACACAAAAAAATTGAGCGAGATATGCAAACACCGAACAAAGTTATGGACAAAATCCCAAACCGCATATATTTTTGACCGCTACTGTAAGTGTTTCAAGCTTGAATATTGACCATTTGAGAAACTCTGTAGCTTCCAGTTTGGCCAAATTGAACGTACTGTCTGACGTACACACAAACCACACACACACATACACACATACACACACGCATACACACAAACACATACACATAAAGTCAAGAAATTCAGAAAAAAAGTGAGAAAATGCCATTTCATAGACGTAGGAAAACGCTTTTACCCGGAACACCTTTACCTATATCAGATTCTATTTCCAGAAATTTCTTTTTGTACTTTTTTTTGACGTCTTCACGATCATTACGTCTCCTTTTATGAACTAATCAGTGAGGAAGCATTGCGTGCTGTTTGAGTAGTTGATTCCTTTGATGGGTTTTCAAGTAATGTGTAGAATGCACTAAAAAGCAGCGGACGAACAAAAGAATTGCGCCATACGACGGACCTTTAAGCGCAGCGTCCTCAATGCCGTCCTTTGTTAGCTGATCATTGACGTCATCGTTTTTTTTTCTGAATAGATGTTGTATTGGCATCGCAAGAAACCTTACTATTCACTTTTCAAAGAGTAAGTATGAAGGGAATGTGCAATGCAAAGGAAAAAAACGATGTATGGGGTAGTGGCAAAGGCGCCGTGGACCCATGGCTCAATTAAGCAAAGGACCCATCTGGGCCCGTCTAGAAAAAAGTGAGTCGCAGATTTTTTGGCAACCTTTTCACGCGTTTCTTGCGACCCTCCATCTCCTCCATGGCCGGCCTGACACTGGTAACGTCACCATTTTTGCAGCTTTTTGCATGGCTGCTTCGACAGTAATCGAACCCAGTGGTAGTCGGTGCGCAGACGTAACCCTGCACTCATAACCATGCGACCATCACCTCTTTATATCGTAATCGTTTTGTAGATTGATTAGACGGTTTTTGATTAGAAAAATATTGGACAGGTCATAGCGGTTGGTAGAATAATGCTATTTCAAGATGTCGTACCAGGCTTGATTACAAGAGAGGGCCATATTTTGAGTGAGGCCTGACGTTGACGCAACATGGGCAACAGCATCCATAACACAACAAATGACGAGCAAGAGAGAATGTATTTGGCATGAATAACGTGTGGGATGCATTATCAATTATAATAGCGTGGAGAGAATCGTGAAAATTCTTTGCATTGACTAATTGTCAACACTCGTTTATTCATCAAACATTACTTGGGGAAGAAGGAGAGGCATAGGTGACGAAGTTGGGATGTATTAGCTGTCAAGGAAAGCTGGTTAGGCGTATGTACTCGAAGCGACTCAATAAACCCAACACAGTGAGCTCACCGCTCTAGAGTTACTGGTCCGCCTCCAGGCAAGCACGTCAAGTGCTGTGTGTGACCGTGACACATCACAGATCCTTGTAGCAACGATCAAATTTCCATGGTGAGGTGCGCGGGAAAACACATCCACTGTCGACCCTGAAGAGGAAAGTGGGGTCTCGATTTCTCGGTTTTTTTCTTTTCTTTAGTTGGTTCTTCACTGAAGTACTACATACTTACCACCCCTACTTTCATTTTTATTGGGCTACAAAATAATACTTCAATTAGCTTCAGCACCTGCATGGCTTTTTCGCGGAGGCTATGGCCTTGGAAGGCTACCATAATTCTGATTCATATGCACTATTGCGAAAGTCTTGATTTTAACGGAATGACATGCGCTGGAATTGTTGGCGATTTTCGCTCTTATTATGGGAAAAATTTGCTTTCATCCAATCACCTCTGCAATTGGAAGTAATTTGCCTTTCCATGGCAAAGACCGCATATACCCTATACCGTTATGAGTCTTAAACACTGCATTTACAATTTTTCTTTGACGATCTTGCTTTTGAGGGGAACAGGCCCTTAGACTCTTCATTATTATCAGAAAGGGTTTCAAAGAGTGATTCGAAAATTATAATTATGATATAAGTATTATACTAAGTATATAATATTTATTCCTGTCAAATGCATTGATTTTACAAGCACAATGTTAACATAAAGCATATAATGACGATGATATTCTGTCGAACACTCGTCGACGTCAACGACGTGTCAGTCAGCTTCTTCTCGAGAGGTGGAGCAGATGATGTAGAATTCGCCAAACGTCGTAGCCGGAACGAAGCGTGTACCGGAATAGGAGGCGAGGAGTCGTCGTCGGGCGATTGAGCGGCATCGCCAGCGGCTGGAACACGCCGCGGACGGGTACGACATTGAATTTGTTCACAATCAGCGCACACATGCAGATTGCAGAAGATATTCACTTCGTTGCTGAAATATAAAATCAAGTGAAATCGATAATCGATTGGTAGTGACATTTCTGTGATGGCCGCCTTGCGACCGCACGCGTTCGTATGCTCTGCCCTTCGTTTACTGGTTATATGTACGTTTATTCAGGGCTTTCTCGTGATCCGGTTCGCACACCTTTCTACCTTTCTTAGTCAGCGGAACGGGAACAGTAGATGATTCAGTACCCATAATCCCGTTAGGATGAATCATGTCGTTTTAGAACATGAAAACGTGCAAACCTACTGAAGCAGTTGAAAGTGAGGAAGGCAACTCTTGCGATGGGATCCTTCACGAGGGGTGCAATTGCAATGAGAGGGGGTATCCCATGAAGTGTTGCACACCCAAGCATCTTTCAGCGATTTCAAGGGATTTGTCGGCACGTTCGAGAATATATTTTTAATAAGCTTCAGTGGAGTAAGGAAGTGGTTCATTTTCCCTAATTAGGCCTCATCCCTCGGGTATTCCTCAGCCCATGATTTTCTGTGATTTTGAGAAAAATCGTTTCTTAAGAAGGAAATGCGCTCACCTTGTTGGGAATGCCCAAGCTTTGATGTGATTGAGGAATGTGGTACCGCGCTCATCACGGGACACTTCGAAATCACCCCAAACCTGTAAGTAAAATGATTGTGTTTACTAAAAATCCAAAGAAAATGTGGTTTTAGGAGCTCAAAGTATTACTTCAACTCTCCAATGCTTTAATCTAGATAGCCTCAAGAGCAATCTGATGGGAAAGTTATTGTTTTCAGATTATGATGAGATACACAGCCATTTCTTAGAGGACCTCCATTATACCAGACCCTTGCGTCCTGAGCGAAATCCCAACAGACCGCAGCAAGCTGTGAGATGGCGCCGCGAGTGCTGCGACGTCGCAGAGTGGAAATAGGACATAAGTTTTCGCACTCCACCGGGTAGGGTGGGCCGCTCGAGGCCGCATTTCGGTTGAAGGTTCATATACGCTACGATTGCTTAGATCTTTTTTTTAATGCTAATAGAGGGATTGTGCATCATCAAAAGTAAAAAATGTGCTATGCAACAATGCTGAAAAATGCTTAAAAATATGGTCATTGACGTGATGCGACTGCACTCAGCGAATCATGTTGAACTCAACTGATGACAGAGTTTCACTAAATTGTTGTAGATGTATATATTTCTGGTGTATACTTATATTTGGCACAAAGTATGAAAACTCAATTTAGATGCTGTCAAACTGTTCAAAAGACATGCATTGAAACTTCAGCTTTTTACTTACCATACGTGGCTCATTGCTATTAATATTCATGAAAATTCCCATATCATTGTTAACTGAAGTACTGTCGTGGGTAACGGAAGTGTATCAAGGTAGCGTTGAAGGAAACCGAAACCAACCTCTCCTGCACGTTGTACCGAGCAGCCATCGCTGTCACTTAATTCAAGTTCACTTTTTCCGTCGCTAGCCCAACATCGTCCAATTCGTCCTCGACTGGCTGGCCCCAGATGTACTGTGTAAGTCTGTAAGTAAGTAAAAATAATTTTATTGTGGCACAAACCAAAGCTGCTCTCATCCAAAATGCAATGATAGCCTTAAAAATACAGGGAAGTATAGTTTTGGCAGATTGTGTTGGAAAAGGTGCAAGGGTGGGGCAACATCCAGGCCAAGGCGTATCCGTTACCCCGCCCACTGTAGCAACTCAACCGGCTGCACCACGGCGCACCACAGCAGGGGGGCCGCGGTGGCAAGCTGAAGGCACGTCTTTCAACGAAACGATCTGCACTACAGACCTTTCTTCAAGAAGGTTCCACGCGTACATCTGGTTAACATGTTTTCCCATCCTTGTTCATCCTAGTCATCCCCTTCTGGTACGTGATCAGCTTCAACAAAAGCCATCGACGTTACTTATGAAATGAACTCTTGATACACTTGTGCCTGAAGAGTCTATTTAGTGTGTAATTCTGAATAGTCTCATTGAAAACAGGTTCTCCTGGAAAAACGATGAAGGGTCGACGCCTATTCAGTGAATGAAACATTGCACTGTGAAAACGGCCGCATTGCCACAAGTGCTGCAGACTAGTCATTTCTTCATAAGACGTATGAGATGCAAAGCACTTATGGGTTCATAGATGACTATCAAATTTCCTGTGAGATGCGCCACGCATCCTACTTCCCAGCAAAATCGCATGCTTTTTGATAGGCACTCATACTGGGCAGCAACTCCCGTGGCTCGATGCAACAGATGCATAATATTTAGAATTATTTATCGTAATTGTTTTTTTATTGAAATATTCTTTATTACAACTCATTATTATTAGCCATTATGTACTACTACATATTACTGCTTGTTATATCTTCTATAGATGACTGTTATACCATTCGAATTACTCACATGGGATGAAGGCTTGGGCGTTGGAGGAAATTTGGAATGGGATTCAATTCCCGAACGATGGGCGCAGTAGCCATGCATCCAGTGTCACAACACTCCTCCATCCTTCGGTTATAATTCAATAAATAATTAACTAAATAAGCAACTTGAATGTCGTCAAGGAATCCTCCTTGGGAAGGTGTGGCCTGGAAAGGATTGTCAACTGACATGACTCTATGCTGTGAGTCATTTCTCAGTCATTCATCTCCCTTTGTCGAAGTACACCTCCGACATTATATGCGCCAGTTGGCCGAATCGGTGTGTCTTGGCATTGGATCGTAAGTGAGATGACTAATGAAGTCGCTGAAGAGGGTGTCATAGATGGCTGAGGAAGTCAAACGTAAGAGAACTTCATAATTACAACGAGAGGGACTGGATCACTTCTGTGGCCCAACTAGCAAAACTTGTCTCCACTAAGTTGTGTCAGCAGTATGTTGAAGTAGCTCGATCAAGCTGTCTGTCTGGCTAACCACTCATAACCAGATCACTTTATGGAAGGAGCCACTCAAGCCGGCTCGAGATTTCAAGGGCATCAACGATAAACAATCGTTCAGGGATTTTCCATGCAGTATATCAGAACCTGCTCAAATGCGCAGCCGAAAAGAATGTTGAAAATATGCTGTGCTCAGGATTCTTTGAAGCGCACAATGAGCTCTGATTTTATTCAGAATCGTAGTTCAATCGAATGAAATTTGTCCTACATTGTGCTCTTTTGCCGGCTTACACAGTAATTTGAAGGGTGCAGGGATAGCCGTGGTACAGTAAGTGGTTTTTTTCTCAAGTTCTGTTTTCTAACCTGACATCAGAGAACTTTGATAACGAGATTACTGGTGACGGAGTCACGGAATGCCTGAGCGGTCCGGAATCGCTGTCCTCTCTTGTCGGCTCTGTTGTCTGCCTACCATTGACAATGGAAGGAATCCGGGATCTAATCTCGGCATCGGTGCGATGTGAGCTGCGCCATTTACTACTACACCACTGCCACCGAAGGCGTGGTTATTTCACAAAAGTTCAGGCCAATGATTTTATTTTTTCACGGGACTATGAAAGTCCTATACCTATAAATGCAAACATCCTTGGGACCAGGTTGCATTAGAGGGGGCCGATTCGATCCTGGAGACCATGCGGTAGGCAGCATACGACCTCTATCCGGCACCTTTTTTACGCTGTTATTGACTATTTCATTACTTTGTGGCTATCCTCTCTTGTCAGCTGCTTACCACTGACAATAAAGGAAATGAAAGCTATAAAATTACAGCAATCCATATCCCGATGTGTGCTTTCAGGACAGAAAACTCGCGTTGTGGCATCCACCCGGTGATGCGATGGTACGAGCTATGCGGGCCGTACTGGATGGGTCCTGAAGCGATGAAAGTGCTTCACGCAATATCCTAGTCATTATCGCTTCAGGACTCAGCTAGTACGACGTCCCTATCTTGCAGTACCTCGTCACGCGTCAAACGCGGTCACGCTAATTCTCTGTCCTTATGGTGCATTCGGCACAGCCCCTTTGAAGAGCTTCGTTATTAAACGATTTAAATACTGTAATAAAAGTGTAATAAAATGGTATAAAACTGCAACAATATAATATGAAAGAAACAAAATATGCTATTAAATACTGTAATAGTATAGTATGAAATGGTTTACATCACGTGAACTTCCGAGGGATGAGTGTTCTTTCAGGATACTCTGACCCTTCACTGCTCCCACTGCCTTTGTTGGTAAATGCATACTTTATGCACATTTGCCGAGGCTGCAGTCGCTTTAACTATTCAATTTTTGACGAAATCTTTGGGCGTGGCGTATCCGCTAATGAGGACAGTTCTCCGTAGCATCCACCATATGTCAAAATGTTAACAACCATTGCTAACTGGCATGTGTATGGATCACGCGAAAACCGGCTGCTTTTACCCTCGTCAGTGGTCGTTAAGTGTTCTTTCTGCGCATCACGTGTCTATGAACCACGCGGATCGTCCTTGAGTGCGATAATAGGCCCTATAGAGGAAAACCCCTCCTTCAGATCGGAGTTGGCTTCCTGCATCAATAACACTTTTTCTCAAATATTAAAATAAGTCACAAATAAGATAAGCCCGATAGTCTTCTATACAGTACCATACAGTACTCACCACACGATCTCCAACAGTCAACGGTCGTTTAAGTTGTGGTGCTGTCGGCTCGTCTCCGTCACGAACGGAAACTTGATAGTCGACCTGGAAGGGTTTGGTGAGCGGAGCATATCGGTTTCGAATTTAGCCCTTGGAACTTATTCAGTGACAGACCTTAGGAGAGTTGACGACTGACGTAGCCGTAGTGGCACGGGTATCGATGGTGACACCACCGAATGATACAGTCACTTGTGAGTCCCTGGAAAACTCGCGGCTTACGTGATGATCGCTGTTTGCGGCTGTTTGTTGATTCCTAGATTATCATTGAAATTAATGGCTAAATACTTGTTTAAATTCAGATGCTAAAAAAGGAACAATCCAAAGGGAAATAGGAGCTGTGATAGGCAGATCTGTTTCAATTCACCCCGGCACTGGAGCAGAAGCGGTCCCTCTTTTTATGAGCATCGATCGATAACGCAAGAGCCTTCCTTCTGATGAAGCATGGAAAGGTCATGAGAAGCTTTTTTTGTTCCCATTATTTCCTCGAAGTAAAGATAAATGGGACTGGTGTGCTGGTGTGGGAATAAAAGCGAGGGATTAACGAAAAGCAGAAGAGGCAATATGTAGGCGGCAACGGGTGCGTGCAGATATGACAGCAAATCGCGTGGCCGCCCGCGGCGAGCGGCGCGGCGGGTGCGAGTGCCAGTGGCGGAGCATGGCAACCTTCAAGCGAGGCAGTGTGGCATGAGTGGAAGCGCAGACGTGACGCAGTCACGCTCGGTCGGCTCCCAAGGGCAATCGATACTGCGAGTCATACTGGTGGCGCCGCGAGTGAAACGCCGCAAAACGATTCGCTGTCATATTTGTACACACCCGGCGACAATTTTCCTGTGACAACTCTTGCGAAAGGCTAACAGGAACAAAAAGCAAGAACATCAACAAACAGTAAGCTTTCGGTGTCAATCAATACGTTTTAGTTAGACGCCATACATTTTGTTTCCATTCGGGGTATAACGGCAGACAAATGACATTTGGCTTATTCAACGGCTCGTTGGGGCAGATGTATAGGTAATTGTAATGTTTTATTCCTCTAAACAAGTGCGGAATCATTCTGGCACCGTCTTCGAGAGAAGGAAGGCGTGGTTGACCCAAGCAAAGATGGACCCACCATGGAGAGCACCATGGAAGTGCTACTTTTCACAGCAGCAGCTCCACTCCTCATAATGAGAGATGAGAAGCAGTCACGGTGAAGGCGAAGAAGCGCTGAGTAGCGATGAACTAGGATCACAAAGGCGCTCAAGGGAAGGCTAGGGGAGCGAATATTTAGTCCCGGACTAGGTTTGAGTTTGAATGTACCAGAATTCACAAAGGAAAAATAACCAAGGAGCATACGATGAGCCGTCAACAGGAGTTATGCCGTTGATAATCAAAATATTAGGTTGATTCATAATAAATCGGACAAATGGTAGTGATGATTTCTAGAGATCATAACTCAGTAACGAATTAACGAAAATGGACGCGCGAGGTACCGTTGGAATGAGTATGAAAAGCTCTTCAAATTACCGCAAAATAATCACTCCAAAGTAAAATCATTCCGCCACAATGCCGCACGATTTCAAGCGGTCCAGAGACCACATCCGCAACGTCATACTATTTATATCGCTATCTGGCCAGGAACCCGCGGATATCGGCAGACGTCTGATAGAAGTTCACAAGGAGCATGCCCCCGGCAGAAGTACACTGTAGCTGTAGCATTCGAAGTTTGCGTCAGGCGACTATTCCATCGAAGACGAAAACCGCGGTTGAAAAGCGTACACGGCGTAGAGAACTGGGAGCTGCTCGATGAAGGTACCACAGTATCCGCCGACGTCTACGTTCGTCAATTACGAGAATTGAAGGCCAATGTCCAAACTTCGCTACGGCGGCGGTCACATGTCTACTTCCAGCACGACAACGTGTCTACTTCCACAGACCGCACTTCGCAAGATCGACCAAGGCCGAGCTCCTGTCGTACAGTTGGACCGTACTTCTATACCCACCGTACTCCCCAGACCTGGCCCCTTCAGATTTCCACCTTTTCTCCCACAGCCAACGCCACCTGGACGGCCAAGACTTCAAAACTCGCGACGAGGTCAAGGCGGCACTCGGCAACTTCTTCGAGCTCCAGCTTCCGGCCTTCTGGAGCAAGGGTATCCATGATCTGCCTATACCGTGGCAGAAGGTCATCGATAAAGATGGAGTATATTTCAAGTGAATCCCTGTTGTCGTAAAAAAGTTGTACGACAATGATTAAAATTGGTCAATTCGTCCGATTTATTATGAATCAACCTAATATTTTGACTCAAATCCATCGAAAGGGGTAAAAGAAACTGACAGCTGTGAATACCTGTTCTCGTAACTATTCTTCCACTTCAGAAGAGGGGATGAGGTGCGAAACTTGCATTGAAAAAGCGCGGCTTGGGGTTCTGGAGTCTTATCGGAGTCCCGCAGCACAGCGAATCATGCTGCCGTTCATCCGATGGGGACCGGCGTCGGAACAACATTCGCAGTACACTGACCTAGCTCCTCGCCCGTCTGCAGTCTAACCTATCCCAGTGATGCAGAGGGAAATGAAAGAGAAGGGGGTTTCGTAATACAATTTCTCGTATTCTCTGCCGTTTTACTTCGTTTTTTTACTGTCACACTGTTAAGCATCCTTACTTTTATATTCCACAATAGACCAGATTTTCCCCTCGCGGCGTCCTTGATGATGAACTGATATTTATGAAACGTAAACGATAACCTTTATGAGACGCGCCGCACATTCTAGTTCCATTCAATTTTCTATACAATGACTTGTGGTGGCCAGACTATGTACAAGTCAGTGCCTTTACCTTTCCAAGCGAGTCTGGTACCAATTTACCGACCCCGAAGGGATGGAATGCTTGCTTGACCTAGGCGGACGTTGATGCCGGATTTGATCCCTGCATTATGAGAGTGGGGTGCGCGCCACCTGTCACTATACCTCAGCCATTAATGGGATCATGGAAGATTACTTTAGAGCTTTTTTCTCGCCGAAGTCTACTTAAAGTCTGATAGATAAGTCCGCCCGCACGCGGTGTCGCGCGCGGCACAGACGACCGCAGCCTTCAAAGAACCAACCAGAGATGAAGAAAATTGAGGAAGCTACGATTTGCGGATTGTATTGACAACGAATTTATATTGTAATGTATATTGTATTTGTTAATATAAAAGCGAGTAACAAGTAAAGTTGAGGTCGTACGAAAGGTGAACACGGAATCTTGAGGAAAGTGAACGAATGGGAGGAGAATCGTTGTTCAACGAGGGTTTTAATGCAATGATGGTTTTGGCGACGGAATAACGGTTGAATAAAAACTTTTCTTTATTCCTGTTATGACCCAACAAAAGCCAGGTATACCAAAAGGGGCATCAGGAAAAGGATGAGCTAAGGAGAGATAGCTGCTCTGGTTTGCGACAGTTTCTATTCAATTTCTGAGGAGACGATCGTTAACTGCTTCTCAAGGGCCTTGAACCAAGAGTCATTTTTAGATGAGATGAGTGAGGATCTTAATGTTATGAGTGTCTGTGGCAATGAAATGGAGATTGCGTAGGAAATTTAAGGTGAATGATCATCGTTACACGGGTTAAACGAAGATTTTGACACGTGGTATTTTTAGATATTAGAAATGAAGTTGAATAAACAGTTGCTACAATTTTAATTTTTGATAACTGCTGTTTATCGCCGCAGCTCGCGATGCGAAAGTTACTACAAGGATGCTGAGTTATGGGCAAAAGCTTCGGTGGCGGACGGGACTCGAACCCGCACTTCATCCTTTCCGGGGATATGTGCTAATCCATTACACTACCGACACCACCTTCACCCTAACTCAGCTTTCTGAATGGTATATTTACCATAGCTTATCAGCACTCACACGTATAACGTGTTGAGCCGGTTGGCCAATATCGGCATCGAACCGTGAAGCTGAAAGCTTTAGTAATGATTTTGATACTTTTAATTTTTGATAACTGCTGTTTATCGCCGCAGCTCGCGATGCGAAAGTTACTACAAGGATGCTGAGTTATGGGCAAAAGCTTCGGTGGCGGACGGGACTCGAACCCGCACTTCATCCTTTCCGGGGATATGTGCTAATCCAGTCCCGTCCGCCACCGAAGCTTTTGCCCATAACTCAGCATCCTTGTAGTTGCTACAATTCTAACAGTTTTAATAATAAAGGATGCATCGCGATCCTGTGTACTTTTAACACTGCACCTGCGTTCGCCGCTGCCGCGCGCGACACCGCGTGCGGGCGGGCTTATCCATCAGACTTTAGGGTAATTAGAACTGTTTTTGTCGATAATGAATCGATATGTATTTATGGTGACATTCAAAAAAAATCTCTTACCTGTATATAGGATTTGCTGGAATACATGTCAGTAAATAGCGTTTATCGTTTTTCACATCGAACATCTCACCACCCTGCACTGTTATTTCATTTTCGTAGTTTCCCTCTTCAGTTCGCCTTGTCTCGCAACCGATAAGTGGAATCTGTAAGAGATTTGCGTGAGAAGCGTTTCTGCTGTCAAGAAGGAGATGTCCCTACTAGGTAAAAGCTGACGGACTCACCTTAACTTCATAGTCGGTACCACGTTGGATCGACGCGTTCACATACACACAATTTGGATCTCCTTTCTCTGTTTGAATCAGTCCAGTAAACGTTTCGCTGAACTTTATGCGGAGCAAAAAATCTGTCTGAAATTCAGTTCGGTGGGATTCGAAGGATTATAAAAGGAAATGTTATAGTGCATTGCCAGAAGGCGTCCCATCCTAGCGCTACCGCCAAGAGATCAGGCTACGCTCAGATCAACTGTGAGATCAACTGTATCAGATCATATATTCCACTGCCATACCTCTGCGGCCATATCACTATTAGTTCGCTGGATAACACAAAAAAAGGTAAATTAATGGTTGATCAGAAAAATTTCGCAGTGGTTCGTTTTTGTATGTTCAGTATTGTATAGTTGTTTTCAATATAGGCGAGGAATGAAGATAATCATTCATGTCATTGTTCATGCAAAGAAGGTGGAGGCTGCTTATATACTCAGCGCCGGCGGGACATGGTTACGTTCACAGCCAGCGAGGCAGAGTAGAACGATGGAGGTGCAGGGAAGGCGCAGACAACGAGGAAGGATGGCATAGGAGGAAACGCGAGGACATGCAGTCAGCGGCACACCCGGCGCTGCAAAGTATGAACGCTGCCTCGAGCGTTCAACAGGGTTCAAATAAACAGAATGCATTCCGTGTGATTCAGTGCTTCTGAAGCTTTAGAATAACTATGTACATTCTAGTTAGTACATCACTAAACCAGGACAAGGAGACGAGGGGGACCTGACGGCACGAGAACATAAGTTCCTGTATTACCCATATATTCATATTGTACGTACCTTATAGGGGCCGCACGCAAAGTTCCATGCAAAAAAAAATGACGATCCGACAAAGACACAGCTCCTCAAAGTGGTGGCCGAGGGGACAGGGTCTCAGAGTAAATGCCCTGTCCCATCGTGTGCCACGGTTTGAGACGGAGAATGAATGGTGACTGTTCACGTTATTTTCTATTTCTACTACACGTCTCCGACGGCGGCGGACCACAGGGCAGGCACTTACACGGTGGCCTCGTCCCTCCGAGCGCCGCTTTGAGAAGCTGTATCTTCGCCGGATCCTCACTTTTTCGCGTAAAATTTCGCACGCAGCTCTTACTTGACAAATACAACGTTAATATACATATATGGCTGAAAGAGAAGCTTAATTTTCCATGCACGATTCCTATAAGAATGAGACGCCGATCTAAATTTTAGGTAAAAGAGATTATTGCTGATTACGCTATCAGCCTCATAAGACCAGTAGCTTCGCCGCCTTTATTTGTGGCTTGATTCTTTGTATCTCCTGCATGTTGCCCAGGTTTATCAAAAAATTAATGTTTCTTACTTTATCGCAGGCGATTGATGTGTTGAGTATGGTGGGAAGTGAACAGCATGTCGATATTAACAAAAGCAGAAAAATCAGTGTCATCTGCGAGGTTGTTTGATCCACTCCACTTCTATCTGAAACAGCTCCGTGACTTTCACTGATACTCCTCTCACTAATGAGATCAGACTTCGAGAGAAATCAAATGTTAACGAATTTACTAGCATTAAACTGACGCCAAACTTTTTCAATTTGCGCTTAACTGTAGGAAATCGTAAGGCAACTATAAGCTAAGGCATATGACTCACAATGTGGGAATATATAGTTACAAATAGGAACTATAAACTGCGTGAGCCTTTACCCATAATTTCCTACCCAGAAGGCAATCAGGATGGGGGCTGATATGGTGTAGTGCAAGTAATTTAGAGTTTGTACAGCTTATCGACTGTGTTGGATCTTGGCTTTATCCTGCATTTCAGCATTATCTTTCCCATACTCCGTACCAGCGAGGTAAATATTGGGTAGTTTAAAAAGTCTTTTCGTATTTTCAAATACCGCTTTTTCTCTCCAAACTGATTTCCAGCAATCTCTTCTGTACATACACATGTAGTACAAGTCCACACGCATCTATAGGTATTATTGTCTTCCATCTCCCGGATAATCCTTTTCAGCAAAATAAACATGTCAAAGGTCAATGTCATCTTCACTATCGAAAATTTTTCTTTGAATGGCGTTAGATTGGGAAAGGAAACGATGATAGTCCGATGGATCAAGATCAGGGCTATAAGGTGGATGGGGCAGCAATTATCCAAGCTCGAGAATTTTTTGGCGAGTCATTTTTTCAATAGTGGGAAGACTTGCCAAAAAATTGCCTCGCCAAAAAATTCTCGAGCTTAGATAAAAATTGCTGCCTCATAGCCCTGATTTTGCTCCATCGGATTATTACCTTTTCCTTTCCCTGTCTAACGCCATTCAAAGAAAAATTTTTTTATAATTTTTGTATTGAAAATGAGGTTGACTTTTCATATGTTTATTTTGCCGAAAAAGGTTATCCGGGAGATGGAAGACAATAATACCTATAGATGCGTGTGGACTACATGTGCATGTACAGAAGAGATTGCTGGAAAGCAGTATGGAGGGAAAAAATGGTATTTAAAAATACGAAAAGACTTTTTAGACTACCCAATATATACCAAAATAGTAGATAAAGATGTTAAGAGGGTAATTAAATAAAATAAAGAAGGATAATAAGCGAAAGGCAACGATTGTTTACATAATGAAAAAGTGGTAGAATAGAAGAAGTATCCTTGAAAACAAATTTGTTGTTCCACAAACAAGAATTGAACTTAATTCTGTAACAGCACGCGCATTTGCTGAGTAATCCTTCGACCACCGGTCTCAGAACCAGGATCAAGCATGTATAAGGAATTCTCACGGGGGGGGGAGATCGGGTAGGGGATCGTATGTTTTCGAAAATATAACCTAACATCTAACACCGGTTTTGATGATATGGTCTCTTGAAAAAAAAATGTCGAGATATCCTCTTTTCATGACAGAACAATTTTACTACTCTCGCAACATTATCAGCATTTATGGAGGTGCGTCGTAGTAATCATTTGTGGGGGGCGTCGTACTAATCAAAATTTTACTTGAAACAACACTTTAAACCTGCTTGAAACGACGGAACATCAAAATCAAATAGTGTTGATAAAGTTCACCATAGCTTATTAGCTCTCACACATACAACGTGGTGAGCCGGTAGGCAAAAAATCGGCATCGAACAGTGAAGCTGAGGCTTGGGTAGATATTGATTTTAACAATTTGATTTTGAAGCTTTTGCCCATAACTCAGTGTACTTGTACAAATTCCGCATCGCAAGCTGTGGCGAAATCAACACCTATCAAAATCAATACCTACTTGAGTTGATAAAATCATTTTTGCTTCCGCATGTTTTCAATATTTTCTTCAGTAATATTTATATGAAAATAATGTTCCAACAGCTACTGAAATTTGCTGGGAATGTCAAGGCTCACTAATAACTGACTAGGTCCGAAATCAGCAGCTATCAAAATTTAAAAATATCAAAGTCATGACTAATTCCATGTTACAAGGGTAGTGAAAATTAGCATTGAATGAACAAGTCAAAAAAGGGAATCATGGAAGTAATAGTAAACAAAAGCAAAGTGCAAAGTTTATGTTACTTTTTGGCGAAATCTCCGGAGCTGACAATTTTGCATGGGAGTAACCATAGTATCAACTTCCATTTGGATTCGCAAATCAATTTACGCGCGTACAAACCGCACTGCTAATCGATATTTGAGTCAGCGTTCCATTGTCTTGCAAAAAATCAGAACGAATAATAGTACTATTTTTTCGATCTAGGAAACACTGTACAAACAGGCTCTAAATTAGCTCTGATTGACGGAAGCTGGAACGTGCCTTCCTCAGACACCATTTTACTTCCATTTTACCCGAAACAGTTGCTCCACTGGATTGGCATTAGCATTCGAATTGAGTCAATATTTGAGGGAAGAAATAAATGGATGAAATTTTGTAGATCAAATCCGGAGGTTCTCAAATGTTTTCAAAACATATCGCCCTCCTGTTGCGTATTTCAACTCTGATCCTTTCCTCTATGCTCCCACACATTAAAAGATTTTGTTATCGATTTAGAGAAATTCGACAAACATTGCTGCCTCGATCGTTCTAAATGGGGAGAATTGGTATTTATTCAACACAGATGAATTTGATCTATAGATAATCACAAAATCTGCGCCAAGCGTCATTCCAGTCAGTTTATTAGAATTTTCAATGAAATGTATTCTAATTCAAACACAAGTAGTCCAAATAAAAAAAGTAAAGGAAGTAGTAAAAAATCGAATCCATTGATCCCATTGATATAGGTTCGAATCATATATAAATCTGACAGTTTGAATAAAGTCATCCGTTTATATTGAAAGGTACATTCCAATTAAGTTTTAGCTAAATTGCACATTGTTTCAACGAAGTTCTCATGTAAAAAACCGAAATTTCTGGAAATTTTCAAAGAAGCAGCGTTAAGACGTTCACAGCTTTCAGAGATTGCGTGGGTCATTGACTGAGAGGGCACCCAGTACTACTCAACAGTTTATTGGGACTCCTCCATACTCTACATATTCGTGCACTAGAAATGGTAATTTTTGGGATGGACTTCGATTCCTCCTTTGTCACGATTACTGCCAGGGCTCCATAACAAACCAGAAAACAGCGGTAGCCTTTTTGAGCTGTCTTTACCTGTTTTTCTTTTTTTTTTGTCGCCTCAAAAATAACTTTTTGAGTAGAGAAAAAAGAAAAATAAATAGATTGAAATTTTCGGAATTCCAATTACACAGTGATGAGACATATCAAACATTAAGATTTTTCAAAATCAAACTACGTGATTGTGAGTTAATATAAGCGGCAGGATGATTTCGAAATTAAGCTCCAGTTTTTGGTGTAAATACTAAATGTGGAGAAGAAAAGTTTATGTGATTCAAAAATCAACGCTATTACTAAGCGCCTTGGAACATTCCAGAAATCTGCTGCTTTTCCGGTCTGATTAGATGGTGAAGGTTGAAGGACAAAGGCCTAATCCAGAGGCAGGTTACTGTTATAGCTAGTCAATTGCATGGCCTGGTAATTACCTCATTGAATAGCTATATGCGATTACGCACACCTGGTACATCGGTTTTTGACTTTCCGAGAGCATTGACTGAGAAATTGATGGATCCATGGCGGAGAATCCCATCAGAAAGAGAAGACTCGGAAGTAGAAAACGCTATTTTCGAACGGCGTTAAAAAAGAAGGATTAAATAACTTCCGCTTCTTTCGCATACTGTTTCAATATTTTCCTCAGTAGTTTTATAAAAAATACTCTCCTAACAGTGTCTGAAGTTTGTTGGGGATATCAGGGCTAGTTTAAAAATCAGCAGTTATGAAAATTCAAAAATCAAAATCAATGACTAGTTCCAAGATTCGTCCTATATGGCCACAGTAATCCACGAATTCAAATTCAGCCAAATTCAGCATCGTTAATAAATATTGAACGGTGGCAAGAGGCATGAGCTCATGCAGTGGTTTTCTATAGTAAAGCACTACACGACGGAAGATTTTGTACTGAAAAGTCACCATTTCAACTGAATGTAGTGAGTAACAAACAAATCGATGTGTCCATAATAGGCTTGCTGAAGGTTTTCTCAATGACGGATGACGGCAGGTTCGGTAAGGCAGCCTTACGCATACAGGTGGTGTTGGTGGTGGAGGTGAGGTAGCGGTTTGAAAGGTGGAGAGCATTGGCGACAGTAGTCAACCGTCGTTACCTGCGCTGAGGTACCTGACGTGCGCGAGGCCGGCCCTATAATAACCCCCTCATTAAGAAGGAGGAAAGCAAGACGAACACAGAGGCCGGTTATGGAGCGGCGCAGCGCTGTGAGGGTAACTCGAAAGGCGATGGTAAGCGACCACTGTAGCGCACAGGAAACATCCATCGGGTAGTGGCAGAAATTTGCTGAAATTTGGGAGAAACGCTTCAGAATCCCACGGAGAATGATTTCCAGAGCTTGAAAAAATAAACGTTAAAGAATCTTGAGTTTAGAGGCAAGCTATGAAACTGCACCATGTGCTTCGCATTTCTTCGAGGTTCTAAATGAAGGAGGATAACGGTTAGCTGTACCTTCTACACTGGGTACTCAGACCTGCTAGCCATTACCTTCAAGCATTCACTGATGGAGAGGACATGGGAGCAATTGAGGCTCTTTGCGGTCGGATGTCATGCAATGTGAACATCAAAAATCTCATTCCTGTCTCCAGGGCACTCTCAGATCTCGAGGAAAGTAGCCGCTTCAGTACGACCCCTCTATGGCAATCACTTATGATCCCCCTTTTTTGACTCTACAATACCATTAACTAATGCAGAATTACATAACGCAATGTTTTTTTCCATGTCCCCTTTTGAGACGAAAAATATTAATTTTGCATTTTGTCACAAGGAGTTGCAGTGATATACCTTTTGCTTCTTATCTGCTTGTTGAAAGATTAGATTTTAGTGCTTATCGCTGAACTCTGAGGGTACAACCCCAACCTCCATCCCCTACCCAGTCAAATAAGGCCCTTTCGAGGAATCCTCGACTCCCAATGTATTCTGCCTGTCACCTCCATCACCCCCCCCCCACTCCCACGCCACTCATTCCAATCCACTCTCTCATGCGAGCTGTTTCAATGGAAGTGTCGCAGTGACAGAGAAAAGGAATCATTCCAGAGTTGGGAGCATTGAGTAAGGTCTCCAGTTATTGTG
Source organism: Trichostrongylus colubriformis (assembly GCA_963978905.1). Taxonomy (NCBI): domain Eukaryota; kingdom Metazoa; phylum Nematoda; class Chromadorea; order Rhabditida; family Trichostrongylidae; genus Trichostrongylus; species Trichostrongylus colubriformis. The sequence goes on from OZ022260.1 coordinate 38,085,967, forward strand.
CCACACACAGTGCTGAAGTTCGTGGTCAAATTTCAATTTTTGGATAAAAAAAATTTTCTTATTATAAGATGTCCTGACCAAGCCTGCTAGAGGGGCGTTTCACGATTCTTCCCTCAGCTATTATTAGAGCCACCTCTCCACTTTTCTAGCATAATATAAAGTTACGGAGCTAAGGCAGTGGCTAGAGGCGCAGTACCACATACGCGGAATTAGATCGACTCTCCGTAAGGCACAGTTACTGTAGCCGGGTTGCCAATTAGTTTTTGGCTCATTTGAAGCATTAAAAACAATTATATGTATACAAGGCTGTTCTTGAAAATCTTTGCATGAACTAATATCCATCAATCATCGTTTCGGTTTTTGTTAGTAGACAAGTACATGGCGTGTCGTGAAATAATTAATCATAGCCAGCCAAAGAACAATTCATCTCAGTTCAACCTAAAAGTCCGGCGAATGATAGAAAAACCCAAAGCTCCGGCGAATGATAAAGTGCCCACGTCGGGTTTAACCACATTTTAGAAGCCACGGCTGAGAACAACATTCAAGGAAATTTCTATTTTCCGCAACAGATTCCAACTTCTCTTCGTAAAGCCTAGCATCTATTTCATTTCCAATCTTTTTGAATCATGCCAACAAGGTTATTAGGTGGAATGTCCATTGACGGTCTAAAGTTTTGACCAGATAGTTTTTTTTTTCAAGAGAGGTCCTAAATGTGCTCAAGATTCACGATTTTGTTCACTATACCGCGGAACGCCTCTCCCACCACCGGTTCCAACGGAATTTCGGGAAAACACTGAAAGAGATCCTGTACGTTAAAAAACGAACTCACCTGTTCCATCGCCGCTGTGTTTTTTGCGCTGTGACATGGTACAGTAGCCTCAATAGTATTCGGCCAAAAACCTTTTTGTCATGTCTTCTTTTCTACTTGACTAAATGTGACAAAATTTTAGGTGCCTGAATCTATTGTCAACGTTTCCTTCTACTAGAGTGCCGCTTGACTCTCTTCATGGTTTTTTACAAGAATTTACTACAAGACCACCGAAAAAAGAAAAAGGCTTGGTTAAGAAAAACGGCTTGCTTTACAAAAACAAAACGAGCAAGCCTCAGAGAACATCAATATTTTGTAGAAAGACCACTTTTGATGACAGCGGCACAGCGGGACGGCATAGGGATGGCACTCCAAAAACAAAAAATTGTATATAACCAGTAACTTACACCGTTGAGCGCCGAAATGGTATATTTCGTATGCAGTGTTTCCAAGTACAGCATACTACAATTTCTCTTAGATCAGTCCAGTCGCAAAAAAGTTACAGGTGCAAAACCCAAGTGAAAAACCATTTGGCCGAATGCTTTTGAGCGCTACTATATACAGTAGCGCTCAAAAGTCTTCGGCGAAATGGTCTTTCACTCGGGTTTTTTCACTTGTAACTTTTTTGCAACTGCACCGATTTAAGAGAAATTTTAGTATGTTGTACTTGGAGAAACTGCATACTTAATATACTATTTTGGCGCGAAACGGTGTAGGTTACGTGGTTATATGAAATTTTTTAATTTTGGCAAGCCATCGCTATGCCGTCCCGCTGTGCCGCTGTCATCAAAAGTCGCGTTCTTTCTACAAAATATTAATGTTCTCTGAGGCTTGCTCTTTTTGTTTTTGTATAGAAAGCCGTTTTTCTTGAACAAGCCTCTTACTTTTTTTGGGTGGTCTTGTAGTAAATTCTTGTTAAAAATCATGAAAAGTGGCAAGCGGCGCTCAAGTAGTAGGAAATGTTGACAATAGGTTCAGGCACCAAATATTAAAATTTTGTCAAATTTGGTCAAGTAGAAAAAAAGTTATGACAAAAAAGTTTTGGCCGAAGACTTTTGAGCGCTACTGTATGTGGGCCCTTGGGGTTTCGCTGTAGCCCTTTGCAAAAATGTCAAGTATGACGCAATGACAAGACGTGCAACGGTGATGTCATGTTCACGACTCGTTATCAATCAGGGTTAGTTGATTTGTAACAAACTTGTTCGTCTCAATAACAATGAGATGTGCTGATCAGTTAACACATACAGCTGTCGTCTTCGATTCTGCTATGCTTTATATCGATCTCCGTTGATTAAATATGAATTTAGGGAGCATTCATGAGGATTTTTTTCATATACATTCGGTTTCTTATCTTCTTCTTATGATTTTCGGACACTGTTACTATATCTTTCATATTATTGACCTTATGATTCTGACTACTTCAAGACGATTTTTCATAATTGACAGCATTTTTTGGATGGGAGAATGGCGGCAGCAGCCTTACGCAGAGAATCTTTGCGTTAATTCGGAAAACAGATTCGAAATCAGTGTAGGAAAATACGTCATTGGACATGCAGTGGCGCTTAAAAGTCGTCGGTCAAACACTTTTTGTCATAACCTTTTCTCTGCTTGACCAAATTTGACAAAATTTCGATATGTGGTGCTTGACCTATTGTCAACATTTCCTTCTAGTACTTGACTCTTTTCATGGTTTTTACAAGAATTTACTACAAGACCACCGAGAAAAAGAAAAAGGCTTGGTCAAGAAAAACGGCTTTCTTTACAGACACAAAACGAGCAAGCCTCAGAGAACATCAATATTTTGTAGAAGGACCACGACTTTTGATGACAGCGGCACAGGGATGGGACGGCAGGAATGGGACTCCGAAAACAAAGAATTGCATTTAACCACGTAACTGCACCGTTGAGCGCCAAGATAGCATATTCAGTATGCAGTGTCTCCAAGTACAACATACTAAAATTTCTCTTAGATCGCTGCAGTTGCAAAAAAGTTACAAGTGAAAAACCATTTGGCCGAAGACTTTTGAGCGCTACTCTATGTATCCCATAAAACGGGCACTTCGATCTTGGGCCTTTCCCTTCTTAGATAAAGACCCACACAAGCGGTAGACAATGTTTAATATTTTATAAAAGTTTTTTTCTCCACTGCTTGTGCCGATCCATTCACGCAAACTGTGCCTTTCTACATGCATGCGCCTGAGCACACGCCGGGTTCTTACGCAATGCAAGCGCCGCCACCATTTCATACAACAGCTCGCCCATACATCCTTTTCAATTTCAAACCCTTCAAGCCTTGTAGAAGTTTCACCTTAACAATAGTCGTTAGGACCGAAGCCTCACCCTTTCATAGAATTATTTTCATACATTGAACGTGGTTCATGAGAAGGAACTAACGCGCGCTCGAATTGGAGCATACCGTAGGCGCATGTTAAGATTCGTAACTATTAAATCTAAATGTAAATTAAATTAATACAAATTAAATCTAAATATATGAGATTGTTCGTATTAGATTTATGTGATTTATGTCCATTTTTGGGCTCTGACTCTTCGTTAACAAATAATAAGTATCCTACTATATATAATTCGCTAAGTATGTCTGTGTGTGTGTTTGTCCGTGTGTCCCTCTGTCTGTCACGAAATTCATATCTCGCGTCGGAGTAAAGCTGGGGCCATGAATTTTACAAGTGATGTAGGGGATGGCAAAGGGACCCTAATGGTGGTGGACCGAAAGTGATAACGACTGATAAGGGCTGATAAGGAGCCTCGGAAGACAAATGTCGCCAAATCCGTTTCGCCTTTCGCGTTGATCCAAGAGCGCTGACACCCACAGGTGTTTAGCAGGGTGGACCAGGGACATTAATGGTAGGTGATTCGCACTGATAACGGTTGATAAGATTCGATAAGGAGCGTAAAAGGTCTTGAGTCGTCGAATCCGTTTCGCTTTTCGCATTGATCCTGAAGCGCTCACACTCACAGGTGTTTTGCGGAGTGGGACGGGAACATTGGTGGTGGGTGATCCGGCTTGATAACAGTTGGTAAGATTTGATAAGGAGCATGAGGAGGCAAATGTCCTCAAATTCGTTTCGACTTTCGCGTTGATCCAAGAACACTGACACTCACGGGTGTTTAGCAGGGTGGGCCAAGGGCATTGATGCTGGGTGATCCAAATTGATAATGGTTGATAAAATTTGATAAGGAGCATGAAAAGACAAATGTTGTCAAATCCGTTTCGCCTCCGCGTTAATACCATAACTCTGAAACTCATGACTTTTGAGCAGGGTGGAACGGGCACATCAACGATGGGTAATCTCAACTGATAATGGTTGATAAGATTCGATAAAGAGCGTGAGAAGGTAAATGTCACCAAGGCCGGTTCGCTTTTGCGGTGTTCACATTCGCAGGTATTGTAGGGGGCCTCAATGGTATTGTTGGGTACAAGGGTCTCAGTGAAACTAATAACGGCTTACAGTGGCTATAAGAACCGTTAGCAACTGGATTTGATTGGATGAGATCCCATCGCTTGCTACGACCGCTTTAGCGAAAGCGTCTGATGCTCAGTGTCATTGGGTGAACATAATTTGCTTAAGTTCTGATATCACTGGCCGATGTTTCAACCGCTAAATTGCCTAGCGTTCCAAAAAATGGTGCATTTCTCTTGAGCGATCTACATTGGCAAACATGATACAACCTATATTTGTGATAGCAAAGCAAGCGGTTCACTAGGAATCATTTTCCAATGCGGTACTGGCAGCAAACAGGGTATCGACCGCTAGACTGTGCAAAATTCCAAATAGTGAAACATGTTTACGAGAACGATAAACGTCGATAATCGGCACATGGATCTACTATCAATGTGTAGAAATTAGATGCTCAGCAAGTGGACAAATTGTTACCAGTCGATGAATTCGATTACAAAACTATCGATCTCTAAACTATCCAAACTTCCAATGATAACCCAAACCAGTTGGCTGGCGCACACTACTGCGCGCGCTTCATGTCGACGTGCAAAATGGGTACGATGCAAAACGATTGAAGTGTATTAATACCGAAATGCCTTTTTATCACGCCATCTTCTCTGCTTTCTTCCAATTCAATAGCTCAGCTGAAAGCAGAGGAAAGGAACTTTCCACTCGGTTTCATACACAACTGTGGTCGTGCCGATCAATCTCATTTTGCACAACATCGCCATGAATCGCGCGCAGTAGTGTGCGCCCGCCAACTGGTACTTAAATAAACAGCACAAATCCATTTGATCTGTTTTCATTTAATGGGCCTTTACTCGGTTAATGGATCAATGTGGGTAAAACCGTGAGCTGTGAGTGCTTGCAGTTAACTGGAGTCAGTTGAACGAAAATTTAGGTCCATCACTCGTCTCCCACAGTGATATTGACGTCAATTAAGATTTTTTTTACCGTGAATTTCCGTTTTTTTGTGGGGATACACAACTTTTCACCAATGTCGGAGCTCCTTCCCTTCCCAAGCCTAGGCTTTTAAATGACGTCAGGGTTACTGTGGAAAACGAGTGACCGACCTAAATTTTTGTTCTTGTACTGGATTCCCTTCGCACCCCATGTGCGAAGCAACATTAACTGGGTGCGAGGAAGGCAAGGTCGTATCTCCCACGTGTATTCATCAGGACTGAAAGCTTTCCATCTTTCGAGGTTTCATATTTCTCTGCCAGTGCCCTCGACAACTCCTCTGCAAAAGCCAAGAGCCAATCAAATCAATGAATCACTTGATTGAAATGTTTTCATCAATGTAAGGATGGACGCATCAGTTTCAGGGTACAGAGGTCCGTCTATTACACAGGAAACGCAGCCATTAACATCGATATCTTTACTCCTATGTGTTTTGTTGCAGACTCGTAAAATGCCCTATTTCTACAATGCCGAAAAGGATGGAGAGGCACGGCTCATCCGGAAAATTCTGTTTGTCACTAATTTTTTTGCTGAGACGAGAGTTTTTTTTTTTTGCGAATTTCGATGTATCGCGTGCAAAAGGGTTCCGAATCGCTAAGTGAGGGATACAGTTAAGGGAGGGGGGGGGGGGGAGGGGGAATGGTTTTCTTCATTTTTCAACTTTTGACGGAGCCCGCCATCCAGTTACCATGCTGGTTCACTAGTTCTGTACTACGTATAACTTTCTTTACATTTACTATTTCTATTTAACTCCATTTATGGCCATGACCATCAAAGGACTCGGCATTGTATGTTAATAGTATAAACATTTTGAACATTATTTGGTACTAGATAAAGAAATAATGAATTCAACAATGTTACATTTGAAAAAGAAGTCGTGACATAACATAATAGAACTCGCTTACTTCAGTAAAGCAATGCATAGATCAATAGGATGGATTCCCAGTGGTTTTTTTTCATCGCGGGATACATCAACTAAATGACTTTTGTTGGCGCCGATGATCTTGTTATGAGTCATTACCGCGTCCCTCCCCCCCCCCCCACCGCTCCCCTTGAGTCAGGCGACCGCAATTGTTGTCTCCATAATACACAGTGGGTGCTGCGCACCACAGAGGGCGTTACCCGATTGTGCGCGACGACACGGCGCTGAACTCGTCACGAGAAAAAACTTCCGTTTGCGCATTGATTCCATCAGTAAATCGGACACAAAGTCGCTGCCGGATCGGCGATTTTCCCTACAGCCTATTGAGATCAGCGTTTATCACAGTCCCTCCTCTTAATTACTTTACAACGGATTGATCGACGTTAAGAATCTCGTTTTCGAAATAATTAAAGACATCATTAGGGGTAGGCAATAGTGGAGAAATCCCAAGAAGAAGTCACTCACATGGTAGTCCTGGGCCTAAGAAGGCTATCTGCGGCGAAATCCCGGTGAAAAAGCGCCCCTCCGAGCTGTAGAAGCGCTGCAAAACGGCGAAGCGTTCAGGGGCTCCGCCTCTGCCACTCAGTGGTTCCGCCTCTCGATGACGTAATTCCCGATTGATTGGGGTGAGAGCGGTCGAGGAGATGGGGTAGGATCGGGGGTTTTGCGGCGCGCTTTCGCAGTTTTAGCGTGAAACTCACTCAAGAAATAGATGTTGTCGTCTTTCCAAACAATTCCCCTGTGTTTACTTGGCAACATGCCAATGGAAAACTAGATCAGACTACTCCCCTCTTGACGGACAGGTCGTCCGCTTCGAGAATCAACAGTGGAAAGGGGGTCCTATTTCTCGGGTTTTAGGCCAATTCCATCCGCTGTTTCTTCACTGTCCTATTGCTAGGCATCTCGGCTTTCATATGCACTACTTCTTTTACTTTTCGTCCGACTTTCCCCTAATGATGCCTTTAATGTGCTAACTTACGTGCCCCTTTGTGTTTCTCTTTGTGTTTCGGCTGCTGGTAATTCTTCACAATGAATTTCGTCGCCTCGCTTATTATGTGACAATAATTATGTATATAAATTACATATACACTTGCAAACATATAGATATGGCCCATGATTACAACTTGTATGATCATATACGCTTTTGCAGAACAAGCTCAATTATCAAATTTGCTTGTGAAATAATATTTTTGAAGAGAAAATCGCATATGTTCTAGAGCACATGTTCCAAGTGCTACTTGTCGCCTTTGTCTCCTCTTTTTCTCGATTCCCACAGAAGGAGATGTGAGCATAATAATTTGGCCGTCTGGCATGTTGAAGTGTAAACGACTGTTCTGTATTGCTTTAAAGGAAAGCTATAATGTCAAAATAGATAGTAGGTGACGCATTTTGCGGTAAATGTTTGCTCTAAACATCGTAGGCTTAATAATACCATTCGCAAGCATGTCTTTTTTCTAAGGAAGCCTCCGCCACCGTGGGAGAGCGCATGTTCTGCGGATGTGCCGCCACACAGCATAGATGCGTGTGCTTTCGATCGATATTCTAGTGATACGGCGCACTGACAAACACGTCCAATTTCGTAATCAGTGGATAGTACAGAGACAGAGATTTTTTCCGAAACCCCTGAATTTCCAATATTTTATTTGTTTTTTTATCTACTACACTACTAACTACATTTTTTTTCATTTTCAGAGGGTGGGTCTCACTGGCCTGTTCACTGCCTCTGATACAAAGAAAGTTTTCATAATTAGACTAAGAGTAGCGTCATGAATCTAGATGATGCGTTGCAACTGTGCATCTGTCCAGCTGGTCACATCAGGGCATAACAAATTTTGATGTGTCCTATGACCACATTGCCAATGTGCGATTTCCTTCAGAAATTTTCGACGGATAACAATATCTAATATTATTCATGCCCTGCATATCCTTAAAATTTTCCATTTTTGAAATTGACGGCTTGCTCATAGTCAATATACAGGGGGTGCCAAAAAAATAAAGCAATTCTTCTCCTTCACTTTCAACCCTACTTTAATCGAACTTCAGCGAATTCTGACTAGGTATCTCCACCTCTAAAATGAAAAACAGACCTCACTCTATCGCTTTTCTCCTTAACAGCCTTCTACACGAGCAGGAGCGGGAGCTTGCTCCGACTGAACAAGATGTGTTACCTCAAATGGGCAAAAGCCGCATTTCACCGCCCTCGTTCACAACCTTGCTGAGTCCTTTCACTTTGGGTACCTGAGGGAATTCATATTGGGTGGTGTTCTTGAAAATTCCTCTTTTCCGAGTTCCCGGCGCCCTTCGTCTCCAAGAACCAGGACGTGCCATTACCGCTGAACCTCCTGCGGAGGCGGATTTGAGGCATGAAAAGAGACACTTCGGATCCTTGCAGCCTTGTCAAAGCAGCAAGGGCTCTGTGACTTCCATGATCCGAAGGGCCAATCCATAGGAAGCTTCCCACAAAAGAACTACCATGAAACCCGGCTCCACTGTTTTAAGGGGACCTCGATACCGTGGGTGCTATGAATCCCGACTGCGCCGCTTCAAGGCTCCGTATTTTGATGAGGGTAAAGTAGTGAGTCTCAGCCTGCTCCTGTTTCTGGAGGATTATTTTGGGAATATTTTTCCCCATCGTTTCCCTATGTTTTGTATACTAGGCGGATGTGAGCCGTGAGCAAAATTACTTCATTTTTTGGCACCCCCTGTGGAAAGTATTGATCTGTCCCGAAGCCTCATGTCAATCTAAATGTGTGAAGAACAATGTCAGGCTCCCAAATTTATCATCAAAAGACTCAAAAGTTTCACGAAAGGATGCGAAAAGCTTTTTGAGCCTGATGGCGAGCTTTCGGTGCCTAGCGCATTTCCCAAGCCTGAAACAAAGCAATTTATTTTATTTTATATTTGGTTGCCTCAAAAGTTTTGATTTTTCCAAAAAATAAAAACTCTTGTTTACTTCGGGGCAGGTCTAGGCGGTTCAGAAATATTGTAGAAGGTTTACTAAGCTTTCTAACAAAATATATATTGACCAACCAGATCCCGTGGAGAGAGCTACAATGCCCGTTGTCGATACCCACCCAACTCGCGGTGTCATCTATTATGAGCGGTCTTGCGGTACCAAAACGACGGAAGCTTGCCACTCCATCAGCGCTGCATTGGGCAAGGGATGTGTGAGCTACGTGACCGTGCGCCGCTGGTTCATCAGTTCAGCAACGGCGAGATTGACATGAAGGACAAACCACGCTTGGGACTGTGCTGGTTCTGGGACGCGGAAGGAATGCTTTTCCGCGAGGTGCTGGTACAAGGCGAGACAGTCACCGCTGCCGTATGCACCCACCAGCTCCAGCAGCTCGTCGTCGCTGTTCGAGAAAAGTGCCGGAAAAGGTCCGCGGTCACCCTTCTTCATGACGACGCCCGCTCCCATTTCGCTCTCGCGAAAAGTACCCAGGCCAAGCTACAGGAGCCCGGCTGGGATGTGCTGCCCCACCCGCCATACTCTCCAGACATTGCCCCTTCTGACTATCACCTTACCCATCCTCTTGGATCCTTCCTAGCTAAGAGAAAATTCGTTGATTATGACTTGCTTGCAGAGGCGATCACTGACTTCCTCGACTCTCAGAACCCAGAGCTCTGGGAGGAGGGAATCAACGATCTGAGGTGGCAGAGTGTTGACGATAACAATGGCATATATGTTGTTGCCTAATTGTTGCTTGTTGGAAAAAGTGATAATGAAAGTGATGATCGAAAAAAATCCTGCACGATTTTTGGGACAGCCTAATATATTAGCACCTTATGAAATGAGTCAGCAGATTTATATCTGACTGACTCGCTGCTGCCACCTACCTATAAAATGTAAGCAGCGAGATAGCAGATATAAATCTGCTGATCCATTTCATAAGGTGCTAATATATAAAAAAAATAAAATGCTTTGTTTCAGGCTTGAGAAAGGCGCTAGGTGCCGGAAGCTAGCCACTAGCCTCAAAAATTTTCCTTTTGTGGCACTTTTGAGCCTTTTGATAATAAATTTTGGAGCCTCACATTGTTCTTCACACATTTAAATATAGAGAGTATCTAATCAAATTTAGCTGACAACAGTAAAAGCTAAATAACGTATAAATAAATAAAAATAAAAACAATGCATAATAAAAAAATTTGTATGTATAATTCTCACTGGAATTCTGCTTATCCTTGCCATTTTATAACCAATTTTTTGACTTATTACACTCCTTCATATTTGCGTCTGTGCTGTTTCACAACTGTCTACGACAGAAGGAATATCCTACTTGGCTTTATATTTATTTTTATTTATGACTTGTAGCATGTGCAAACAATTATTTTCTGACGCTCTGATTTACTGCTGATGTTATGTTCTTGCTGAAAAATTTAGAAACGGTAATTTGGCCTTTATGCAGTCAATCTAAATCGGATCTTTTGTTTTTGTGATGTTAAACCGTGCAGGACGGGATTGAACCTGCGACAAGTGTAGGCAATACTAGTTGCCATTTCAACTGTTCTATTACGCCCTGCGTTTCACACTCGGTTTATATCATATTGCGGGCTAATTTTCTTTTCTAACTCGAAAATCGTTCAAATAATATCTTGTAATATGTTTTAGGAGCATTCTACTGATGGGTCCAGATATGATCCGATCAATTCATATGTACTAAGCATGCCTTTTCCGTGCTTCATAGAGCGCTAAAATATGCTAGAAACCAGAAGCGGTCAGAGTTCCGACAGCGGATAAGAAAATAAAAGATCTTGGGAAACCACTGAAACAAAGCAATCATTTTCGCAGGTGATCCACGAAAGGTATGGGAACAAGGTTAGGTTGAGGGTCGGTTGCCCAAAGATACCCAATATTCTAAAAATTTCTCCCTTTGACAGCTTCAATCACTCCATTCTTTTCTCCTACAATGTGATTTCTGTCGAACGGTGGGAGGGGCCCAGCTTCATGGGTGGAGCCCATCGGAATGTTAGGCCCAACACCTTCACCCCCCCCCCCCCCCCCACAGTCAGGAACACGGTGAGAATTGGTTTATTTAAGGAATAGAAAAGCTTGTTCCAACATAAATATGTTCATGGTTGCGGGGTTAGCAAGATGACAGAACTTCGAATTGCGGGAAATAATTAAATAACCATTGAGTGAGAGAAGTGTGGTTTAGTAATGTATTGTGTCCTTTTGATCCTCTTCTTGCGTGTGCGGAGCCACGCAATTGGCATTTATCTGATCTTTCTCGTAGACAACCCGGCTCGCAACTGCCATAATTTTCCGGTTGATACGTATTTTAACCACTTTCCACCGATCCGAGTCAGTGCTTTTATTCTTCAAGACAGGTCTAAAGCAACTCATCAATCCCGAAGGGATAGAATGCTTGGTTGGGCTGGGCAAATGTTAATGGGCAATTCGATCCCTACACCATGAGAGTGGGAGTGTGCCACAGTCACTTCACCACCTCCGTCCGGGAATTCCTCCAGATGTTTGTAAATATGGACGTTATTATCTTGCTGCTGTCCGCGCATATTCCGCGCTCGCTATGGGTGGAGTAACCAATTGACTCTCCATTGGTTGTCGGCGGTTCGAAGGCGGTCTCTCCTCGCCATATTGCCTGCAGTGGGGCGTGGAGAGACCGCCTCCCAACCGCTGACGACCAATGGAGAGTCAATTGGTTACTCCAACCATAGCGAGCGCGGAATATGCCTTTAATTAAGGACAGCATTAAGGGTAATGTGGTAATGGCGAAATCCCTACAAGAGGTCACTCACATGGCAGTCCTGGGCATAAGAAGGCCCAGGACTACCGTGTGAGTGACCTACTGTGACTACCCTGTGGCGAAATCCCGGTGAAAAAGCGCCCCTCCGAGCTGTAGAAACGCCGCAATTGCCTATCCGTCCCGCCTCTTTGATTTGTCGATCCCGCCTCCGGAAGACGTAATTCGCGATTGACTGGGGTGGGAGCGGCCAAGGAGATGTGGCAAGATCGATGGTGTTGCGGCGCGCTTTCACAATTTTAGCTTGAAGCTCACTCCAAAAAGTAGATGCTGTTGCATTTCCAAACATTCCTTTGTGTTTGCTTGGCAACATGCCAATGGAAAACTAGATCAGACTACCCGCCTCTTGATGGGAAGGTGGTCCGCGCCTAGAACCAACGGTGGGAGAGGGTTCTATTTCTCGGGTTCTTGGCCATTTCCATCCGTTTTTTCTTCACTGTCCTGTTACTAGGCATGTCACATTCACTACTTCTTTTACTTTTCGTCCGATTTTCCCCTGATGCTGCCTTCAAAGCGCTTCGATCAAGTGGAAATTCGAGCAACTTATTTTCTTCCCTGCCAGGGACAGGCTGTTCCAACTACACTAGTGCTTTAACTATTCCATTTTGCAGTGCTCACATTTGAAGTCACCTTCTAAATGGTCATCCAGAAAGTGTTCGATTTCCTCCATTTCAACCCCTAGCGACTCAAGAAGGACTTTTGAGAAGCGCTTGTATTCGGAAAGAGTCGCTTCTTTTTTTATCTAATATGCACATTACGTAGCTAGATCCGAGCCGACGAACTTTCAATTTGGATTTATCTTGTGAATGCGCAAAATCAGCCGGGACTCTCCTTGAAACCTAGTGATTCCACTACTATAGAACAGTTTCATAATTATGTAATGGGTTTTCATTACATTCTCTTCTAAATAGCTTTGGTGGTCCAATAAATATCATAAGAGGTTTTGAAGTGTTCGAAAACTGGTACGCTCCCGCGTGGAGATGAATAACTTGCATAAGTGCCGTTATTCACATTTGCCATTGCTGACGCTCTATGATTCAACTCCTCCATTGCTTTTTTAGGAAGTCCATCTTATCGATTCTGATATGTTTGATAGCTGCTAATTTTTGCCGCAGCCCGCGATGCGAATGTTGTTACAAGTGTGCTGACTCACAGGTAAAAGCTTCGGTTTCGGACGGATGTGCTAATCCATTACACTACCGAGACCCCTTCCACTCATTACTCAGTAGGGTAATAGTTTAGCACATATGCCCGAAAAACATGGATTGCGGGTTCGAGTCCTCTCCTAGACCGAAACTTTTGCACATAACTGAGCATACTTGTAACAACCTCGTTTTATTGATTTCCGGTCACAATTTCGTGAAATTTCAGTTTCTCGTTTCTTACAAACTATCTAATGGGTAATGTTGTGTACACAGATCAGGCGGTTTGCTATGATACAGTGCAAGAATGTGAGTAATTCTCATGATCTTTTCTCATAACTTTACCTTTTTACAAATTTTACTTGCAGAAGCTATCATTGTCTGTTTTACACTTTTTTTCAATAATTTACAAATTTTAGGCAAAGCTATGTGTCAAAGTGGCGAATGTGTATTCGGAGATAAATGTAATGGAGCCTTGAAAAAATATCTCTGTTTACCTATTGATATTCGATTTATTACGTGGGTTTTACTTTTTGAAGTAATTCGGTTTCAACATTTTTACCTATCTCGTTCACAGGTAATGGCTAGGGTAAGATTCATGGAGGAGGGAATCGATTTTTATTAATGGATACTGGATTGATCTATTTTGATTATACTAGATAGATACTGCTTTCCGTACTGTGAGGATACTGAACCGCACATATCACTGCTGTCGAATTGGCCTTCTCAAGATTAGAGTTCAGGGTCAACCAAGGCACGGGCAGTCCCTAAGGAGGAGGGGGGGGGTCGTATACTTAGTTGGAAAAAGAGCGTGATCATATTTGGACAGAAAATCCTTCAAGGAATTTTCATTAACTTTCATTTTATACTGAGAAAGGATACCTAACTATCGATTAACGAGCTTTTCGGGATCCAGCAGTATACCAACGACGTTAGTCATGGTGAGCTCGATTTGAGGCAAGGTTGGGTGGGGGCGGGGGGAGGGCGGGGATGGGAGGGTGTATATCGTTAGGACAGAAACGTCGCGTGGCCCTTGGCGCGCGACGAGATGGTGCGAGCTATGCGCGACGTATCGGATGGGTCTTGAAGCGATGACGGTGCTCCACGCCTCATTCTAGGCGTAATCGCTTCAGGACTCAACTAATACGGCGCGCATACCTCGCACCATCCCGTCGCGTGCCGAACACGGCCACGCCACGCTCCTGTCCTAACGATATACACCCGGGGGGGGGGAGACGTATTGCTCAAAAATTTTCTTTGATTCAATGCTTGACTACTATGTGTTGCTTCTTGAAGAATCTTTTCCCGCACAGCTCGCTACCGAGCTATGACCTCGTTTCTAGGGAGCCTAAAATCAGTTCTACATTGTAGGAATAAAGGGAGTATATATTTTTAGAAACATCAAAAATATTAACGATGAATATGTCAGGTGGTTGATGTTTGGTTGTTTCCTGATCGTATTGTTGGTTTGTTCATCATTGGTCGCCTGCTATATTTCCCGTGCCATTCGTGCTTCCATACGATGGCAAACTGCTCACAGTCCACATCATGAGGTCGTGTTCAACAATCCTGGACGCATACATCACATCGAACTCGACAGCGGTCGCCACAAAGTTGTGCCAAATCAGCGACGCTAATGCTTTTCCTTTTCCTCTTCACCTCTATCACGTTCTCTATTTCTTTCTCTGTATACCTGTTCCCTCACACTCACTCGTACTTTACCGCACTCCACACCCCCTCTCCACACAGTCCATTTCCCGACGCCTGGCAGGGCGTGGCCTACGGACTTAGGTGAGTGGCCAGAGTGAGAGTGTGTGGCGGGGTGAGAGAGTTTGATGCACCATCATTGAAGTGCGTAGGCCACGCCCTATCAGGCACTCCGAATAGACTGTATCTCTTCCATATCTCCCCAGCATTGTCGGTTTGCTTTTGCAGGCTATCCGCAATGATATGTTGTGACTACAAGCCAACGTGACGTGCCCTATTGCCTTATTTATCTCTTAAATATCCAAATGTTGTTTAGGTTACTTTCATACGTTGCGACGCTATTGGATAAGGAGCTACAAGCCGCAACGCATAGACAGCGCAGGCTCTAGGATCAATATGTTGGCGCGCTGAGCATGCCACAGTTAGCGAGCATACCACTATATTGACCTAAAAGCCTGCGTTGCATGTGCGCTGCGGCCTTGCGGTCACATGATCGCATCGTGGCTTATGAAAGCAGCCCTGTGATGTACAGCCTTTCAGCATGTGTCTTTGAAACTCTTTTCTACTTTTGAGTATTTTGAATTTTTTTTGAATCGAAAAGTGTTTTTCTCATCGAAATGAAGGAAATAAGCACTGCTTCCACATATAGTATTTAGTTAATTGTGATCGAATAAATATGGAATGAATGTACATATATATTTTTTTGTTTTCGAACTGTGAAGAGCCCCGGTTGATAGGTTTTTTAGCGCGAAAAGCAGATATACATATAAGTATTCTTCACTAGAATT
Organism: Trichostrongylus colubriformis; assembly: GCA_963978905.1. Taxonomy (NCBI): domain Eukaryota; kingdom Metazoa; phylum Nematoda; class Chromadorea; order Rhabditida; family Trichostrongylidae; genus Trichostrongylus; species Trichostrongylus colubriformis. The sequence goes on from OZ022260.1 coordinate 38,101,517, forward strand.
ACTGTAATAATAGGAAGGTTGGGAATAAAGATGGGGCGTACTCTAAATTTCAAACGAGAACAGCTATGAGCATGTACACAGAAGTGTGAAAGTGACTTCGATTGTGATCACTTACAATTAGTGAAGTTGGTCCCCTCGCTTCAACAATGTACTATGCGACGTGGCATAAATCGGTATGGATGTATGTTACTAGGACTGAAATTTCGCGTTGGGGCGTCGCGCATGCGACGCAGTGATGCGGGCTATTCACGTCCTATTGGGTGGGTCCTGAAGCGATAATGCTGCTCTACACCTCACTCTAAACGTAATCGTTCCAGGTCGCAACTAGTACGCCGTCCCTATTTGGTACCGTTTTGTCACGCATCAAACGCGGCCACACGAATTTTTTGTCCTAATGGCACACACCCGATCAGTATGACTGATTTTTTTTTGAAAAAAACTCGACCTATGTTGGTAGAGCGAGGGCTTACTTTAAAGACTAGTACAGCATTACCTTACTGAAAAACTCGACCACTACATAGATGTCTAATCGATTTACCCATCGCTAATCGATATCAGTCGAGGCTGTGACACTTATTTAATGAGTAGCTTTGTCAGCATTCAGCTTGAACACGACAACATACTAATAACCAGTAAGCAAGCAGTAAGCAAGAGCAACTTCAGCAAAAATATTCAACACAAGTATTAACTGAAGTGGGTCAATGCAAGTGGGTTGGAGGAGTTGAAAAAACGCGAAAACTTCCACGGAGTCGAGCTTTTTTCCCTCCCTAGGCTCAGGCTGGAGCAGATGAGACAGGTGCTTTGGCAGATGCTTCTTCATGCATGAGAAGTAACAATAAGCCCAGAAAGGGAAGAAGCTTCGACGTCGATGAAAAGTTGCGTCTCACCCCCCCCCCCCTATTGCATTGACTCATTGAATCAATTGTCTGGTGGTATATTCACCGCTATACTACTAATGTCCCAAAGAGACTAAGTAATATTAAAAAATTGATACGGTAATTCTCAGCGATCGAGCTAACAAGGGCACAGTGATCTGTCTATTATGCTATTTCAATCTAACACCCGCTGATCACAGCTATTAAAAACTTTTGTGAAACGGATTTCCTGTATCAACGTTTTCACCCAGTCCATCCACCTGAAATTTATGTATCTTTAACAGTGATCTAACTATACCTAACAAACAGAAACAATCTCTATAGTAAAATTTAGTTCCCATGAGATACAATGAACATCACCACATGACCTACTTCGATTGATATTTCTGTGTCGATTCAGCCGTCGACATCGCCCATTCCATTTTTCCTGTTGGTTTCTCGAAAGTTCGTTAGGCATTTGTGGATTTTAGGGAGGGGTTTGTCTTAGGCCACTGCATTCAGGTGGAAGAGTAGATAAGAAATTAAGTATAAGGAAAGTGGTGGGCATTTTACCCCTGCTCCGGTAGTGACGGACTTTCTTCATGGATGAACCACTTTCGCCCGTGCCTCCATTCACATGGTGCCTTTTTCCCCCATTTCTACTCATTTGAAATGTGTTTCAGATGCCCTTTATAGAAGCATACGGGACACATTGTTCGAACTTGATAAAAACGGACGTTTACAGAGTATTGATGAGGAATTGAAAGCAGGTACGACTTCTACACAATGTATACATATTTTTATTCTTTTGTGCACCAGAAATTGCCTATGTGTCTAATATAAATACAAAATGATTTATACCACCTTGGCGGGTACTGTAATTATGGTTATCAGGAGTGAGAAAATCTTCTATCAAAATGAATGCTCTGTGGCGATTCACGGTCGAAGATAGGCCTCATCTAGGCGAATCATAGCTGAGCTTCAATAGAGAGCTTGGTTCTTGGCTCGCACCAAGCTCTTTATCATGACTCATCTAAAATGCGTCATTGCGCGTAATGTCGAGCAGCTATGGTGGGCGGGGCAACAGCCACGACGCGGCCTGGCTTTGGCTCCACCTTTTCCCGTGATGCGGTGAATGTGAATGAGTGCTTTGTGAAGACCGATGGTATACGGGAGAATCGTTTCTACAGTTTTCTGACCTCTGAACCGCCCCTTCTCCACTGCGGCAATCAAATGTTCCACGTTATCAACATGTCTTCTCGAAATATTAGGTTGTCCCAAAAGTCTTGTCGTATTTTTTTCGATCATCACTTTTTATTTTTTTTTTCGTCCAACAAATAACAATAAGGCAACAACGTAGTGACCATTGCTATCGGCAACCCTCTGCTACTTTATAGGAAAATCGTTGATTCCCTCCTCCCAGAACTCGGGGTTCTGAGAGTCGAAGAAGTCAGCGATCGCCTTCGCAAGCAAGTCATAATCAACGAATTTTCTCTTGGCCAGGAAGGATTCGAGAGGATGGGTAAGGTGTTGGTCAGAAAGGGCAATGTCTGTAGTGTATGGCGGGTGGGGCAGGATATCCCAGCCGAGCTCCTGTAGCTTGGCCTGGGCACTTTTCGCGAAATCGGAGGAAATTGGAGCGGGCGTCGTCATGTAGGAGGGTAACCGCGGACCTCTTTCGGCGCTTTTCTCGAACAGCGACGGCGAGCTGCTGGAGCTGGTGGGTGCATACGGTAGCGGTGACTGTCTCGCCTTGTACCAGCACCTCGCGGAAAAGCGTTCCTTCCGCGTCCCAGAACCAGCACAGTCCCAAGCGTGATTTGTCTTTTATGTCAATCTCGCCGTTGCTGAAGCTGATGAACCAGCGGCGCATGGTCTCGTAGCTCACACATCCCTTGCCCAATGCAGCGCTGATGGAGTGGCAAGCTTCCGTCGTTTTAGTGCCGCAAGACCGCTCATAATAGATGACACCGCGAGTTGGGTGGGTATCGACAACGGGCATTGTAGCTCTCTCCACGGGATCTGGTGGGACAATATATATTTTCCTAGAAAGCTCAGGGAACGTTCTACCATATTCCTGAACCGCCTGGACCTGCCTCGAAGTGAACAAGAGTTACTGATTTTTTTTTGGAAAAATACAACAAGACTTTTGGGACAACCTAATATAAAGTCTTTATAACATGTGAGGCCTGGTTTGCTTCAAATAGATGTTTACTCGAGTGCGATTCGATCTCACGGCACACGCAACTATAACGCGGCCCAGGAGGCCACCACATCACTCATTCTATTCGCATAACTCCATCAACAAAAAACTTCAAAAAACTTTATTAAATTACTAACGCTAATTACTAAAAAACATTTTAGACGAAATGGACGTTGTACTAAATGTAAAGTTATCAATTGCCCTTATAAAACTAATATATACGTGCAAGTTTCTCATTTTTCTCAGCCAATCGTCGATGAGCCGTCGATCGGGGTCCCCAGAGCTCAGCGTCTGGTCTGAATAAACGCCTCCAATCCATGCGATTGCTATAGAAATACCAGATCTGAAATCAGACTTTGCTGTGAATTCGTAGGTGGTATGGAGAAGAGTAAAACGAAATGCTCTTTCAGTTATCTCCCGAAGACTCCTAGCACGGGTCGGGTACTGTAGCAACTTCCAACACTCTCAAGCACCCTTGCTCCCTTACCATCGAGCAATGCATGATCCTGAGTGCGTTTGAAGCATTCTAAGATGTATCTTCCAGGAAGAGAAATCATCTTTTAAAGTTTGTAAGCCTTTAGCTCAGATAGTGAAGTCCCTAATTTGAGCAATCCCTCTGTAATGCGCCATGCACCCGTGTTTCACTCGAAATTGCAGAAAGTGTGATTATTAGGTGGGCCTGACTATTCTTTACTCACACACTTGGTATTAACTGATCAGCTAGCAAACAAGCAATAAATTGCCTTGGATTACCGCAAGAATTGTAAAAGTATTCGAGATCCATATTTTCGCGCATTCAAAATACTGTTGATTACCAAGGATTATCAAACAAAACAACAACTAACCCTATTTATAGCACAAATGGGTATTGGGCTCAAGATCAGAAGAAAGAATACACTATCGATTCGATCAAAGTTTGTTGTTTCATCTCTTATAAAAAGTATGGTGAATAGCTGAAAGTGCAAATTCACGGTTTTCTGCGCTTTACACAAAAAGCACCCATTTTGAGCTTTCCCTTCAATCAAGTTCTCAAGGTATATGCGGTGCAGAGCGTTAGCACGGCTACTGTAGCTTTATACGTGTGATGAATTGTATTTTTGGTGTTATTGCACAAAACACGGCATGTCACATGCGATATTTTCGGACGTTTCGCATATGAAAGACAGTGCAGCACCTCAGATCAGAATTGCAATACAAAATCTAACTTCTTGGCAGTCGCATGGCGTATAATCAGCTAGTTGTTCCTGACCACTTTGGTGTAATCTAGTAAGCAGAGAATGCATAGAAAGTCGAGGTAAGAATCACTGTAGCCACTGTGACTATAATGTACTGCTTATATCTTGCTGATAAGTATGTACTTACCGCCAATGGGTTCCCTGGTATGGAGCATTTCTGCTCCATACCAGGGAACCCATTGGCGGCAAGTATAGCGGTCCTGTGGCAGCAGTAAGTTGATTAAGTATGTACAAATACGACTGTAGACTCTCATACAGAGTCTATAAATAAAATCTAATTTGTACATTTTCAGGCTTGATAAAGGCGCTAGGCGCCGAAAGCTTGCCTTAAGGCTAAAATATCTTTTGCAACCAATTTTTGCAATCGGTTTTGTAAAAGCTGTTTTGAGTCTTTTGGAATAAATTTTGGAAGTCTCACATTGCCTTATTCACATTCAGATCAACATGAGGCTTCGGGACAAGACAATGCTTATGTACTTAAAGATTATGTATCCGAAGATTTCAGATGTATTCTTGATTATGGGCAGTTCTAAATTACGGGGATCATTTGGTGAACTTGATTTGAGATTCGATCATTTGGTGAACTTGAGATTCAATTGAGATTCAATTCAATTCAAAAAATTTTGATTTGATCGGATTTAATACAGGCTGGGAACCCGAATTAACTTAGATTCAATTTTGTTCGGAAGTGAGTGAAGGAAGGGGGGGGGGGGCAGGGTAAGGCATCTAGAATTTTTCGATAACACAAAAGGAGTGGCCATTTGCTTTTGCCTACTCTTATATGTGCGGCGAGCGCATAAAAGGTCGATAACTGGAACTGCTGTAGACGGTGTAATAGCGGTGTACCGCTTATAATTTCCTAGATAGCTTTATATCAAAGAACTTTCAATGTATACCCAAATTTCTGAAATTACGTTAATCAACTAACTGTTAATATGGCTGGAATCACCACACTCCACAAATATGTCGTGATCATCTGATAAATGTAGTCTATGGTTGAAACGTTGGCAACAACCTTAAAAGCGGTGATAATTTTCCAAGTATTCCAGCCAATAGTGAAATTGTAAAATTGACCACTTCAACGAAAAAAAAAAACTCACGGCTTTACCAACAGTCATCGTTGTCACATTTGATGATATACGTTCAGTCCCGTAGAAATAGCATATAACAATAAGTTCGGCTAATACCACAACGACTGCCGCCGCTTGCATCACATTTGTTTGGATACCAAGTTTAGGAACATAGCAGTACTATAATGGGTGGCGGTTTATTTTTTTTTTTTGAAAAAAAAAATGAAGAAAAAATTTGGAATGGTAGAAAACTTACTTGACAAAAAGGTATGAGTGATAATAGAGCGGCTGTTAAGCAGATTATATAAAGCACTGCCGTTCTGATAGACTGAGTTGGCACCAGATCGGTGTAGTCCATTATTGTAGAGCAAATTATTTCGATACGTATAATCTGGAAACTTCGGAATACTTTCGTCAGTACAAAATTATGAATTTTGTCATCAAGATGGTATACCGTAATCAACCCTGTTACCAGGCCTTTTAATCCACTGAGGGTGAAAACAGGTGGAAACAAAAGTGAAAGTTATACAAATTGTTAAATCAATAATAAGTAATACAATTCATGAAATTGTCCTTTACGAGATATTGAAGGACCATTTATTTCCTTGCGTCTTACCGGGCCCATTATGAGTATTTGCGGCAACAGTGTAGTAGGTTGCGCAATGCTTAGTGTCAAAGGAATCGTCCACGAAAATTCCATGATCCTCTTAAAATCACTCTCCTGAGTAAAAACACGAAAAAATGAGAATTCCCCTTCACTTCAGAGCAGAAATCGAAAAACTGGAAGGAGAGCAAATTGTTCGAATTTCCTTACATTTCCCGCCGTAATATTTGAACAGCCGCCCTGGCAGAGCGCTATTTAATTCTCCGCGCCCAATGTTGATTTGCTTCTCGCACTGCGTGTCTGACCACGTGAGCGTCGCCTCTTTTCTCCTCAGGGCTCCAGCGTCAAGCTTCGGCGAAGGTGACTTCCTCTCAAACCAACGTCTTGAATTGGCTGCTCCTTTTACTACTGTTTGTCTCCTCGCGTGGTTAAACACCAGACGGAGGAATGCTGGAGCTTCTGAAGCTCCTACATTCTATCGCTTAGGCGAGTACAAAAGGCTGGACAGGTTCACCACATCAAAATGACCGACCCTCGCAATATCCACATAAGATAACAAAGCTTGCGGGAGCCCGATGCGCTCGCTCCTAGTGTATCGACAAAAAAGCCAGTAAGGTTACTTTCACTGGAACGGAGTTGTGGCAGCGCACGACATCGCCTGTTGTCCCGTGCGCGATTGTTGTAACGTCACCCACCACGCGCCGATGAAGTTTTTCCGTGGAGCCCGTCGGCGTCAGTTCGGTGAGGCCGCGGACATACTTTGCGCACACGTCATTTGACGCCGGTGTCAAACTGAGCAGGTCTCGGCATCAATCTGATAAAGCGCTCCGTCCACAAAATGTTCGATCCAACCAAACTACAGTATGCTGGTCGTGGCGAGAGCGCAGGCATTCAAATTCGACACCGGCGTCATTTGACGCCAACAGCGGTGTCAAATGTCATGTGCGCAAAGTATGACCGCGACCTGAGCTTCATCTCTATTGGACTCATGTAGTACATATTTACGTGTAACACTTTGCACGCGGCCCTTAGTAACCAAATATACCATAATATGTGTGTGTAGCAGGAAAACTCAAAGTTTCGTGGGTGACTCCCTTAATTTGGCTAGATCATGCCTAGCAAGGCTGATGCCGTACTTCGCGATGCTGCGCCTCTGCGATATCGCACGCCATTCCGCGATCATGCGATTCTGCGACTTAATATGAAAAATTGCATGGTTGCAAAATCGCGAATTGCGAAATTTAACATAAGGTGATAATCGCACTACGCCATTACATGGATACGAACATACAATCTCGTTGCGTCAGACTCCAAATATTAGGTAACGCCGCGTTTATACTCGACAACTGGAATCAGACAATCAGGACGTAAAATTTCACCCAATTTTCTGATTGGACATAATCTCGTTGTTGTCTCGTATCTGATCCATTTCTTGAATTTCGTTATATCTTTGACTGATATCTATCCATTTCTCTTCGCGATTTTTCCTATTTTTCAGTAGGGCTGGGTATGGGCTCAGTGTACTGGTTGTTCAAAAACTGACCTTGGTTAAAGCTGAAGCCAGGAATCCGGTGATGGATAAGATAAAGGTCAAAGGAATTTGTAGATCACCAAATATATGCATAGATGAGAGAAATACCGATAAAATATACGTGGACGCACGATTTCCCTTGATAGAATAGTCCGTTTTGATAACATCTTAAAAAAATTTCTTCTGATTCGAAAGTAAAAGCCAGACCTTCACGATGACCTCTTCCTTCGCTTTTCGCAACTCTCTTGTTTCGCGAGTGTGTACCCTTATGTCAGGATTGTCGCACGACGATGAGCGACGTGCGACGTAGTGTGTGCAAGCAAAGCGCGTCGCAGTTGTTGGGTCTTAGAACGGTTACACGGAAATGCTATGGAGGCGATACGCAGTTGACTTGTAATCGCTCCGGGACCCAACAGCATGGCGCCTTTGGCTCATCCGCCTTGCTTCGCTTGCGACATGCCGCGATGCGACAATCCTGACATAAAGGTACACACCCTTGTTTCGCCATCCCCTTGATTATTCGAGTCAGAGGCCAGTTACGGCGATCGCATGTATGTACGAGACCTAATGGATCGTTCCACCATTTCTCTTATACAAAAGGGGCAATTTTGGTATACGTGGGCAGTTGCAGTCTGGTTGGTTTGTCACAACTTCACAGACGACACCTTGACATCGTGCGATGACATCAAAAGAATCGTCTACGGAAAAAACAGTTTCTTTGTTACCCTTATATTTGTGTTGTTTGCGTGGTGAAGGCCGAATGCAAAAATTCACGCGAAAAAGTGAGAATTTGGCCAAGATAACTTTCCTCAACTTACCTTCTTGGCCAAGTGGGCGGGGCCTCCTAGCGAAAGCGCCATCCCGTCGTCCGCCGCCGTTGGGGACGGAAAATGAATTGCTTACGTAGCTTTCTGTTCCTACGATGCGTCTCTGACCGCGGCCAACGACGGGGTGGGCATCGGAGGCCCCACCATCCGGCCAAGAATTTGTGGTGCTGTATCTTGTCCAAATTTTCACTTTTCGCGTTAAACTTTGCATGCGGCGCACACAGGCAAGTACAGCAAAAGTGTATGGGTGACTAAGAAACTTCTTCCGTGGACGATTCCATCAAGGGCGATTCACTCTAGTATTTCCTTTTTCTTCACTTTCGAGTTTCTGATTCGAGGTGAAGTACCTTAGGATTTCGATATCGCTTTTCAACGCGAGATTCGCTACAAAAATCTTTTCTGATCTCGAATAATTGTTTAAAGAGAAGCGTGTTTTCAAGTACGCTTTCCTCCTTTGCTTGTGCTCCTTCCGCTGGTGTCTTTACCGAGCTTTCGTCTTCAAAAATTAGATACTCATGAGTAAACTAACTTGTGTAGTGGAATGAGTAGCTATCACCCTCTGATACTTCAACTAAAAATGTATCTACGCTCACGGCATATATGCATCCTTGAATTGCAAATAATATTGTCGTTAAAACCGTTATTGTCATAGCATCGCTGCAAAGAATTCACTACATTTGTCGTTGTGTTAAAAGAACATTTCGCGATTACGAGGTTAGACGGCTGGTCTTTTCGGGCAGTAAATCTTCGGGTAACTACCCACACTGCACTGTTGCTGCCCTGCTACGCTACGCTACCCGCTTTAACCCGAGCTATCCACGCTGATTAAACTCAAGAGAACGTGACCAGTCTGGATGTCGTGACTTACGCACGACTTCAACAGCAAGGGCGCCCCATGGTCGCGAGCCGCGCCGGTCCGCGTACGCCTACATTGCGCTACGGTACTTCAACGCTTCGCGAACACTCTCGCCGTCTGATCTGAATTGTCATCAACAGTCGCAAGTCAGTCTTTGTCGTGTGCCGTCCCGTGCAGTCCTCTCGTCTTCCTCCGCGTAATCAATGCTCCTCCGTCTCGTACGATGCTCCAGCACCCCTCGACGTTCGACATCTTCCCAAGGACGAGCGTAGCGGACAGGAATAACGGCATGGAGGCCCAAGGGAGCCACAAAGAGCAAAGGTAACCACTGGAGGGGCTGGTTACCTCTATACGGGTTGCAGAAACCGCTAGTGAGCTAGTGTCTCGTCGTTTCCCCGTAGTTTGGCTGAGCATTGGTCCGCCCTATGTTGCGTGTCGTAGTTTCATGTAGGTCTATTACATAGTTCATGAAGTATGATGGAGTTATGGGTTCGAGTATGCTCTTACGTAGAAATACCGGTAGAAAGCCGGAAGCCTTCTATTTGATCGAGGTCACGTGTAATATCTTCGCGTAGGGCAGACTCTTTTGTATTTGGTTAGCCGCAGGGTACGTCACCGTAGAGGGAAGTTCATCGTATAGTCAACTTTCTTTGTCAGTGTAGGGGTTATATGGGCCTACTGGTACCAAGTCAAGGGGAATCCCGCGAGGCGGGACGAGTGAGACGAGCGCATGTAAGACCCTTATGCAACATGCCGCGCCGCGCCAAGGCGATCCACCGGTCGATAACCGCGGTGCGATAGAAGCGTAGCTGGTGGGTTTCCTTGGCACGAGGCGGGTCGAGCGGGTGTAGCGTTCTGATGGCCCACAACACGAATTTAACCTGAATAGTTCACCAAAGGTTTTTTGATTGAAGGCTGGTCGGACAGTCTTGGGTGTGCTGACAAAGAGAAAAGGGAAAGTCAGAATTGAGCTCACGAGACGACATCGTTGAAGAAATCACTTTGACTGCCGAGAAATACCATACCACCGAAGCCAAGTTGTGGCAAACAAATTGACTGAAAAGTAAATTGAAAGTTGTGAGCACAGTAACGAGGTTATAAGCGGTACACCGATATCATCCTACTGTTACTGTAAGCCTGCCAACGATTTTTTTTAACGCTGCCTGGCTCCTCCTTTGCATGGGGATACTGATACTGAGAGCGAGTCAGCGGTGAGAGATTTGCAGTAGTTCGTCCCCAACGAACTAGCTCAGGCAAGTAGCGTGCATTGAGGGCGATGTGTGCAATTACTGCAATATTACAGCTTTTGAAACTTGCTATGGCCACGGTGAAAGGGTGTAGATATGTTTAAGCACTGTGTTAAGAAAATTTTTTGAAAAGAATACGACGCTCATACTTAACCTAGATACGATCTCCTTTTCCAACGAAGTACGACTCCTACCCTCTTGGAACTTTCCCACTCCCTTCGCGTGCGACAATTCTATTGCGGAAGCAGCAAGGCACTCGCCGCGTGGTGCGCTGCCCCAACCCAGGTCCTGGTCTACACACCGATGACGATAATGTACCGCATACAATCTCATGTGTACAATATATGTACTCTAGTAGTGAAATTTATATTAATTATATAGAACAAAGTAGAACAATTCACATACGAATATAACGGCTTCTATCCATGGTCGTAAATTAGTAAATGACACAGATTGGCCTTCGGGTGAAGCTGATGAAGGACTCAAAAATACATAAGTCGCTACAAGTGCCGTGGTTGTCAGGAACATTAGAAACACGTAGCAGTAGATCAGCTTAAATGCGATTATCACCGGATAAAGCATTTATGTGTTGGTGTGAATATTCTTCCATGCGAAGGGGAATGCATCGTTACGACATTGGCAACGCAACGTGCGGCGCGATGAATGCGAGCTAGGGACGCTGTATGAAGTTTCCTATGACCATTGCTATGTTTCCGGCATATAATAGAACATTGGACAGGGTAGTCACTTTAGGATCCAACAACAGCAGGCTCGCTAGTCGCAAGCATCACATTGCGAAGTCCTGTCATTATGGTATACACTCTACGTGCAACGGTGTGCTACTTTTGTACAGAATGCTCGTTGACACCTTTGTCTCGAAAACGAGAATTCCGTACTAAAGTCCCACTCCCAATTGCTTTCTGGAGGCAGGCGAACTGTTCAGCAAGTTGTGTGTGTACCCTTATGTCGGAATCTCGCACGACGAGAGCGGCGTGCGACGCAGTGTGTGCGAGCTATGCGCATCGCGGTAGTTGGATATTGGAACGATTACACGGTAATGCTCTGGTTGCAATACGCAGTTGGCTCAAAATCGCTTCGGGACCCAACAACATGGCGCCTTTAGCTCGTCCACATTGCATCGCTTGCGACATGCCGCGGTGCGAATTCTGGACATAAGGGTACATACCACAGCGACCTGTAAGGCTGCCCTCTGTGTAGTCACCATCGTTAATCATTAGGGCATGAAGCCCCTCAGACAGCACCAAGATCAGAGGCTCCCGTCGAACGCGACCAGCAAAAGCGATAGCTAGCCGCGTCCTCAACGTAGCTATTTCTCACTTTAACGCCTTTTTTTGTCTCGCTGAATAACCACCCAGACCTCCGTTGTCATTATCGAAGGTCGTGTATTGCTTATAGCCTGCATGCGATCCACAAGGTATGGAGGCAGTGGGGCAGTCCTACTTCCCCGCCCTGGGGAAGTCGGAACCGGTATTGAACGTGGGGAGTGGGACTTTCGAACAAGATTCTCGTTTGCACCTTTACCTCGCACTTCCTCGCACTGAGCATGTGGTTGACCGCGCTCATGTCAGCTTTGTCTGTTGATACTTTTCGATAATTAGTGTTACACCATATGAAAATGACACAAGTTCATCATATTAGGGGATCAAGAAATAATCAAAAACACTAAAGGTGATATACAATAAGGTGATACACGATTAATTTGGCTGTGGAAGTGCAGTATGCATTATCACAGCGAATTTTTAATGCACCCAACCTATTTGCAGAGCGGGTTATGTTCCTCATCCTCATTTCAGTGATATATCAATTAACATTTATTCTGAGAATTGCTATTATTCATTATTCTCACTGTTTCGTTCTGATCTATTCTGTAGTGAGGAGGCAGAAGTGCGAGGAAGGTGCAAAAGGAATGTGAAGTAAGTGCGAGACAGAGGTGCCAATGAGCCTTTAAAAAGTAGCCCACCCAGGGTAGTTAGCTACCGTAATAATAGTGACTACCAGCTACCTTCCGCATTCCCAGACCACCATAATACAAAAAAAAGAACTCACAGTAGTGAGAAGCTTGCGATGATGAGAAAGTACATAGGCAATAAAGCAGAAAGTTGCAGAAATGTAAGCCAAAGAAGTAATATAGGGCCAGTAGATTATAATTAAACTTTCTTGAGTATTATCAATTGAATCAAAACTGCAAAAAGGAAAATCACTTTCCAAAGTGAATACTGAGATTTAAAGTGATAAAAATCATTACAAAATCAGATTTTATTTTCTTAGAAATTACAAGACACAAAAAATAAGCCAAACATGAATGGTAGGTTTGCGCCAATGCAACAACGTCACAGGGCTCGTTTATAGTGATGAAGGGAATGTCGCCTTTATGCCTGTCGTCTCAAATATATGTCTTACACATGTTCCCTACACCTTACAATGTTCCCTACACCTTACACCTTGTTAGCCGCTACATGAGTAATTATTGATTTAATAGATTATGCCTCTTCTGCCTTCAGGAAAAGCGCAAGTGCGCCATTGTCTAACATTTGGTGAATTTGGTGTGGTATCGCCCATCACTCCATATGGTTATGACTTATTCCGGTTTATCCCGCATGTTTATAATCCTGTTTCTTCGTAATCTTTCCTATCTGTGTCTCTCACACCAATCCCTTTAAGACACCGGAAGGGCAATTTCGTCCTACGGTAAATGCTTGCAGTACCTTGGGTTGCCGCAATTACACACACCATACCTTGCTGAGACGTCAAGTACGCAATTCATTGTTATTTCAAATAAACACCTTTTTCTCGCTCTTTCGCTTACATTTCCTTTCACTGTTTGACTTGTTTATTGTTTCAGTCGTTTATCATCAGCACGAATGGAATCACTTCGCCCTATGCGACATCAAATAACGATGGCATTGACCTTTCCTGCTTACCGCCAGTAGGCGACTCGGCCACTGAAGCGTGCAGCTCGAGGTGCAGCGGCTAGGATCGTATAGCATCAGGAAGGTGCGTCTTCCACGCCAGTTCTACACCATCCCTTCTGAGCTTGAATATTCGCTCAAAGAGAACAGCTTTCCCAAATACGCCTTCTTTCCTTGCCCTTTCCTAGGGAGCTCTCACGTTGCACTATGTCTTATTTCAAGGAATTTTTTAAACGATTTTTTATCTTCAATATAAAACGTTCAGCCTCACCTTTCTTGCACTAATGGCAGAGTGTCCATCAAACCTGCCGCATGCTCATCTTTTTCGCTATCAGAATAGCGGTTGGTTATTGCTCCAAGAGTGGGGCGGACGCATGAGTCACCCAACAATCGAAAAATAAACAAATTTCTCGGGGAACGCTTATTTTTATTCGCTTATTTTTTATTTTATTTATCTTTTATTTTTGTTTTTTAACGCTTATTTTTTTCATTTGAGTTTTCTCAAGATGTATAGTTAAATTTATCCATCAAAGACGGCGAAAAGGATTTGATTTCGATTACGTGCGCTGTTACTGATTATTTTTGATAGTTACTGTTTGCGAAGTTTTTTTTTCTCGAATTTAATTTCCTTACTAATATACCACTTTGTTGGCTCACTTATACGCGCGTAACCGGAGTGTTGGGAAAGGAAACATTAAAAATCGTTATCAGCACGCAAAATGATTGAGTTTTTAGCATTAGCACGGTATCATTTGGGTGATGCGCTCAGTATTGTGCGCAGCGAAGCTGGTTTTCTTCAACTCAGTGGCTGACTCTGACCTTTGCCCTGGATCATCATGGTCCAGCTACCCTTTTTTATTATTCTAAGAATGAAAGAATGGAGTAACAACTGACAGTGCTATATCAAATAAGGGAGTAGAAAAGTAGCATACATTGACAAGACTTTATCGTTAACATAGGAAAGATGTTTTCACTCTCCGTAGCATTACAGGGACACACATGGATACGGTACGTTATTTACATGTTGTTCATGCAAAGATTTGTCCTTAGGCCGCGTTCATACTTCAGGCCGGCAGAGCGTGGCTGCGTCCGCAGGTAGCGAGGCAAAGTGGCACGGGGGAGGTGCAGAGACGACGCGGACGACGAGACAGGGTGGCTTAGGCGGAAAGGCGAAGACACGCAGCCACGCTCTGCCACCGTCACCGCAGGGTATGAACGCTGCCTCAAGCGTTTAATACTCAACGGGCGTAGCATTTGAAATTTATTTGTGATGTTTTTATTCAATTTTTGAATCCTCCACAGGGACACTTGATTGTACACTGCTCACCGTAAAGTGAACCGTTCCACGGAAATGACTTTCCTCATTCCTGAAGGAGTTTTAATATCAGCACAGCTTCTGTCAGTTGAATGACAGCCTGAAAAAAAAGAGTAGACTGCGTCTAACCCTATGAACAAAAATTGCAACAACAACTAGTGGACTGTGGTTCATTAAGCCCTATGCCGACCAACTTTTAGGCTTCGGGGCCAACCCAACTAGCCTAAATTGGTAATTCGATTGCCTGTGTGTAATATGTAGGGGCAATAGATTCGCGTTTCCCTATGCTTGATATGCGCTTTCATTTGCTGTGCCCTCATAACCTAGCCACGATACCGCACCTTACCGTAGAGAATTCATCGTGATTCCGAATATACCAAAAGGTGCCAATGGCAACGGTGCGGCTACCTCGGACTTAGAAGCGGTGTCGCACGCCCCATGTCTGCTAATCGTAGTATGTTCCCAAGCACGTGTATTCAAACGATTTCTTACCCGTCAAAGTATTAGGTTGGCTGATAAATTCTTGGACACTTCGAGACGTTTTTTAATTTTATAATTTTATTTTGGAACAACTTATAATCAATCAACAATATATTCACCATCATTATCAATAACCTTCTGCCATCGCTTTAAAAACCTTTCAGTTCCATTCATCCAAACTGTGCAGACTGCGACGCTATAAAGTCGTTGATCGCAAATTTGAGGTCCTCCTCCTTTTTGAACTGCTTGTCCTTCAGATATCTTTTGAGAGGGGAGAATAAATGGTAATCAGATGGGGCAAGGCCCGGGGAATATGTCACTATATTATTTAGTAATTCTTTCCTGTGTGGACGGCTGAGTAGGGATTCCGCAATGGGCAACCTCGCCTGTTTGGTGCTGTCAGACAGCACGTGGGTGTCCATGTGGACAGAACTTTCCTATATCCCATGCGAGAGAGATGCAGTTCGGCTGTCTGGTGTGTGCATCCAAACATCTGGGACAACTGTCTTGTGCTGGCCGTTGGGTTCTGCTGAACTGCTTGCACGAGGCGCTGGTCGTCGTATTCAACAGGGCGTCCAGTGTGTTGTTGGTCGGCCAGGCTCGTATCTCCATAACGAAAGCTTTCAAATCAAACATGAACGGCAGACTTGGGAGTAGTTTGTGGCCCGAACGCAACGTTGATATTTTCGTCCGCCTCCCTCGTAGAACTTCCATGGCGGAACTCGTACAAGTGGAGTGCCCGGAGAGCTTTTTTCATTTCGAACAGAAATGATCTTCTAGACAAGCTCCTGTCCTCATATACCTATGTGGTGGAACATTCGAAAACATTGTTCAACAGGGCCGAATATGAAAAGATGAGTGTCAATCGACGCATAGTACATCAAAATGTTTTGAAGTGTCCAAGAATTTATCAGCCAACCTAATAATTGAGTGACAAACCACCAGACAAGGTTTTTGAGGGCTTATGTGGTGCTTTTTCAATGAATGGGATTGACCCTCTGATTTAGCAACCTAGACTTGAGTAGTGAATTTTTGCAGACGGCCGATGGAAAAGGAGCGCCGGGAAGTTTACCATTTTTCACGAGGAGTGAAAAACCATTATTACATAAGGTAATTGGCCCACCAATTGCGGGATTTTCTCCTCCCCCTCCTTTACCTCCCTACCCCTTTGTTTGGGCACAAATCCTCACCCCTCGACTAACAATGGTTTTTCGCTTTCTTCAGCACAAAATACGTTGAAACCTAAGAAAGGCTAAACGGATTAGCGTAAAAGCGAAGCCTATGGCATTTGCAATTTTGAAGGACTCCTTGTGCAAAATGGGGATTACCGTAATTGGCCTGAATTATGTATGCACTACACTGCCCCCGGGCACTTGTGGAGCGCCGTTTTTTCTTTCCCATCTTTTCCCTATCGGATCTACGTTTTTTAGTTTACGTCGTTTCGGCTTCAGTTATTGCAGCTGTATTCAATCAGTTACTGCGCATTCTTATACATAGAAAAAGAACTCAAAAGAAGATGGATAGTATCGAAAGTTGGGCCGATTCCGCGACTGTCCCAAGAAAATGGCAATTACATCATGTGTTCTGAGCGTTCTAATTTATTTAAAGTAAAGCTAGCCACTGAAGAATCGAAACCTCAATAGAAAACCATCAAATAGTTACAACAGCAATTAACGCCCATCCAGTTGATACGTTAGGCCGTTTCAATGAATGTTCCATCAATCAACCTCGAAGGGTACAAACTAATTAAACAACTTATTTGATGTGTTATATATGCATGTATCACCCACTTTCTTCTGCATAGTGTCCGGTGCAATCATTCCATTGTGGTTCGGTACCGAATATATCGAGCGAACTTGAAATTGTTAGGTACATACGAGCCATAACATCGCTATCAATTATCACGCTTACTATCAACAATAATGTAGCCGACACACCAACACCTGATGATAACACATGAGATACAAAAACCTGATATACAGTAATCGCGTTTGACGCTACGCCCGCCACGCAGACCTCACGATCAACACAGGGTCAGGGTTGTGTACATTTGTGTCTGATTTTCGCTTTGCGACGTCGTACTCGCGGCACCACTAGCATAATTTGCCGCGGTCGGTTGGAATTACGCTCAGGATGCGAGGGTCTGGTATCATGAGGGTCCTTCAAGAATAGCTGTTTATCTCTTCATTATCTAAAAACAATAACTTTTGTGCCCTAAAAAGACAAAATAGTAAAATAAAAAGTAAGAAACAATAGCATGGCATGATAAAAATTCTAACTAAAAAATAATCAATTTGGGCGTAAAACTCTGAACGGAGTGTTGCAATGTACGCAATCAGACGCGAGGAAATCCGCGGCGCCGCTCGTCGCGCGAAAATTCTACATAAGTGTGCACACTCCGGGGTCAATTGTACGTCCACCAGCGCACGGTGACAGTAGTGATCGTGGCAGAGAACTCAGTGGAGCACCTGGGTATCAGTTGCCGGGGCTGCGTTGCGGATGTAGTGCTAACTCGCGATGAGTGGAAAGTGAACGCGTCATGGTGACCGAACATACCGATACTGATCGGAGCGATACGGTCGAAGATTGAGAGCACACTTCCTTGAGTGTATTGTCCCAGAGCTAATTCTAGGAACGTGATCGGAAATCCTATCAAAGCCATGCAGCACACAAATGGAAATATGAATGACACTGTAATGAAGATGACTTTTTGATGGATTGCATCACGGGGATGATTCATAGATTTGACTGAAGAGCTCGCGTCGCCATGATGTAGTGGGTGGGGGGGGGGGCATTTTATAGAGTATCGATCACCTGTACATCACTGATGCGTCAAACTTGATGGTTAAAGGAATCGTCCACGACAAAATAAGTTCCTCCGTTACCCATATATCTATGTTGTATTTTCTAATAAGGGCCGCTTTCAAATAAAGTTCCACGCGAAAAAGTGAGAATTTGGCCAAAATACAGCTCCCCAAATTCTCGGCCGGGTGGGCGGGGTCTCCGAGCGCGGCGGACGACGGGGTGGGCATTCGCTAGGACACCCTGCCCACCCGGCCAAGACTTTGTGGTGCTGTACCTCAGCCCGATTCGCAATTTTCCGCGTGAAACATTGCATACCACCCACATAGGCGAATACAAGATTAATATATGGGTAACAGAAAAACACTTTTCCGTGAACTATTCCTTTAAGTTGAACACTTACAGGCTGATTGAAAGCACACAACGCGATAATCAGGTTTACTTTCTTGGGAAGAGTAAATTCTCAAATAACTAATCGGACTGCACCTTTGTTAGGGCTGCACGGTGTACCCTCACGGTGTTGTGTCTGCTTGAACACAGCCGAGCCACGCCCACCCAACCAAATCCCACGTGGATTTAAGATGAACGAATCCCCAACGTGGCGCTCACGTGGTGGAGAAAACTTGCGCTAAGAAAAGATAATTTATTTAAAAGCCTTTTCGATAATGAGGACAGCATCCACGTTGGAAATTCGTTCGTCTAATTGTAAGGCCGAATGTGATTTGGTTGGGTGGGCGTGGCTTGGTTATACTCATGCAGGCATAACACCGTGAAAGTGCCTCGTGCAGATGCCAGAAAGTTACAGCCTGAACAGTCATCCAAGAATCTACTTGTTTTCAGAAAGTAGGCCTCTAACCTGATTATCGCGTGGTGTACCATTTAGGTGTCATTAATATGTCCAAAGATTCGTCATGTGAAGGACCATGCACTGAAACAGCGCATTCTCTGAGAATGCCCCCTCTTCCTCGTTTGGATAGCACCCAGATTTGTCGTGCCGAACAAAATAATTTCGCGTGGAAGTCAGAACGAATGTCTGTGCATCATTAGATACCTTCCCCAGAATGGGGTACGACAAGACATTCGGATTGGGTCGTGGCGTTAGAACAATCGAATAAGGTCAGGTCACGCGATGATGTCGTAGCCGCACCACTCAGTACGCGGCCAATTCACAGCGGGACCACCAAGGCACTTTGCCGCGTGCAGTGACCCAGTTTGTGTCCTAAAGGAATTCGATCCAAGCATCTTGACGCTCACTCGTCCTTCTGATGCTCTCTCGTCTTCTCTAGCCGCACGTGTTCTCGATTCAGTGGACTGTTTTCTGCGTTCTTCTCTATTAAAGGCACACAACGCGATAATCACAGATTAGTGGCCTACTTTCCTGAGGCGAGTAGGTCCTTGGATAACTGCTCAGACTGTGGGTTTGTGCGGGTGCACGGTGCACCCTTAGGGTGTTGCGCTTGCATGAACACAGTCGTGTCACGCCCACCCAACGAAATCACACATAGCCTTAAGACGAACGAATTTCCAGTTGGCGCTCATGTGGTGAAGAAAGCTTGCGATGAGACAAGATAATCCCACGAAACAGCCATTTCGATGATTAAGGCAGCACCCACTGTGGAAGCTCGTTTGTCTATGGCCAGATGTGATTTGGTTGAGTGGGCGTGGCTCGGTTGTGTTCAAGGAGGCACAACACCGCCAGGGTGCACCGTGCTGCTGCAACAAAGATTCAGAATGAGCAGTTATCCAAAGGCGTACATTCCCCTAGAAAGTAAAGCACTGATATGATTATCGCGTGATGTGCCTTTGTAGGTTTGGAAGGGAGGGGGACAATTTACAGGAAACGTGAAGAAATAATGCTAACATTGGGAGAGGAGCGGTTGCTTTCGACGGCTTATTCATACCTAAACACCTACTATTCCACCACCACCTGTACTTTTTGTGAAAGTAATAGTAATGAAACACTTAACGTACATCCGAATCTACGGAATGCATAGTTGAACATCATAAAATTTGGAACACTCGATACATAGCATATAGCAATAAAATAGAAAGCAATTTTTCCCAGTCTCAATGTTCGTCCTAATCCAAATCGTGAAAGCTTTCCGATGATAATCTAGAACTGTATACATTCAGGGGCAAACAGCATAACAGTCTTGAACTTCATTTTCCTACCTTTTCTGCGTATTCTCTGAGTTCTTCAGGGATTATGACCTCGATCTCTTCTGATTCTGTCCTCGAATCATCGGAAGCGATGGAACCCTCATTAACAGTTTCTTCTGTTCTTGAATCCTTTCTTCTATCCTTTCTTGTTTTTATTCTGCGCTCTGCATGAACATACAATTACTGTAGAAAATGTCTTAAAATGGCGGGCACTATTCCGAGTTTAGTTTCACAAGGGGGTGTGCTCACGGATGACAGCTCTAAGGCTGAGTTATTCGCTACGTATCTTAAATCGGTTTACAAAATGGCTTGTCCCGCTAATAGCGATCTGGCCCGTGCGACTTCAGATAGCCTTGACTGGATAGACATAGGTAGCGATGTTGTTTACGCGGCATTAAAAAAGCTTCCAAATAGAGTATCGACATCGCCGGATGATATCCTTTACGTCTTCCTCAAAAAAGCCGCACTGGGGATCGTTTCACCTTTAGCAATACTCTTCAACAGGGTGTTGCTTCAAGGAGAGGTACCTGATCTATGGAAGGTGGGAATTGTAAGGCCGATTTTCAAAAAGGGTTCCAAAAATGATGTCTCCAACTATAGGCCTATTTGTTTGACCAGCTCCATTAGTAAGGTGATGGAGCGCATAGTCTGCCGTAAAATCACGAATTTTCTTAGTGATAGAAATCTGCTTAGCTGTGCCCAACATGGCTTCCGCCGACATAGGTCTACCACTTCCGCCTTGCTTTCAACAGTACCTCTTCGGCAAAAAGAAATTGATAAAGGAAATTTTGTTTCTGTTTGCTACATAGACTATGCAAAAGCTTTCGACTCCATTGCCATACCTCTGCTAATGAAAAAGCTAGCTGCCTATGGCATCTGTGGTCGGCTTCTTCGATTCCTTGAATCCTTCCTAGTCGGTAGAACTCAGGTTGTAATGGTCAATAGCGCAAAGTCCCGCCCGTATCCTACGCCAAGTGGTGTTCCTCAGGGTACGTGTCTCGGCCCGCTGCTGTTCGTCATATTCATCAACGACCTTGCTGATTCCCTTCCTGACGGCACCTTTTGCAGTATATACGCCGATGATTCCAAAATTTATACCATAAATGACTGCCAAAAGCTACAGAATGCCATTGACGCTGTTGAAAGCTGGTCAAAGAAGTGGCAACTCGAAATCTCTATCCCTAAAACTGCCATCATGAGTATTGGTAGAAACCACCCCGACTTCGCCTTTACGCTGTCTGGGAAGCCGCTCACGCGTGTTTATCAAATTCGCGATCTAGGTATCGTCTATAATAACATGCTCGAATTTGATGAATACATCCAGGACATAGCTTCGAATGCACGTGCTCGAGCCAATTTTATACTCAGGTCCTTTAGGTTACGTGACCCCACTTTACTATTTCGGCTTTTTATCCTCTATGTCAGGCCGCTTCTAGAGTACTGTTCCCCTGTTTGGTCGCCACATAACAGATTGTTGTTAGAAGAAATCGAGAAAGTCCAGAAAAGCTTTACATATCGCTGCTTCATTCGGAAAGGTGTCAGCACGCTACCCTATGAGCAGCGTCTATATATACTGGGTGCTGATAAACTAGCATTCAGACGACAGTTGATTGATCTCAGCTTACTTTACAAGACTACCACTGGCGAAATCTGTTTGAAATTGCCCGACCTTTCCGAATTATCTTCCTCCATCGGTACCTCGAGGGGCACCTTTTCCGTATACGCCCCTATAAGCCCAACACCGCAGCATTCGAGGGATCGCTTCTGGTCCGGGTAGTTAAACTGTGGAACTCTTTAGGTCATGATTTCTTTAAATGGAAAAAGGCTTCCCTCTTTCAGGATCACTTAGCGTCCCACCTGAGGAGCTTACCTTCGTCGTTGGGTTATACAGCGACTGACTAAACGAATTAAATTGAATTGAAATGAAGTCCAAACTCTGCTCTATCCATTGAACAGAGCATCTGATTTTAACTATGAAGCAGTCAATTTTAAATATTCCACTGTTACTTACTTGAAGATATGTTCCTATCGCGTTCCTTGTATGTTTTCCCACGTTCCTTTGTTGTATTATTGCTAACTCATGTGTGATTATCATGTTGCTCGTGGAAGAATAAATAAATAATGGAAGAATAAATAAATAAATAAATAAATAAACATCGGTATCTAGTGATCTATCTCAAGGGTGCATTCAACATTCACGGGAAGGGCACTCCCCAGGGTGGTAGCCATGGGTCGAGGAATCTCAAGCAGGCTGAAAAATGTGGGATATTTTGGGTTGAAAAATAGGGGGGGGGGGGCGTATTCTGAATTTTCGAAAATTCCTCGACGGCCATCCCTTTTTGTGAATATATAGGACCAGAGAGGCAATCTCCGAATGTTTTTAAAAAAAATCGTCTATTGATGATTATACTCAGTATCTTCGTACGTCCCCGAAAATTTTTTCGACACCTTCTTCATGACCCAGCTCCCCGGATCGCTGAGGTTGGGAATGGTGCTTAAAGGTATCCATCGGGGTTGGTAAAGAAAAATTGGGAACTGTAAATACATGTCTTCTGGAAACAAACCTTATTCGGAAGAGATGTGTGGCAAAACTCGCATTGAAAAGGCGCGGCCTGGGCCCCTATAAAGACCCCGCAACACGGCTCGTTGTGCAGTCCTGCAGCCGGCCGATTTGGCGGCGAAAGCGGGAAAACGGTGGCGGTCGGCTGATTCAACCTATCCCCCTCGTCTGATCTGCCCTGGTTAGTGACGCAGAGGGGTGCGATAGAGAAGGGGGTATTCAGGTTACCAACTCTCGGGTTTTTAGCTATTTGTCTCATTCTTTCATTACTGTTACATCTGTTACATTATTGAGCACCCCTACTTTCTTTAGTCTACAGATACACTACAGTCTGCCGAATTTACCCTTTCCGGTGTCTTTAATGAGCATGCTATCTTAATGGCACCTTCTGCAAGGATCGTCCAAAATGTCCCCACTGAAACCCTCCTGACGAAAATTAGAGAAGTACCTCTCTTACGGAGGACGTGGTCCTGTCTCTGAGCTTCTTTGATAGAAACAATACAAGACTTGCATTATCTATTTAACCGCTCCCTACTACCAGCATCACCCCTTTGAACTCGTGACTGCTTGCAAGCCATGTTGGATAATTTCGTGTAGGTAAAAAAAAAAAAGGCCGCACAGTTATGTAGAGGTTTGGGGCACATGTCGCATATGTCGCATCGACTGAAGCTATTAGCTATACATTTCTATATTACTTGGTAATGGTGCGGAAGTTGTCCGTAATTGGACGCAGCTACGTAAAGGGGATATTACCAAATAACTACCATGGTTATATCATGTTTAAGATCGTCGCAGAAAGATCGAGTGATCTAGCACACAAACTTTCCTCTCCACCATCACGTATTTGACTAGGGAAGTTAGGCCTCGGTCATACTAACCGCCGGCAGGGCGTGGCTGCGTTCACGGGCAGCGAGGGAGAATGGCACGGGGGAGGTGCAAAGATGACGCAGGCAATGAGGTAGGGTGGCATAGGCGGAGACGCAGAGACACGCAGCCACGCCTTACCGCCGGCACCGCAAAGTATGACCGCGCCTTATGTGCCGAGCCATCTTTGAATATGAACCAATTTCCTTTCGTGATTACTTTCCTTCCTCAAACGCTTGATTTGCATCAACGGAATTTTCGAACAATCATTTGATGTGATATCGCCGTACCTTTCGCTTTCGCATCTTTTCGTTTTTCTGAAATGGGAAAATGCTTTGTTGAGGGATGCCGCATCTAATAGTTAACAGTTTTCATCGCTTGTAAATAAGCAATATTCACTGAGCAATTTATTATCGATACATTTACAAATCGGTTCATATAATCTCGATTATGTGCGAAGCTCTTATTTCAAGGATTTTCTTACATATAACTATCTTCATGGACTTGTAAGGTGATAAATTTGATATATGTTTTACCTCCCCTGATTGCATGTCGTTTTACGCGACCCCTTACAGCTAATTTGCCAATGGGGCCCATGGGTCCTTGCTGCCACCCTAACGCCGACCATTCGACACATCTTCTGCGACGGATAACTCGTCCACATCACCGAACCTTCAGATGATCGTAGTAGGTAGTTGCCATACAAAGAACTTTGTTAAACAAAAATTGCAAATTACTGAATTCACAAACCTCATTTTATTACACTGGCGAACTATGCGTGGATTCTGGCATTTTTTCCGCTTTAGGGTTTTTTTTTTTGTCTCCTCTACATTTTCAACTATGGGAAACACTGCTCGCTTACTCGGAGGGGGCGGTTGTATTGCAATCCTTCAGGAGTTGCGATACGAGCTTCCTTCCAGTAATTTGCAGTGCTTCTTTAATAAGGTCACTTATGTGGCAATTACACTCACGTAAATCTGAGGGTTCGGTGCTGCCCTGGACGGGAGGGGGGCTTTAGTCAGGAGAGACTTTCCACGACTCCTGCCTCGCACCTTCCCTAATTACTTCGCACCTCTCCGAATGCGCCCAAGGGATGACCTTACTAATTGCCTTCGCTTACGTCAAGTTCTACAGCGCAAGGAACAGAGTGTGGAATTAAGCTGGGATAAAGAGAGATTTACAGAGTTGATCGGAATCAGTGAAAATTCATGAAAGAAAGAGAGACAGAGTTAAAATGAGAAAAAGGGAACAGTGAGTCTAAAATGGAAAAGAACTAATTGAGCAACATCGGCCTCTTCTAGAAGCCAAATAAAAGGGAACCAGCATGTATTCGTGAGGAGTAGTTTTGATAGTTTCCTGATTTTCTGATCGCTAAGTCTAAACACGTTAGTGAAAATTAGGGTACTTTCTATCTACGTGAGTGTGCAAAGATTTTGGGAGCAAAGGCAATTTGCAATCGCCTAAAAGCAGGGCATGTCCTCTCACACTTTTCTTTGACACCTTTTCTCTTTTTTAAGGGCCTCACATCCTCGTACGTCACATGAGTAGGTCTAAAAGCAGGTGGACAAGAGTAACATAGCACGATTCCGTGTCTGTTTTGCATGAACCTGCTTTCCAATGGACCCCGCGCAACCTTTACCATTGCCGCTTTATTTCTACATTCTCGGTGGACAATATCCCGGCCGACAGTTGGTTCATAAGCGCAACCACCTGGTTCCACACTTTACATGGATTCTAACGCGCCTGTGTTCAGTCCCTACACAGCACCAGGAACTGCTCAGTCATTTTACGTGGCTTCCACGCCATCCCAAGTCACTCCCTCTCACTTTTTCTCAGGTTCTGAACCCTAGAGAGATTCTTACTGTGGCATCATGCATTCGACTGCTCCCCAAGCATGTGCGCTCACGGCTCCACTTCTTAGCAACCATGTGACACTTCAATCCTCCCTGTGTTACACCCCAACTCCGCCTGGATTCGATATTTCTAAATAACTTCGAAATTCTATATAGCTAATACTACATAACTTTCAATTTATTTTAATTTCAAATTCAATTTAACTTTGTCATTTAATTTAAAAATTTAAAAAAATTTAGTTCGAAAACTTGACTTTTAGTTTAATCCAAACTTTTGACCTTTAATAATAAAACTAATAATCCTATATAACAACTAGAACTTCTATGTAACTTCGAAATATGGTTTTTTCTGCTTCATGATGATTCCATTCAATGTACTTATTCCATTTAGCTGATGTTATAAAGATATCAATTAGTCACTTGTTAGTTGATGAATCGATGAAGACAGCCAGATCGGCCAATTAAAGACACCAGGAGGGGGTAATTTTGGCTTACGGTAGGACAGACGTAGTGTGGACGAGCTTGAGTGGCCGCCATTGCACAAACTCGCCAATTTGACGTTTTGGCATGGTGCCAAAAGAAGATGGTTCTAATATAGATTTGTTTTTTCCTTTTAGTTTTTACTTTGTTCTTTCTTATATTGTTTCTAGATGTACTTACGGGTCAAATAAAGTCGGGGAGGGGGGGGGGGGGGGGAGACGCAAAATTTTCACCCACGTCAAAGCTTCTTTCCCTTCCTAGGGTTAGGCTAAAGCAGATGAGACCTATGCTTTGACAGATGCTTTTTAATGTGGGAGGAGGGGATATCAATTTCAGCCTAAGCCTACTAAGGGAAAGGAGCTTTGACGTGGACCAAAGTTGCGTCTCCCCCCGACTTTATTTGACCCTTCTGAGATTTTCAGGTATAAAAGTGAAGTGCACAATTAAGAAGATCCATAAGTAAACAAGTACAATATGTCACTAGAAAACAGTAAAGAGGAAATAATTCCAAAATAAGGTTACATCAGGCCGAAGACAAGCTTTAAAACGAAACAAGCGTGGCTCGGCCACGGAAGCTTGCAGTTCGGACGGAAGCGCGCCCTGGGGGCAAATAGCGCCCTGTGGCGCGTTTTTCAACGCCGGTTTCGTTACACATTGTATCTACCGAACCCATATGTTTGTTTTCAGACGCCATTGTTTTCGTAAACGTTATTCCGCCCTTGCCCCCTCCCGGTGCCTTTAAGCGAGGTCATCTCTTGGGCGAATTTGGAGAGGTGCGAAGTAATTAGGGAAGGTGCGAGGCAGGAGTAGTGGAAGGTCAATCCTGACTAAAGCCCCCCTCCCCTGTGGACGAGTTGCTCGACGCAGAAGATGCGTTGGAAGGTCGGTGTTGGGGTGGCAACTGCGGCCCATGTGCCCCATTGGCAAATTAGCTGCAAGGGGCCGCGCCAAACGACCGTCTCCCTCCTACCCTTCCTCTGCCGAAAGCCAACATATAATGCTACCAGCCAGTTGGCTGGCGCACATTACTGTTTGCATAATATACCATGGGCATCAGCAGGTCGATCGAGTTTGACTTTTTTCTACGAACTTCACTCAGTTTCCATTACCTTATCACATCGGGTGTGTGCAGATATGACAGTGAATCGCTTCGCGGCGTTTCACTCGCAGCGACACCAGTACGACTCGCCGTATCGATTGCCCTTGGGAGCCGGCCGAGCGTGACTGCGTCGCGTCTGCGCTTCCACTCATGCCACACTGCCTCGCTTGAAGGCTGCCATGCCCTGCTACTGGCACTCGCACCCGCCGCGCCTCTCGCCGCGGGCGGCCACGCGATTCGCTGTCATATCTGCACACACCCCATCACATCAATGACACGACAAGCGGATGAGTGGCTCTCCTATTGCTTATTCTCCTTCCCAATACAGATATGGATGAGTTTGATCGATGGCTCATACCACCCCTGCAGCATCATCCGTTGGATTGGTGCTTTCCCCTAGACAGATCGTCCACCAGATTATAGAAGTTGCAGACTGAAGCCCTTACTCGTTCAGTATACTCGTGAGGCTAGCGCTAACTAAACTCCACTGTTCCAAGCATCTGAACAATTACTTCAGTAGCAGCGTTCAGGAAGCATAATGATATGGAGTCCACTTTTCATGATTTTACGCGACATAAGAAAGTACGCGTTGTGATCGAATGATGCTCTTTTTGTGAGAAAAAATGCTGTTTAAGCCTAGTTTGAGTTCCAAAAATAAAGTTGCAAAAACCGGTCAGTAGAATAGGGCCTATTACTTTAACTTTGAAAACATTTGATTCTCTCACCTCTTTCATCATCGTGTTCTGCACTTGCTATAAATAGAAGTAGTATGAAAAGAAATAAAGCTTATTCCGTTCATCACATTATCTAAAATACTTACCAACGCTTTCCTTCGACTTTGAAAGTTTGCCTGAAAGCAAAGGAATCCGATTTTCGCGGGGAATCGAGAGGAGAGCGCAATATTTTGCTGCGCTTGTTAGATTTTCATTAAGAACCGCGGGTAACCTTGTAAAGCTATGTAGGATCCTAAGAGAAAACAGCATTTTTACAAAATAGCTGGCCAAATAGTTTTTTGGAGAGTCCAGATGTTTCAAAAATGCTCTACACAAGACCCTTCAACTCTTTAGTGGTGGTCGCCATGGTTTGGCAAAAAAGGGGGACTGCGTTCACTATAAGGGAAAACTGTAGATCGAAGTGGACGATTGAGGTAAGATGTGCATCAAGAGAGTTACAATAAGGCCCAGCGCACGTTGTCTACTATCGCTATGTTGTTGCTCCGCCTCTAAATGGACGCGTCAAGCGCTGCCTGTAATCGCCGCTCGTCACAGATCCACGTGGTCCGTTCGATAGGTCTTTGCGGCTCTGCATGAGAAGATCGTCTGCTGCGATAACCAGTTAATGCAATAAGCGTCAGTTACTTTGGTTGTCGACACTTCATTTCCTCATTTCTGTCCCTTCGCATCAATTAACAACCCATGTAGTTTAACACTATATATCAAATTATCACCCCAATGCCTCAGAGCACGATGACAGCTAGTCGGTCACAGTATGATACAATTGAGACTTACTTGCTTCTGCTTCACTTTCTTTGGAATGTTTCTCGAAGCTACCCCCTGAAACTGGTGGATGAAATATTCGTTCATCGCTCACAGTAATGAATCATTCTATTGACCTACTGTCTCTCTGCTTTTCGACTTCGAGCCTTTACCTAGAATGAAAATAATGTACAGGACTTGAATGCAAGTCAAAAATTCTGCACTGAAACGAGTTCGAAGCTTGGCACAGTTTGACACTATGCCAAAATTCGAACTCGTGGCTCTGGACACGATATCATTCGGGTGTATATCGCTAGGACAGAACCGTCGCGTGGCCGTGTTCGGCATGCGACGGGATGGTGCGAGCTATGTGCGCCGTATTGGATGGGCCTTGAAGCGATGACAGTGCTCTACTCCTCATTCTAGGCGTAATCGCTTCAGGACTCAACTAATACGGGCGCATAGCTCGCACCATCCCGTCGCGTGCCGAACACGGCCACGCGACGTTTCTGTCCTAGCGATATACACCCATCATTCTGCAATGTGGTTGGGACGAGCTTTTTCAAACCGAGGGCATGACCAGAGTGCCGCCGTGGTCGGCGGTTGCCGCTGGTGCGCATTGTATGAACCCTCTAAAAAAGACGAGGAGGGTTGCGACCGTCTCGTCTTTTTTACAGGCCTGAAAGTGACTCGAAGCTTTTTAAATTGCAGAGTATTCAAACAAGCGCGTCCTTTCCAGCGTTTCCGTCGTTTTTTTCCTTTTCGTTCTCGCACTACCAGATAATGTATGAAGTGTTGGAATCAATACTTCGAATTTCCACGAAAAAGCCACGAATGAATAATCTAAATGTGTCTTTCGGTCAGCAATGACATAATGAATTTTGTATCTCAGTACAAGTTACAGGAAAACCGACGAGCACGGCAGTAGTGTCTGACGTCCAGCGAACATTAAGTCAAGTAAAACTCATTCGCCTATACTGACACATGTGATTAAGGCGTGAGCTGCTGCTCCGCTGGTGGAAATCTAGGTGAGTCTTAGTTCCTGTCGGGTTGTCCGAAAGCGGTCTCGAATGACGCCGGAAACGCAGAAGGGAGGAGGCATTTGTTCGGATCAAAACGCATATCAATAAACTTCGAGCCTGCTTCGGGTCTCTGGAGAAGCGTGAGGTTGCAACGTTAATCCGATGGGGATTCCATCTCTGAACTGTATTAACTTTTATCGGAAAAGCAGTCGACACATTATGCCGAGGGAGAACAGAGATCTAAAAAAATCTCTAAGGTGAACTTTTTCTTCCCGGTGCCATGGCAATCTGGCGATGAATTTTTCACCCTTGCAGTGAGCCAGGTAGACAGTATCATCTCGGAATTGATCTCATACTCTGTAGGTGTTGTGCTTCAACTTCTGCCACTATGAATCGTCATCCTATTTGGTGGTGATCCTAAGCGCTAACTGTATCCCAGAATGCTCTATAATCCTTGGTTTTACATCCTCCAAATGCTTACGTTGACTTTTAGAAGCAACTAAGTAAGCCATCGACATAATCTGAAGTACTCAGGCAAAGCTGAAGAAAGATACATTCCACGCTGGCTTAGAGGCGAGTGAGACCTTGATCGTGGTTGGTGGAACAACCTTGTGCTAAAACCTTGGGTGCAAGGAAGCGTGCTCCTGACGGCTTTTTCAGTGACTGCTGAGTCGTTCCCGTCTTCGAATGAACGTGGAATGTGTCTTCAAAAGGATAAATTAGTAGCTTACTTTCTGCACTTCCTTTCTCTGCACTTCCCTTTTCTGCACTTCCTTTCTCTGCACTTCCCTTTTCTGCGCTTCCTGTGTCTGCACTTCCTTTAGTAGTGCTTCCTGACTCTCCACTTCCTTTTTCTGCACTTCTTTTCTCTGAGCTTTCGTTTTTGTCTCGTTCTCGCCTTTTCACTGAACATAAGAATTATCGATGGAGTCCTTATGTTCTGAACTTCCGTATTTTCCACTTAGGCTACCGCAGGTACTCCGCCATGATAGAATTATGCAAATTATATATAGTAGGGTAGTGGAATAAGTACGATATTGCTCCCGATATTGCTGGGACACCCTTTTACTGCGTATGCCAACACGTGGTGATGTCTTGGCGCGTCCCCTATTGCATGTCTACGAGCGTACTTATATGAAGTTCGTTATATAGAGTAGGTGCGATAGCATTATCACAATCGTGTGATAGCTCCAACACTCATTAGTTTCCTAGCTCATGAGCGGTCACTCTTCTCCATGTCCTTACCCATCACGATCGGTTCCCAGCACAGTAAAAATACGGACTTATAATATGGACCTGCGAATGGACCGACCACCCGATCGACAAATACACTACATACTGATTGATGGTGTATTAGTGACCAGGGTTGGGTGACGGCTGGGACACACGGTCAGTAAGGTCACGCGGTCCATCCACGCGCGGCGGATTGCATTCACACAAAGACAGGTGTAAGTACTGCCTAAGCCCTCCTCCTAGAGAGGCTTAGGCAAATCTTGGCGATCCGAGACGGCGAAACACACGCCACCACTCATACAACTCGCGACTTCGCCACGCACGGTGAGCCGACCTCAGGCCGAGGTCAAAACTAGTGCTTCCCAGCTTACACCCACAAGGGTCGAAGTTTGACATGCATTTTGAGCAGCTCAATAAAAATTGGCATCCGGTTAGATCGGCTGTCACGAGTTCTGCTTTTTGCTGTTCTGCAGGTATCTTACCTCAGAGATCGTTGAAGCACATTCTTATGAAAAAGATGATTCGAGACCTCATAAGTCTCCCGAAGCGCCTTACCAATTCTGTTGAGATAGCGCGTACACGAAGGTCCGCTCACATATACGAACAAAGAAGTGGTAAATAGTGATAATGAATGATAACCAACTTCTCAAGGTCTACTGGTCCCTCAATCTGTACAACTTCCACCTGTACCACAGAACTTCCCGAAGCGCCTTACCAATTCTGTTGAGGTAGCGCGTACACGAAGGTCCGCTCACATATCCGAACAAAGAAGTGGTAAATAGTGATAATGAATGATAACCAACTTCTCAAGGTTTACTGGTCCTTCAATCTGTACAGCTTCCACCTGTACCACAGAACTTGAAGACGGAGAATGAACCTTACCATATCAGACAAGTCTATTAGGTATCAGATGGTAATGGGCATGATGGTGCTTATCATTTCACATTTACACAGTATGGTGTATGTGGCAGAGCTTCGTATCCCAGCTCATTCAACTTCTTCAGGGTTGTCTACGCGACATGAGACCGTGCCCTATCGTGGAGCGAAATGGCTCTTTTCCTATTAACTAGTAGTGAGCTCATGATCTGCAGTTTGCGATGCATGATCCTCACTTCTCTGCAGCCAAAATATGTAGTTTTGTCGGGATCCATGAAGCTATGACGGATCAGAGCAGACCGTCAGAAGGCCACCATGTTGACGAGATTGACCGCTACGAAGTTGTCTTTCGTACTACCATTGTGCAGATCGTCGTCGATTGTTCTACAAATTTTGCTTGTCATCATACACGATGCGCTCAAGGACTACGTGGTTTGTACGTCGGAAAAGAAGAATGCACAAAACAAGATGTGGAACCATGGTCCGTTTTATTTTGTCCTTGAAATAACACAACAATTCAAAGTTCAGTTTGGGGCATAACCGTCACTATATTAGAATAGAACGAGAAGCGGGCTCCAATATGGTGCGGGCAACCCTAGCGAAGAACCTAATAAACTATTCAGAAGGGAGACTTTCTGATTTACCTAATAGGAGAGCGGAGAGTTCTAGATCGACGGATCACCCTCCGATCAGAAGACGCGAGTGCCAATTTAAAAATCCCTCCTTACCAGTCCCCTTCGTATCGAGTGGATGAAGTCTTTTGGTTAAAGGTTCGTCGTAAATACCTCAAAAACAACAGTGATCCGTGAGCGCTCTGCTGGAATCTGGTTGATGTAGGGCAGATGTTACAGCTGCGTCTAGGCTGGGTGAGGGTCGTCCTCTTAACGGGTATACCCAACCACACCTTGCTTTTGTCAAACACCATCAGGTCCAGAAACTGTGGTAGAATACGGTGTCCTGCCCGCTGCACACTCCGAACCCGGCCCAGTCCAACTTCGACCTCTATCGGTCTCTCAAGAATCGTCGGAGAAGAAGAATCTCGAAATCACACCGAGATTAGCTCGAGGCTGACAGAATTCTTTAATGAGCGATCGTGGGTACTGGTGAACACATACATATAGATGATTATAATAACACAATTTTGTTAGCTGATGATTAAAATGAAATTGAGAACTGAGAAGCCAAGCGGAAAGATCACCTTATTTAAGACAACATAAGACCATCGAATGTCCAGGAACTAGTGAAACATTGGATTGGAAAAACATGGTCTGCTTGGAATTGCTGGATGGAGGATGAACACTCATTTCTGACTTTCTGCAAGCAAAGTTGGAGGCTTGCAGTCGTCATTCGGGAAAAGAGACAAAGCACGCCCAACCCCGTGCTACTTTCTCCACTCACCATCTGTCACAGCAGCAAGCTGCGGTGCCCCACCCATCGTTTTCCTTTTAGACTATTCGTCTCCCATGTTTCATTTCCTCGAACCATACACGACGCGAGAACTTTTTAGCCCTTGCCAACGTCACATAGTAGCTGACCCTTTTTCTGAGGTGCAATCCGCAGGTTTTCAGAAGGCCAGTCTTAGCTCCGCGGCGCGTCGCATAGCACTGTTGAGCTGCGGACTACGCATAAGGTAATTTGAAGAGGACTAACTCAGCGATGTGGTTCAGGAAGGATAGAACTTAGTTTCATTGAATTCACAGTCATGGAGGTGGAATCATTCACTGAAGTCTCCCACTAGTCATAGTAATCTGGTTTCTGCGACTACACTCCATGATGGCATGATACTATCCCTTTCCGGCCCTCTGCCCGCATCATGAACCGTCCAGGACATGGTGAGGCAGCGTTCATAGTTTTGGAATTTGCGGAACTGCAGAAATGCGGTATCTGCCGAATTTTGGAAAGAAGAAGAAATATGTATCGATCGGGAGAACTGTGAAATTTGCGAAGATGCAGGATCGCGGAATTTGCCGAATCGTATAATTTCGGTAATGGAGACACTTCCTGCTTCTTACTTCCTCCGATCCTCTCGTTCTCCGATCCTCTCGTCTCTTCGTGGCATGGAAATCAATACGATATTAGCTCATCCGACAATTCAGGTTCTACATTTCCACAATTTCGCAAATTCCGCAATTCTTCCAATCGATAGCTATCTAATGCTTTTCCACCGATTCTGTAATTCCGCCGTTCCGCAAAATCTAAAATTATGAACGCTATGTGAAGGCTTCAGTCGTTTTCACTTACCAATTACCCACTCTTTGATCGGTATAGTCCAAACATCACTATTTCGACACCTCAACATATCTACATGCCAACCCAGCGTGCTGACGTCTAAGTCTGTATAAGGCCGCGGTCATACTTTGCGTTGTCTGCGGCAGGGCGTGGCCGCGTATCTTGCGTCTCCACACTGCCTTGTTGCCTGCGTCATCTCGGCACCTCCGCCGTGCCACTCTCTCACAGGCAGCGAGAGAGAGTGGCACGGGGGAGGTGCAGAGATGACGCAGGCAACGAGGCAGTGTGGAGACGCAAGATACGCGGCCACGCCCTGCCGCAGACAACGCAAAGTATGACCGCGGCCTAACGCGGAGTGGCCGCAGGTATTAGGTGTTTATCTGAGCAGGAAGTGCTATCACAACAGTAATATGGCCTTAGATTGATGGTCCAGCACCAATTAGCATCCCCATACGTTGAACCGTTGATTTCTCCTATCACTGCTATAGCAATCACTCACTTGCGGGCGGAGAGTCATACAGACCGACCGACACACAAAGTGGTTCATATAGAGATGGATAGGAGTTCAGAGGCTTTGGGTGATGTACGAGGTATCGATGTCTGAAGTAAAGTCTAGTAAATGAATGCAGCAGTTGAAGTGTCCCAGCATTCTCTATACTACTCAGCATTGTAATCTGATCATTCACTTTTGGAAATCAATTCACTCCTCTTTCTGTAATAACTATTTGCTCGGTGTCCCTTATGTCACTCTGTCTTTCTTAATGAGCGAAATTATTCTGTGAATTTTTGAAACGTCAGCTATAACCTGGGGTATGCTGACGTCCGTATGTGAAGTAGTCAGAATCCCTTTATTAAGAACTTCGAATAATGTAATGCATGTCAATGCTTCTGATTCTTTTTTAATTGATCTATTGGAGTACATATTCTATCTACTGTCCGTTTGACTATGCTCATGTCCAGTTCCTGAAATATGAACATTAGTACTAAAAGCTGATGTAAATCGAGTGCTCTCTCAGGTATTTGATGAGGTGTGCCAGTTCCAGACAAATTTTGATGGAAGGCTTGGCGTTACCAGTTTCATAATCTCTTTTCGGGAGCACATCAGGAGAAACTAAGGTCTCTATTCCATTGGCTGGATAGATTCGTCTGCCACTGCCAGGTTTGCGTAGTCGCTGGGGTCTTAGGGGGTGAGTGGCCATTGGTCGAATTTTCGCGCGGCCACCCGCGCCGCGGCGAGTGCGAACTGTTTGTAGTTTAGTCTGTTGAAACAGTAAACACAACACAGGCGAACTTACGAAGCTTCCCACCTGCAATCTTTGAAGATGAAATCCTTCACGGGACCAGCCCATTGCGTCTTGTGCGGAATTCCAAACAACTGTGGCAGGTCGTACTGACGGCGCAGCGAGCGCGATGCCGCCAAGCGAAAATTCGATCGATCGCCACATACCCGGGCGTTAAGACCAGGGCTCCTGGGACGTAATTAGTGGAAGTGATGGCAGCCATGTGATCTGCTTCACTGTGGCTCCTCTCTCCACTATCCGCACTCTTTACCAGCTCTTTTGTCTGGTTCTGCCGCCAAGCCCCTTCATGAACTCGTGTAACAGCAGTACCAAAGTTAGCAAAGAGAGCCCAGTTTCGGGTAAAGCAAGCAGATTTTCTCACTTTTTTCTTTGCTGTTTAGCTAGTTGGAACCTTTGTTTCCATTACTAAATGCGATTGCCCGCTAAAGATCGAACTAGTAGGAGTGATTTCGCGGATTGTTGCCTAAGTGCTATGTGGTATGCTAGTAAAAAAATGAGCGAGATGATTGGTCAGAGCCCCCAGAACACTGGACCGTTGTCCATCCTAGTGTGAGGATCATTCATGTCTCCACATTCAGCATGTGAAAATTCATGTCTTGAAACAGCACATTCTATTGAAAGCCCTCCTCCACTCATATGTACAGCATCCCTATCACCAATAATTCAGTGGGAATTTTCAAAAAATGGACCTTGTATTCCCCTGCATAAATAACGTTCTCTTCTCCGCCAGCAATAGCTATAATATCGTATTTGGTAGTGTTATATCTCCAATGTTTTGGATTAATTTGTTCCCCGACCGCGACATATATAAACTGAACTCCGGCTTTTCGTATCTGAAGTTGCATATTTTCTTTTATATGAAATTCTTCTTGTTTTACGGTTTCCAATCACGCGCATACCTTATCAGCGGATTCTAATTGGCCAGCTCTGTACGGAATCCACTCATCGGTCATATCACAAATATAATATTGGTGGCAGGTATCTTCGCCACCGTCCGAAAGCACAACAACAGTTTTTACATCTGTTTTTTCTTTCTAAAAGATTTCATAGTTGCTTCATCAATCACCTCTTGTGAAATGAGACATTTTTGCGCTGCCATAACTCCAAAAATGTCCACCGCCTATAGACAAGGTCTAATCCCAAGCTCGTGAGCTGTTGAAAGCGATGTGCAGCCATTTCGGAGCACTTGATAGGGCGTGGCTTACGAACTCGGGTGAGAGCGTATCAAACTCCCTCTCCTCGCCACACGCTCTCACTCTCACCACTCAGTTCACGCTCTATTTAGTGCTGTGAAGTGGACTGTATATTGCTTATGTACCTGGGCACCTATATGGAGAGTATAGCAAGGTGTCAAGGGTGATCGATTTCAGGTCTTTCCGCGACGAAGGGAAATGCGTGGTACTTTTCTTGCGTACGCCCACTCCTAAGCGAACGAGTTCACCATGTCGAGAAGGTGTGCTGCATGTCGTCTGCTTATTGTTTGCGTCTATTAAAGCAAACTCGTCCCTCACACGAATTCAGCGGAGAGATAAGTTCTTCTTCCAAGGGTATAATTGGTCAAATGCAGACAGATCAGTTCAGCAGATTTACTTGGTATGTGTGCTTTTGACCAATTAAAACCACATCAATCGTTCTACAAGGAGTTTGTGCGCAGAACTTTCCGAAAAGGTCACGTTAGGTGAGTTGAAGGCAGCCACCTCTAGTACATAGCACACAAGCAATTCACAACGGACTAGCATTATGTATGCTTAGGACACGCTGCGACTCATTTTGGTGGGCCAGCTACTTACAAGGGAGGGTCATCAGGTCAGTCCGGCCTTTTGCGATGGGATGTATACCACTGTACTCGTCTTGGGACGAGAAACTCAAATCTGCCTTCCAAATTTGCGAAACGATTCTGAGAGCAAAGTTATGAAGGGTAGTCTCCCGACATGGTCGACTCTCTCTCTCGCATGTTCGCATGAGTGGACGTGGAATGCTAGCACAGCAAGGTGAGTTGTGGTGTACTGGATACGATGGTTGTTTCACAGGAGATGGGTCGCAGGTTTGGATCCTTTGTGCGACTGCTCTTTTGCTTTTTCTCCCTTCAGCTCATATGAACCCAGAAAGTGCGTATTAGTAAGTATTTGAAAGGTTTACCTCTTCATTCAACATCAAGATTTTTCAAGAAAATGCATAAATCAGGAAACGTGAAATTTTGTCCCCTCTTGATGTTGAACGAAGAGGTAAACCTTTCAAATACTTACTAATACGCACTTTCTGGGTTCATGTGAGCTGAAGGGAGAAAAAGCAAAGGAGCAGTCGCACAGAGGATCCGAACCTGCGACCCATCTCCTCTGAAACAACCATTGTATCTAGTACACCACAACTCACCTTGATGTGCTAGCATTCCACGTCCACTCATGCGAACATGCGAGAGAGAGAGAGTCGACCATGTCGGGAGACTACCCTTCATAACTTTGCTCACAGAATCGTTTCGCAAATTTGGAAGGCAGATTTGAGTTTCTCGTCCCAAGACGAGTACAGTGGTATACATCCCATCGCAAAAGGCCGGACTGACCTGATGACCCTCCCTTGTTAGTTGCAAGCTTGTAAGGCACACTCTCTGCTATAGCACTTACAAACGAAACTAGCCATGCCCAAGGCACTTACTTGTTAACCCTTAGGCTTTACTCACACTTTGCGGCGTCATGTGGCGTTCGACCCGTGCTGTGGACCACGTTCATACTTTGCGTAACCGACGTCGGCACCGGCGGCGACGGCGTCAAAATCATTTATTTGCCGTCAACGACGGATCAATCTGATAATGCGCTCTAGTTACAGCGGCCCATAACACAGTATGATGATCGTGGCGAGAGCCGGCGAATTCGAATCTTGGCGTAATGCCCATTGAAGTGCACCTGCGATAACGAAATAATGACTGGAAAATAGGAGACTGAGGCCTTTCGGCACCACGCAAAGATTCGAGTTCGCCGGCTCTCGCCACGACCATCACACCAATTATGGGTCGCTGTAACTAAAGCGCATTATCAGATCGACGCCGTCGTCGGCAGCAAGCAAATGATTTTGACGCCGTCGCCGCCGGTGTCAGCGTCGGATGCGAAGAGTATGAACGCGATTTTATTTGTCTCTGTTACGAAAGCGCTGCAATTCCAGCCTCGGATGCGCACTTCAGTGAGAAAACACCTTGAAATAATATAACATATTATATCGTAAACTGTAACTTGCCGCTAATGCGTCTTTTGCCAGGAGTAGCGAGTACCCGAGCTTGGTTGATTGACCCTTGAATTTTTTGTGCTTATCCAAAAACTCCCTAAATTGGGTTATCCATGAACATCATTCTGAAAACTAGCGACGTCGAGCAAAAAATGTTGGTCACTCAAACAGCTCACATAATTTTGTCGGCGGGATACATTCCAATTCCCAAATCAACCTTCGGAACATTGGTAATTATGATAATTCCAATTCTGACTCCATCGAGTGCCCTAACCACTTCTTTCATGAAAGACAAAATCTAAAAGAGTTGACATTGAGTTGATAGCTGCAGAAACATAGAAGATGCCCATCTAGGCGAAAAATGTTGATAAAGCAACGCTCAACGACTTCATCTGTTTTCGAATGTAACTCGTGGGTTAGGAGGTGTATTAGTTAGTGCGAGACACAGTTTGGGTGTCCGCCAAGACTGGATCTCGAGCCCTTAAATGGCAAGGCTAGGTAACGCGACCTCAAGTGGCGGACAGGAGGTGGGGGAGTCGTGGACCAGATGCCATCTTGTACCTTGCCTGAGATGTGTGTAGAGATTGAACCTTGCTTGCACTGTGCAGGCTTTTTCATATCTTCTGTGTTCATGCACGTTTCATGCACCCTTGTGAAGGCGTTCTATATTGTGCGGTTGGTATCCTGCTTTCGGCTAAGCCAAAAGCCTCTATTTGAACGATTGAAAAGTGCTTGGATGACTGTCCGGAGTCGCCCCCAATTAATAAGCCTTACGTCTACCTTGGGATAGCCTGACAACACCCAGTACTTTCGACAGAGCCCAGCAAGCTGTTGATGGATCTTCAATGTGTCGGCAACTGCAATGAGTATTGGCCTTATTCCCTGAACCTGAGCGAGGCCTTAATACGGTCAGCGTTGGATAGGACCACTTGAGAAGGACTTGATTAGGACCACTTGAGAAGGGCTGCTAATTGATATTTTATTATAAATGTATTATGAAAACATAAAAACTTGTGGATCTAACTTGCTTCCAGCCGGCTTCAAAAACAGATGCAGAATGGTCGAGAATGAACATTACTGATTTCGTTTCTCCCAGTTTTTCTCTGCAGTGTAGACATACCGTACCCTAAATTAGTATCGTACTCCTTGTATGACGCCTTGTCTGCTTATCTTACCCAACATCTAATCTAATTTTACTTGTGCTGGGCAATCTCTGCTTCGGTTAGTAGTTAGCGCCGTCTGTGTCCTGTCGCTCCTCTGCCATTGAACTATTCGCTCCTCTTTTTGCTGCTTTCTCGCCGAATCTGCCCATTCAAAGACACCTCTCCATAACCATGATACTAATTGCCTTTTCGGGGAGCCAGATCCCCAGGTTTAATCAAGTTGCACCATTTTTGCACCGCTGTGGTGAGCGATTGCGATTCTACATCCATTCAAACTCCTCGCGGACCACTTCCTTTGAGCTCAGATGGGATTAAAGCTCGAATGGGCGTGACTAGGACGTGCTGGTGCTGGTGGGGTGGTGGTCGATTGGTCGAATTTCGCGCGACCGCCTGTGGCGAGCGGCGCGGCGAGTGCGGCGAGTAGTTTGTAGTCCTAGTCCTCTCCGTTGAAACAGCAACAACCACAACATATAAGAATTAGCTCCAGATCTGCAATCTGAAGATCCCTCACGATACCAGCCTACTGCATACTGATCGGAATTCCAACCTACTACAGCACGTCGTGCTGACGGCGCCGCGAATACGACATCGCGAAGCGAAAATTTGACCAATCGACCACCACCCGAGCTGGTGCAGTGCCTTATAACGCACCATAGCGGGGCAGTAGGGCTAAATCCAGGATAGTTTACTGAGGATGTTGTGCATCAGAGAGGCTGATCTGATTATCGTAGTGTCCCTTTGAATTAAGAAAAATGGGAAGTATATTATTACATCGAGCTAATCTGTTACTAAAGTAACTCACCCGTGGTAAACCTTTGTATTGCTTGTACACGTCGACTCCGTCTCGAGCTGGTGGGATACATTCGCATTCTTGCTTTTCTGCATTGTAACGAGCTCCCACATTGCAGCCTTCTTTGCTTAGTGGTGGAGGATCTTCTACAGGCGGATCGTAAGGAATCCAGTCATATTGTTCCCACCATTCTTTTTCATCATCTCTCCTCGTATCTGGAGTAGTAGTGGTCACCGTTGTCGAGAGGGTGCTTAGCGTTTCCCACAATTCTGTTTCAGTTTTCGGAGGTGGAGTGGTTGTTGTTGTTGTTGTTGTTGTGGCTGTTGTTGTGGTGGTGGTTGTAGTGGTGGCAGTTGTAGTGGTAGTGGTTGCAGCAGTAGGCCTCTTGGCTGTGGTGGTGGTAGTCCTAGATGTCGTTTTTGTTGTGGTGGGCCTAGCTGTAATTGCTGGTAATATGGGCACAGTTGTAGTTGTAATTTGAGTTTTGGGCGTAGTTGTTCCAGTAGTGGTAGAACTAGTACTAGAGGTGGTTGTGGTAGTAGTGGTGGTCGTGGTGGTAGCTGTTTTGCGAGTTGTGGGCACTCTTCTTCGGCTTTCTCCTGAAATCAGCATGGCCATTAGTGAGGACGTTAATTTCTCAAAAAAATGAAAACTGCGCAAGCAGTTCTATAAATGATCAAGCACGGATTCAAGGACCGTGGGTGTAGCAATTCGG
This sequence comes from Trichostrongylus colubriformis, assembly GCA_963978905.1. Classification (NCBI taxonomy): domain Eukaryota; kingdom Metazoa; phylum Nematoda; class Chromadorea; order Rhabditida; family Trichostrongylidae; genus Trichostrongylus; species Trichostrongylus colubriformis. The sequence goes on from OZ022260.1 coordinate 38,142,507, forward strand.
TTTTTTGAAAAAGAATGAAATTAATAGTATATTGTAAATGCAGGGGTTCAACCTGCCTCGGGTGAGAGGCGCATTCGCAGTGTCTTGCAACGACCCGCCCGACCGCCGCGATGCGCCAGGAATAGGTTCCTTCCTAGCGAATTCTCCAGTGAGGGTCATTCGATTGTGATTTCACGCGATGCTGTGCGTTAAAGCCTAATGTCAAGTGAAGCCATTCTCAGTATGACGGTCGGGGTGTGTGTACTTACGGCAAAAAATCGCTTCGCGGCGTAGCACAAGCGGCGCCATCAGTAAGGCTTGCCAAATCGATTGCCTTTGGGAGCCCGGTAGAGCGTTGCTGCGTCACCTCTACGCCTCCTCCACCCATGCCACCCTACCTCCTCCACCCGTGCAACACTGCCTCGCTTGAACGCTGCCATGCCCTGGGTACTCGCACCTGCCGAGCCGCTCGTCGCATGCGGCCAAGCGAAAATATGTCGTAAGTACACACACCCTGACGGTTGCAAGTGAGGCTTATTTTTCACACACATACATGTAGTGCAGGGTTCTGCTGATGGCTCTTCAAAAATGGTGCAGTACCCACGGCAGCTCCAAAACGTTTTTTGGCAGTTCCTTTTGCATTCGACTTGAGGTAGTAATTGAAAGGTTCAATTTTAGTCCAAATTTTCAGCTCTTTCAGGCTGCGAACATGATGATAAAGTTGGACTGTAAGGTCAGCCAAGCGTAGAAGCCATACTAACCAATTTGGGAGGGAATATCATTGGGCGCGGGAGTATTTCCATGTATTCTTACAAATTTGTGACCAATAGCTGGGCTTTGATGGGGTGTGTGCACTTATGACAAATTTGCACGGAGCCACGCGTGGCGAACGGCACCGCGGATTTCTTCGGCTGTGATTGCATTCATTGCAACACTCCCTTTAGAGTTTTACGCCAGAATCAACTTTTTCACAACTAGGATTGTTATTATGTGATGCTATCGTTTCCTTTACTTTTTATGTCACTATTTTGTCTTTTTAGGGCACGAAAGTTATTGTTTTAGATGATGATGAGATAAACAGCTATTTCTCATAGGACCTCCATGGTACCAGACCCTTGCTTCCTGAGCGGCATCCCAACTAACCGCGGCAAGTTGTGCTGACAGCGCCGCGAGGCGACATTGCAAAGCGATTTGTCATAAGTGTACACACCCATTCGATGGGATGGAGAGTCTGATCGTCTGATTGATAATTCGACAACGCAGACTGTGCTAGTGCTGTCTTCTTGGTTATTTTTCATATCGCTCTCAACATACTACGAAGAGCTCGAAAATGTTTTAAAAACCATTCCCATTAAAGGGCATATGGGTACGACTACCTGACTATTCGTGGGATCGACTTTCGCAGGTCGAACCAATCTTTTATCATTTTGAGCGATGTCAGAGGCAATGAGAGAGATAATCAGGCTAATTCTCAGGAAAACGATCGTTGAAGGGCGTTTTTCAAATCCTTATGATAGTTCTGCTGTGGTGTAAAGTGGTAAAGCCGAGTGGCCGCGTTGGGTGCAACAACGGCCAAACTAGGCCGTAGCCGTTGCCTTACTCTTCCTTATAGACAGCATTAGGGGTCATGTGGTAACGGAGAAATCCCTACAAGAAGTCACTCACATGGTTGTATTGGGCCTATGAAGGCTACCCGTGGCAAAATCCCGGTTTAAAAGCGCCCATCCTAGCTGTAGAAACGCCGCAAAACGCCGCAACCCATCTGTCCCGCCTCTTGATAAGTCGGTCCCGCCTCCGGATGACGTAATTCCCGATTGACTGGAGTGGGAGCGGTCAAGGAGATGCGATCAAGGAGACTAGATCAGACTACCCGCCTCTTGACGGACAGGTCGTCCGCGTCGAGAATCAACAGTGTAAAGGGGGTCCTACTTCTCGGGTTTTTGGCCAATTCCATCCGATGTTTCTTCACTGTCCTATGACTAGGCATCTCGACTTTCACATTCACTACTTCTTTTACTTTTCGTCCGACTTTCCCCTATAGCTGCCTTTAATGATGTACAGGCTGCGAACCCTGGTCCACAGCGCGCATAAATGATGTGGATAGGTCCTATTTCTCGGTATTTCGATCGTTTTATTATTATTCTCCACTACACACAACCTACAATAGCACCTCTACACTAATATTCCAAATTGTGGATCTTCATGCCCTTGAAAGAGAGGGAATGGAGACCATGATAGAATCGAACCATGATGGAATCGGACCCTTCCAAGTGCACTGCTGTTCGGAAAGGTCCTTTCAGAAGGTGCGAGTAGAGTGACTGACCGTATGTACAGATGATCGGAAGTCGGGCCATAGCTGGTACATCGATGTATCCACTTGTCCATGCCACTACGGTGGTTCTTGGTTTGTCGGCGCACATGTCTTTCGGATAATCCTTTGCCCAAAATTCATACGGAATTCGCTGAAAAATCCAAATTTTTCCTTTTGGCAAACGCTACGGGGCTATTTTTCGTAAAGTTCCGGTTTCATAAAAACGTTATGTATTGAGCCTGCCGTCTGGCCATTTATTGCATCATCCACAACCCCTGCTGCGGTATTCGGAAAGAAAATACAAAAGCAGAAAAGGATTTGAAAGTACGGGCAGTGTCGGGAAAATATCTCGAGCGAGATTTTTGTGGTAAAAGTTGCCTAAGCCTAACCTTCATTTGCTCAGCTCGTACAAGGTAGATACTTGGGCAAGAGACGCAGGTAAGATGGGTCGACGAAGAGGCATTCATGCATTTGTCAATCACGTTTAAGGAATTGTGTACGGAAAAATAAGCTTCTCTGTTACCTATATAAATATATATGTTGTATTTGCTTAATAAGGGCCGCATGCAAAGTGAAGTGTTGCGTTTGCTTCATGAAGACTGCAAGTTTCACATGAAGAAAGTGAGAATCCAGCTGAAATACCTCTCCTTGGAGTGGCGGACGACGGGGCGGGGCCTTCCAGTGCGTGCCTGCCCGTCATCCGACGCGGTAGGAGACGCTGCTGGGACTGTTCTGGTAACTGTCTGCGTCTCCAGCCGTGGTGGACGATGGAACGGACACCTTCTCGTACCGTCTTCCCTCCCCCTCGTCCGTCACTTTGAGGAGTTGCATCTTTGTCGGATTCGCACTTTTTTCGTGTGAGATTTTGCGTGCGACCCTCATTTGGATTACTTGGTCCATATCGAAAATAAATATATGAATGATAGAGAAACTCTTTTTCGTGCACGATTCCTCCAAGTGGTGAACGGTAAAGAGCCATGTGAGCCATATATGGCATATCCTAACGTCTTATCGCTCACCGTCGATGATGAACAAAACGCTGCAGACTTGGATTACTCATTTAATAAACCGGGAAAATTTTTCCATGATTACTGTGGATGTGCTTTAATTCTTGGTATCTAGACATTGAAACAAGGGCATAGAATCTCAAATCCTATGGCTTTGGGATTGGGATTCATCCGCTGCTTTTTCCCGTCGATGCCACTTACGCTTAAAGCCTCGTTCTGACACGGTCGTTCTAATTTCTGATTCTAATATGGTTAGTACTTGGATCGTCCTAATACATGCTGCCAAAATTAGTAGTAAGTTCACTTTGACAATTTGACGCTACCAGAGTTCTGCATCGATGAGACAGGATATCACGACGCGGCGTATACGTGTGCGTACTAGCTAGGGAGGGGGGGGGGGGGGGCTCATAAATTAGCTAAGCGAATACAGGACATGCGGAAATCGCCCCAGGACCCTGCTATATACCGAGGCAGTAGCTCGCTTACCGCCCTCCTTGCAAAATCCTGGCTGGCTTCCGACAGAGGGCTCGCATGGGCGGATCCTTGGGAGACGGTCGTTCGGCGCGGCCCCTTGGAGCTAATTTGCCAATTGGGCACTGCCAAAGTTCCTCCCCTAAAAAGGCTTAGGTAAATCGGAGAGTCCAGACGGTCCTGCGCCCCATTGGCAAATTAGCTGCAAGGGCCGCGCCAAACGACATACACCCCGGATCCTTTGTGATAAATAAGGTTGATAATGACGTTATCTCTCAATCTTTACCCAAGTAGTACAGGTTGGTAGCGCTCAGTGGGGAGTTCCCTCAAAATGAAGAGCCACTACAATCCAGCAAATTTTTAGTTCCACTAACCACAGTGTGTCTTCCCAAGGTGATATGACTGAACTCCTCCGAATAGGCTCTGGTATCTGCTTCGCTATCACAAACGTCCTTCGCTTTACGTCTTAGTTGAGGATTGCGTCTTGCGGTTACTCGTACGGGCATCGTAGTGAACTGGAAATCAATTCATTGAATCGAAATGGAAGATCGGTACTGACCTAATAGCTAGATCACTTCTTGCTATCTGATTACCTTCTTCAGAAGAAGACATCCCTCACAAACCCCGCCCATTTCTCATGTTCCTCAATCTTCTGAGCGAGGGAGTGAGAGAAAAACTCACTTTCCGAACAATCTCTCGGAAATGCGTTACGTTTTCGAAATCCTCTTGTCGAACCGCGTATCCGTGTGGGAGAAGCTGAAATTGGCTTTGAATAAAAGGGGAAATCCCGGTGCTATCTTGAAATTTGATAGGCAAAATATGTAGAATGGTTAACTCACATCGCAGAACTTGTTCAAATCGGCGACATCCGCTTTGAATTCAGTGCCTTTTACCGCGTGAATTGTTCCATAATAAATATAAAGACGCTTACGGCCATCCTTCTCGGGTATGTAAACGTGTGGAACGCGAAATTTCTCATAAAATGTCCCCTCTTCCTTATCTCTCTCCTTTATGGCTGAAATCATCCTGCAGTTCTTCAGTAATACATATCTCTCATAAGAGGACAAAGTATTTCACTTGTTTAGGGAGTTACGGTGGCTAGGGAAGGTAAAGGCAATCTTACGGTTGGCGCGCTAATGGGCGTGGTGTAGATTCATTGCCTTTTGTCCCTTACGCTGTTCAAAACTGAAAATTAATGGGGTGGCGATAGACGTTCATATGTTGTCGGGGACCGGAGCAAATCCACTGCTTGACATGAGTTGGAATAGGGTAGACCGTTGCATCCTCCCCGAAAACGCTTTGCCCCATCTAACGCGCTCGCGACGAAGACGTTCAGAACGACTCTTTAACACACACTCACGACGGCCAGCCAATGATCAAGTGGGAGTGCTTATGATAGTTTACCAAAAAGTCTGGTATAGCTTATTTGATCCCAAAAGCGGAGGTCTGGTCGGCTGAACAGGGACACCGACACACACTGCCCGTGAACTGGAAGACGATCCACGGACCGCGCCTATCGTTGTATACACTGTTGCGTGAATTTGAATTTTTGAAGTGATATAGGGGGTGGTAAGGGAACATCAGTGGTGAAAGAACGGAAGTGATAGCAACTGATAAGGGCTGATGAGAAGCCTCGAAAGTGAATGGCAGGAACTTGATATCTCGCGTCGCAGTGAAGCTGGGGTTCTGAATTTTCGAAGTGATATATGGCGTGATAAGGGGACATCAGTGGTGAAGGAACGGAAGTGATAGCAACTGATAAGGGCTGATAAGGAGCCTCGAAAGGCGAAAGGCGGAAAACTGATATCTCGCGTCGCAGCAATCCCCTTTTTTGCGAATTTCCTGTTTCTGCAAACCGTTGCAATGATAATCGATTGATACGATCAAGCCCAATCAGCATGCTTCCATGTGTGACGCGCACAGTAGTGTGCTCCCGCCCAACTGGTATTATCTGGTTGTAGTAACCGATATTGTGGAAGATGTCGTGGAGGGGTTGTCGTTTTTGGGTCTCCAAAGAGGGGGGAGCTCGTACCTGTGAGGGAAGGCTAAGGGTCGAACGAGACGGTGTGTTTTGGCGTGATTCGCTATGAAATACACGTCTTACATTAGATTCCTGGGGAAGCCATATTTTTGACTGGAGGATCTGCCAAATCTCGTTTCCCTTGTTTCACATAAGTGGGCGTCGTGCTGCGCATGACCACAGCATATCACAGATTTACGAGCCCCCCCCCCCCCGATCAACGCGTAAGCCATCAGGCACAGTGAGGTATGATTTGCATGCAAAAATTGACGGAAAAGCGTGATCCTGTTTCTAGAGCTCCTGATCGTGTCATTCCATTTTTCTGTCATCACACTTCTTAGAACAACTACCTTCAATTCGAAGAATTCTGCCGAATTCTTCTTCTGCGTTTAATTAGGGAAGCATTTTCCCTTTTATGACCTTAGCTTGGTCCTGCTGATAGTAAGGTGGACTTGCCTATCGACTCCTAACTTCGAGTACCTTGTGCTGATGGTAAAAGTCGGTCAGTGGGTTCTGAGGCTTCCCAAGGCTGTCTGATGGAGCGTGTTCTTTGATGAGGGTAGTCGCTAGATCCACTTTCCATTTGTCGCGCCCTCTAACTTTAATTTCCTATTTCCTAGAAGTAGAAACCAGTATCACTATTATCACATTGTTGTTCCTGCCCTTTCTCGCTGTGGGTTAGGTGAGCGCCGCGCCGATGCGTGGCGTCTCTGCTCCTCTCAAGGGCGTTTTCAGAGGGCTTACCAGCATTGAACGTTATCACACGTCTGGGGTTACTGTAGACGTAGTAATGGCGTTGTACCACGTATGAGCTTGTCCGTTTTCGACCTCCGGACAGGTTGACTGCTTCTAAAGAGGCTTCCAAGAAAGCGAGAGCTTTACTTACTTTCACGATAAAGATTGGCATCACGTGAACACAGGTATGAGATCATTTCTCTGCGGTCGCCATAAACAGCTGTTCCTGCTTTGATGCCATCCAATCCTCCTTTTGCCAATCGCAGTTTAATGGGAGATAATACGGTATTAACTCTGTAACCTGAAATCCCGAGGTACTTATTCACCTAGTACAAGTTGTTCTGGAAAAAATTTCTGGTAGTGACGCCGGCATCGGTGGCAACAGCGTAGCAAATGACGCCTGTGTTCTATGAGATAAGTCAAGATACACATAAGTAAGGGATTTCAGTTGTGAAGGAAACGTCGATAAGGAGAAACAGGTGATATCTGAGATTTGCTCATGATACCGTCCAGTGGGAGCTGAGTTAGTGGCTGACTTTCACGATGTAATCTCGTACAAGGCCAGATTCCTGGAAGCCGTATTTTTGTCATTTTCGAAAGTTTCGTTTAGATTTTTCGTTGTCGGCGTATTCCTCAGCACCTCTGATTCCATAATCCAACGCTATAATCCATTCAAGGTGATCTAGGAACGTGTCTTAAAAGAATTTGAGTACTGCCTCTTTAGAGGACTCCCATAGTCCATCCTGAGCGGAATCCTTTCCGGATGCGGCATATTCGCACTGATGGTACCACGAGTGTGACGCTATAATGCGAAATCCTAACTAACGACAAACATCCGTCAACCTCGATGATGGTAGACCCTATCTCGCCCACCGGGTTGTGTACCGTTATGTCAGGATTTCGCACCCGGCATGTCGCAAGCGAAACAATGCGGACGAGTTAAAGGCACCATGTTGTGGGGTCTCGAAGCGACTACAAGTCAGCTGCGCATCGCGCTCCTAACATTACCGTGTAATCGTTCTTAGACCCAATTGCCGCGAGGCATAGCTCACACACACTGCGTCGCACGCCGCTCGTCGTCGTGCGAAATCCTGACATAAGGGTAGCCCACCCGTGCAGGCTCGTTGCCCCACACTGTCGAACACTGAAAAGGGAAACATTTCAATACATGTGCTTGCAGGGTTCAGTGAAGCGTAAATAACTTGCAGGTTATACAGAGCTAGTAAACAGCACCTCCAAACAGTGGGCGTGTTTCTGGAATCGGTGCAAGATGTTCAGCAGTAGTGCCCGAGTTTCCTATCCACAACTCCTTGTATCGCTCACCAAAAACCACTGAACATAAGAATTTGATTGAGGGATGAAGTTTTTAGTGCTGATGGATATTTTTTTCTGAGCTGTACTCTGCGAACTTTTGTTATCGTAATCGTAGAACTGCTGTCCGATCTACGAATCAGTATAGTTCCCTTCCATCCAGTTATGGTGTGTGATAGTGACATTCTCTAGAAATGCCTGTTTATTCCACATACAGTAGCGCTCAAAAGTCTTCGGCGAAATGGCCTTTCACTTGGGTTTTTTACTTGTAACTTTTTTGCAACTGCACCGATCTGAGAGAAATTTCTGTATGTTGTACTTGGCGACATTGCATACTTAATATACTATTTAGGCGCTCAACTGTAGGTTACGTGGTTATATGAATTTTTTATTTTTGGCATGCCATCCTATGCCGTCCCGCTGTGCCGCTGTCATCAAAAGTCGTGGTCTTTCTTCAGGATATTAATGTTCTCTGAGGCTTGCTCGTTTTGTTTTTGTGAAGAAAGCCGTTCCCCTTGACCAAGCCTTTTACTTTTTTTGAGTGGTCTTGTAGTAAATTCTTGTAAAACATCATGAAAAGTGGCAAGCGGCGCTCAAGTGGAAGGAAATGTTGACAATAGGTTCAGGCACCACACATTAAAAGTTTGTCAAATTTGATCAAGTGTAAAAAAAGTTATGACAAAAAAGTTTTGGCCGAAGACTTTTGAGCGCTACTGTAGGTGTTCTTCTTAGGAATTCTTCCCCATTTTCGCTGAGGCTTGAGAAAATGGAGCAGTGCCACAGTATCTCGATATGCAAAAGAGTCCTAAGGATGCAAGACCATGCTGGTAGTACTCCCTGAGATTGTTTAAACTCTCGTTCACCGAAATCACGAATTGGCCTTCTAAAGTTGCGAGGTGAGGCTCCACATCCATTTCGGTTCCCGAGAAGAAATGCTGCAGGAAAAATTCGAGCTGAACTACCACCTGTTATCTATCTCAAAACTTTGGCTTTTCTAAAGTTAAGATTCTGGAGTGCAGTTTCTAGAGAAAAATAAAGCTGTTCACCTTGACTAGTTTTCGGAATAAGCACGTATACGATTTCCAATCAGAATCAGTCATTCGAACACGTATTCGGCCTACACAACACCTTTCGATCCGACACACAACTCCGAATCAGTGCTTTGGTATTCTCAGAATCTTAGATCTTATACTGTTAGAGAAATCCCAAGGCGGGGGTGACTGGTTCAATTTTCGCGCGACTGCCCGCGGCGAGCGGCGCGGCGAGTGCGAGTCGTTTGGGATTCCGCTCAAGACGCAATGGGCTGGCACCTTGAGGGACCTTTGAAGATTGCATCTATCTTAGGCGCGGGCGGCTATTTGCTCATGTTCTTATGCTTTCTGAGAGAACTGAAATATTAAAGGTTATTTGAATGTTATTGTTCTCTCTCATTCTGTAGTGAGTGATCCATATGAGTTTCTTCAGGAGCATTAACAGTTGACGAAACCTAACACAACAATCAATAACAACCTTAAGTACAATAAAAGCAGTGATAGCCATGCCTTTATCAGCTTTGACGGACGATGGAGAGCCCATATTGCAGTCTTAGGAACTATTGCAGTCTCAGGAACTTCTAATTCACAACAAATTGCTAAAAATAGATGCCCGATTCAAAGGTCCTTTACGGTACCAGCCCATTGCGTTGTGAGCGGAATTCCAAACGACTCGTACTAACGGCGCCGCGAGTGCGATGCCACGAAGCGAGAATCCGACCAATCAACCCCCGCCCGAAATCTTATACTGTTTTCAGTGTTGCATCGAGCTGCCGATCCCAGCGAAATGAAATGCCCAGTCGGCGTGAGTAGGAGGTCTGCAGTGTAGCGCAAGCTTATATGTCGTCAGCAAAAGATTTCGCACCGCGACGTGCGGCGCAATGCGGATGCATTAGTAGGTGCCGTCTAAAGTGGGGTGAGTGTCGATCAGACGGATTTACGCTTCGCGGCGTCCAAATCGCGGATGCGCATTTCACAAGTCGTTGCAGTTCCATGATTCTCTTCGGTTTAACTTCAATGACGTTCAAGCCATGTTCAACCGCGAGAAAAAAAGTCGCACTCGCCGCGCCGCTCGTCGCACGAAAATCCAACCAATCGATACTCACCCGTCTAGAGTGATAACCCTACTTGCACCTTATTATAGGCGATGGGCACAAAATCGCCTTAGGATCCATGTACATACGGCGCTCGTAGCTCGCACACATCGCAACCCACGCTGCGATTCCGAATCATGTCCTCACGATACACACCCTCAGCACTTTAGCTACACTACGCTCCCAGTGACTGCTGCACTTCAGCACAATTCAGTCGTGCTAATTTCGTCAATCACTGAACAGCTTTTTGAAAACGTCATTACCGGAAACCCATTTGATTTCGTCGATGTTTTGTATTACATGTAGTTTGTAGGGTCTTCCACCACATCCTCGTCTATGAAACATTTTACCCGTAGTTTTAATAATAAAACAGTAGCCAAGGAATTCTTCTTCTGATTCTCGACAATAGAATGTCTTATCTGAAATTGTACCACCGATTCATCACTGATAATCTGTTCAATCTTTGAAGATTAGGAGAATTTTTCTTCTAGTGTTTGGAAGCAGTCCCTGTAGCGTTGGTCAGTGTAATTACAGCTGCTGTTCAGTTCAGTGCGATGTGAAAAAAAGACATAAAATAGTTAGACCCTCGCAGATTCGGAATCGGCTTTAAGCGAAGAAACGTATTCCGGCAGGCAGCAATGCCATCGTATCGATCGAAGTCGCGCAGATCTGTTATGTGTGGCAGTCATGCGCTGCACGTGACGCTTTCACCTGTGGGAGAAGCTAGTGGTCGGCGTGTCAACATGGAGTTTTGTCAAGAAGTTAGAGCGCAATTTACACCACAGTTTGCGCTACATTTGCGCACCAGCATTTATGTACAGAAAGCTAATTCCCTTTTTTGAATACTCTAGCTGGGCAATTCCGGTGGGACTTCCTATCTCATCATGATCCTCTGTTCATAAGTATTATTTAAAGAAGAAATTTTAGTATGTAAGGAGCGAATCGACAACTTCTTTCCGTACATGAATACGGACCCTTATGGTGTCGATCATTTTATAGGTGCTGAGTAATGCTATTAGGAAAAAACCATAAAATGGACGAAAGTTCAAGTTCAGGACTCATGTTCCGAGCGCAAACGGTGACCGCTCAAACGGAGGCATATCGATCAAAGAAGCACGGATCTGTGATGTAAGGCTGCCATGCTTTGATGTGTGTGAGTCTGAAGTTTGTCACATGTCCTACAATCGATAGTTTGGTAACTATATGAAACGTACCGTAAACACATGTAGTTGGATATCCATCGTTAGCTTTAATAACTTTAAATGGTGAAACAGTTTTACACAATTCCATAACATTTCTTTCATTTGTTTTAATATTTAAATTTAATATGCAAGTTGTTGTTTTCTATAAAACAATCTTATCAGTTGTCTGTTTCATCGATTTAATAGCCCATAATGGGTTTCCTTAATTTTTTTAGGACGTGTTATGCATCCTATTCCTACTCGTAGACTCCAAGGCATTTGACTGGGTATTGGAATCGGGCAATGCTTTTTATGGTCATTCGAGGCACAATTTAGTCGGCGTTTTTCCCATCCAAACAAATTGTGCACTTGTTTACCGATGGGATCAAGGGGGTAGTTGGTCTGAGAAGAGGAACAGTGTCCGGGACTCCATCATCGAAGCATGTGCCTACGTAAATTCGCGCCTACATAGGAGATCCTTTATTCCTTTGCAAACATCGCTATGGAAATGGAGATGTCATCAAAGGAAACCGTTTGTCGTCATACCAAGGCTCCTATATAATGGGCATTTGAAACGAAAAAAATATTACTTACAGTCATATTTGATGTAGCGAAGTGAGGAGGATTTAAGCATAATCGAGAGAAAAAATCTGGAAAATTTTATTCTTATCCAACTTTATCTTATTACTGGTCCAAATCGGCTCACCTGCTTCTGTGAGGTAATTCACAAAAATCAAAACAAGTAATGAGATAAGTGTAGGATTAAATGACATTTCGCTGAAAAAAAAACATTTTGCAAAATATACAGAAAGTAGTAGTAACAAAGCTGTTCGGCGAAAGCATTTTGTTTAGCCCCAAACGCATCTGCGCGCCTACGCGTTGCGCTCAAATGGCGCCGTGATGACAGCATTCGCACACGCTTCGTACGCGCTTAAAGGCGCACTTTGCGATAATCAGATCGGTCGACTTACGAAAAGTACATCCTTGGGTAATTAGTCAGACTGCACCATTTTGCTTCGCTACCTTACCCTCAGCGCTACACCTGCTCGAACCCACTCAGATGCCACCCATTCTGCTCAGTTGACCAATAAGGGAGCAGGGTGGCGTCTGAGTGGGTTTGAGCAGGTGTAGCGCCGTGATAGCGCACCGTGACGACGCGAAAAAGCTGCAGACTGATTAGTAGTATCTACTGTCCCAAGAAGGTAAATCGACCCATCTAATTGGCACGAAATGTGCCATTAGTCAGACACCGCAAATGCTACCACACAGGATATCAACTTCCCATGGAACTTTGGAGTGAAGCATAGTGGATCAGTAGGGTCTCGAATGCTGATTACAATTATGTGAAACGCATTTGCAGAGTGCCGTAACGACGTGAGATAGGATGGGTCAAAATTCGCATGCGATGACTCATCGACTTGGTACTTTGGGGAGTGTGCACTTACGACGAAAAATCGCTTCGCAGCGTCTCACTCGCGGCGCCTACGAGTCGTTTGGAATTCCGCTTACGACGCAATGAGCTGGCACCGTGAAGGATCTTCAAAAGCTGCAGTTTGGAAGTTTTGGAAGTTTGCCTATGTCGCTGTCCTTGTGTTTCAACAGATAAAGCTGCAAACGACGACTTTCGACGACGGATCTGCGACCTTGCGGTGTTGCGGCTTCGCACGCAAAGCTACGGCATTGCACAATCTCAAGGTCGTATGTAGTATCGCGTACGGAAGTGCGACGTTGCAAAATCGCAGAGTTGCAAAATCGCAGCCTGACGGCGGCTTAGGGTGTGTACCCTTACGCCAGGATTTCGCACCGCGGCGTGTCGCAAGCGAAGCGATGCGGGCAAGCTAGAGGTGCCGTGTTGTTGGATTCCAAAGCGACTACAAGTAATCTGTGTATGGCGATCCTAGCATTACCATGTAATCGCTCTAGGACCCAACACTAGCGGCGCGAGTAGCTCGCACACATGGCGTCGCACGCCGCTTGTCGTGGTGCGAAATCCTGAGATAAGTGTACACACCCGGCGGCCTATGGCTGCAGCCTCTAATATACAGTGGGTATAGTGTACAACAGTTGGAAATCATCTGGTAAAGTGTACAATGGTTCTGCCTGAAGGGACTGGTAAAGCGCTGAGTCGGGTAAGGCCATCATGACAGAGAAGAAGTCTAGTGAACCTGCCCCCATGCATGTGTAGGTCTTACACATTAGCTCGATGCTATGATATTGGCAGTGATTACGTGCATGTTTCCATTTTAAAGACTCATGTGCTGTTTGACGGTTTGTTTGGGGAGGACAGCATAGATGTACTCAGCTCCAATCTTCTCTTGAAAATTAGGATGCTGATTCTGGGGGATTTCACGTGATGAATATGGAATTCGTCATGGCAAATCAACTGTCTCATTCTTCGAGGCTCTACAAGGGCCTAGTTATCGAAACCTGAAGCACCAGAATGCTTGGACTACACCTACCGCGAACTGCCTCTAGTTTCGCTAATATTGACGCCGTATTATTTGGGTTCTGCTATTCACTGAAAGAACTGAACAAGCCGGACATGTGGGCAGGGATTTTGACCCCATCGCGATGAAAGAGCGAGGAGTTCAATGGAGAGGGGTGCGTGCCATCAGGACAGAGATTTTGCGTTTCACTGTGCAGTGACTAGAAGGATGCCAGGAGACCGTATTAGTTGGGTCTTAAAACGATGAGAGGTGTCCTGTGCTTTAATACAGGTGCGATTTAGGCTTCGAATTTCTGTTCTAATGGCGCACTCCAAGGGAACGATGAGTTGCCTCAAAGGTTTTACCGTTTCACTCGGCTTGTCACTATCGTATACGCTTTGAAGAGAAAAGCTTCTCCTCAACTTCCTCCCCCCCCCCCCCCTTCTACAGCCCTTCCACGTTTTCCTGTGCAACAGTTAGTATGATCAATAGCTTGCGCAAATGAACATGGAAGCGAGCCATCTTTTCCAGGTCTCCAGTACCTGACACCTCACGTTAGCCCTGCAAATCAAAGAAAACTTACCGTTTAAGCTTACAGATCGCTACAAATAAAACAACCCTGTTATGATCTCAGAAATGGTATTCATGATAAACTAGTTTGGGAAATGCACACTATGCTGGAATAACCATTTAGATTTGTTGTTGCTGAGAGGTCTTCCTTTACCGAACGAGGTGGAAGGACGTCATGAACCATAGAGCCGCATTCTTCTCGAAAGTCAATTTCGTAAAAAAAAGAATGGAAATTCGAAGGTTATGGTGACATTTCTTGTTGAGTGTGTTCCTGTTTGAGGTCTACGACAAAATTTAAGTATTAAAAATATTGTTTGTAATAAAACATACAAAGAAAATGCAATTTCATGAGAAATACTTAGACTAATATCCCGTAAAGCCCCTATAACACCCTCATAATATTATTTCATTATAGGTTTGGTATTGGAACGTTATACTTCTTGTTTGGTTTGTGGTCGGATATAATTGGTACGAGTGCATCTTTTATTATGGAAGTGGTTTTTTTGTTTATTTTATTGCGAAAACACCTCGTCGTCCCTTTTAACAGGTATAAACCGATCACATAAGCAAGCAGACTGAACTGCTATATGTAGTATGAGTTTCGCTTTAATGGTCTACCTGTCGATTTTATATCATTTCCAAAGAAGAGGGGTCAGAGGATTGCCATTGGGTCAGTCGTACAATCTATACCTGGAAGCTGCTGCCAGAAGCGTTTAAGAAGCTTTTAGTTCCATTTAGCGATGGGCCGTTGCCGTTGTCTCGTCACTCAAATGCAGCCGAGTCGAAGAGAAGTAGAAAGTGGTGTGAAAAGACTCGAAAATGTTTGCTATTAGCATCAATCTCAATGAACCAAGTGGCCAACGGTTTCTGGTACATAATGCTTTGAGAATGATGCTTTTAATTCTCCACGATGCTTTCATTCACTTGCGAGAACGTTCTTGATGTTTTTAGCATTCATGAAGGTTTGGTAGCAATCTAACGAACAGGAAATTCAAAGTTCATAAGGCATTCAGTGTGAATGGAATTACCCAATTCCATTCGGAATGGTAGTCGTATCTGAGTCCCTTTTCGCCTATGCAGTGTCTTGCGGAGGCCAGCCGAATAGGTCAGTGTTTTGTAAACAGACAAGTCCGGTACTTATTTACATCATTACCCCAAAATGTCCCGCATGCAATACATGCACCCGAACCGTTCCTGAGTGACCAGTCCACAATTTCTTTCGTATTTTGAAATTATATCGTGGTCCCCATATGTTTTCGAATATTGAGAATAACATAACTTTCTGGGACCTTTCCCTTCCAAAAAGTAGCTTGGATTTTGGCATCACGCTTTTTGAACACCATAGCAAGCAATAACGAAACAATTGACCGGACAACTACTCATCTTTACACATGAGACTTCAACTGAGATTACTTTTCTATTGACTGCGGACCTAACTGCTAGTAGTTGTGCAAAAGTTTAGTTTTAGCCGAAAAGTGACATTAAAACACAAACAAAATTTCCTGATGCAATGATGGACAGATATGTTGTTCGCCATGTACGAAAACGTATCCTGACAGCTTTAGCCTTCACAAATCGACGGCTTCATGTGACCCCAGAAAAAGACGGTCCTGGGTGACCAAGTGCAACACCGTGTGTTGCACGATTTGAAGACCTGATGAAAACGTTTGACGTTCTGGCAGGAACGGTAAAATGGCCTCGATGCGTTATGTATTAACCAACTGCAGAGGGTAGGCAGGTTTGTAGATTAAGCAAGGTTCCACCTAAGATTCGATCCTCAGACAGGCTGAGCTAATGGGCACTACCTCACTCGCCATGTTTTCAGTATAGCACATCAGCTGAGCGGCGATTCCAGGAGCTTTTTAATGTTCAAGATAAAATAGAGGGTACCAATCTGAGGAGGACTACTCAATAAGTCCATTTGAATGTTTTCAGGTGTTGCGAAGCAATGTCGTGGTCAAAACTCATCCTTTAAATGATTAAAATAATTGACTACAAGTCACTGTACAGACTCATTTTTCTCGTTTAAAATAAAAGCGATATCAATGTAAGATTTTCGGTAAATAAATCGAATGAAATAAATATGAAATGATGAATTATTCCTTCGAACAAATGAATAATTCCTTTAGAACAAGTTTTTTTTACAAATGAATAATTCCTTTAGAATATCTTGATCAATAAAAATTTTCGGGAAATGTCCCACTGGGCTCCGGAATTGTTTTCACAATTTACATTTTAAGCGGAAGTGTTGAATACATAACAAGGCTACCAGTAATTATGCAAATTACACTTGCCATAGGGAAAACATTCGGCGAAAGCCAGCACCAACAGGCTGAGCCAACAAAGGAGCAGGCATCCGCTTTCCAGAAAGTGAAGTGATTACTTAACCAGTTCAACAGGGTTAGCAAACCCAGTGCTGATCGGATAGCCCTTGTGGGATGATCATCTGAGGAACCATCACCACCGGTCAGATGGAGAGCTGTGGGAACACGCGTGTGCGACGATCGCCCCGACCACCCACGGCCATCTGTCGCGGCGAAGACGGGAATCGATCGTGGGAGAGAGTGTGCTGGGGGTCGAGTGCACGAGTTAACGAGACGTCCACCACACACACAGACACACGGTACACACGCATCATCTTTCGGACGCGTCCGTCGCAGCAGTTCGTGCTCAAATCGTCTGAGGCTCAACTGAACTCGACGAGCGATCACACCTGCATACCCTTCCCAAAGGGCGGTAGCAGCCGGCAAATCAAAAGTGGTCCATTCTAATCAGTTGTGTCCCCCCTTCCCTTCAATCTGCCTGCCGAACTGGACCCGTACAATCCACAATTGGCCATGGCGCAAGACGCCTTCATCGATCCATGGCATCCTGGAAGGTAATCAGTTTTTCTTTGAACACATTTTTCTCATTGCATTCAATCATTGCCTATTGATTTTCACAGTATGTGAACAGAGACAGGGGGTTTCGGGTCTGCTGACGACTCATTGCAAAATGCTATTCCCCCTCGCCATTTCATTCATGCCCTGATCCTCCGCTCGTTATCGCTTCGCTGTTTTTATGACCATTTTTAAAATCATCCGTCGTCCTGGTTCTCTCTTTCTATCGGGGGCTGACCGAAAAATGGAAATCGCATTTGAAATCAATTCACATCGCATCATTTTAAGAGTGCTTCTGTCATTGGATGCTATATTTTCGTACGTCTTCCGTGTCCTTTTGTGATTCTATGAAGCCTGCTAGAGCTCTGCCCATTATTTTCAGTAGATTTTAAAATATAAAAAAAAAAACAAAATCAAAAACAAAGTAGTTTCGAACCTTTCCAAATGATTCAATTCGCTTTGTCTCGCCCATAAATGTTGAACTTTTGGATGAAACCTTAGCACCTTCTGAGAAAGGAACAGTGTGGATATGATGGAGAGTAGATGTGATTCAGCCATACAGGAACTCCTTCCGTTCTCACGCTCAGGTAGAAGCCATACCTTGAACTTTATTCATTTCTTTCTATAGTCTCCTTCACTTTTACTAGCTCCTTTGGTTTGTGCTAAGATGTGGACTTAAAAGTGTATTGACCTAACACCTTTCTCATCGCCCTGATCCACATAGCGCCTCCAACCCAAAAATTTCGAGGTTTTCCGAATGCTGGCATTTCTCTGTATTGCTCTGCAAATTAGGCTACCGAAAATACTGTAGGAAAATAGGTGCTGAAATATGGGGCTTTTTTGACCTCATGAAACTGAAAATTCCATGCTTGGAGGGGTGGACCACCAAGTTATTTTGTTATCGATCACATGTAATTTACTAATTGTAGTTATCGCTGTTAATCACCAAGATTTGACCTCCTTTTCATATCGATCCTACTATTTTTTATTACATTATAACTATCATTTTCAATTTTTTATTTGATCACCGATATCAGTAATGCCTGGAACGGTTCGTTCGTATAGGTTTCTTGGAACTTGCACATAAATAATGCGGTATGGTCGAAAATAGTTTTAATACCAGTATAGAGTAGAATAATATGATGCTTATCATCATACAAAGATGATGTCGATTTGGATTTTTTGATTATTTTCTTGAAACTGCAGGAAATTAGCTGTTAACATAATGTTGATATTTTTAAGTATAGCAAGCGCAAATGCAGATAAATATTGAAGCAGCTGGAAAGATTGATCGATACGTTCGTTTTCGCTCGCAGCTTTCACTTGGCTCGTCCTTGTTTTTCTATTCAAAGATTTCCGGAAAAATTTTGAATGCTTTTTTATTTATTTATACTTGGTATATCATGGATTCATCGATCGGTTTTCACTTGTTCATTTTATTTATCGAAGCTAATTCATGAATTTATTTAATACAAATATGTATTCCTCTTGATGGGTAGTTGGGGTTGAAGGAATTCCTGTGTTTTTAGTTTCTTTCAATCGACGCGCGAGAATCCTTTTCGAATCCTCTTTTTTAGCAGTTTATGCAATTTTTTCAATTCTGCACTCCTATTTTCAAGAAAAAAAGTACTTGCGAAATTGTGGGTCTGAACAGTTCAGAACAGCTGTCAGGTATTGAGTTTTTCCTGGAGATTTGAATGTGCCAGTTGGCACTTCTAACCTCTGAACCGATTAAGTTTCCTAATTTTGCTTTCATGATAATCAAAGTGTCCGATTTTCTTCTCCCCAATAATTCATCCTGGGGAAATTTTGGTCTAAAAACTCTTAAAACCGCAAAATTGACAGAGTTGACGCTTGCAGAATCTGTTTCAGATAGAACTTCAGGCTTCGTTTCCGTATTTCCTTCTAAAAGGGAGTCCTATTCGGAAATTCATCTACCAATCATTTTGTTGCTTTCATTGTATCTCACAGATGTTAATGGTATTTTAAGAAAATACAATCCTTCCTAAGGGATTTTCTTGCCTTTGTTGTGACTTTAGTGAAGCTGCTTATTTATTTTGGGCTGCATTTTCTTTCTTTGTCTTCTTTTTTATTGTTTTTGTTTCTTTTTATGGGGAGATCTATTCATGTAGGTGTAATTGATCACTCAGTTGGCTCTCATATTTATTACAGTTTTCAAAAACGTCTAACCGATTCCTGACATTGGAATTTTATAGAATTTCAATTTAATCATGATTTTTCTTCTTTTTTTCTTTTTTTCCAAACAGTGTTACCCTACCACCATGTGATATTGGAACTTTCTGAAAATTCTTCATCATATTTATCCGGCTATATATTTGTAATATCGAAAATAACGGGGTAGTGAGCATTTCGGTGGCTTATGACATTGAATTCGTATAGGAATGGCCAACGTGTACCCTTGGCAAGCCGTGGTACTCTTCGTGGTACCAATCTCCCTGAAAGAAGAAGACATGCCATGACTAAACTATTGGTTGACCGCTGCGACTCGCTGTAACCGCCTAAAACGCATCCAAATGTCTCCTCGAGTATGAGTAGCTGTCTCATGCATGGCGCAACACCAATATTCAATCACAGTCTTAGTACAAAGTGAATTTTGTGTTTTTCTTTTCGATCCCTACGCGACCGTATAGAAACAAATTATGTGCTGTAAATAGCAGCAATGATCACCGGAAGTGCCTCCGTTCATATGAGCATAGTGTCTTTGATAGTTTTGTTTTCCCAATGGTTCTTTTTGTGGTTTAGATAAAACACAGTTTACATTTTATTATAAATATCGTGAATACGATGTGTCATGGATTTTCCACTTTATTTCTTCAAGTTGCATGTAATTTTCTTGATTTGCTTTCGTTTAAAAAGTTCTTTGTTACTAGATGTTTTCAAACAAACCCACATATGTTCGAGAATTCAACAGTTCATCCTGATCAGATGATCGTTAACTGGTTTTGGAAATGTTTTCTTTCTTCATTCCCCTGAGTACCGATTTTTAGGGAACTCATTCGGTTGGTTTCTCTACGAGAGAAGGTTAAAAACTCTAGGTCATGGGGGAAAAGCGCTCTAACTTAGGCCGGACAGTCAAACGCGCTCATACTTTGTGGTGGCGGCGGCAGGCCATGGCTGCATGTCCATCTTCACCTGTATCACCTGTCTCGTTGCCTGCATCGTCTCTGCACCTCCCCTGTGCCAACCTGCCTCGCTGCCTGCGAACACAGCCAGGCCTTGCCAGGGCAAGGTATGAGCACGGCTCAGCTGTAAAGAGAGTGGCTTCATCACTTGAGGCGTCACTTAGCGCTTTTGGATTTTGCGGGAACGAATTCCACATCGCTCAGGCCAACTGAGGCATTCAGACTGTTGGAATTACTTTACTTTTCTATTTGAGGGAACAGCTACGCTGACGAGATGATTCCATACGATACAAGTACTCAAGCGCTCCTTCTTTCTGAGCAAAGTCGTATGCATGGCACGATTTATAGGTACTGATAAAGTGAGGCAATGCTACTCCTCATTTTGTATATTTACATATGCCATAGATAACGTATAGCTTCAAATGAAGTTTAGAGTTTTCATCAAAACATGAAGGTTTATATTCAAACACTTACTTTCAATTGAGTTTGTTTCAAATCAAGTGATTAGTTTGAGAGATAATTATTTGTTATAACTATTTAACAATTATTTATTGTTTGGACTGTATTTACTGTTTGTACCCAACCCTGTTATGTTACGGCATGTATTGTTATGTGAAGGGGACAAGTGTTAGAAGAGAAGTGTACACTACGAACCAACACAAAGTACCGTGTCGAGTATATGAAAGGATCGATGTCATCATTGCGACGGCTCCGACAATCGGCCAGGCACCCTCATCTACTGGCCTTCCATACGCGTAATGTTTGCATAAGTTACGAAACGCCGCATTCGTCTCACACATCTCAGCTGATACATTCGGACACAAGTCGTTAACGGGGGTCAGGGGTCGGTAGGTAGATAGGCGGTAAGGTGGTTCTAACTCGAAGACTCGTTTGGTCGTCCTGGACTGGAGTGCCTTGAATGGTAAAAGCTTTAGAATCGGGGTCATGCTTAAAGACACCAGAAGGGGGTAATTTTGGCTCACGGTAGAACAGACGTAGTGTGGACGAGTTTAAGTGGCCGTCATTGCACAAACTCGCCAATTTGACGCCTTGGCATGGTGCCAAAAGAAGATGTTTCTGTTATAAATTTGTTTTTCCTTTACTTTTTACTTTGTTCTTTCTTATATTGTTTCTAGATGTACTTACATGAATGCTAATGTAGTTGGGAATGGCCACTCCCCTGCCTGCGCTGGGAGTCAGGTGCTACAACTAACGTTGGCCCACGGCCCGTCTCCTACAGCGGACAACTCGGAATGGATGCGCTGATGCGAATGGGATGCGAATACACACCGCAGCGTCGCGCTTTTGAGTCCGGGTTTTTTCGCCTATTATCGCTTCTAACCTTGAGTTTCCATTACAAAATGCTCATTTCTTTGCATCTTCCTCTTGTTTCGGACTCCCTTCCGGTTCCTTTAAGCTTGAAGAAAATATGATGGGAAAGATGATCCCGCATAGTTGATTGATGCCCTCTTCGGAGACTCCTGATTAGTTACAAAATAAAAGCGGAAAAACGGTACTTTGTAAGGAACCTCGAGGTTTTTGTTCACCTAGACTGCAGAGGAGCGGTGAGGTTCATCAGCCGGCCGCGAACTATGTCCTGCCCTCGCCAGCAACTCGCTCGGGTGATGAACTACAGAACTGACATTCAGTTCTGTGGGATCGTAATAAGACCCCGAGCCGCACTTTTTCAATGCAAATTCCGTCACAAATCACCTCTTTCAGAGAGGAAGGTATATCTAGGGAACTTGTATTCACAGATCTCACTTCCGCTCACACTTCCCGGTGCCTTTGAGGCTGACCTTTCGTCATTACTGACTACAGAAAACCCATTCTCCTTCCGCTAGTTGCAATTATAGGACTCTTCTTTATATTTGATATCAGTACTTTATGAAGGAGGAGTAGAGTCTAGGACGTCGCATCTTTTTTAGATGATCCGTGGATCGGAACTTGTCTTTATTCGCCAAACCCCTCGTTGTGTTCTAGCCTATCCGTTTCGAAAAAGCCATTCTTTCGTTATTTTATTCCAATTTAAGTTATTTTTCGACCCCTCATTAAGGAAAACATTTTCTTCCTCATTCCATTCGTGAGAGGAGTAGTAAGGAGGGTCTTCGTTTCTAATAACTCAATAGACAACACATCGAATGCATCAAGATGCCTTCGGCTGCATAGCGCTTGTGAAAATTGAAGATACTCACTTGAACACTGACCAGTATGGGTAGGACATTTTCTGCGGGTAATTGCCAGAAAATAAACAGCAATAAAAAACCGGTAATAGCACTGAATAGTCTACTTATCTCTGATTATGGATGGAAGTTCAATGCATGGTAGATATTTGAGGATCGATAATTACCGAATATGCATTAATGGCCTAGCGTCACAACAATGTGTAGCCTTCAGTGTGAAATATTTAAAAATTTCCTAGGTTCCTTATTTTGCCACACTGATATGTTCGTGATATATTGGTGTTTTCTAATGATTACAGCAAGTTGTGAACAAATATTTGTAAACAAATATTTTATCCTAGAAAACTCTTCATTCTCATTCCATTTATTCGAACACACTGGGTTGATTGTTTCGGTTTTTGAATATCGATTGCCATTTATGAAGCGACTGTCAGCTGTGGTTTGTATTGGTTCAGGTGTCAGCAATGATCCCATAACTTTTTAGTGTGGAATCGAAAGATGGGATATTGATGTTGTGCTTATGTGATCGATGTTCACTTTTATTCCAATCAATAAATTATTAAATATTCTGGTGTTCATATATATATTTTAACTCTGATTTTGCTAATTGCAGCATGGACGATGATGAGTTGGATATGTCAGCGGGCAAATATGCAAGGCTTGACGGAGGTGATGACCTGAATGAGAATAAAGAGCGATATGCTCGTGAAAATCATAGCGAGGTGAGTTGTTATTTTTTATGTTAAGGACAGTTCTCTGAATATCTGAGCCGCTTGAACGATTTAAATCCCTTGATATTACGCTGATGTAATCTGTCCGTTTTCGCTTTCACCGTTGGGTTGAGAGCGGCTGTCAAGGCGTCAGGTTTGAGAAATGTTTTTTTTTCATACTGAGGAGCGTGATATATATGTTTTGAGCCAACAGTTCATGTTTAGATTGAGGTCATTGAGCAATGCGTGTATTAAATATCAAAGTATTTTTGGTAACTTTCGCGAATCTTCTTCGAGTGAACAAATAGTGTAAGCCACACCACGCGGTAATCAAAATAGGCACCTACCTGCTTGGGAGAGGTAGACCCCTGAATAGTTGTTCAGGCCGCACACTTTTTGCGGCATCACGGCGCGTTCGCGCGACGACAGGCCTGCTCGACCCACAAAACCGAATTACGCCCGGCGTTGGATGATCCAAATTCCAACGAGGCGTTTATTTGGTGGTGAAAGCTTGCGAACCATCATGAAAAGTTAATATAAGACAGAAATTTTGAAGATGAAGACTTTGAAGATTTTGAAGATGAGGTTATCTGGACGAAGCAAGTGATATCGTTGAAATTCGGGTGATACCACCAAGCAGAGTCTCGATTCTGGCTATAGTACTCATTCGAGTACTGTATTCAGGGAACCTCGTTTTCGGCGCTTCTTGAGCTTTTCGTTTGTTTTCCTTCTCTGGTGTGCAAATCTCTACTCTCAGTAATAGGTGCGATAACACCTCTATTTATCGCGAGGTGGCCTTGAAATAATCGTCCACGGAAAAAAAGTTTTTATTTTACCCATATATTTATGATGTATTTGTTGCATGCAAAGTTTCATTCTAAAATGTGAATACAGCTAAGATACAGCACCTTAAACACCTCTAGGCCGAGTGGGCGGGGCCTCCAAGTAAGTGCCCATCCCGTCGTCCGCCGCGGTCACAGACGCATTGTAGGAACAGAAAGTTACGTAAAAAGTGCCACTCTCCGTTCCCAACCGCGGCGGAAGACGGGATGGGGTTTTACACGGAACGCCCTCCCACCCGGTCGAAAGTTTGTGGTGCTGTATCTTAGCCGAATTATCACTTTTTCGCGTGAAGCTTTGCATTCGACCCTTAATAGGCAAATACAAAATAAATATAAGGGTAACAAAGAAACTCATTAGTTCGTGGACGATTTTCTGAAAATAATGGTGGATTAATGGGTAAGGTAGGGTAACGTCAGGGTCAAATAAGGGGAATTTGTCCACGAGTATGAATGCTGATTCGAAAGAAAATTTAATACTGCATCCTATGAAATGGTCAGTTATACATACAGTCCCGAGGGGAGATGAATGCATGGCGCATCTGATCGGTTTGTCCATGTCGAGCGCATAATATCGTATGAAGCTGGGAGTGGTCTTAGGAGTGTTCATCGGAATGTTGCGAGGGAAATCGAATTACCTCCATGACAATCATGAAATTTCGATTTCGCTTACTTATAAGCGGATACTTCTCACAGATGCTGACGAGGTCTTTCCATCCCCAAAATCAAGGACACATCCGATACTATCACTAAACAACGTAACAGCCTTATGCACGAGCAGTATTGGGAGTTCTTCCCAAGTGAACGTAATTTGTCACCTCAACTCGACAAAATTCGAAATTTCGTCGCCTTCGTTCACAACTTTGCTAAGGTCCGTTTACTTTGGGTTACTGAGATCCGTTTTCTTCGGGTCCCTTCGTTTGCAATAACCAGACGTGCCACCACCATTGAAACCCCTGCGAAGGCGTGTTTAAGGCCTAAAAAATGACACTTCGGATCATAGTAGCTTTGTCCGAGCAGCTAGAGCTCTGTGACTTCCATGAACTGAAGGGTCAGTCCTTAGGAGGCTTCCCACGAGAAAACCACCACAGAAGCTGGCTCTGTTACTTGAGGCGGACTTTGATCCGTAGGTGCTCGAAAGCCCGACTGTGCCCACTGAAGGCTCCTTATTTTCATGACAGTGAAAGTGATAAGCCTCAGCTTGGTCCTGCTTCTAGAGGAACATTCCAACTTTATGTTTTGTACACACGGCTGAATAGTGCTACTTTCGGACTTCGTATGTTAACCTCTGCTTCGGACAAGCGACATACATTCTTGTTTCCTGTTTTTTGTAAATTATTTTATATATCCTTTTTATTCTCATTCTTTATTTGTTTTTTGGTCGATCGTATATAAACTTACTGGTTTGCAGATTGAAAGACGCCGGCGAAACAAAATGACGCATTATATTAATGAATTAGCCGAAATGGTCCCTCAATGTGCTGCCCTTGGTCGAAAACCCGATAAGCTGACAATTTTACGAATGGCAGTGTCACATATGAAAGCTATTCGAGGACATAATAATCAGGTAAAAATCTTCTTCCAGTTCTTCTTACTGCCATTTACTGATTGTGACTGACAACGAGGCTAGAGCTCATGAAGCTAGACTGTCCTGTGAATGGATGAGATAAGCGCTATTGCCCGTTTTTAGTGAAGCTAACGGCGTGACTTTATAAAAAAAGTTATTCACTCCAGTTAATATTACACCTTTTTTGAAAATAAACATAATATAATAGCTAAGAAGTCAGAGAACGTGAACGCACCTTACAACTCTCACTTGAACCAGCACAGCCCACATTGACTAGGGCTGACGAGCGGGTAAAGCTATTGTACTCATCTTCTAAAATGTAGATTGTATTTATAAGAATCTTTTTTTTTTCAGCAAAGTGGTTGATTTTCAGGATGAGAGCGGCTATAAGCCGTCATTTCTATCGGATCAAGAGCTTAAACATTTAATTCTGGAAGCAGCTAATGGATTCTTATTTGTTGTCTGTTGCAATACTGGACGTATTCTATATGTTGCAGATTCTATAACCCCGGTGTTAAATCTGAAACAGGTACGATGAGCGTGGCTATCGTTTGCTAAGGCACAGCACGGGACAGTCAGGTCAATCGACGCACCTTTTTGGGCTGTAGGTCTTGGGCAACTATGGGAGTTGCACCTTTTTACGCCACCACAGCGGTACAGCCACACTAACCCACGCTGACCACACCCACTCACTCCGTATTGGTCGCTTGAGCCAAGAGGGTGTGGTTAGCGTGGGTTTGATCGCGCTAACCTCGCCGTGATGACGCATGAACAGTGCAACTTGAGCACCTACTCAAGGATCTACGGCCTTAAGAAAATAAGTAATCTGATTATCGTGCAGTTATTCAGTTATCGCGGCATTTCCATCATTCATGGTGCTTCTGTGTACGCTTTGATTGAGGTACTCTACGAGCCTGCGATACCTTGGATTTTTCGAGTTCTAGTGCGGTTGTATTGCGTACACCTTAGGAGTTGCAAGTATTAATATTGGACAGTCTAAAAAGTTTTTTCGTGTTTTTAAATACCGCTTTTTTCCTCCAAACTGCTTTCCAGCAACCTCTTCTGTATATACACATGTAGCACAAGTTCACACGCATCTATAGGTATTATTGTCTTCCATCTCCCGGATAACCTTTTTCGGCAAAATAAACATAAGGTCAACCTCATTTTCAATACAAAAATTTTTCTTTGAATGGCGTTAGGCGGGAAAGGAAAAGATGGTAGCGCGATGGAGCAAGATCAGGGCTATAAGATGGATGGGGCAGCACTTCCCATTCAAGCTCGAGAATTTTTTGGCGAGGCAATTTTTTGGCAAGTCTTCCCACTATTGAAAAAGTGACTCGCCAAAAAATTCTCGAGCTTGGATAAACACCTTATAGCTTTGATCTTGCTCCATCGGATTATCACCTTTTCCTTTCCCTCTCTAACGCCATTCAAAGAAAAATTTTTGTATTGAAAATGAGGTTGACCTTTAATATGTTTATTTTGCCGAAAAAGGTTATCCGGGAGATGGAAGACAATAATACCCATAGATGCGTGTGGACTTGTACTACATGTGTATGTAAAGAAGAGATTGCTGGATAGCAGTTTGGAGGGAAAAAGCGGTATTTAAAAATACGAAAAAACTTTTTAGACTATCCAATATCATCCGCGAGCTTTCTTCCCCCTGCAAGCAACTACCCTCCTTTTTATCCTAAGAACTAGGCCCAGTTCTTTGATTTTTTCTCGAGATCGGTGCAATCATGAAGCAAAGCTGTGATTATCGAGCTCAAGTTACGCCACTACTGCCTAAGCCCATCCCATCGCAGGCAAATCCTTCCATGCAGTAAGAAAATGCTGCCCAACCTTGTTTTTACCTCTTTGCCCGAATCGGCAAGAAAATAATTCCGATAAATTAAACATCAGTGAAGATACATATTGGCCATAAGAAATCAAAAAAAATGTAGGCCGTGTTTTTAGGAAGATTGGATGAATCATACGATTAATGAGTTGATACACCCAGATGATCAGGATAAAATTCGGGATCAATTGTGTGGAAGTGAAGTAGCGATCAATAAAGTGCTCGATTTGAAAACAGGTAATTTTCTGAAGCGAACGAAGGTAAATGCGATCTAACCTTTACAATGACTTGCGGAGCCAGCCGATGTACAAGGCAATGACTCTAGTATCCCAGACGAGTCTCCCAATCCTGCTCCGAAGAGATTGATGGCTTGGTTGGCGTTGATGCAGGATTTGATCGCCGCACTATGAGAGTGGATATGTGCGCCACTTACCAATACATCACCTCCGCTCTTTTGGTTCCGAACTGAGAATTATTTTCTCAGTCAGGGGCTCCGAGGGGGCCATTCTGATAAATCGCTTTTTATACGGTTTTCCGCAGACCCCTCACTAGTGGAATCCTTTTTCGCTTACTCTCATCGTGGCAAGTAGGGGGCTGAAAGTGGGCTTCGGAGTCGCTGTGCTCAATAACTGAACAGTCATTAGGTCAAGCCGTTCACGTTTAGCATCATTTGCATTAGAGAATATACCTAGATATCTAGGAAGCAGTCACTACAGTTCATTTAACAGCGCTAGATAGGGCGTGGCCTACGGACTTGGGTGAGAGTGTGTCAAACTCTCTCACCCCGCCACACACTTTCACTCTCGCCACTCAGGCCACGCCCTATCAAGCGATCCGAAATGGACTGTAAATAGATTTCTATTGATTTTTCAAGGTACTGTGAAACGAGAGGGTGCAGCATCACGTGTTCACATGACATGCCGGAGAGGTTTCATCTGCCGGATGCGACTTGGTCCATTGGAACCGTTACACCGATTACGAAATCGGCGACCACTTTTCCAACATGGAGGTGAATAAGTTGTTATATATGAGAAATATAAAGTCGGAATAATTAGTTATGATGGGTGCCAAAGAGCCATGGCAAAACAGGACTATTTTAGGCGAGCTTTTTGAAGTTTAGTTGAGTATTGATAAGTTGGCTATGCGTGCGCGCGGTGTGAACCATGTTGTCAACCGCGAGGGCAGCTGATTCAGATTCTGTCGCATTGTCTGTCCCGCTTGTGCGCGCTTCACTATGCCACTTCTTTCTTTTCTTACCCTCAGAGACTTTGGTGCATGGTGGGTAGGTGTTTTTACCCATAAGTCGCGTTTATACTTTGCCCCGAGAGGGCGTGACTGCGTTTACAGGCAGTGAGAAGGTTCTGAGACGATGCAGGCAACCAGAGTGGCACGTGCAGGAGCAGAGACACGCAGCTACGCCGTCGGCATCGCAAAGTATGAACGGGCATGAACTCTTGCAAACTGGTCGACAGTTCTACTATTAGGTTGGACGGGAAGTTCTGGGACACCTTGTGAGAAAAATTCAATTTATTTTAATTTTACTCACATGTAACTTCAGTCACCAAAGTATGCACCATCGTGATCTACAATGTACTGCCAACGCTCAGGAAGATCGTAGATACCCTTCCGGTAGAATTCGGGAGACTTCTGGTCAAAGAAGTTCTGGAGCCCGCTCTTGAGATCGTCGTCATCTTTGAACTGTCGCCCGTCAAGGAAGTGGCTCAACGACCGGAATAGGTGGTAGTCAGTTGGGGACATGTCCGGGGAATATGGTGGGTGGGGAAGCGTCGTCCAGCCGAGGTCCTGGATCCTTTGACACGCCAACTTTGCCACATGTGGGTGAGCGTTATCGTGGAGGAAGAGGTCTTGGTCCATTTTTCCGGTAAGTTTTGGCGCTCCGGTGTCCAATTGCCTGCAGTAGAGATCGGCAGTGGCTGTCGTGTTGGATGGTAACAGTTTCCTATTTTTTTGAAAATTTTCAAAAAAAAAAAGTTTTTTTCTCAATGCAATTTTTTGAATATTTTCCTGTTCCAATTTGAGCCGATCGAGCCATCGGGCTGCCGCCATATGAGAGACAGTACCTGGGTCCATCGACTGGTTAATTTTGTTAGTGGCCTCGCATGCTGAGGAACCGAGGCGGTGTTCGTGAATTTCGCACCTTTCGCGAAATTGCCGTAAATTCACTGCTAGTTGAAGCCGTAGAGAATATGAATGTGCTATTCAGAAGCCCTTTTCAGACGCTTCATATACCCCCCACTACCAAATGCTCCCGAAGCTTTACAGGTTTCTACAGGAAAAAACAAAAAGTGTCCCAGAACTTCCCGTCCAACCTAATAAAATGTTTGTAGGCTGAAAATTGAAGGCGTTGACTATAAACACTCAGGAAAAGTTTTAAAAAACGATAATTGGCTTTTATAATTGCATAAAAACAAAAAAATTGAAAACTAGTACGATAATATTATTAATGCTACTCATTTTCAGGACATAATTATGTGGTCATGCATTGTACTGGTTATATAAAGAACACTCCACCAACTGGTATTGACGCACCACCTTCATCTTGTCTGGTGGCAATCGCTCGGCTACAGGTGAGTAACTGATGAGACATATCGTAACAAAAAGCCCTTAAACGCAGGTCGTAAACTTCCGGGGTACCATCTCCATTCCGCTGGGCGAATTCTAGAGAATTCGTTTGCCTTTCGTTGATTCACACTACGGCCTAAGCGACTACGTGTCCATATCGATAGAAACGAGCATACAAAAGAAGCAATTGATCTACGTTGCGTGCACTGGTGACAGTGTCAGGCCTGTGTCGAGGTACCCTCCGTGAGGTCTTGTTGTGGATGCTTCGGGAGGGGGAGACTCTATTCGGTGTGTGGGGATCGTAGTATTGGTTGAGTTGACAATTTGCTTTCTCTGCTCTCTCGGCCCTCCACCGGATGTCAATTTTGGAGAGAAGTAAGATGAGATGCACGGTGGTCTTTTCGTCGAGGGGTCTATTATAGACTAGGGGGATCATAAAACGCCGAATTTCTTGACATAATGCCTGGCCCAAAGTCATGAATACATGGATACGCCTGAAGAGTTTGGTGGCGTGACCTCTTGCCATACCATGCACATTCGGCACCCAGGCCAGAGCGTTGAGCATGTGGGTCTACTCACGACAGAAATCGCTTCGCAGCGTCGCATCGTAGCGCCATCAGTACGTCTTGCCGAATCGATTGCCCTCGGGAGCCCGGCAGATCGTGGCTGCGTCACCTCTGCTCTTCCACCCATGCCACACTGCCTCGCTTGAAGAGTGCCATGCTCTGCCACGGCACTCGCACCCGCCGCGCCGCTCGCCGCGGGCGGCCACGTGATTTTTTGTCGTGAGTAGACCCACCCCATAGACGCTTATAGCGAAGGGATAGGGATGAGCCATGCTTTCGTTTTCACTTACGAATGTAGTTGTGAAACAAATGTAACGACTTCTGTGTACCAGACACCTATGCAAGCATGTGTTTTTCGCGGAGGGTATGACAAAATTGCGAGGTCTGGTGGTCGGAGCGTGATTCGGGGTCTAGCATCAGATCCATGAACCATATGGCACTACCGCCTCTTACCTCTGTCCTACTTTCTCCCATTCTATAGTTGCAATGAAATATTTGCAGGTGGCTTCAATGCCGTTATGTGATCCAACCGAGCTAACGAGAATTTCAATGCGAATCGCCGATGACGGCAAGATGACTTTCGTTGATGCACGGGTCTCACAACTTCTCGGCCTCACCCCTGATCAGTTAGTCGGTCGATTCTGGTGGCAAGTGATGCATCCATCTGATGAGCAATCTCTACACGAGTCGTTCATAGCAATGATGACGTAAGCAGCATATCATTAATGATTAATTTTCATAGAGGATACTACTGTAGCACAAAAGGTTGAGTGCCTGTTTTTGTGGGTTATTCTGTGGCAGCTGCCATGTGACGCGTGCGGCTGCGGTGCGATCTATCGCGCGCGTCTGTGGTCGGTTGCACCACAACCGCTGACATGGAATTACGCCAGTCACTGATTTGTATTTTGTTTAGTAACATTATACACAAACAAGATGAAAGTCAAGCGTACCGTAATGTAATGTGTTGTGCAATTGCAGACGTGATCAACCAATGCGATTAAATTGCCGTATTCGATCAGCAAATGACTATCGACCGTGCAGTATTTCCGCGTACAAGTTCCTCAATCCATTCAACGATCAATTCGAATTTGTCGTGGCCACACATCATATCCTGACTGGGGACGAGGAGTCGTGGATCCCAACCTCAACAGAACCCGGTCCTGCCTATGTACCTCCCGGTGCTGCGGACTATGCCAGTCAGGATTGGCGACCGCAACAAGATGCCTCCCGAGATGCTGCGACCGTTTGGAACGCATGGGATCCGCAAAACTACCCGCCTCATTCGTGATAACGAACCAGTCATTCAGTTCTCGTCCTCTTTCTTTTATTTATTGCATGTGATGAATATATTGTCTACTCTTATGTGAGTATTTGTTCATAAAGGGTTCAACTTTATACGTTGTTCACATGTATTCTTCAAACTGTCGAAATCTTAGTGATGTTTGCAGGGGTTTCAGCTCACGCTGAAGTACCGAAAGCCGAGAATTTTTGAAAGTTTCACTGTTGGACTGTTGCTGAGCTACGAAGCTGGATTACGGAGCTAATAGAGTTGAAGTCAGTCAGACTGAATGAATCCCGTTAGCCTAGAAGTCACTGTACCAAATGACTCCCCAGTAGGGCTCCGTAAGAGATGCAGGAAAGCGAGCACATGACTAATATGTATTAGGCTGTTGCATAAGTTTTCTGACACTTTGGAAATTTTTGTGGTTTCGCTGCTTTTGAACATTATCATGTTACATTTGCCACAGTGAGTTATGGCATGCTTTGATTACTTTCCTAAAATGTAGTCGAGGTGGCCTCGTTACATTGCTACAATAATCGGCTCAAATTTATTACCCTACATCTAGACCCATAGTTCCTAAAAATGTCTTCAGGATTGCCATCTGGAGAATCGTCTGCTATTACCTATGCTGCACTCAATATGATGCCATATATCATTTTTCAAAATTAGCCGTGCGCTTCAAATGCAATGGGATTTCGAAATCAAACTTCGCAGATCAATTTTAACTACCGCAACTTTCTGATCTTAGCCAGCTGGGGCATCTAACTGACCGACTTGGGCGAGGCAACTGATATCAGACTCTTCTGGGAACTCTACTCTCGAAATACGATGTGGTTTCGCTGCGTTTCTAACACCGAAACTTTCAAGCATAGCAAGAAGCTATCACTGGTACCCCTTTTCAAAGGCTTTGCTCCAATCGAAATAGACAATGGGTACATTCTTACCGTTGTTCGAAGTTTCATTCATGCAACAATCAAGTAGCTGTGTGCAAGTGGATGCTCAGGAATAAAGCAATGCTGTCAGGGAGAATGATTTTGAGTTACCCAGTCCAGTAGTTGTTTTTTGATTATTTTCTACATAATTCTCAATGGAGTAGGCCGAATGCTTGTAGGTCCATAATTGAATATGAGATTACAATTTGCAGTTTTCGACACTGATCGGTCGAGAGTACTCAAGTGCTCAACACCGTATAAAGGAATATATTTGATACCGTAAAGCAATCAGTACAAGCGGTAGGCGCAATCATTCCGTTCTCACTTTGTTTATCATACATGCTTGCACAACAATCAGCGAATGCCTCCGCTTTTGCCGAATCTGTCGGAAGCTTTTGTCCCTCAAAGCTCTGTAGTGCATGATGTAGGCATGTAATTAATTTCACATTCTTTGTATAGTCATGAATCCTCTCCATGTTTTTTGTTTTAACTAGTTTTCTCATTTTGCGAGCTACATAACGCTTCATATAGGTATCGAGCTGTATAAAGATCGCAATGAAAAAGCCAATTTTTCTTGGTTGTTGTTATATCTGGAATAGTCGCTCGTGCTGCTCGGGAAGGTTCGCAATATGCCTGGAATATTCGCTATGGAGCGTTCTTCGAAATTGCGGAGGGGACTTGGCGGCTCATGAAATCGAGTAAGATGGCTCTAAAACGGCTATAGGCATCATCGACATTCACATAGTCAATAATGACACACATCCAGTCATTGTTTGAGTTCGCGTACTATTTCTTCCTTGTTTGCAGAATGGTAATCTCGGTAGGAAACCCTCTTATCTTCCAATTGAGAGTTTTGTTCGCCAGACAAGATGATGAAATGATCCGAGGTTAGTAAGGGTGCCCGAGGAGTAATATGATGAGGTTAATGGTTTTATTTTCTCTGATTGAAAATGATACATGTACTGAAGGGCCATGTTTTTTATGAATGACAAAAATTTTCGTCCACTGACATTCATGGCTGTTCTCGTTTCCAATCAATGTCAAGATTGAGATCACCCAACATGATTGACTGCAAAGTGTAGCTGAAACTAAATTGGTTATAACCCTTAATGACCCGGTCACTTTGAGAGAACGCAGAGGGACATATACAAGCAGAACTCTGTTTATAGGAGTTGTGCGAATGAATATCAAAACACAAGACATCAAGACCTAATGAGGTGCAACTCAAAGTCACTCGTCTGAATAAGAAAATGATGTGCAGGAGAACACACCTCTCCCGGCATTACCCGTCCTGTCCTCACGAGGTAATGTCTAAGGAAGAATCTAGCAAAGTCCAAGATAAGCCTGCCACGATTCAGTGACAAGAATGGTTCCTTGTTTAGTTTCCATCGGGAAATGCAAATGATGGACTTTTTTCATCGAATTACGTGCATTAAAAGAGGGCACTTTGAGAGAGGGCTGTATGAAGTGATTATATATTTTTGATGGCTGAGCTGGAAGTATGGGTTTATCCTTTATTTGGTATGTCGAACGTCTTCACAAGTTCGCTTCTATGTACCACCTCGACTCCTTCTCCTTCAAAGACAACAGAGGATGTTAACAGGGGAATCCCTAAAAAAACACTCACATGGAAATCAGAAGTCTAAAAAACCTACTCAAATCGAGATCCCCGTCAAAAAAGTCCGCTTCCAAACTATAGAGACGGCTTAATGGTTGACAGCTGACACCTTTAGATGACGGACCCCACCTCCAGGCGACGTGATTTCTGGTTGGCTACAATGAGAGCGGGCAAGGGTATGCGGCAGGATCGAAGGTATTGCGGCGCGCTTTCGCAGTTTCAGCAGAAAACTCATTCCAGAAAATAGATGCTTTGTATATCCGAACATCCCTTCGTATTTACGACTTGACAACATGCCAATGGTAAACTCGTCCGGACTACCCTGTTCTTGACGTGAAGGTAGTCCGCGTCGAGAATCAGTGGTGGAAAGAGTACTTCTCGCGCCTTTGGCCATAGTTTTCCTTTTTTCTTCAGTGTCGTAAAGCATTTCAATTTTCACATTCACTACATTTTTCACTATTCCTCCGAATTTCCCTGTACTTGTTTCCATATACTTTAGATTCAAATTGCTCACGTGCCCTACACCGTAGGCCAGCTCCTTTTTGCTCCTTTAACATTCATTGATTTCCTACCCTGCCACAGATTCAAATGGTTACTACGCGGGTCCGGTCTCAATGCCAAGGAAATCAAGATGCCTAAGGCAAAATCAAGAAGCTTCTGTATGCCCCTGACGCCTCGATGAAGGAAGCCCATCGTCACCCTCTGGTTCACCGTAAATGACAAAAGCCCTTTCTCTCTTTCCTTAAAGACATCATTAGGGGTAGGCAATAGTGGAGAAATCCCAAGAAGAAGTCACTCACATGGTAGTCCTGGGCCTAAGAAGGCTATCTGCGGCGAAATCCCGGTGAAAAAGCGCCCCTCCGAGCTGTAGAAGCGCTGCAAAACGGCGAAGCGTTCAGGGGCTCCGCCTCTGCCACTCAGTGGTTCCGCCTCTCGATGACGTAATTCCCGATTGATTGGGGTGAGAGCGGTCGAGGAGATGGGGTAGGATCGGGGGTTTTGCGGCGCGCTTTCGCAGTTTTAGCGTGAAACTCACTCAAGAAATAGATGTTGTCGTCTTTCCAAACAATTCCCCTGTGTTTACTTGGCAACATGCCAATGGAAAACTAGATCAGACTACTCCCCTCTTGACGGACAGGTCGTCCGCTTCGAGAATCAACAGTGGAAAGGGGGTCCTATTTCTCGGGTTTTAGGCCAATTCCATCCGCTGTTTCTTCGCTGTCCTATTGCTAGGCATCTCGGCTTTCATATGCACTATTTCTTTTACTTTTCGTCCGACTTTCCCCTAATGATGCCTTTAAACTACATCATCGACCGGAATGGGTAACTTACCCAGAAACTGGTCTAGTAGTTCAAAAATCCACGCGCTTTGGCAACTAAAACATCGTGAATTCTGTTCGGCAAGACGACTCCATTACTGTCATGATTGAGGTGGACATAAATCGGGTTAAAGACACCGGGAGGGGTAAATTGTGGCAAATTGGGGGATAACGAAAGTAGAGGTGCTCAGCAATGTATAAGTAGAGAAAGAACGACATAAAACTGCGAAAAAACCGAGCAGTAAGAACCCGAAAATCACCTTTCTCTCTCTCGTCCTCTGCGTCACTAGCCGGAGTGGACTGAAGACAGGGCAGAGTCTGAACCAGCGGCCGCGATCGTCGTCCCGCCCCTCCACCTCCACTCCCCCGGCTGCATAACCGCATAACGGCATGCCGACCTGCGGGGTCGCCATAAGACCCCAAGCCTCGTTTTTTATGCGATTTTCGCCATATGTGACCTCTTCTGCAGTAGAATATTCGTTTCAAGAGAACATTTACTCCTAGATCTCAATTTTCTCTCACTCCTACTGGTGCCTTTAACGACGACAGCGCGACACTAGGGATACTGCTCGATGCTTGATTGTCGAAGCCATTGAGAACCCCCAAGTGAACCAACCATCCTGGATTAGCAGACTGAGGATTACAGCACGCAACCGTTACAATGGTCAAGAGTATAGCTATCAAAGTGTTTTTCGTTGAACGAGTGGTCCCACAGTCAGTGCTGCCGAGCACACCACACAATGGCCCGACAAGCACTGCAGTCATGCGTTACGTCGTCGAGCCAGCCGTGCCAGAGCAACCCACGATATTCAGTGCATACGGCAAAGTTGCACTACCCGTATCCTTCCCTTGTCTCTAGTGACGAATCGATTCAGTCACACCTTAAGTGCGTGGAGTAAGGGGAGGGGCATGACCACCTCATAAGTAACCTGATCTGTAAGGAGTACTCTTGACTTAATAAAGACAGGGTGAAATTTGTATCTGTTAGCTGGCTCAAACATGGCTTGTTGCTCCCGTGATACTATGCCGAATTTTGCGAATTCGGGAAGGGAGAGCAAGAGAGAACGCCTGAAAGATCTGTGTCTAGCTGGAACATACCTCACCCGGGCCGTTGAACTCTTCAACAGTATATCGCTCTGATTAGACCTGAGCAACGTTTTTTTCAGAGGAGTCCTTCTTCTTGATCAAGTGCTGGTTGAAGATCTTGTTTTCATACCCTTTTTTGACCTGTACCATTTTGATTTTGACAGCCTGCGACGAGACGCCGTCAACAGACATATGACGTTGGCTCATTCACATTCTCTCTGTTGTATCAACCGTATTTACACAGCTCGTACTGGACGAAAAATTAACATTGAGCTTATTGAATCTCAGCTTATAGTGCCACATCTTCTTTTCGCTCTTTCCTTGTTCTGGAAAAGTCACAGTCGACCCCTCCTGCATAGTTCAGCACTTACCACCTCGGCACATAGTGCCTGGAGGCACAGGCATGATACTTCGGCAGAATCATTTTACGTGTATTCCCACTCTGACGCATGATGTACTCTTTCCATGATGAGCTCTAATGTAGCCGATACAGTCATTTTAAACTACAATTGTGAATATATCTTGCCCCTAGGTCGGTAAGTGAGTGACCGTAGCACTTCAACAATAACAGCCAGTATCCGCACTCACACCTTGACAGCTTGTGCATTAGCAGAAGCCATAATGGGTGGTAAACTCATTTTGGTTAATCACTTTGATTATAAAAAAATCTGGTTGGAGAAGTGCGAAAGTAAAATGTGGTAATAGAAGAAATGATTCGACTACTGTACCATTAATGCACTGTGAATACTTTTTAGCTAGATAACAATCAAAATTGGGTTAACACCTGACAAAGTTAAGGATGAAGTCTCTTGCGCTAGTCTCATCACCTTTTGATAGGAAGCGCTACGCACTCTAATTCCGTTCAGAATCATGGTGGCAAGCGAATGTGATTCGGTCTGTACAATGATTAGAGGGACCGATGTATAGGTCCTGCTCCCCCGAGAGATGGAAAGCTTGGTCAGTTGGGACGGCTAATGCGGGACTTGATCTCCGCGCCATGAAAGTGGGAGTGTGCGCCATCTACTACGCTACTACTGCCCTAGCACTTAAATACATACATGTAAAAAAGGCAAGATAAGTTCTGTCGACATTGAAGAACTGTAACCATTGGGAAGTATCAAATATGCGGATGCTATGCTATGTCAGCGCAACTGAGCGATGAGAAAACGAGCAAATTCGAAAAGCATACTGCAATTACTCAAATGACTGACTATTCATGACCAAAATCAGGCAAGCGCTTTAGTCGATACAAACGGTGGCGTCTAGCGTGCTTGCTTGATTAACGAAAGGTAACGATGCCGCAAACGGAAACTAGGCGGAACAGTGAGGAAATTTCTCATGTGTTACAGAATCCCTGCGTCGATACAGCTATAGCGGAAAGGACATTTTTCATCGATTTTTTAGCATGAAACATCATCATATTATGTCAACTTCAAAGTCCGCAAGTATGATATAAATACGAGGACGGAGCAGCTACAACCATCGCCCGACATCCTTCAAAGGCTCTTGCTACTTTGTACTCTCTGACTATTTTCAGCTCAATATTCAAGGATGAGGGTTTTGATACTCATTCTTCTCATGGCCGTATGTGTGAGCGCTGGCCTGGTGAACATGGAAGGCCTAAAGAAGTCGTTCGGAGCCTTCAAAGACGTGTTCCAGCAAGGAGGAAACAAAATAAAGACGGCGCTCAAAAATATAAAAGATGTAAGACATTCCTTTCGGGAGATATAGCAGATCGGCATGCTATCAACTAGCGATGATTATGTACAGGCTGTCGGTCGAAAGATGCTGGCCTTCAAGGAGAAATTGAGCAAATACAAAAATAAGATATTAGAAAAACTTCATCTGACCAAAGAAGAAAGACAGAAGCTCCTGGAAAGATTGAAGGCTAGTAAACCACATTGCTTAGAGCCACTGCTATTCAGCAAGCCCTCACAAATTTCAGTTCTTTAAAAGGAAAAATGTTGATCACGTTGAGCCAATGGGAGATTCCATTACAGAAGTCAACCTCCAAGTCCGCGGAGGTGATATGTTCCAGGGAGATATGGCTCTTACAAAGTGTGGTCGTTCAAATTCTAGCAAGTTCTTTCTTCGGAAATGTACACCATATTAAGGGATCAGCAGGATCAAGTTGTAGCCGACATTGCCGGTACTCGTTCCAAACGACAAGCTTACAATGATGAGGATTACCCTGGTAGAAGATGGTACAAGGGTGTTCACTACTTCTTCGATCGCAGTGCAAGTTAGTCGTTGTTCACTTGTTTATGCACAATATGACCTACCACACATGCTTGCTCTCTATTTTCAGGTCTACAGGTTCAAAGCGTCTTCAAAAAGGCGGCACGGCAATGGATGGCCGACACGTGCATCAACTTCGTCCAGAGCCCAACCGGTTAAGCTGAGAGTAACAGATACTGATTGCTGGATTCTTTTGGATATCCGAATTTCAGCTCAGGACAGCATTCGTGTGGTAATGGGAGACGGATGCTGGTCTTTTGTTGGCAGAGCGGGCGGCAAACAGAATCTTTCGCTTGGTGTGGGCTGTGACTCGGTTTGCCTTCAATAATGTTCCCGCACAAAATAGCCCGGAAGATGACTTTGCATCAGAAAAGCAAACAATTTTGTAAAGCCGTTCCGGTGTAAGACAGCATAACAGTTCTTTATCAGATCGGAACCGCTGCTCACGAACTTGGTCACGCACTTGGACTCTTCCATACGCACGCAAGACATGACCGTGATCTCTTTATCACAGTTGACGAGGCTAATATACTGGTAAGACTCATCATTGCAACAAGCGCACTGTAATATTGCGGATTCTAGCCTGATTGGCTTGATCAATTCACGATGGAATCGCCACACACCAACAACAACTACAATATTACGTATGACTATGGTAGTCTGATGCACTACGGAGCTTCTTCGTACGTGGTTTAGTCGATGCAGTAATGAGTGGGGGCTGAAGAAATCATTTCAGCTCGTCTATTGAAGAGGGGAAGCTCACTATGGTTCCAAAGAATGTGCAATATACAGAGACTCTTGGATCTCCTTTCATTGGATTCTATGATCTGCTCATGATAAACAGACACTACAAATGCACTGGTGAGCATTCTTATTCAAGAAGAATATCCACCCTTTGAAAAATTCTACTCCAGACAATTGCAAATCCAAGAAAAACCCATGTCAGAATCACGGATATCCTAATCCGCGAAGCTGCTCGAAATGTATCTGCCCAAGCGGATATGGTGGAGACCTCTGTCAAATTAGGGTGACTGTCCTTTGTGTTCCTTGAACTCACATATTTTCATACAATAGTTTTTTAGCCAACTGGATGTGGTGAAGAACTGCAGGCAACCAACACATGGAAACAGCTCAAAGATGAAATAGGCGACAGGAAAAAAGGTAACACTCCGCGAGAGGACTTCATGAAATGCAACTATTGGATCAGGGTACGTGTCTATCACACCGAAGTGAAGATTAGCGAACAAGCTCGAAGTTTTTGTATTAAGGCCCCAAAAGATAAGAAAATTGAAGTAAAAATTGTGAGCTTCACCGAGGGAATTGCTGTCGATGGCTGTATATATGCTGGCGTTGAGATCAAAACAAGTTCTGATCAACGTCTTTCTGGCCACAGGTGCGATATTACAATAATAAAAACTTTGCATGTACACTTTTACACCCAAATAGAAACTTTCCCTCCTTCAGATTCTGCTCAAAAGATGACGCTGACACTCTGCTCAAATCGGATTTGGACATGGTGCCCGTGATTACCTACAATAGATTATACGCCTCTGTTACGAGGTTAGAGTACCGTTACATTTAGACACTGTATGAGCATCTTCGCAGAATAAAGAACTTCAAAAAATCTCTCACAACAACATCTGGCTGAATTTGCTGGCCACTCTGGTCCTAGAACACGTAAAAAAGTTTCACAAGTTAAGAGCAATTTGAGATGAGTTCGCCTTGACCTCGACAATAGAAACAATAGTGCAGTACTACCTATCAAAGCTCAATTTAGTGATGTGGGACTCAATTTGTGAGTTTTGTATACATTTGGTAAAAAAGGTAAAG
This sequence comes from Trichostrongylus colubriformis, assembly GCA_963978905.1. Taxonomy (NCBI): domain Eukaryota; kingdom Metazoa; phylum Nematoda; class Chromadorea; order Rhabditida; family Trichostrongylidae; genus Trichostrongylus; species Trichostrongylus colubriformis. The sequence goes on from OZ022260.1 coordinate 38,183,258, forward strand.
CGGTAGACACCGAATAGTGGTAGCTTTAAGAAATCTCAAATCTATAAATTACTCCTACAAATGATATTTAAGACAGAATAGTAGTTTTCAAGTGTCACGGTGGTGACTTTACTGAACAGAACGATACTTTCCCCGAAAGGACGTCACAAGAACATGAATTATTGTTTCGGAACAGTCGAAAACAAGGATGATGTCCTCTATAATCAGAAACACATCCTATATTCTTCAAATCTCAATAGAATGACGTATCAGACAGCCTGAAAAAAAACGGTTCGTAATGCTTATGTACAGCACTGGTGTAGTACAGTTCGAAGAAAAATAACAGTCTGGCCATAGGAGTGAAAGCAGAAACACCCTTGGTCTGTTATGTGCAGTAGCAACTCTTTCACGACTGACAAAGTGATGAATATGAATACAGGAGAATACAAAGGGTGCGTACAAAGTGGTACGAATGAGTTTCATCGCACCTAATGTGCGAAGAAGTAATTACGCTTCGCACCTAATGTACCAAGAAGTAATTAACGAAGGGTCGAGAATCTGAGGTCACCCAATTATGTAAGTTGCCTGCAAACTTTTGGGTAGTTTTTCCGTCACACTTCATGTGGACCACCCTGTAGTTCGCCTAGACGACGAATCGATCAACGGATCGTGAATATGACCGGGATCAGGGTAAAGCATCAGGTTCGAAATTTTTTCTTGAAGTACGACCTCCCAAACGACCATGATGAACAGTTTTTTCCCTTTCTAACATTGAAGCTGTGTCTCAAAAAAACGGCCGGTGTGCGAGTTTTCTTTAAGTGACCACCTAACCACCTGGAAAAATCACTATAAACTGGATCCTTAGCTCGCACCCACGCTTTCATACCTTACGCTTGCAGGGCGTGGCTGCTTTCACCGGCAACGAGGCAGTGTAGCACGGGGGAGGTGCAGAGACGACACAGGCAACGAAACAGGGTGAGACAGGCATCGGATACGCAGAGACGCGAAGTTGGCACTGCAAAGTATAAACGCGGCTTTAGTCTTTGGTATTCCTCACGACTATCACGACAGCGATGAACAGTGAATGTCTTATAAGTCAATGGAGATGCTATTGTAGTATCTCCATCTCTATAACACCATTCTGATTCCGAAATTGTGTAGCCATGAAGAGGAATCTTGACAGAGAACGTAGAAACTGCACTCGGAAAATGTCCTTCTATCACTTCTTATCACAGAGTCAGGTTTCCTACAGTGCGCGACCTGTTTGTCATCCTTGAGCACAAAATACAGCTCAACACCTATCTCTACGCCGGTAACCCTTCCATTCCAGTTGCGCTGAGGCCGGGGTCATACTTTGCGCATTGAAGCCGGCACCGCGGACACCGACGTCAATCATCAGCCTGCGGCCGTCGACGGCGGCATACGGTGGCGCGCTCCGTTTGCAAAATTCTTGACCCAATCACACTACAGTATGGTGATCGTGGCCGCTTCGAATCTTGGCACTGTGCCGATAAGGTGATCGTGGCCGCTTCGTATCTTGGCACTGTGCCAAGATTCGAACCGGCCACGATCACCATATTGTAGTGTGATTGGGTAAAGAATTTTGAAAACGGAGCGCGCCACCGAGTGTCGCCGTTGACTCTCAACGCGCAAAGTATGACCGCGGTCAAATACGAGGGTTGGTGCTACCAGGACAGAAAAATCGCATTGGAGCGTCCTTCATGCTAGGAGATGCGTACAAGCAAGGAGCGCCCTATGTGGTTCGTAGGTCGTGGAGGTGTGGCACGGGATAAGTCCTTAGAACCCAACGACTGCAAAACTTTTTAACATTTTTTTTTTATTCTACAAACCCATCCCATGTACCAAGGAATAAGCACTACTCTTGGAAAAAAACTCGTCACTTACACTTCATCATATTGATACCGAGAAAGGCTGGTATTGGGAAAAATTGAAAAAGGCATTAGCGCCAATTTATTGCAGGCGTAAAGATTATAATAACATAAATAAGTCATGAGTTGGACTGCTTGCCTCCATAGATTCCACCGACAGAGAAAATTTCAGAGTCTTCGAAACTTGTGGGGAAAATGTTGCAAAAAACTGTGCCACAACCTGATACATACGGCGTCTTTGGTCAGCACGTATCTCATTGCGCCTCACTCGAATTCTATCCTAACGGCACATACCCATACCCAACTACAATCGCGCATCGCTCTTATCGCCTGCTTACAAGACACGAGACAGCGCTCGCCTATATTCCCTTTGCTGTTGGTTTAATGAGACCTGTATTTAGAGACTTTTCGAATCAATTGTGAGATCTCAGATATCCCTACTCATTGTCTGGGCCAAGCACGGTGCCGAGAGTATTGGCAGTAACGGTAAAACTCCCACTCTGTGTGGGCACGTTCACACTTTGCGGCACCGCCGCCTGTGCCGCAAAGTAAACGGCTTATCTCAAACCATACATCCCTCCTCACCTCCCTTCCGTGTTCGTCGTGGAGGTTTGCGTTTCCAGATAAAATATCGAAACAGGTAATAAGGACTGTCAAATTTAGCACCACTACACTTTCCTTCCACGAGCAACACCCAGTAGTACCTCCACCAACGACCTCATCACGCAGCCTTTCCCTAATGTCGCGTACTCTTCGGCTAACGCTTGACCTTGATTATAGAATCAAATGGTAAATGACCACTGACACAATGGGTACTATGCAACATTACTGAGAAAACAAACGAAATTTTGAAGAAACAAGAAATACCAAACTGCCAATTCTTAACATCTTCGAAACCTACCAGACGTATTCCAGCATGAAAACTAAAAATTATACATTGAAACTACACGAAATTCTCCTCTAAGTTTTATTCTCTCTAACACGACCAATCACCTACATCAGCAAGCATATTCGATACCATCTGACAGATACGGTGCTGGATAATCTTCGGGTTTTCTCCAGGTTTTCGCAAGTGGATCGTCTGACCGTACAACGTCGTAGTAACCACGATAGTATGGTCTCATGTCCATCGAAAGATACTTGCGTATCTTATAGATAGCAATGAAAAAACTGGCGGTGCCAAACGTTGCGAACATGATCGTCTGCTCCGGATACGTTTTTATCAGATGATGTGGTAGATTCTTCCAAAATTTGATGATCCTCGTCGACCGAGGCACGTGATACATTGGCATTGTGACCACCCTTGAACTAAATAAGTTTTAATTGTAACATGTTTGAAACATTACTAACCAAATTAAAATGGAAAACACAGAACAATAAACAAGAAAGCCTGGGAAGCAACCAGTAAGAAAACAATCTGTACTTATAAAAAGTGCTTTATACAATGTTGCATGGTCACAAAGCAAAAACCTACGAAATATGAAAATCTCTTCCAACAATATGTAACAATCTATTCAACAAGAACCAAAAATCAAAAGCACAGTAGCACCGTTCCCACTACCCTTCTAACCGCTTCTGTTGTTCGATAAGGTAATCCGTCGCCGTCACTTTACACGTCTTGTGTTCTGAGAATTCAGGATCTGGCAATTTGGCGGAATTCAGTCGTGGAGACAACCAAGTCATCGGTGTCCATTCACCCTTCAAAAGAAATAGCTCTTACCAGAAATCCAAAAGCAGTACAGCTAGAATTCACTGAAGCTGCACACTCATTACACTCAAAACAGAAGATTCGAGAAGGAGCGCTCTTATTGTAACTTTCCCACTCATCCGTCGTCAAAGGAAAATTCCGTGATTTCGTGTATGATACTTGCTTTACCGATTTTCCGTAAAGGAGCGGAGCAGCAGTTTTGCACATGCCGTCTATCCCTCAATAAGCTTTAATACCGCATTTATAGCTCATGACCACTTGAAGTGCACGCGTACTTTGGAACAGAAAAATTAGTCGCATGATATGACAGACGTGAGCTTGATATTGGCCCAGTTAATGAGGCAGCACCGGAGAGATCGTAAACGCTCAAGTGGGATAGTGCGACACACATGAATGACGCCGCCTGTAGTCAGCGTCGCTGCGAATGTGAAGTATAACCACGGTTTGGACATTACTTCTGGGGGCATCGGAAGCGGTAATTTGGCGGAACGTTCAATACAAAAGCATAAAAGCTGGATAGTGCCGCACAGGCAGGAAAGGAATGGAACCACCGAAACCGAAAATGGGACCGCCCCCTGATTCTCGTCGTGGACATCCGTTTTTCAACTCGCTGCATCACTGGAAAGGTGCCGCAACGGCCAATCCATGTCACTGTGTCCACTCGAGTCGAGCGTACCGCCCCAGAATCATGTTAAGAAGTTAAAAATGCGTCCTTCGACGCTTTTCGCGCCGTACACCATCCCTCAAGTTCATTTCCAATGAACTGTCTCCCCACCCCGCTCTTCCCCAAAATATCCCATCTAGTGCCTCTAGGGCCAAATATCTCTATGATTTTAAGTCAAAAATGATACCGAAAGGGCCACAATGAAGAAGGCAAATATCAAACCTACACACTATATCCCGTATTACATAAACCCTCGAAAGAGCTAAAAATGACAGGGAAATAAGTAGAAGGTTCAAAGGTCACTCCAAATGAGCATGCTACACATTATGGCAGTGCCATACGTACCTGTAAGGAAGGCGTAGCAGCGCTTTGGAGAGATTCTAATTTCACAACAGGAAGTCCACTTCGAGAATATAGTAGATTAACATCACGTTCCACATCTGTCATACTCATATTCTTAGCGTTTAACTGTACAACACGTCCATTTCCGTATTCAGCACAAATTATAGGATTGCTGTTGCGAACAGGTTGCGTATATATAACCACGGATGGTATACGTGCTCCTAAAAAAGTGGACTGAACAATCATGAATAGGATTTTACTGTTTTCTTTTTTTTCACAAACTATTTCTATATACTGAACCAATAAAAACTAACCAAGTTCCAACAATTTATGCTCAATAAAGTTCCGAACACCAACGCTTGCTTCGCCTTGCTTGCAGAAGCGGAAGGTTATCCTGGAATATCATATTAGTGACGCACGGGATATTTGCGATGTATTCTTTCAAGAACCTCCAGTTCGTTCCTTTTCGAAATCCACAATGATCAGGGTTTCGTAATAAATAAGTTATATTTAGTGATAGTCAAACCGAACTTCTTTTTTCTTTCGAGAGTATAACACTGCCATATTGGGTATTCTAAAAAGTCTTTTCGTATTTTTAAATACCGCTTTTTCCCACAAAACTCTTTCCACAAAATTTCTTCTGTACATATATATGTAGTACAAGTCCACACGCACCTATAGGTATTGTTGTCTTCCATCTCCCGGATAACCCTTTTCAGCAAAATAAACATATCAAAGGTCACCTCATTTTCAATTCCAATTTTTTATTTTTGAATGGCGTTAGACAGGGAAAGGAAAAGGTGATAATCCGATGGAGCAAAATCAGGGCTATAAGGCAGCAATTTTATCCAAGCTCGAGAATTTTTTGGCGAGGCAATTTTTTGGCAAGTTTTTCCCACTATTGAAAAAGTGACTCGCCAAAAAATTCTCGAGCTTGGGTAAAAATTGCTGCCCCATCCACCTTTGAGCCCTGATCTTGCTCCATCGGATTATCACCTTCTCCCTTCCCTGTCTAACGCCATTCAAAGAAAATTTTTTTATAATTTTTGTATTGAAAATGAGGTTGACCTTTGATGTGTTTATTTTGCCGAAAAGGGTTATCCGGGAGATGGAAGACAATAATACCTATAGATGGGTGTGGACTTGTACTACATGTGTATGTACAGAAGAGATTGCTGGAAAGCAGTTTGGAGGGAAAAAGCGGTATTTGAAAATATGAAAAGACTTTCTAGACTACCCAATATAAAGCACAAAGAAATACTGAGGTGAAAAACAGCGCTTTAACGTAGAACTGCAATGATCCTAACAACTTAGCAACATTTCCATCGCTTCCTTACATACATAAACTGCAGGTGAGGCCAAGACGACCCAACTTCCTTAACCCAGGGCTTCCCAACTAGTAAACTTTATTAATTAATACAATTATTAATAACGAGTTCTCAGCCGTGAGGGAATTTGAAGAAATTTCTTGATTTTTCATATACATGTTATCGCCTAAGGGCAGTGACTACTAGATGTTATTCAGTAGTCTTACCATCATATCTCTAGTGGGTTTGGTGCTCATTACGATTGCAATTTATTTGAACACCGGAGCCGTTCTACTGAGCAACGTCGGCAAGGAACTAGACGTTAATGAGCACAGTACTGAATAGCGCTTTTGTGCATGTTCCACTGAGTTTGGTCAGATAAATGGAACTCCAAGCAGGTGTTATGGATAAGAACAGGTTTCTTATTTCTGAACAACGCCCTTCATACACCGACGAGAAATCTGGGATAAAATCATTTTTTGTCACAGCGGTGGTTCGTGGTTCGACTAGTCGAATCTCCGGCAACTCTCTTAAACTCACTATGAAACCATTTCCCGAAACCTAGAATATCAGCGCTATTGAAACTTGTCATGGTATGAATTGACGCCTTGTGGGAGTTACTTCTTTTCACTTAACCCATTCCCTTTTCCGCTACCATATCTTTGACCTATTCGAAAACCATTCTCCATTTCAAAACAAAACATAGAACTCCTCACTAACATTATGACTGCGTTATGGGATTGTCCCATCTTGAGTGGTTACCGAAACACAGCAAGGGGATGAGTCGAACAATACTTTCAAAGCAAATACTGATCATGCATGTTCACAAGAAGCATGACTCGATGATGCTTTCAAAAGCCAGGTATATCAGGACATCGTCGTCGCTGCGCCCACTATGAAGTCAGCAGCTTTGCTGGTACTTCGCGCATCACATAAGACAGTAACATAATACTGCGAAATAGGCTCGATCTACGGGATAGGTAGGATGGATACGAGCCCGTTTTACGCCGAAGGCCACCGTCAGACTTCGCGATTTTGCGGCGACACACTTTCGAACGCGATTACGAGCTTGAGATCGCACAATGCCGTAACATCGCGTGCGGAGTCGCCACACCGCAAAATCGCACAGTCTTACGGTGGGCATTCATCGAAATGTGCGCAGTGTTGTGTGCCAGCACAGCTGCAATATTGAGAAGCATCCTGAGTATTTCACGAACCTTCACAATTAAAATTAGCTAGATAACCACGACACTTGATCGACATTAGGTTTTCGCTATTCTCAAAGAAGAATTGATCCACTAAAGCTATTGAGAAAAGAATCAAAACGAAAATAAACCAAAGAAACCTCTGCAATTGCAAAAAAGAGTTGGATTTTAAAATGAATGCACTTTGAAAACTCTTTTTTCAGTGACTCCGAAAAAGAGCACCAAACATGCCTAAAACAGTACCACGACACACCCTTCATCGTTACGATCGTAACAATAAGTTCAAAACAAATCTTTTGTTTTTCAGTCGTTATCAGCTTTTATCACCCATCACTTAAGTCCCTGCCACGCCCCATAACATTTCAAAAATCAGAATCCTGCGATAGCTAGTGCGTGGATTATGAAATTCCGATCAAACACACATACACACACCAATAGATGCTTAGCCCAATAGATACAAGATTCCCCTGAGGTAGCGGATGTCGGGACAGCGAAGGAACTGTTTGTGAAATGTTCTGCCACTGCTACAATGCTTCTCACATGAAGTAGTTACATGATTGGTGAGAACTAAATGCCCTTGTGTTAGCATTTGTTAATGACACACACCAATAGGTAAATATAGGAACAAGAGACGCAAAAATGCAAAACATGTGAAAAATGAAAGCTACCTGTGGAGCTGTGGCATATACCTGGAAACACCGTTGTAAGCTGGCGTTCTGAGGAAATCAGTAAATCTCCATGAATAGTTAAGAGCTTTTGCCGCACTATATATGGTTTTAATACGGTCCACTCGAGGGACAGCTGGCATCCCTGTAAGGCAGGGTTCATAGTTCACGATTCAGGCGATCACTCGATCAGGCGGAAGGAAAAAGATACATATTGATTGGGTGATTCAGGCGATCACGCGATCGCGGAAAGCACGCGATCGCGTGGATCACGCGATCAGGCGGAAAAGAAAAGATATATATTGATTACGTGATTCAGGCGATCACGCGATCGCGTAAAGCACGCGATCGCGTAAAGCACGCGATCGCGGAAATTACGCGATCGCGTGATCCACGCGATCGCGTGATCGCCTGAATCGTGAACTATGAACACTGCCTAATGTAGTTAGTTAGATCAAGCCAATTCACTGCGCTCGGCGTCTGGAGCTAATTTACCTAAGCCGTTGTGTAGAGGGAAGCCCTTACTTCCTCATGTAAGGCCTGGGTAGAAATACACATTTGAACATACGAACTTAAGACTTTCCAACTACATAAGAACCATATTATTTATGTGATTGTAACATATACTAAAGAACACAGACAGAAAGGAAAAACATAAAATAGAACAGACAACAGAAAAGAATAACAACGGCGCAAATCAAATCCTGGATCACTGGGAGATCGTGGCTAATTCTCTCCAAGTACTGCCATTTCTGTTCCCGCGCGCGCGTGGCTGCGTTGCGGTTTTCTCACTTGAGCGCATAATATTCTCATGTGAGGAGCTTTACAATGCATGTATCGTGTCAGTGAACAGTTTGGACTCCTCTCCAAGTACTGCCATTTCACTTTCCCACGCGCACACACACGTTTCCATGCAAATTGGTATACCCACACTCGTACATTACGTCCTTTTGGAAGGATTTCAACGGCGAGTAACATTCTCTCTTGCGCGGTTGCTACTTGAATGAAATGCCCACAATGCATGTGTTGGTGTGTAGACTTGAGCAGAATGATGTGTCTTCGAAATCTTCTTTCTTGAAGTCATCCTTTGTGACTAGATGCTTATTATGGAAAATGACTTCTGTAAACTTTTATAATTCTAACACTCGTGACAGTGACTTCTGTGAGTGAAAGTGGCCCCTAAGACCCCATCAGGTAACGCAATATGTGATTTTTTTCATGTAGAGGGAGCGGATATTAATGTGAATGTTAGCCTGTGCCTACGGAGAGGAACGGAGCTCCCGGGTGAGTAAGTCGTTGCCACGTGCATGAATTGGTTTCTCACGTGAGAAATGGAAAATTCACGTGGAGCTCCTCCCTCTCCATAGGCTGAGGCTTGAAACTGATTTGTTGGATACTTTTTTATGCTACTGGAGTGCATATAAAGGAAATAGATATGATATGAAAATGAGCAGACTAAAAATTCTGAAAATGAATTGCAATTCCATGCAATTTTAGTGAGAAATAGTGATCACACAGAAAGTGTGCTTGAATTTTTGTTAAGTACAGTATGGAAACTGCTTTTTGTACTCTATAAACACAACGTCAAAATGGCACAAGGGATTATGAAAATTGGCCTCTGTCAATTTGGTTTACTGAAAGTTCTGACTCAAAGGTTGGTGCTAATGTATTCAGTTGAGTGCGCACACCCTTGTGCCCAGCGCCCGTCGTTGTTTTTGCCCCTGTTACAGTCTAAGCCTTAGTTGAGGGATAAGTCCTCCTCTCTCCACTGAGGTTCACGTGAAGGTTCACATAAGTCAAGAAACTAGTGATTATGGGATGTACCAGGTGGGGAGCCCTCCCCTAGCACCCAAAATTTGATAGTGCTCAAATAAAGCTCCACGACCGAAAAGGTGCTGTAATCTTTTGTCAGGTGTGTTTGAAATACTTCATCGTACTTCCATAAAGCACTTATGCAGGTCCAACAAAACAAGCTGGGAAGTATAATTCGATACCTAGTTCTCGGAAGAATTCACAGTTTAATGATACACAAACAAACTTCTACACATCTAAATTGTAGTCAAGACCGAACTACAAACTGTTCTCTGAAATGGTCTCCCAAACACGATACATGCATTGTAAAGTCCCTAACGTGAGAATATTATGCGCTCAAGTGAAAAAACCGCGACGCAGCTACGCGCACGCGGGAAAAGAAATGGCAGTACTTGGAGAGAAATAGCCGCGATCTCACTGGGATGAGGGAAAGAGGAAAACGCGTCATGTAAAACGTATTGTCCGCAACGCACGCCCATCGCTTTGCAGTATTCAATAAATCAAACACAAGAAATCGTCGGTGGAAGGCAATTGCAGTGGTGCTTAGCAACTAGTTGTACATGATCCTACCTTGTTTTGCATGTACAGAAGTGGCAGTTACAAGATCACCTAAAAGATTTCTTCTCTACTAACCAGTTGATCAAATTTTTGGTTATGGTCATACAAAACACAAATAGATACTCCATTGAAATCCTTCATCGGATAGAGTTCAATAACTTCAAGTAACTAACACAACCATTTATTCAATACACATGCACCGAGACTATTTGATAAGGGATTGATGCAATGCCACTCAGTCCAAAGATACCGCGTTACGGGGTAATTCAAGCGGATTATGAAACAATCGTGGAACATGATAGCCGAGGTGCTCAGTAGTACAGTAGTAGGGAAAGATCGGAATGAAAAGGTCAAAAACCTAAGGAATAGAAACCGAAAACCCACCTCCTCATTTTTCCCTTCGCCACCTCTGCATTACTAGCCACAGGGGAGGGGGACTATTGTACAGAATACTTAAACCTTTGACTCGCACCAACCTCGCACCTCCTTAGCACCGCCCCCACCTTGGCATGCTCATATCTGCACATACAGTCCATTTCGGAAAAACTGAAGGGGCATGTCCTACGAACTTGGGTGGATGGCGAGAGTGAGAGCCGTGGCGAGAGTGTGTGGCGGGGTGAGAGAGTTGGGAGAGTTTGATACACGTTCATCCAAGTCCGCGGGACACGCCCTGTCAGTTTTTTCGAAATGTCAGTCTGTATGTGACATTGCTTAAAGGAACCGGAAGGGGGTCCGAAACAAGAATAAGATGCAAAGAAGTGAGCATTTTGTAACGAACACTCAAGGTTAGAAGCGATAATAGGCGAAAAAACCCGGACTCAAAAGCGCGACGCTGCGGTGTGTATTCGCATCCCATTCGCATCAGCGAATCCATTCCGAGTTGTCCGCTGTAGGAGACGGGCCGTAGGCCAACGTTAGTTGCAGCACCTGACTCCCAGCGCAGTGGAGTGGCCATTCCCAACTATATTAGCATTCATGTAAGTACATCTAGAAACAATATAAGAAGGAACAAAGTAAAAAGTAAAGGAAAAACAAATTTATAATAAAAACATCTTTTTTGGCACCATGCCAAGGCGTCAAATTGGCGAGTTTGTGCAATGGCGGCCACTTAAACTCGTCCACACTACGTCTGTTCTACCATAAGCCAAAATTCCCCCCTTCTGGTGTCTTTGATTGACTGCTGTGTCTGTTGACCTCTTGTTGGCAATGACTGTTACACGAAGCACGTAGTTTATTATTATTAGTATTTACTATTATTATTTATTGATACTTATTATTATTTATTATATTACTGCTGACAAGTAACGCACGATTAAAAATAATAACAATATGAAATAGTTAGAAAGTCAACTCGTCGAATTAGTTACAAACTGGGATGTTTTCTTGCAGTAATTCTGGATTTGCTCCGTAGTTGCAGTGTGTTCATAATATCGCCTGAATCTGAAATTAGAAGCAAAAAATCGAGCTATCGTCATGAGCAAAAAGTCTGTTATGAATATCACACATACCCTCTGCTTGGTTGTTCGTAGCTCTTCACAGTTCCATTCACACCATAGTTCCTTGAAGGGGCCCCATGTGTTCTCTGGGACGGGGGGACTGCTTAAGGATTGGATTTGGGGTAGAAGTGGGCGCGGTAGAAAAACTACACCTGTAATATTGTGGTTACATTTACGGATGCGATTAGCAAAAATTTCAACATACCCTTTATTGTATCCCACCACTCGGCACTCGATGATCTCTTTCCATTCCTTGGATGTGTTTTTTGAGGTCGAGGGCATCTCGTTTGCGATTCCACGCTTGCGCGAGATGAAAGGCGCATCCCTCAATAGATACCCCCAGGATGATTTTTGCGCGTATGCGGCCTTCTCAAAATCCAAAACTATCCTCATCGTAAAATCACCGACTAAATTTTTCTTCATTTCTTTAAAAATCTTCAAGTATACTCGCTCCATTTTTTTGCGGTGATGCTATATAGTGAAGGCTTTTCTACTCAGGCGCAGACTCCGTGCACGCAGTACAGTTGAGCTTGATATCCAAGGGATTTCGGATGTAGTGAGTGCACCCCATCCACAACTATACAGTGGAGCTGCTTTGCGCAAGCATTCTGTAAAAGCAGAGATTTAGTGAATTTGTCTTCTATGAGGAGTAAATGCTACCTGAATGGTTGCCACGGAGTAATAAATATAGAAACCTGACTCTTGATGGTGCAGGAACAGACTGCCATCGCGTAGGGTGCGAAACTCTTCGGGGACAGTCTCCATATTCACTGATCTGTTGGTCCATACACCCACACTCCTGAATTTCGCAGTGACATGGACAAAAAAGAAAAAATGTTGAAGCGCTGAACCTGCATATGTTGCATTTACGCGACCTGTATCCTGCTCTACGTACGGCGGCCCTTATTTCGTCTCCAAGTTTTCCCCGTCCTCCTCAAGGCAAGATAAGCCCATTAAGAAGTTGAGATAAGACATTAAAAAACGGGTCCTGTCTGGCGTTCTGTAGCTGCTGAAAACACCGATTAAAAATTTCAGTTCCTTGTCCTCTATGCTTTGGCGACCAACCTTATCAACATGTCTATTGTCCCTTTCATCTGTGTAGTGCACTGGATTACATTCATGCGCATTCTACATGGGTCACTCAAAAACCTGCTTCCAACCACCTGAAAAGTGTCTGTAAGGAAGACAATGAAATCCATAGTATATGGTTTCTACTCACTCTGATGCTTTCTCCTCTTACTGGTTCTCTTCGTCTTCTACACTCCTTTCGGAAGTTATAACAACGATATGAATCGTAGCGCATCCCTGCGAAGACTCGAAAGGAACTAAAGGAATGGGCGGTTTCAGTACGGCGGAGAAGAGTACTGTTGAGCGGTAGCGTTACGTCTTAATTCCCACACACAGTAAAGCATTTGTGTTCCATTCTTGCATAGTCATAGCTAAGTTTGCCGTGTTTTGCGGTTTTGTAGAACCACAGTCAACAGAAAATAAGTAATTGTTGCAGTGCACGATGGCTTTCGTGAGGTTTTTGCTTCACGATAAGATGTAGTCATTGCCCCTTGGACGCAGCTATACCACCCTTCCTATTAACTCAGAATAACTTTGCATTTTTCATCGTCAAAGAAGCTCACACTTTCTGTGAGAAGCTGGTTGAATGTTATTGTGGTCTCAACGTCGGTGGACACACCAAATATGTATCTTCCTTCCGGTACTGTGTAGTTCTGTGGAAGGGGTAATCAGTAGCATTAAACAGTCGTCATACTTACAAATCTGCCGGAGAGATTCTTGTAAGTATTGGCAACGGTGCTCAGCCCAACCTGTGTTGCAATCACAGATAATCTATAGTACAGCTGTGTTTGCTGTTTGAAGTTTGCTGATGCTTCTTCACTGGTGGCGCATTCCACCCGTACTATGAATTGGTCGGGAGGATTATGGACCTATTTGTGATACTGCGAGCTCCTACCAAGTGACCCGATTTGGACATAGATTTCAATAGCTTTAGTACCAGGAAGAATACCACCCAATTGCTACCACACTGCCACACAGGACTTCTATCCTTCACGCGTCTCCAGCACCTCAAACTGGGGTAATTAAACATTTATTCAAGGATAAAATTAGAAAATCAAACAATTAAGAAAGGTGAGCAAGGCGGGGGTGAATTGAGAAATCAATGAAACACTGGGTCTCTCCTTTTTCCGGGAGGTCTTTTATACCACCCTTAGAGCGCGATCACCCCCTCTGATCCCAGGACGAATTGTCGTCACCGAGCATAGATTATGTAGGTTTCTGAACAGACAAGACTCACATTGAAACCACGTTACATAGAGGTAATATGGTTCCAGAGCGAGATTTCCTTTTTTGGTCGTTCCGGAAAGACAGACTCCGTTATCGAATATTTCTTTCAAAATGGGTACATGGGCTTTGTAAATATGCATGAGGGGGATGGCAGAAAACACTCACAGCTAACTTGCCACATGTACATTGGCATCCAGTACATCCTGGATTTCTTGCTCTGGATGATTCGGGTCATTTTATTGCATACATACGTTCCCGTTGCAGGATCCTGCCTAAGCACATTCGTGTTAGAGTTAAGATTAAGTTCGGTGCCTCTAATAAAACTTTCGACACTTTCAAACATATGGAATTTACAACACTACTTTTTACTTTCAGAGTTCCGACAGTTTTGGTTCTGAGAAGCAAAAACAGTGTATGCTGCTTTTTCAAATTGCAATTTGAGGGGAGCGAAGAAATGGAAAGTTTTTTCGGATGATTTTTGTCCGGCCTTGTCTGATGTTTTCCTTCCAGAACCAGTCAATTATGCCTTCCTTAATTTTTTAGTTCAGCATCGTAGAACAGAATTTACTTAAATGGGAAGCACTGATGATTTTGCTTTTTTCACATTTCTGTGTTTTCGAGTTTTTGAAGACACCATTAAGGGTAATTAGTAAAGAAAATGAGAAAAGAAGTAAGCATGATAAACGTGAATGAAATTCGATTTGTGAAAAGCTTATATGTGGATCTTGTGATTTTGGTTTTTTTGACATGACTGTGTTTTCGAATTTTTTTGATGATGATGATACTAAAGATGAAGATAATGATGTGGTGATGCACAGAGAGTGAAAGGCGGTCAAATTGCCCCTAATGGTACCTTTAAATGTGTTTTTTTTAATTTTTTGCATGTTTTGAACAGTAACTAATATAGCACAACACACAAACTTTAGCAATACACTAAACAGATGTATTCAAGATCGGTAGCTCACTCAAAAAAAAGTTATGCATGAGGCACAAAGACGACTAGGTCACATCAAGTTATACTACTGCAACCAATGCAACTCGCGCATAAGTGGTGCAAAGGCCATCGTGAACTCTATGCTCACTTTAGGTAGACGTTCGTCACACAAATATTACTCAGCTGTGATGATCACGCTTTAGCTGGATTCAGTTCAGCGCTCTTCCGAAGCTGATCAAAATCACGAAGAGAACCACGAATCACCAATAGAACACTGGCTGCAAAATAATTTTTCATGCAACAAGAACAGACTGTTTTAGAAGCGACGAGTTGGTGCCTTCCAAACCAACCGAGCAGATACTACCGGGAAGTAAATAAGGAGAGGCGCCTAGGTTTTCTACTCACTCCGCCCCGGGTTTTCTTAGTACTCACGAATTGTACACATTTTTCGCGCACACGCTGCTCACAGCAATTACAACCCCTTATTCGATGATTTTAATTCGTGAGCTGTCAATGTTTCGCTTGTCCGTTTTTCAAATGTATGAACAGCCCGGAATTTCTGTGATTGGTCCACCTTTGGAGTACTTCTACACAATGGATTTGGCTGTAGAGTTCACTTCTTCCTGTCACTCGTCTTCTGCTTATGGAGCTCCTTCATCCTGGAGCTCCATCGTCTTCGTGATGGCCCTCAGAACGGCTACTGCCTGGAGGCACGGATCCATTCCTTCTCGTCATTTAGTGTAGCTCAAGTTCCGTCGACAGTCGTCGTCAGAATTTTCTTGTTGATTGCTTTCCTCTCACTGTTGAGAACCTCGACGCAGGCTGTATTGTAAAACGCTGCATACATTTCGAGTCAATGTCGTTGAGAAAGTGAACGATTTATTAATCAACGGTGCTCCTTGTACACAGACAGGCGCCATTGGAAACATGTGCATAGCACCTGATAAGCCTTGTGGAACATCTCTCTTCCGGCAAATAGGAGCCGGGGAGCTCGGTTTCGAAGTTTCATGAGCGAGCCTAGAACACCAGCTAATGGGGAAATCTGCTGAAATTTCGGATGAATTTCTTCGAAATGAAAACGGACCACGCGATAGTAATTACTGTCTCTCATAATATGTTAATCACTTTGTACACATGAGCACAGGATGTTTTACACTCCGATCTCACTAATATTTCGATGTAGTGAAGTGATGCATGTTGCAATACTTCCATTGTAAGTACCCGACATCGGTTTGAAGCTTTGCTCTGTAAACCAAATATCAGAGTGAATGCATACACATATGCCTTCCACTGGAAAATCTCATGTTGTTACGGGTCAAATCCTACGGAGCTGACGGACTTGGCTATCTATTCAAAACACATAGAATTTGACATTTTCGACCAAACCGGGCACACTAGCGTGATCACCACCCTAAAAACCTCTGTAGCAGTCGCCATAATCAAAATCTAGGCAAAATGGGTGCATTTGTTCGAAATAAATAAAATCTGATACTTTTACGCAAAACCGAGCTCACCAGCGTAATCAGCACTTTTGAGAACTCCTGTATGCGAAATCTCATCGAGAATTAAAATTTTGACCTTTTTCGGGTGCGATCTGATGCTCAAAAATATTGATTTCATTGGTGTTAGTGTGATAGATATCGCATATTACTGTGAATGAGACGTGCAGTAGTGGTGACAGTGGGATGCGTTACTGCTGGTACTACCTTGCAGGGCGAACCGGGCCGGAGGGACGGACCTTGAGAGGCAAGACCCTCAATACTAGTGACCACAGCATGACCGCTGAATGCTGATGGCAACATCACAGCAGTAGAAATCCTAGCAGCAACCGCTGCGAGCTTGGCAGGACATGCTGCATCGGCTTCGCCCACATTAGCAGACAGAAGGCAGTGCAATCCTGCTGAACACTTATCTGAGATATTAAAAATTCCCGTAATATCCGTCTGTTGACTCATAGAACACAGTTTGAAAAACTCTGAATAAAGGGCTCGATAGATAAGTTCGTAGTAGTTCCATATTACATAGTGTACAATTGGTATGAAATGCTTTCAGCCATGCAATCATTCTTATGTGAGGAGTTTCAAAAGGTGGGCAACTGCTTGATATCATAATTTTGAAAGAAAATCCAGGAGTAGCCCTCCCTTACAGCCTGTCTTAATTGAATGCTACTTTTGTTCCTGTCTCACCACCTCCATAATGTAAGACATCTAAAATTGCTTAGCACACTCCATCCGAGGAATTATGTACTGATGAGCTTCCAGTCCTGAACATCGTGTGGCTTTACAATCGACACTGGTTCTGGCATATGGGACAATATCAGTTGATGGTTCCAGAGACTGGGTGTTCAACCCAATGACACTCACACAAAAGGAGCTTTTAGCACCAAATGCTACCTTCGCCTTCGTAAGCCGCACAGGAAGCCATATGTAAGGCATTTCGTGTACGCTGGAAAGAAGTATAGTTTTGTTGTCACTGCTGCGAGGACGCCAAAGCGTGTCGGCTCCACCCACTGCAATCGAGGGGCGTGGTGAAAACGCAGCCAATCAAGCTCGATCTCTCCTTCCAGCGAACACGAGATCTGCATTCAAGTGTCTCGGATTTTCAATTGTAGGATCCACAACTTTTTGGTAGCTCGCCTTTTGATTCGAATCGTCTAATCAGAGGTTGAAATTGCTGTAGCAGGGCAGAAAACCACTTCTAACAGATAAGCGTAGATAATACGAACGCAATAAAATTTTATATCCATAAAAGGACTAGACAATGTGGCACACACGCGCATAAACAAAATACATCTTATTTCCTACGTGGTCAATCTAATATGTACAACAAAAAGCTTCTAATCGAGAAAACTTAATGATTACTAGGCAATCAATCGAGCTTATTGGTATTCGATCAAATGCAAGCCGAACCATGGCGTTAACGGCTTATTCATCCACATGACAATGAGACATGCGTCATGCCTGGATGTGTATATTATGTACTCCACATGTATCCCTGATGAACTCATTCGAGGCTCGATAGACATAAAGAGGAAATCCCGTAATATGACTGTGCACGTTACTGCAGGCGACCTCCGTTTTTTGCCTTTCTCTGGTCGTAATGCGGAAAAGGACGGGAGGTAGTCGGCGACGGCAGCGAATAATAAGTAGTAAAAACCAGTCCGAATGGCACTGGGCACGATGAAGACGCGACGCTAGAAAACACCGTAGTTTTTTGTGCTCTGAGCGGCCCGTTTCAGGTCATTAGCCAGTTGATCGACCTCTCGCGGATCCACACGATGTCCGTGATCCGATCGCGTCACAGATCGGATCGATCGAGTCGATTTTGTCTGAAATCACGTATAATCAATTCTTACGAACCAAGAAAATCATTATCACTTGAGATAATGCACGACGATGAAAGGGGCCGAGTCAATGTGGGTTGATGAGAATACGTGCTCTATTGTGACGCAAGCATGCGTATCGTGTCGCACACCAACCACACACACCTCAAAGCACGGCAAACATTTCTTCTGTCACACACAAAGTTTGCAAAGAATAATTTCCATATGTTTTTGATTAGAAGAAATTACCACCTGCAAACGGTGTGTATAGCAACATAAATGAAAGTCTGCCATGCTTTGAGGTATCCGTGGTGCACTGGGTTGCGATGCGCGATGTTTAGTACATGATGTTACCAACTTCCTTGTCACAACCCACACTGGCATAACGGGTCTTTGGTTATGAAGTTCCAAAACCTGTTAAACCTTCTAATTCAGTCACCTTTGAGGGAAAAACCTTTCCCTCATTCTCTCAAACCGATAAATTGGAACCTCAAAAATCTTTGAAGCGAATAATAGAATCAGCAGATATTAAAGCTGTTCGGGCAACATACATACCATAAAATCTACAAGCGCTACCACAATAATACGAGGGCGTTGCGTGACGCCCACAAAGAATTAGTTCTTGTCAAGCTTCTTCAGTTTCTAATGCCATCCATAAACTAGAACTTATGAGCTCCAAGTTCCGAGGGGCGCTATGGCGCACACCCACGGGTGAGATACACTCTGCGGTTGCGTTGCGTTTTGTCACTGGAGCGTGTTATCCTCCCTATCAGTTACGGTTTTCTTACTGGAGCGTTTTATTTCGTCTCGCTACATATGACTGCTCCATCCTGTGATCGAACAAACGTGTTCTATAGCAACCCATAAACTGAGCAAGATGTAGTATATGGGACTGATCTTATAGGATGCGCCCTGCATACGTGTGTGCTGCACTATGGGATTTAATTACAAGGTGAAAAAATCAAGTCTTAGCATGCTGGCAAAAACTCTCAAAAATTCGTTGAAGAACTCACCCTTTGCATGGTATTGTATTCAGAAGCAGGCCGTGAAATTCTGGTGCTGATCACCGGCACATTACGCTCGCCGGTCATCCATTCATGACGGGCAGCATCAACGGCACTTAAACGTTCCGCGGCGTTCGTTTCCAGAAGACAGTCGACAAATTGCTTAGCTGATTCTGATCCTGACCAGAACTGAAAACATCGATGGTCTGATGGAATTTTGCGTAGCGAAATAAGCTATATACTCGGGAAAAAAGAAATTAAACTGACTAAAACTACTAACTAAACACTAAACTAACTAAAACTAAACTAACTAAACTAACTAACTAAAAAAGCACAAGGGAATGTACTCAACCTGAGGATAATAAACATAATTGGCAGTGATGATATGGGTATAAAGCCGAGAACGGCAATCATCGTCGAATGGCATAATGCCAGACATCAAAATGTATGCGATCACACCTACAGCCCACATGTCCACCTGGAATGGTCGGTATTAGCAAAGCGGATTCGTCTCAAAAAAGCCACGTATTCGAATTGCAACTTACATTGCACATACGTTTTACGGGCAACTTTTGTGCCAACTAATGATTCTTTTTCGGATGAACATTATAGCGGGACAAATTCAAAGACATGCTTTGCGATAATCAGATTAGTCGATTTACTTCACTGGGAAAAAAGGTCCTTGGGTGTCTGTCCAGGTTGTCCCTTTTTTGCGTTGCCATGATGCGCAATCACAGCGCTACAGTTAGTGTCCCCGAGCTAACCACGCCCTTTCAGCTCAGGTGATTAATATGGAGCTCTAGTCGGTGTGGTTAGCTTCGGTTCTAGCAGATGCAAAGCTGTGATGGCGCACCGTGGAGGCGCAAAAACATCAAAGCATATTTCAAGTTGACGCGCTGGTCATCATTTCATCTCCCCTCCCTGACCCTTTAACCACATAACAATATCTACTTCTTAATAGTAAATTGGTGAAAAATAGTAAAAATGATTCCAATTAAATACAAACCTTTTCGGTGTACGGTACCCGCAAAAGTAACTCTGGTGCAATGTATTCCGGTGTGCCGCAAGTTTCCGTCATTGTCTCGTTAGGACGAGTTGCCTGGTGTGCCAGGCCAAAGTCCGTGATCAATAACCTTAAGAATTAAGAAGGAATTCGCAGATCCGTAATTTTTATAATTGGGTTTGAAATTTCTTTTTTTCACACACAAAGGAGGCTTTTCGAATATGAAATGTAGATCAAAGTAGCATATAACTTCGAGTAATAAATCAACCTTGCATCCGGCCTTGTATCACTATAAAGTAGATTCTCCGGTTTCAAATCACGATGCGTGATCCGTAATGAATGTAGATAAGCGAGACCGTTCAACAGCATTTTCAGTGCTTGGCGTGCTTCTGATTCAGAGTACCTGCAAACAAACGCATGTTACAAATTTAAAAAAGTGGAATCCTGTGTTATGAAAAAATTTGGTATTTCACGCATGGAAAATTCCAAAAATTAGTTATTAGCAAAAGCTTCGGTCTCGGAGCTATCAAAAATTAAGAATATAAAAACCCGTAAATTATGTTTCCAACCTGCCCTTAGCTACCACTCGCTCGTACATTTCACCACCGCTAGCCATTTCCATAACAATGAACAATTTTGAGGATGATTTGAATACCTGAAAAAGGTCTTCTTAGAAATACAATGAGAAAAATCATGTAATTAATGCATAAAATAATATAAACGTAAAATAATACCACAAAGTAATAACATATGTATTATAATATACACATAACCAGTTGGCTGGCGCACACTACCGTGCGCGAAACATCGCGGACGCTAATAGGTCGATCGGAATTGCTCATTTTCTTGAGGACAGAGTATTCACTGTACGCTCCGCCCACTATGGGTGGGGCTTGGTGTGGTTCATGTGTGCCCCTTACTTCCCGTCATGCCCTACCCTTTTCAAATCTCCACGGGTTGTTTTTAATGTTACGTCCAAGCTCCGCCCACCACTACAGATGCTCCGCCCACTATGCCCAGGATTCTTTCTTGACTTTCAGAATCTCATCTCTACCTAAATCCACCTTCCTCCACGTTTGGGTCATATTAGAATCCAATTTACAATTTTCGGTCTGAAAACGGAATATTCCACGGCATGCTCCGCCCACCGTTAGCGGGGCTTAACTTGGTCCATATGTGGTCTTTACTTCTTGTCCTATGCCCTACCCACACCTCACTTATCCCCATCTCCACACGTCGTTTTTCAAGCAATGTCCAAGCTCCGCCCACCACTACAGGTGATCCGCCCACTGTGCTCAGGTCTCTCTCTCTCTCTTGTCTTTCGCAACTCATCCCTGACCCCAACCCATCTTTTTGCTACGTTTGGGGCACGTTCAAACCCAATTTACAATTTTCAGTCTGAAAAGGGAACATTCCACGGTACGCCCCACCCACCGTGGGCGGAGCCTAACTTGGTGCACGTGTGGACTTACTTCTTGTCCCATGCTCTACCCATACCACACTTGTCCCCATCTCCACAGGTCGTTTTTCATATAATACCTAATTTCGTGACAGACGGACGGACGGAGGGACGTACAGACAGACGAAGCGTTTTATATTTAGTAGGGATAATATAGACGTGAACACTTCTATGACTTATTACACATAAGAGTAAGAGATAAAATGAAATTTTCAACGAGTACAAAGTTTTATTGCGAATGATGTAAAAATGTGAAAGTGTAAAATGCGTAATTAAATAAAAAAATAATGGATAGACAAATAAACAAAAAGTATAATAAAATAAACTTGGAACACGTGGAGACACACGCAAGCGCGTGTGCTAAAAAAATTTCCAAATTGGTAAGGTCTTGAAGGAGGCGGCAGCTGCGCCCCTCAGCACAGTCAATTCACGAGGGAATCAGCAAGGTATTTGCTGCGCGCAACGAATGACCCAACACGAGTGTCTCGTCGCACAGTTTGGAAAAGCTGATCCGTCAGCGTTCCTTCTCATAATCGGATGAGGTCTCAATAATGTGGGATCATTGCATACCTATCACTAGCGACTGACTTATACGCACAACTCCCCCTCAAAAGAAAATATCTGTTCATTCCTAGCCGAGAAAGATAAACTACTCATTTTTACGGTATAGGCAAAAACTGAATACTGTCATATTTTTTTTTGTAAAAGTAAGTAAATAAGAACGGACCTCCTCAAGACGTATAACAAAAGGATGTGAAACACGGCTAAGAATGCTGAGCTCATTGTTCACGGAACCACAATCGGATGAGACGAGTTTTACGGCGAAATACTTCCGAGAGATTCGGTGTTGCACCCGCATTACCTGAAACATGACATTGGACAACTGTTCATTTCCAGTGCTCGTACATTTCACCACCGCTAGCCACTTCCAGTCATAAGGTAAGGTTGTTACGTTTGCCATTAGTTTAATGCAATTCGAGTAACATACAAAATAAAAATGAAAATTGACTATCGAGGTAATTAAATATTAGTAAAAATATTGCAACGAAGAAATTCAAAAAGAAACTGCAAGTAGAAACCTCAATGTATAATCGCTGAATTGACAAAATTGCTGACATCTAATTCCGCTCTGCATACAGGTTAGAAAATATAAACATTAGCGTCATTTTATAGGTGAAGATGGAGTAGTGGTCAGGGGGTTCCTTACCACACGCACGATCCGCGGATTAAATTTCGCTGAGCTCAACTAGGCTTTTCGATATTTCATGTTCGTCCACTTGCATCTGCACTCGTCTGAGAGGATATACATACCTATACGAACATTGTTTAGCCCCGCAAGTATACTTTTAAATGTCATCGCAGTTGTGAGGGTTGGATGTATGGCGCATATCCGACTAGTTTTCGGAATGAACAGCTCCAATAGCATCATCCTTTCGTAGCTTCAAATTTTTGAATAAGCTGAAAGGAATCAGTAGATTGGGTAGGCCAATCGGTTTTTCAATGAAGAGGAATGCTCCTAAGCTCAGTAAAGGAGGAGGGGGGGGGGGTATTTAGGACTATTTGACACACAAAGGAAACAAAAGCTGACTTCACTATATGATGAAATCCTGCTCCTAAACTACAGAATTCAAAAGTTGTGACTTATTTCAACTGAAAGCACCGAAAAGGGTAAGGGGAAAGTGCGAATACATGTTCCGCAAAACAACTTTTCACTTCGGTCGAGGTGATGTATAGCAAAACTCACATTGAAAACCGCAGCTTGGGGTCTTATCCCAGTCACGCGGCACGCTCTGTCGCTCCGCAGTTAATCAGTCGGGCGAGTTGCCGGGAGAGTGGGACAACATTCGCAGTTCGCTAAACACTCTCGTCCGTCTCCAATCTACCTCCGGTTAGTGACACAGAGGGGCGAGAAGAGGATGGGGTATTCTTTTGGTTTCCCAGATTTCGCACTTTTCCCTTTTTATTCCGTTATTTCTCTACTGCTGCACCGCTGAGCACCCCTGCCTTCAGTTTCCACAGTCTGCAATTTACCCCGGGCGTTGATGCGGGTTTTGATCCCCGCACCATGAGAATGGGGTGTGCGCCACCTGTCACTACTCCACCCTCCGTCCATTATTGGAAGATATTGGTAATTATTGAGAGACACTTCAAATTTCATGATACTCAATTCTTTCTTGTAGATGTATGTTACTTTTAAAGTAAGTAATAGTAACAAAGAAGTCCTGGAAGTCCTGGAACTTGGAACAAACCTGTGAAAAGCTGCCTTTTCCTATGACAGATAGTATTTCATATTTACATACAAGACGGGAATCGAGTCGTAATGCTGGCCGATCACGTAACACAGCACACTCACCGACCGGCATTTCCCCACCGACCTAAAATTGATAATGTTCAATAGTGAATAATTGAAACAAAATCTGAAAGGTTATACCGAAAGTAAGCATTGCAACCGTCACACCACTTCAATATTTTTATTTATCATGAGAAAAATTATCGAAAGGTTTTCACTCTTATTTTCCATCATAAATGGAATGATTCTGTCAAGGACTAAGTTGCGTAGTTGACCTATCGACTTATTGAAAGTCGACACTGCCAACGAAGGGATTGATTGAGCTAAGATTTGGTTACTAGAGGTCGACCAGAAAATGAAAAAGGATCAATTTTACAAAATGATTCTCAGAAGCACCTCTTAAAGCACCGGGAGCCAAGGAAAACCAAGAACTGTGAATACATGTAATCTGAAAACAAGCCTTCCACAGATACAGATCATCTCTGCTACAGAAGAGATGATGTATGGCGAACTCGCACTGATAATGCGCAACTTGGGGTCTTATCACGATCCCGCACAGTGTGTCGTGCTGCTATGCACCAGGCAGGCGAGTTGCCAGCGGAGGTGGGACAACGCCGACTGATTCAGCCTTCTCCGCCCGCCTGCAGTCTACCTCGGCTAGTGATGCAGAGGGGTACAAGAGATAGGGGGGGAGGGTTCGGCCTCATATTCCTCGGTTTTTTCGCCCTTATATTTCCCACTTTCTCTACCGTTACACTGCTGAGCACCCCTACTTTCATATTTCACAATCTGTCAAATTTATCCTTTCCGGTTTCTTTAAGAAAGTCAAGACGATACTGCAATGCCCGCTCACAATCAGTTAAAGTTCGACTCCCGCGATGATACACCCGATAATAAATATGTCTCCTTGAGAATTTTGCAGCTTCCTTCTTCTGGTCCATGAAATACAAGTCAGACCTGGATGGGAAGACTGCAACATCAAAAGGATTTCCATAACATGGGCAGATACCGTGACAAAATGCAGGCTTTGAAATGTACCTTCAAACTTGTTCGAATTTCACCAAGCAAAATCAGGTTTCCAGTTAAGCGAATTTCTGTCGACGAATAATTTTCAAATTCAAACCCCTCTTCTACTAATTTGGGGTGGCAGGCAAACCTTTGTGATCGTTACTGTTCAAAGTTGGTCCCTAAATTTTTGTATCCCCATCGTATTGCGGTATAGAATGACTTCTGTGACTTGAAATACGGTTTGCACGGATAGGTTCCATAAAAGCTTTGTCTTTCAGGCTCTGAAGAAGATGACGACATCGAAACGTCAACTGATTGTGAGCAATAAATTTGATGACATTGACTAATTGATTTTTGAGTGAATTTTTGTAAAAGAACTGCCATATCATCGGTGAATAATCGGTAATTAATTAGAAAATCCCTTCGAAATCAATCAGCTTCACATGTTTCACGATCATCATCGCTTTCCGTTCGGATTATCCGTACATCAGCGCGGTTTGAAGAGGGTACTTAAGAAGTACAGCAAATAGACAGTATGTAGAGAACATGGTAGAACAAGAGACATAGACATGTCGGAAACGTCACACGACGACAAATTGCACACACTCCCTCTCAATGAAATGTCCGCGGTGACAGAGACATGACAGATATGAATGATGCAAAACTCCCCCTTGCATTGTGTTTCTGCTTTCTTTTACACTCGAATAATTGGCATCTCAAACTCACTCCTGATTAAGTCATCTCAGTGAATTCTAAGAAAAATCCAAGAACACTGCGCATCCTGGACCAGTATGGAGAAATAAACATCGACTTATTTCACTCAGATTTATATTTAATTACGTGTGGTCTATTGCAACTATTATAGACAGAAAATCAAAAATGATACTCATGATTAAGATTTCATTAACCCTTGCTTTTCAGTAGTACATCCTGAAGCGAATTTTTTGCGCTGTCTGACGGTATAACTGGCGTTTCACGCTTGATGAACCCCATTTTCCAGACACTTTTTGGAGCGTAATGAAGGAGCAACTTCGAACGATATTTTTCTTCAACTATAAATAGGTCAATCCGCAATCGAGACAGCTCGACAAACTAACCAGGTGCGGGGGCCCACAGTGTTAGAGAAAACACCGTGCGTGTATGGTAAAGCATTGGCAAAAGTGTGCTAATTCGAACGGTGCCTATTTCGGTTAAATCTGATGAGTATTAAGAAAGTTATGACCGTCCAAAGTGAAACACTCGCAATGCCGAAAACTTTCTAGACAACCTGATAAGTCCCCGTGCGGAATATGCCATATATTTGACTATCATTCAAAAATGAACACGTTATGGCTAATAGACTCGTTAGGTGACCCGATGTTCATTTTATAGTTTCTAGAATCAACCAAATTTAGCGCGACCGAAGACAGCCCCTAGGCAAAAGGACACCTTTCTGGCTGACAGACCAAGTATTGTAACGATAGCTATGTATCTCTTAAGCGACATGTCTCTAAACTAATTGGTCTAAATAAGACTCCATTGGCTCCTAGGGCTTCTACACAATCCCCACAGATCTGGGATTTTCGGCTCATTGCAGACCACATGACCTGCTAAAATGCTCCAGAATGTCGGTTTGATAACCTATCACAAGAGCACATCACACATCGTAAAGCACCGGAATATTGGGTCATTAGTGACCGACTATTACACATTGATTACACACCTTGGAAGTCTCGTCATACACAGGCTTGACATGATGACAACAATTTTGACGAAGATTCAAAAACGGCATAGAATGCATCGTGTTTTGGAGCTTTTCCGAACCATTTTACAAAGTGGCGGTGCCAGCGGAAGAAACGAAAGGGTCGAATGGCCCATCACTAAAATCGTGCTAGGCACAACCTTACCGCGCTATTTTGGACTGAATATTAGTTTTCGAATCTACCCAGGAAGAATTGCAAAAAAGGCACAATTCATGGCGCCTTCACAAACTGCCGATCAATGTTGGGCGAGTTGACGCTTGTGTTGATGGAACTTGCTATTTTCTTGCAATTTCATGCATTTATAAGTATCTCGTCAAAGAATCAATACATACTAACTTGCAAACGATCGGGACCACACCCAGCTCTGTAAACACATTTCTGGTAATCAATAAAATGGGTTGCACAATGCTTCAAGCCAACAACCAGCCAAGTGTCAATAAAAGGAAAAAATGAAAAAAGTTGTTGATAAAGATAATATTTAATTGAGTTTGTGGTTCGTTTCGCGTGTGCTCCTGAGTTTCCAACAGTTTTGAGATAAAGTATCTAGAATCGACATTTTGGCGTAGATCAGTCAATTTTTCTGGATGCGCCAGGCGCTTTACTTTCCCAATAATATCTGAATGCGATTTTCGGCCTACGTACAATGGCTTATGGAGATTAGCTGATGTAGACTCAGCCTTTAATCATCCTGGGAACGATACCTACGACTTTCTGATCCCGACATCAAAAAGAACGCCAACGAGGATGAGATCGGTTGTTCTGATCCAGACAGACCACGGCTACGATGGCAACATCGAGTGCCACTGCCCCTTGCGACAGCCACTATTCGATGAAGTTAGCCAAAGAAAAATTTACACACAAAAAAAAGTTTTTCCGAGATCCGCTAAAGTAAGCAAAGATCAAGAATCTTCAGGCAAAGGATCCCAGAGAGGAGTGGTCACATACATAGGTGTGACTTTCACAATACCCTTACGGGGAGGCAGCGATGATGGCGTTTGGATACAACTGTGACATCCACTCACGTGATGCTACGTCAACCCCGGGGTGCCTCTGGAAGCCACCTAAGCCTCTTACCTCTTAGGAATTGGTGATTCAGTATCATGCTCCACCAAGGAGCTGACATATTATCCACCAACGGCTCAGCAATCCATTGTATTGGCCTGATCGCATTCAAATATAAGTACAGACAACTTTGCATGAAAGTGGAGTGCGTGGCGCACTCCACTTTTGTGCAAAGTGAAAAATTATTGCCAGTGAGTGCTTAGTCCTTCCCATCCTTGCAAGAAAGCAATTGATGCTCAATTTATCTAGAGTTTAGATGAAATTTTGGAACAAATCTAATCAAAGAGATGTGGTGAGAAAGCAGGCGTGTACACACTTATGTTGAATTTTCGCTTTGCGACGTCACTCGCGGCGCCGTCAGCACAATTTGCCGCGGCTGGTTGGAATTCCGCTCAGGACGCAAGGGTATGGTACCATGAAGGCCCTTCAGGAAATAGCTGTTCATCTCATCATTATATAAAACAATAACTTTTGTGCCCTGAAAAGACAAAACAGCATTATAAAAATCCTAATCAAGAAGTGACTAATACGGGCGTAAAACTCTGAAGCAAGTGTTTCAATGTACGCAATCGCGCAAAGAAATCCGCGGTGCCACTCGCCGCGCGAGGGCGCGCGAAAATTTGGCATAAGTATACACACTCTGAGAAAGCTGATGAGAAAGTGTGGGAGAGATCCACGAGATGTTGGGTGAAATTCAACATCGCTTCTGGCTAAAGCCACTAGTCAATAACTCGGAAAGGGAACAAAAATCCAAGTGCGACGTTTTACCAAAGAGTCCTTCTCAAGTCTTCTACGTAATCAAACTATTCATGACGTTGAAGGTAGCTGTCGTAGGCACGAGAACAGGTTTCAGTGAGATTTTTTTGGCGAAGCAAGAATCACCTCATGAAAAAACTTATGAATTACGAAGGTGATTCGGTTGGTACCAGGACTGACCTTGATGACGAGCCAACGATACCATTGAACTACCGAAAAAACCTGTTCTACAACTTAAAGTCACTCCGAGGAAGTGTGCTTCAATCGTGGCTAATGAAAATTCAAGGACTGTAAGTGCTTGCAAATCCACACATTTGAAGCCTTTTCAGCGGAGGGTCATTCAAAAGGATCTTAAAAGGTTACAAGGAAGGTTGAGAGCAAACATGCAGCGTTGATCAACTCTTCGTGGGATGTGCCGTGCATTAGATCCGAACCAGCATTATGATGCGATTTGTTTAAGACACTGAATTGCAAAGGACCGATGTCAGAGCCAGAGGTTTTCAGTTTCCCTGTTCAACCAGGTACTGAAGGATGGAATGCTCGTAAAAGACGAAATTGGAAGTTCACTAAAAAAAAGGATTAATTATTGCATTATGCGCTTTGCAGCGGCGCCAGTTCCCTTCATCTTTGCTGACGCCAGAACTGAAAGAACTATATACACAGCGTTTGAACCGTGGCCAGCTTAAGCTTACAAGCCGGATGGTATCACAATATTTTCTAGACACAAGACCTTCGGTCATAGCTTAACGCCTATTTATAGGAGGTTTCGTGATGTTTGAACAGAAGATTTACCCTTCGCTAACGGACAACTGATTTGGTCAACTGCTAGCTCGGTCAGGTGGCGGTAGCTATCTCTGTGGTTTCCATTCAACAACGAAAGATGGCAGGGAAGCAGCTTAACTGCAAGTCATACTCGTCTTCAGCTAGGTCTAGCCAATCAGAAAAGTAGAACCGAAGCAACATCTATGATTACCGCTACAAAGACAAAAATACTAAATGTGGCAGCTAGAGGGCAGATGATAGATCTAACTGCCCCTATAAATCAATCCAAGAGCTTCCGACCAGAGTACATCGGAAGTCGAGCGTTCCTTGACAGGGGGTCATATTTGACCGAACCGACGGGGGGGGGAGCGTCCGAGTGTGTACCCTTATGTAAGGATTTCGCGGAACCGCCAGCGGCGTGCGACGCAATGTGTGCGAGCTATGCGGTCACGGTAGTTGGGCCTTGGAATACGGTAATGCTAGAGACGCCATACACAGCTGGCTTCTAATCGCTTTGGGACCCAGCAACATGGAGCCTTTGAATCGTCAGCTTGCTTCGCTTGCGACATGCTGCGGTGCGAAATCCTGACATAAGGGTGCACACACAGGGCGTCCCTGTAAAGGTCTGCGATAAGCGCTAGAATCTAAATTTTCAATAAATTTTCAATAAGCAGCTGAGAAGGAAAGGGTATTTCGCGGTGAACTGGGATGAAGAAATGTGAAATAAATATCTTTTCGCTTCAAAAAAGGATACATAGCAATAAAACACATTGCAATTAACCCGGCAACAGTTACTGGTATTGTAGGGATCAAATGTATGGTAGGAGGGGTCGTATTTGGTACCCGTAGAGGGTGTGGGTCGTACCGAAGCGGTTATCTTCTTCGACACCTTGGAGTGCCCTGCCTCCGACACTATTTAGTGCTCAGAGCAGTCCCACTGTCTCGAATATTTATGCGATTGGGGAGGTAATCATTTAAGGAAATTTCGATTTACCTAAAAACTTGTATACCGAGGTAATTTGACTCACACAACAAGAACATGACAACATCTTGGCGCAAACACGCCTAGCGACCGCAATACATGCGCCGGCGCCAGAATGGTATGATCATCAAAGTTGCTCAAAACTTATCGGTAGGCAGGGTCAAGCGTCCAGTTGAGGAAAATTTTCAAAAAATACGACCCCCCACCGAAAAAGGGCCCCAATACGACCCCCCCCTCTTTTTGCACAGAACCCATCAAATCAGCATTTTTTGATTTTTTGAATACTAATCACCAATACACAACTAAATGGACGCAAAAATCCGAAAATATGTGGTACAGGTGGAATTCCCAATAATATACACCAATATATAAACTATGAATCCTAGATTACAGATCGGATTACGCTTCTATCTCATAATCGAGCAATTACAAATAATAATCCAGAATACCCTACACATCTACAGAAGTTCAGGATCTCATGTCAGGCGACGGCTGCGCCGCGGCGATCGAAGGAGCGCGGTATCTTCCCCATACTAAATTCCGACATTATTAAAACACTTCAAACTTTACCTAGAGCCCATCTTTCAAACAGCTGTAAACTGTTTTCCTAATAACTCCCTTAGACCTATCTATTGGCCGCTTACTTTCCTCAATGGTTGCTTAGTTCTCGATATGGAATTCCAGTTGAGGATTAGTTGAGGAAAATTTCGAAGTGTTCCACGGAAATGGCCATAACTTCCTTCAAACTTAACCGCATGAGTTCGTTTTGGTGAAGCAGGGTCTGCTAGGTTGTCGCTTTCGAATGATTATCTGAGCTATGCCATATCTTCAAAACGAAGGAAGTTATTTTGGGAGAAGCCAGTTGAGGATTAGTTGAGGAAAATTTTGAAGTGTTTCACGGAAATGGCCATAACTTCCTTCAAACTTAAGCATATGAGTCCGTTTGGGTGAATCAGGGTCTGCTAGGTTGTCGCTTTCGAATGACTACTTGAGCTATGCCATATCTTCAAAACGAAGCAAGAAAAGTTCAAAAAAGCCAGTTGAGGAAAGCTTTTTTTCGTCGAATTTGCGAGATCTTTCCACGAATCTTCCCAAAAATCGATTCAATGTTACTGAAATTGTTCCAGTATGCATCCTTCGCTCTCGGAGGCCCAGTGGAAAGGCGAGAAGCGTCGGTCAGCTTCTCTGTGGGATGCGCCATGCATCAGGATTTCATCCACATTCTCAATGAATACAAACGTTTTTCCGGTCCGCATGGTGGCCGCCAACACTAGATTACGTACTTGCGATCGTAGAAAGATATGGAAAAAGTCCATATCAGCTAGTTTTCCGCTTTCATCCCATTGTTTCTGGAGTGTCCATCCACGGTGGTACCCGCTGATAGATATCGCTTTCCACGGCTTATCGGTGAATTCCGGAGGTGTCTCTGTACGTGGTTTCGGTGTCAGCGGACCAACGAAAGAGTTATTGGTACTGGCCGGTTGCGGTTGTGGATTGCGCCATGCATGAGGTTTCCATGGTTATTAAGTTAAACTAGTTTTGGGTTCGAACCCATAAGTCAATTTAATCACTTCGCCCCTTACCCTTTAGACCCTAAGCCTGAGAAATTCTGCTGATCACTGCCTACCTCAACAATTACGACCCCCCGCCCCTCCTAGCGGACCAAATACGACCCCCCTGTTTAGGATTCCTCAACGGAGGCTTGACCCTGTCGGTAGGTTCTTCGACCTCTGAGCGAGATTACCATACTCTCTCGACATGATATGTCTGGAGCCCGCGCCACAGAACCATGAGATTTCGTCTCTTTTAGCGCCGGCGCCTGTGTCGTGGGTGCTAAGCGGCTGCGCGCCAAAATAATGTCATACCCATGTTCAGATCGAATTCGAAGGACAAAGGTCGAATGTCTCCTAGTACGAGTAATCCTATTTAAATTGGAATATTTCGCGAAAATCACCTTTACCACGCTACCCATTCCACTTGTGGGGTTGCTTTAGGTAAGTAGTGCCGAGCTTCTGCTAGCAGCACGTTTTCATGGGCTACGTGAAAAGGAATAGAGAAAATCCAGGGCCAGACTGCAGGGCCTGATAAAGCACTATAACGGTGATGTCATCATTCACGAAAACGAAAAAATTAAATTTCATAGGAATTACATTGCTCACAGTATAAAAGATACAGCAGTACTAATGCATGGGGCAAATACAGTAGCGCTCAAAAGTCTTCGGCTATAACTTTTTTGTCATAACTTTTTTTCTACTTGACCAAATTTCACGAAATTCTACTATGTGGTGCCTGAACGTATTTCCAACATTTCCTTCTACTTGAGAGCTGCTTGGCACTTTTCATGGTTTTTTACAGGAATTTACTACAAGACCACCGAAAAAAGTTAAAGGCTTGGTCAAGAGAAACGGCTTTCTTTACAAAAGCAAATCGAGCAAGCCTCAGAGAACATCAATATAGTAGAAAGACCACGACTTTTGATGACAGCGCCACAGCGGGACGGCACAGCGATGACACTCCAAAACAAAAAATTGCATTTCACCACGTAACCTACACCATTGAGTGCAAAAATAGTATATTAAGTATGCAGTGTCTCCAAGTACAACATACTAAATTTTCTCTAAGATCGGTCCAGTCGCTAAAAAGTTACAAGTGAAAAACTCAAGTGAAAGATCATTTCGCCGAAGACTTTTGAGCGCTACTGTACGTGGAGCATTGGAAGCTTTCAAATCTTCTTTTCTCCTTTCGCTGTACAAGTCTATGCATTGTGAAAAACATATGTAGGGTGAAAGTGATTTTAACAATTTTCAATATCATTTATAAACATCGCTTTTATAAATAATTATAAATACATGGTGTATACCATAACACTGAATAAATGCAATTTCTACGATGAGGAAAGCGTGAAAGAAGCTGAGGAGTCACAGAGGGACAGTTCCAGTGACGAGCGTCATGGCTTTTATGGCTTTGCGTTCAGAGGCGAATGAGAAAACCCGTTCTGATGGTGGTGTAACGGGGTTCACTAAATCCCATAAGCGGGTCCCGTAACGACCAACTGAGTCACCGTATCTTTCCTTGTGTGCGCAAGCGGCGGGTTATTGCGGATCCCGTAGCGTACGAGGAGAAAATGCACGCTCAAATGGAACGACGCTGGGGCGGGCACTACAATCCAAGCGGGCGCTTGGAGCTTTTTAGTGAACCCGTGGCTATGTAAATTCAGAGCTGTCTGCGCACATGTTTTCATTTCTTATACTTCAACAACAAGTAAACTTTGGATATCAAAACAGCAAAATGAAAAAAGGAGACCTTCGAAAAATCAGAAAAAAATTGCAATTAACAAATCTCGCATGGAGGGGAAAAATGCTAGTTTTTAAGATTTTTCTGTTTTACCTACAAACCATAAGTGCCGCTGAGCACCCACTGCTAGGCATTACGGGTGCCATTAGGGCAGGAACTTTGCGTTGCGGCGTCCGATGGCTTGAATGTGAGATGCGCGCGTAACTAGTTGGGGTCCTGAAGCCATGACGATTCCCTATACTTTATTTTTAGCGTAATCGAGTGAAAAAACTCAAGTGACGGTCGCGGTCGCGAATGTGATGAACGCAAAAGTTTCATGAAAATTCTCCAGCAAACTGCTTTTGGGATGGGCGTAACATTCGCGGCGGGCGGGATCCACCACTGTGGGCGGAGCTGGCCAAAAAGTCGATTCGACACCAGTACGGCATAAAGATAAATGAATTAAATTTCGCAAGATGAATAGCAGCTTACTGGGCAAAGCCAGGGGAAGGTGAGACCTGTCTCAGATATTATACTTATGGTTTTCCATATGATTAAACAAGCCTTTGTGTGATAAGCACGTGCACACTGTACCATGCGCTAGAGAAACTTATTGAATCATTGCGTTCCAATCCGATTTTAGTAATTATAATAATAAATAGATGTAGTTGACGTCCTCTGACCATCTAAAGAATAATTTGAAACTACGATTGACTATTCTGTGGAGTTATAGAAAAGGCCTTACCGATATAATGGTTGACCACACCCTCACGTGAAGTATTATGACTAGACGATGATGAATAGAATCTTATGACTCACCGGTGGAGGACACGTCTGTGCGAGAGCGGTGGCGTCAAGTCGAGTTTTGGCGAAAAGTTTATGGAAGAACCCGCGTTTAGGTCGTGTGACAACCGTTGGCGACACGCCTGATTGGCGGTTGCCCATCGCCGACGACAAGCACTGCAACCAGATCGATTTGGCGAAATAATCGATAATGAGTGACGGAAAAATCGATGATGACGCTAATGGATAAAAAAACTTTAACTAAAAAATATGAAGCATGGATTTGTACTTGAACAAAGGCAGCACAGCTGTTACCCGTGAAATGGATGAGTTCAACGAAGGAACATTTTTGACAAGGAAAATGAATACAACATCAGAGAAAAAAGAATAACCACCGTCCGATCGAATAAATCGAGCATAACTGCAAAATGTAAAAAAAAATATTTAAATGAAATAAAAAAGGTGCCATCGCAATGAGGGGGGAAGAACCCCGCTGAGAACGCTATTTTCACCTGAGTAGAGGAGTGGCGGGAGCGACCTCTTCCTTACTCCACTGAGGTAGGCAAAATCATACGTCTCAGTGTGCAGATTGAACTCTCAAGGATCCCTCCAAGATGCTTAGGTCTGCAACTGTTTATAAGATGCCCCACATGCTCCCCCACTGTGATAGCACCTATGTATAAAAAAATGTAAAAAAAAAATTCGGCCAGTAATGGAACATTCCTAGTGTAAGTCATGTCGCGGACCACGACGGAAAAAGCAATCAACAAAGATCAAAAACATCGGAAAAATAGAAATAAAATCAAAAAATATAAAAACAGTTTATATGATTAGCATTACGTGTACTAATTCAGGACAGGACATACTGAGGACATAATGAAAAAAATTCAAGTGGAAAACTAAAGAATGAAGGATACGCATGTATTAAAATACGCATTGCTTCCGTGATGTGCTAACTAACAAACTATTGAAGGAATCGATCTTCATTGAAGGCTTTGGTCACCCCTAAGCAACCCATCGAAAATCCATACCATCGATCAGTGGTTGATGGAATGCATAAGACTACACTTGATAAACTCTTACTATGTACGGGCCAATCCTACTATAGCCTTAACAAACTAGTTTTCTTAGTTTTTTATTCAAACATACAAACTCAAGGATATCCAGCAAGATTTTAGCTCTGAAATTTGTGAAAGTTTGCAGTTTTCCGAATGTTCTAGCCGTGAATTCTGAGAATTTCGTAGTATCTTCTGGAAACGTATCATAACATAATGCTACTTCATCGCTTGATATGTACTTAATTTGCATTTATAGCGATCCAGGTTTTCTATTTACTCACTTACATATTTACCTATCTACATATTCATACTCCATACGATAATAAATAATAAGTAAATGAAGGAATAAATAAATAAGTAGAGAAGATAATTAAATAGATAAATAAATAAATGACTAAGATGGTTGCTAGACTCCTTGAAATCAAAAGTCACTGAAGTAGTAAAACAGTTATTCATATTTATACCAATCGTTAGAGTAATACCGTCCGTATAGAAATCAAAATTTCATCGTAATTCTATGTAACGGACCCAATCAGAGAAAACCTGTTTGTGAGAGAAAAAGGTGGTAAGCAGGTACCGCTGTTCACTTTTATATATGAAAAGTGACTATTTTCAAAGGCTTCATATTTGATGAGCACCAATATACCTAACAATCATTCATTGGTCCCCATGAATCATTGTTAGGCATTCTGATGCGGTATGAGCGCATTTGGACACCTTCACACCTACTCAAAGAAGACAAATAAGTCACGAAACCTGTAGCCATTGAAGCAGGCGTCATTACCCTAACTCACACATTCAAGAAACGTCCCTGCTGTCATAATAAAAACGATAAAGATCTTGATTCCCAAACTAGATAAAGGTACAAAAATAACGAATAATTAGAATTTCAAAATAGATACATACAAGTGCGAAGTTCTAGTTAACAGGAGTAAAAAAATCCACAAAACCAATACATAGGCCAAATTACATAGTTGAAATACAGCTGCGATTTGAATTGGAAATAGGGTGCGTGGCGTATTTTAAAGACTGATTAATTACCTTACAACGTGAACAGAAAATAATATGAAAATATGAAAATTTTGCGCCAATCATTGTCAGCTGGATTGGAACTGGAAGTCAACTATCGCGTGGGGCCAAAAAACCTGCACTAACATCTCGGATGGGTTAAGTTCACAGAGCGCGACGAAGGAAATTCCTGTTTTCCGACTGTAATCGATACAAGGGCAACGGCTTACAATCAATAGTCAGCGAATGTTCTTGCGAAGAAAAAACGTTTTTGACTTCCCAGTTGTTCATTGGAACATTCAATGGGTAAACCCAACGAGTCGAGGAAGGGGGGGGGGGGGGCGGTAAGATAAAAAAAAACTGAATAAGTACGAAACCAGGGCGAAAGCTTCTTTACGAAAGCAAGACAAAATGGTGCATGAACACAGACAATAAATCAAATAGAGAGAAAATGAAAGGAGGATTGATCAAGCGCTGTAAAAAATCG
The DNA here is from genome assembly GCA_963978905.1 of Trichostrongylus colubriformis. NCBI lineage: Eukaryota > Metazoa > Nematoda > Chromadorea > Rhabditida > Trichostrongylidae > Trichostrongylus > Trichostrongylus colubriformis. The sequence continues at coordinate 38,220,111 of OZ022260.1, forward strand.
AAGAGTCCATTGCCTATGGACTAGGTCTCAACAAATTGGCAGCATTGCGTTCATATCTATGGAAGGCGACTAAAAATGAAGAGTCTAATTTAATGAAAAAAAAACACGATGATGACGTAGTAAAAAAACACGAAAAATATCCAAAGAAAAGGAAATAAATTTAAGTCAAGTGAAAAATCGGTGGATGGTAGAAAGTAATTTTGGAGTTGAACAGTGTGTCGAAATTACGCCATGTGTTCGACATGCGATATTTTCTAACTCGCATTAGTGAACTGCATCCTTAAATGGTCGGCAATAATCCAAGTCCACTAAAATGGGCTATACAGAATCTGAAAAAAAACATAAAGATCTTTAGAGTATGTCAGAGTATCTTTCAATAACGCAATAAGCTTCAACCGTCCTAAGACATCACTAACGATATATTACACAGTATCCAATTTGTGTAGTTGTGGTTTCATATAGTAGCTATAATGATATAAATGATAAACAAAAATTGGTAAGTAAATAGACAATAGAAAAACGCATGATTTATACACGCAACACAATATATCGTATCAAACTGAATAGTTATAAAAAAAAAAGTTCAGTGGTACTGTGGGATATTCTGAGAAATGTATGGAAATTTCAATGCCATCTAAGCTTCTGGATAGCCTTTCGGAACGTCGCATAATTTGTCAGGATTAAGTGGTCTCACAACAGCACTCTGCTGGAGCATTTCCTTACAAGGAGTCAAGAAATGAATAAATAAATAATAATGGGGGTACTAAAAAGTGATGGTTGAGAATAGTTAACAGGTGAAGCGCTCCCTTTGCATATATTTGTGTTTCTATGATTAGAATCTGTTGACATACTCCTCAGGAGAGGAAGAAAAGGGGGGAAGCGGGTGCCTGTCCAATCATCACCATCACAACAGAGTCAAACTAAAAGGTCATGTCCTCGGTAAAAGCAAACAATGAAAACTGAGGAGCTTGGGAAAGGGAAGGGGTATTTGAGATGAAAAGGAAATCGCCAGCGTCATAAAGAAAGCATTAAAAGGGGATTGACGTAACCCTGCACAAAATGACTCGACAAATGTTTGCTGCAAATGAACGAACACCGACATAAAATGATAGATGTGCTTAGAGAAAGAGCCCACACGATCGTTTAAATCCCTATTTACGTCACAGTGATGAAACAAAACTTCAAAGAGGATCGGATACGAAAAGGATTACGTTGGTCCACGCCGACACCGACCTGAAATGATTGCAACTGCGCCTAGAGGCTTTGCTGCAAAGCAAACGTTTTTTTTTTTCAAACAACGTTTTCGCGAAATGGCGCTATTCCACGTTATAAAACATTTCAGGTTTTAAAAATCAAAGATAAAAGGATAAGGATCTCGGCATTAATCGGTCCTGTTCTAGTTTCATTCAGAATCGTGGTGGATTGTGTGGATGGCATGTGAATGTGATATGGGATGTAAAATAACTTGCTTGGGTGTGGGGGTGTGTGTATCATAAGGTCAGGATTTCGCATTGCGACGTCGCGCACACGACATCTCCAGCGCGAGTTGCTGCAGCCAGGTGGGATTCTGATCTGGACGTCACAGGCTAGTGTATAGAAGTGCTTCAAAAAAGATTACAATAACAGTGAAAATAACAATAGGCCGCATGCGCAATCCGTCGCGTGCGGCTATGCAGAATCCTGACCCAACGACATACACCCAATATTGAAGCCGAAGGCGGTATAGTGACAGGTGGAGCGCATTTTCACTCGCACAGTGCTGGGATCAAATCCCGCATCAACACCAGTCCAGACCAACCAAGCTTTCAGTTCCTCCGGGGAAAATTGCGGACCCGTCGCATAGGTTAAAAGCACAGACGTGTACAACGGCTTGCCTCCGTAAAAGGGTGTATGTCGTTAGATGTATATGGGTATGTGGCCTTACGTCAAATTTCCGCGCGGCCGCGCGGAACGAGCGGAGTCGCGGATTTGTTCGCGTTGCGTACATTGCGTACACTCCGTTTGAAGTTTTATCATATAATGCTATTGTTTCTTTTACTTTTTATGTTACTATTTCGTCTTTTTAAGGCACAAATGCTATCGTTTTCAGATAATGATAAGATATACAGCTTGCTCGAAGGATCTCTATGGTACCTGTCCTTTGCGTCCTGAGCGGAATTCCGACCGCGGCAAGTTGTGCTGATGGCGCCGCGCGCGTGACGCCGCGAGGCGAAAATTCGACATAAGGCTACACACTCGGTGTATATCGATACACACCCCTCGATATTGTATCAGGCAATATCAGGGGATATAAAAATTACAAAACAAAAAGACATAGGAATCCACTTTGGATATAGTAATGAATATCAAAAGTCAGCTTTCAGTAAAACCGGATTTGAAACTCCATTGTTTAATTCGAGTGAATCACATGCACTGTGAGATATGTGTACATCTCTATGATATGCAAAAAGCCAGGAAAATTCACTTTGCTGCTGGAGTGTCAGAAAGAAGCCATCGTTCACAACATCTACCGTATCACAATATAAAATCGGAATTCAAGAAAAACTGAAAGAGCGTGCATCAAGCTGGAGAGGCCATTCACGAGCTTTTATAAAACAGGCCAAAAATATGGTAAGGCTGAGGCAAACCTGCGACTGTGGCAAGATCTTCATTTTGAGAAATGTCTTCATATTGTTGAATAATTCGATGGAACGTAAAAATAAAACTGTTTTTCACTGCATACATGCGGACTAATGCTGAAAAAACCTTTTCCATAAACCGGGAATATTCCGTCAGTATACCAAGGTGTGCAATACTATCGAATTTCTGTCGCTCTAGCAAAGAAGAACATATTTGATTCGGCAGATGAAACAATTACAGACTGATGCTGAACTGGTGAATGTTTCTATTGAAACATCATGCAACGCAGCTGGTTGTAAACTGCCACTATGATAGATCGCTCAGTCAAAGTTCTTTTTACCCTTTCAAGAACGAACAATGGACATTTGGATGCTTTGGATGTAAAATTTAATGCAGATACTGTAACTCGATCAATACCAGTAAAACTAGAGAGATTCAGCTAAGCTGCCAGCCGTCAGAGAAGCTCGTTTGAGAGCACACGGCAGAGAAAAGGAGACGATCACTGAGCACATCAAAAGGGAGTGCCACGCACGTACATGCATGATTTTATTCTTGAAAAATACTAAAAAATGAAGGCCGTTCCTGTGGTGTTGTTAATTACTACTTAGTCAAAGTTGCCGAATTTAATCACAACCTGAGTTCATACTTCGGTTGGACGGACGCAATGCTATTTGTGGGATAACAATCGTAAACTATCTGATTTGTCCAAAATTAAAAGGCACACTCCACGACAACCCGGTAAGTCGACTTACGTCCTTAGGGGAGAAGATCCTTGGATAAGTATCAGGGCTGCACATTTTTCGCGCCGCCACCGTGTGCTATCAGGCACTACACCCGCTCGAATCCACTCCGACGCCACCCATTTTGCTCAGATGACCATTAGATCGAATGGCTGGCGTCGGAGTAGATTCGAGCAGGTGAAGCGCTGGAATGTGCAGCGTGGCGGCGCGAGAAAGGTGCAGCCTAAATAAATGTCCGAGGAACTATTGCCACAAGAAGGTAGACCAACCTTTCTGGTTATCGTGGAGTGTGCCTTTAACCCAAAACGGACGGTGTGCGCCACATGGTGGCGCTCGACATCTGAAATTACTTTTCTTTTGATTTTCCAATATTTCCAAATAACCAGTTATACCCGCATACACTACTAGTATTGGAGAATAACGTGTGTGTGCAGATATGACAGCGAATCGCGTGGCCGCCCGCGGCGTGCGGCGCGGCGGGTGCGACCAGTGGCAGGGCATGGCGCGAGTGCCAGTGGCAGGGCGTGGCAGCCCTCAAGCGAGGCGGTGTGGCATGGGTGGAACCGCAGAAGTGCAGCAGCCATGCTCTGCCAGGCTACCTAGAGCAATCGATTCGCAAGTCGTACTGGTGGCGCCTCGAAGCGATTCGCTGTCATATTTGCACACACCCAAGAATAACATATGTTTCCAGAACTGGTGCAGCGTGAATTTTACTAGAGACACAACAAATATTATGCAATTAACTTCAAATGCGAATCCTTCCTAGTTGTACGAACAAATGACAACAATTGTTTTTAGTTACTATCTATAATCCATCAGAACCCATAGGCTCCAATTTAGTTCATGGGGCACGTTTCTTTCCCATCTGAAATTACCTCGCACTCATCTTACTACTCGAAATGCATGACTTTTCTGCAGTAATAGGCAGAGAGAAGTACCGCGTATAACAGCATGAGGCGATATCACTACACAGTGATGACATTTTATCAGTAGCAACATGCACGAAAAAGGTCACAAAAATGATTCAATTGATGCAAAATTATAAAAGATTTGATAGAAAAGAACGCGCTCGTCCCACAGGCCATCCCGCGCAAAAACGCCGCCGTCCGTTATGGGTTAAAGGCTTGAAGGACCCGGAAAGAAGTTTTATGCGATTAAAGCAAGGATGGACATTATGGAAGAAAACGGGTGCAGAAGCAGTAAATCTGTGGCGTTTGTATGTACAGTGAAAGGAACGTAAATGGCGACTTCATCAGAAATTTAAAGTCTGACACTGCCACCATAAGCATGCTCATCGCTCGAAATCAAGGACAGCACGAGATGTGGTTTTCGGAAGGTTTTTTCAGGAATTTCGTCATTACCAGACAGTTGCCGAAGCTTTTCCCAACGTTGTTTGGTGTCGAATAATTTTGGCCACCAATCATTAGGTCTATTGTCTTTAGAACAGTCTAGGCCCTGAACATCACTCTATGTAATCGCCTTCCAATCAAACATCACATCTCAGCTCATTTCCACCACGTTCCCATTAAATGGAATCACTATTTTCCCATCTTATCTGATCCTCTAAGTCAGGACAACTTCCGAAAATGCTTTTTATCTACGTCCATTTTTACGCTGTCTGCTTCAAAATAAAAAGATACTGACAAAATTACGAAATTCATGGAACTTGCTGAGTAGAATTAGCTCAAACATCTCGGGTATCATCAAAAACTAGCAAAATAGTGTATAGGATAAAAATTATACTAAAAAGCTGTTGGTAGCAAAGCAAAGGAGCAGAAATGGTTGAGTTTTGTGCCAGGAACAAATGATTTCATCGTAAAGATGTGAAAACAACCACAAATAAAAAACATCTCCTCTGTGGAGAACGCCGTCGAACACGAAGAACAGCTGTCTAAACGTTGGGAAATAAATTATAGTAGCTTATTGCTGAGCGAGCAGTTTAGCAGTTTACAACAATATCGAGCAAATTATCTAATCAATTGTGAAACCGAAATGAATTGAAGAAACAATCAGGTTTCTCTTGAAATTTGTATCTTTTTTGGAGGGGAAGGGAAAAGAAGAGAGAGAGAGACAGAGACAGAGACAGAGAAAGGACCACTGATGACACCTAATTTCGCAAAAATACTGATAAAAGTGTGATTTTATTACCAATTGTCAAAAAGTGATTTGAGCTGGTTATTCATATCACATCGGACTTCGCTGTTCAAAAAACCAAGATCAAACCAGCATCTTCAATGTGGGACGGGCTTTCAGCATAAATTGTGAATTCTATGTTCTTTTGAACGTGCAATAAAATCTAATCTAAATTCTATAACATTCTATTACATATAACAATTCAATTACATTCAATTATAACATTTTCATTCACTCTGTGACATTTCGATTGGCATAGACAAAAGCTCTGGGCGTTCCGATGTCTAGATTAATGTTTTTGCTTCTCTCTGCGTATCCGATATTGCTTCAGAGGTAGGATTGTTTGAACTATTATACATCAGCGGTACTCAGTGCGCGAGAAGATAGACGTTGAAAAATAGTTCCTTCATATAATATCTTGAAAAAACATCTATGAACACAAGAATGATTCGAAAATACCTGGAAATTTAGATCATAGTGTGTTTAAAAAAATGAAGAAGAAAACCCAAAACCTGAGAAAACCGAAAACCCCATCCATTTGTCAATAAGGTTATTTTAATATATAGACTGATTATGACCATCAAATCCATCAGTATGAACCATTACAGAACTAGTGCATGAATATTTAGGTGAACCTAACCGTCCGTAGGGGTGAGTGAATGGATAAATGTGTAGGATTCAAATCTGTAAGTTATCCAAGCAATCATTTGTCGTAGCCATCAATCAGTGTTTCTGTTTCCCAGGTGACTCTGTTACACCCTCGCCGACCCCCAAAGTAGAGGTTCTCTTCAGCCACGTAGGTACGAATCCCTGTGGCTTTGCAATAGCCGTGCTCATGAATACTGCAAATGGTACAAACTGTACGGAGATGAGGTGTAGTAACAAATCGGGCCGTTCGCTCTCGTACATAGCCCTTTGTTACAACTCTTTCTTACAAACAAGTAAATAATTGAAGAAAAAATAGTTATCTCTTCAACTGATTACTTAATTCGAAACAACCACAGTTGAAAATAATTAATCAAATATAAACCTTCATTATTTTAGATAATTTTCACAGCTATTTCATGCTAATGAGCCTTTCATTCCCTCAAGATTGAATTAGCATACTACCTGCGCAAGTGATGTAAAGGTCCAACTGCATTCAAATGCCACTGAAGTAAAACGCGTGGCGCATTCCAGAAGGTCTACCGATCTTTCAACTTTCAATAAAGAACAGCGATCGATACAATTAAATTCCTTCTTGATCAAGGAAATTAGAAGACCTAGCAGCAACTCTACTATCGTAGATTAGGTTAATGACCGGATCAAAGAGAGCTGAAATGGTGAGAACTCGCTAATCGGCTTCATTCTCTAGTCACACGCGAAGATGAAAAAGAACTAATCGAAAAACTTGTTATCAAGGTCGAGTCAGATCTTGTCGACACGCTGAGACGAATAGGCGTCGCCCAGCAGCCAGCCGCCCAACGGCATCATCACCGTGGTCGTCATCACAAACTTGATCTGAGGCCAAGTAAACGTGGCCCGTGGGCGATGAAAGGCTGCTCAGCGCCATGACTGGCAGTGGGAAGTGGACAGACATTTTCGGTCGGCGCGATGGTGGTGTTGACCTTGAAGACACACTGCCACATACAGCCAAGCGCCGTAGTGCATTGAGGAAATGAAAGCGAACAATAGCGCGATCGCTCAACTACTCTGAACTGATGAAGGGCTGTGAACATATATTGAAAAAACTAGTTATGAGGTATTCAGTACGTTCACGCCGCGTCTCCCACTCGAGCACCTTATAAACACTTTTAAATGCGTGTGTTACGGTGGATTACGGTTATTTTCAAGGCGGGAGCACTTACACATGGTGTTGTGTGCTTGATCGGACTGGCCGCCGAGATGATCGATGAGATCGTAATTTAGCCCCGTCGTCCGAAAAAAAAGGTGTGGCCGCAAACACGATGATTGTCCATTTTGAGCGTTGGCATGGGAAATGATAACCTTGACTTGGCGAGGAGTGGTCAAAGTTAACACCTGGAAACTGCTGAAGATTGGTAATCAGGCGCAACTCAAAATAGACGGAAGCATTACATTTAATCATGGTCTTCAGGAAGGAGAAGAGCCCCATGTCTTCCAACTCTTTGAGGAAGTGCCACGAATTCAACTGTCATGCGCGAAAGCTCTACAGTAACACATTGCAATTATATGATCGAAAAATCAATGGCTTAATCTTCCGGATCGGTTTGATAGAGTTGAGCCCCCCTGGAAGGCTGGATGGTGATGTAAAGATGGAGTAACAAAAACTGCGCTTCATTCACCTAATGAATCAGTTTCCCTAGAAGCCTAGAAACCCTAATGATACATACTAAGGTAAACGTGGTGAGGTGACGGGTAGCGCGCTCCCACTCACATGTTTCGGGGATCAAATCTTGCATTAATGCTTGCCCAGGCCAAGCAAGCCTTGCATCCCTCCGGAATGGGTGAATTGGTATATGAACATAGAAGCCTGAGTAATTCACCGGCTAGCCCTTGCAATTTATACATTGCAGCCACACAATCAGGTAATAGTTACTGCTATTGTGAAAACAAAAAAAGAGGGTCCTATTTGGTCCTCGTGGGGAGGGGTCGTATTGAAGCGGCCAATTCCTTCGATACTTGGGAGTACCCTGCCACCGCGATTCCAAATGAACTATAATGCGTGGATATCTCAAAAAGGGATAGATTCCAGCCAAAAACTTCATCCCTTCATTTTTAATGACAATATTGCGGAAAATTTGAGACTCAATCAAAAAGTCCATCAACAATTCAAAAAATGACTGAACCTCAAAGAAGAGGCCTAAAGATGCAGTGCGAATAATGAAAAGAAAATGAGTATGGAAGAAAATGACGACACAATTGAACGTTAGCTATCATAGATGGCAAATAAGCGCAAAGAAACGAGTTCAGTCCGGAGGGTCACGCTACACTCCTAACGTGATCTATAATGACTGCCTCTCATTCAGCTCCTGTTTTCGGCATGAACTCCCTCTTTCCCCACCCCCCTCCCGAGCCCTTCCATATAATAATTTTAGAATTAAAATTGTCTGATCATTACTAAGAAAATGCACAAAGACTATAGTTTGTTTTCAAGGCATTTTTAGGAGAACAGAGGTACAAAGACGACTAAAACATCTAAGAAAACAGCCCTAACGAAAATAAAAAAAGTTTCAGAAGGAAGCACACGACAAAGAAAAGTAAGCAAGAAACTTGGAACAAAAAGTTTCCAACGAAACGGAATGGAGCACCAGCCGACTACTTTCGCCTATACGCCACGCATCAGACTTCAATTCATAATCTCGGTGCCATCTAAAGGCTTATTTAACCAATTAAATAGTTCTGTGGGCAGTAGATGTACGGTCAGGATTGTTCTTTGCGACAAGTGCACCCTGAAGCGCCAAATCGATGGGATTAAGGGCTTGTGACTTCGCTGAGAACTAATATAAGATTTGATCCACAGTTCTTGTGTGCGGTTGTGATGCCAATCGCTACTGCTCACGGAATACTTGCTCCTGAGGAGGTCGGAGAGGGGCTTGAGCAATTACAATAAAACCGTAAAACATAGTTAGAGAGGAACCACTCCTTCGCTCTCGTTCTGCGCCTCCCCAAGTGGTGCACTCAGCAGAGCTCCACCCATTCAAGCTCAAGGGGAGTCAGCTTTATTTTTTACGTCTGCGCTCTCACCACCTGGGTAGAGATGCAGACAATGGGGTCAAGATACTTCCCAAGCAATTTTTATCACTCCCAACGGACCAAACATAACGCCATCTCGTCGAAGTTCTTAAAACCGCAAGCTCGATCCTATGTGGAATACACATGTTTGAGGAATTGTAAAGTAAACTGAGTGCATGAGGTTTATTTTCATGAATTACCACTATTCAGCTTAGGCTGATTCTGTAACGAGAGGATCTGACTGGCTATAATCGGCACCGACCAATGGCAGCTCTGAAAAAGCCCTGAACGCTTCCTCGTGGTTTCACTGGGAAGCTGTGGCTCTAAAGCAGGTGCAGAGTCTAACTTCCTTACAAGAAAGTTTATCGAGGCAAATGAGAGAATAAAGAACTTTTGCACAACGCCTAAACCTTAGAAAAAGACAAAAAAGGAAGTGAAAAGTCGTGAAGGTAGTAGAGGAACGTAGCGTAGCTAGCATGACAAAATGCTGAGTCATCGCAATTCCTGTTTATTTATTTATTTATTTGTTTACGCGTTCTGTGACGCGCCATCATAAATACAAAGCTGTAGGTGGGACTGAGGCATGTAAAAGTTGAACAAGAAGCACTCCTAATATTAGCGAACCAACTAAATTCTCAAGACGAAAACATCTCAAATACTATAGATGAGAGAACTTCACATTGGACTTAAAATTTGAAAAAAGCTCCTTTCACTATGGTGGCCGATAGATAGTCTTTCTTGGACATAATGGTAAAAGTAGGCGTGGAAGTGGAGCTGTCCACAGTACTGAACTAGCACGCAACCTAGGAAAGCTAGCATACAGCTTCGGTAATAACGCCCGATTTCCCTACTTGGGTGAATCTTGAATAGACTACGACCACAGGCTAAGGAAGTAACGCACGAAACAGGCTTCTACTACCTAATTCAGGCGCCCAATGTGATAAATCAGTCAAATCATCAGTTTCAGAGATCAATATCGGGTTGTAAGAGAAGATAACGAAACGTTTAAACGACCAACTAAATGAAGACTTTTCATTCAACATGGAATCCTATCCCATAACTTTCAACTGACTCATCTCAATGTATGACACTTTACACAACATGCGGAGATTGCCCTTGTAATTGAATTAGCTCTACATATGTAATACACCGGTACGGTCGATTGCGGAGAAATAAAAAGCGGACCAGAGCGATGTTTTTTATTTCTAGGAAAATTTTCAATCATCCTATTTCATTTATTAATTTAAATTTATTTCATTGATAATTTCTCAACAAGGGATCGATGAAAACAGGAAATTTTATCACTTTTCAATTTTTGATAACTGCTGATTTTCGACGAGCCTGTGATGCGAAAGTTGTTACAGGTATGCTGGGTTATGGGTAAAAGCTTCGGTCTCGGACGGGACTCGAACCCGCACTGAAAGCAAAGAGTGCGGGTTAGAGTGCCGTTCGAGACCGGAGCTTTTGCCCATAACTCATTGTCAGCATGCTTGTAACAACTTGAGCATCGCAGGCTGCGACGAAAATCAGCAGCTATCAAAAACCAGAAGAGGATAAAGTTTTAGGCCCTTTAATCAATCCCTTGTTGAGATGTGCTGCCTCGTCTAGTTCCATCCATAATTGTTGTGGCAAGTGAATGCGATTTGGGCTACACAATGACCTGCAAGGGCCAGGTGATATACAATTCAGTGCTTATATTTTCTCAGATAAGTTTGATACCAATCACCTATCCTGAGGGAATAAGGTTTGGTTGGTCTAAGCGGGCACTGAGAAGAGATTCGATCCCTGCACCACAAAACTGGGAGTGCGTCACCTGTTACAACATCAGTTCTGCCCACCATTGATTACTTACTCCATATACTGATTTCCGATTTCCATTCTTTTTTTTTAAAACCTGTTTTTTGGTTTTATATTTGCTTCATCCAAAGAGACACTAGTTCAACTGGTACCTTGGGATTATCAAAACTACAACTCACACAACTGAAAAAAAAACAATTTAAGATATATTTAATGTAAAACTACATTTTACAAAAATTACAAAACTGAAAAAATACGTTTTAAGATTTACTTGATGTGCGATCGAAAATAAAATACCATACCCACCAAAAAAGTCATCGAAATGGCAGCTTTCATAAACAACCTTATAAGCATCGTATGTATCAAGTTCCGATTCTCCTTTGCCAATTTTCAAAACAATAATTTCAACTTTTTGCTGCAAATATTGTTCAACATGGTCCACAGAGTTCCGGCGCTTCTCAAACAGTTTGCCCGTGTCAGAATAAAGGCAGCTTCAAGGTGATACTTTTTGCGGATCAATGTGGGCTTGGGGGATAAGCAATGTGGTGCAAGCTGAAGTTCACATTCCTAAAATTTTTCTTTGTTATTACATGGTTTAGAAATGAGGCTGTGACAAGTGTTTTGCGTGCTGTCAGGTGTATGTGGTGCAATGCTACACAGTACACGCAATACACGACTGTGTATCATACTGCGTCTACCCCCACCCCCCCCCCCCCCCCAATGCACATTGACCCATTTTTGCATATCTCCCTTCGAAAGTTTTTTCCACTGGATGATTATGTTCAGAAAGTAGTAAGGGGCAACAGAAGTAACTGGACCCAACGGTGATTTTCAGAGGCTAAAAAAGGTGCAAAAGATGTTCAGGGTCTTCAGTCAGTTGAGAATATTTTGAATTTTCAGCTCTTATGTACAAAGCATAACCGATTCCGAATGTAAAAATCGTAAGAATAAATAATATGGTGAAAGGAAAAATTGAATAACTAAGTTGAATAATTTAGCCAAGGGTCTTCTACTGCACGATGTCATAAAAGCAGCTTCTTGTGGAACATTCCAACAAAGATGCAAGGCTTTCCAAAGAGGGGTTAGGCGCTCTTTGGAAATTCGATTATAATACGTTAATGGGAAAATTGAGAAATGGGAAAATGGGGAAGTAGTTTTGACGTAGAACATGTAAAGGAAAGTAGCAGAACAGAAAAAAACGCCAGATGTCCCACAGATGTTCGGCTAGTCAACAAATTTTTGTTGCCGTTTATGACAAAGTGGGAACTCAAACGTATCTAGAATGTGCCGCACATAACTACTCCTGAAAGTTACTGCGTTGACATATGTTCAAGTCAGACTTTATATATTACGCTGCATTCTTGAACAGATCTGGTACTCATCAATCGTCCTGAGAATGTGATTACCGCCGAAGAATCGAACTAGCTCTTACGTAAACACTATGCGGGACTTTTCACCATTACACCATAAGCTGTCATCATTAGCAAGGTAAGCCAATGACCTGAATGTTACCGGAAAATACAAAGAAACGTGAAAGTAAAAGTTGAGTGATAACAGAAACATTAGAGGCCGTCGCCTTGGTAATCGATTGATCCGAAACTACGCGTTTTCATATAAGTTATTACTGTTCAATTATTGTTAGTCCGAGTAGCAGAGAGAATAGTTGAACTTCATTAAAGAGTGCCACCTACTCCCTTGAGAATACAAGCGTTGGCCAGTTAAAACACATTTTATCCATGGCCCATTCGCAAAAGAAAGTTTTCCAGCAGAAACTTTCTCTTCTAGACCTTGTTCTTGTTTCAGCGCTTACATAAAACTTTTGGGTGGGGTTAGCGCGGTGGGCGGAGCTGCTACTTGTCGTCCGCGTAAAAACTCCTGAGCATCGGTGTCCCAATCGTAGAACGTATGAAAAGGTAAAATCAGTAACGGATCACTGGGATTCTTGCAACTCACGGCTCGTATCGACACATTCAAGCAATTCTGCAAGTTTGAATGGAAGTCTACTATGTGGCGTATTCCAAATTCTCCAGATATATTAATACTCGTGAAAGATTGTCGAATTATACTATACATACTCCACAAGAATTGACTGGAGATAGAAAGCTACTGCAAGGATCTAGTACGCTCCCGGAAAATCAAATAGTAAAGAGGGAAAGAGGGAAATTTCATAACCCTTAAAAACTAAGCATATCGATCTGATCGATGAGAGATCTTATCGATTAAAGGAATACTAGTTCAATATCAGAGAAAAGCTTCGACACGCAAGGAATTTCGTTAAATTTGAGATCGCTGTAACTTAATAAATCAGCTGTGCTCCAGACCAGCCGGTTATCCTACAACTACTTCTTCTAATAACACAATCAGACGATAGAAAAATAAGAGATAATTAAAGGAAAACATAATTTTGAAATGGATAGACCTTTAATCTCAATGAAATGCGGAAACTATTCGAGATTCGTTAGTTTTCTTCGACGACGTCCACAAAAAAGTCGACGTAAATCAGCTGCAACTCGTTCTCGATCACATATGATTACAACGATGTGGTGGTGGTCGTGGCCTGGCGGCGGCATCAGGTGGGTGGGTGCTGAGAGACGTCGAGGGCAAATAGAGCGCCAGCGCCACACAGTGTTCGTCACTTCACTGCGACGGCGACATTTCATAGAGCAGCATATATTATGTACAGAGAAGATGGCAAGGGATCCACCCAGCCGATGCGTTCACGACGTGTGTCATAAGTAAGTAAATCTTGCGGAAACACTTACGGACATTGTCGGTAAACATACGAAAATAAACTTGCTTCACTCACTGACTGGGATTACGACGTAGTGAAATGTTACGTAGATTAAAGGACAGTGAAATTTAGAAAAATCAAATAATGGGATAGTCCACGAGAATTCCATGACCCTAATACCTCTCAAAATCACTGTACTAGATTAAATACATGAACAGAAACGCGAAAAAAAACGAGGACTTCTCTCTATTTCAGAGCAGAAATCGAAAAACCGGAAGAAGGACAACTGGTCTGGATTCCCGCCGAGCAACATTCGAACAGTCGTCGGTGTGCACAGAGCAGTTCAAATTTTCGCGCTCAGTGTTGATATTCTTCTCACTCTGCGTCCCTGACCACATGACCGTCGCCACTTTCACCTAGAGCCCTTGCGGCCGCACCATCTTCGACGCCCACCTTCGAACGTCACCTATCCTATCTATCTATCTATTATATATAAAGCGCTAAGCCGTCTGTCCCTCCGTCTGTCACGAAATTAGGTATCATATGAAAAACGACCTGTGCAGATGGGGCCAAGTGTGGTATGGGTAGGGCATGGGACAGGAAGTAAAGACCACACATGGACCAAATTAAGCTCCGCCCACGGGGGCGGGGCGTGCACTGGAATGTTTGGTTTTCAGCCCGAAAATGTTGATTACATTCGAACGTGCTCCTAACGTAGGGAGAAAATGGATTTAGGTCAGGGATGAGTTTCTGAAGGTCAGGAAAGAATGCAGGGCACAGTGGGCGGGGCATTTAAAGTGGTGGGCGGAGCTTGGACGTTACATGAAAAACGACCTGTGGAGATGGGGACAAATGCGGTATGGGTAGGGCATGGGACACTAAGTAAAGACCACACATGGACCAAGTTAAGCTCCGCCCATAATGGGCGGGGCCGTCGTGGAATGTTCAAAAATTGTTGATTGGGTTCGAATGTGCCCCAAACATAGGGAGAAGATGGATCAAGGTCAGGGATGAGTTTCTGAAGGTCAGGAAAGAATGCAGGGCACAGTGGGCGGAGCATTTAAATTGGTGGGCGGAGCTTGGACGTTACATGAAAAAAGACCTGTGGAGATGGGGACAAATGTGGTATGGGTAAGGCATGGGACACTAAGTAAAGACCAAACATGGACCAAGTTAAGCTCCGCTCATAATGGGGGGGGGGGGCCGTCGTGGAATGTTCAAAAATTGTTGATTGTGTTCGAATGTGCCCCAAACATAGGGAGAAGATGGATCAAGGTCAGGGATGAGTTTCTGAAGGTCAGGAAAGAATGCAGGGCACAGTGGGCGTAGCATTTAAATTGGTGGGCGGAGCTTGGACGTTACATGAAAAACGACCTGTGGAGATGGGGACAAGTTTGGATGGGTATAGCATGGGACAAGAAGTGAAGACCACGCATGGACTAATTTAAGCTCCGCCCACGGTGGGCTGGGTGTGCACTGAAATACTCTGTCCTCAATAAAAGAGCAATACAGGCCGACCTACTGACGCACATGGTGTTTCGCGCACAGTAGTGTGCGCCCGCCAACTGGTTTCTATTATATCTCAGCCGGATGCTTTTTTTCGCTTGAAGCAAATACAACATAATTATATGGGTAATTTAAGAATTTAAATTTCCGTGAAGGATTCATAGGCCATGCGTTCAATTTTCATCGGAGAATCTTTTGAACGCGCACTGGGCTTTTACAACCTAGGGATGCGGGCTAATGCTAACGTTTACTCCTTGAAACAGCCATGTTGAAGCCAAACACAACTGATTCCGACTGAAGCCCCTCAAATAAATTGATGCCTACGTGTGGATGGTATAAAGACACCGGCAGATCATAGTGTGGTGTCGAGAAATCGCTTATTTCATCAACCCCTCCCCCCTAGACCAGGCTCCAAATACGACCCCAAGTGCAGCTATCCCATTCTAGGTCGCAATGGGACAAGAGGTGGGGGCAAGTACCCCAGGAAGGGCAAAAACCTCAAAAAATCAAGCATCTCATTATCTTCCAATACCTACCCTGAGAAATACCGAATATTAAATCCTTCCTTCCCTCAACTTTTGAAGGCAAAAAACAACCCTCGTACAAAAATTCTCCAATTCTTGTACCCTACTTATAAGCACTATATGACAGCTTTCTGCCTAATAATTACTATATTTCTTGGATCGAATTATATATTGGAACTAATTAATCACTCAGAAAATGTTATTTAAGGAACACATATTGCGCCGCGCATTTTCATTCAATCATTTTAATGAGGTCCATGCAGTGGCTGATGGGCGGATCAATTTTTTATTCTATTGGAGCGCCTTGGTATTATCCGATCCAATAACTAGTGATTACAGGTTTGCTTTTCCCTCGGGATGAATGTGCCGGAGCGTCAAAAATGAAAATAGAGGTGATCGGTAGGTTGGTAATGTATGAGAGGAGCGCCATCACCCACAAGGAGTTATTTGGAACTCCAATTCGAATCCCCCATCACTCAGTCTCCCGTGGGCTTACTTCGCGATGAAAATCGTCCACGGAAAACTGAGCTTCTCTCTTACATATATATTTATGTTGTGTATGCCTAATGTGGGCACAAAAAGCCTCTTCCGGGTGGGCGGGACATCCAAGTAAGTGCCTGCCCTGTCGTTCGCCGCGGACGACCACGTATTGTAGGAACAGAAAGTTACGTGAGCAGTCCCCCTCTCCATTCAAACGCGGCGGATGACGAAGCGGGGCTTCTACTCGCAGGCTCCGCCCACCTGGCCGAGGATTTGGGGAGCTGTATCATAGCCGAATTCCCACGTTTTCGCGTGGAACTTGCTTACCACTTCTGCCACATTTAATGGTGATGAATTAACGGCTGAAAATATACTGATAGAAGCGGTGAATCATTAGGCGTCCTATAAGAGATCTTGAAATCACTGTCAAAGCTGCAGCTTGATTTAGCAGAAAATTTATTATGATAGATTGAAATATGATTAATATTATAGATAAGATCGATATCTTGACAACTATTCAAGTGGACCATATTTCCCGGTGAAAATCACTGCCTGCTGTTTTGCGGTTGGAATTTTCAACCGGAATATAAAGGGAAAATAGTTTGCATATGCAAATTAGTAAGTAAAAAATCATAATGAAAATGACTGCGACTGAAGAGAACTGCGCTGGATAGAATACCGCTGCTGAAATGTCTATAAAAGCAGACCACCTGCTATGACCATCTGGAATACCAGGCCCCTTTGAAAAAGACAAAAAAGCGCAAAAACGTGACAAGATTTCCTCTTGGATGGTATTTCCGATGAAAAACTCAAATGAAACACTCGAGCTGAGGTCATGCGCAACCACCATTGTCATTGTCATTGCCATTGAGTTGCTACAATGTCAGGTTAAAAGTTCAGCGCGATGATGGATGGCCGATGAAGTACAATGGAGGAAAAATGGCGGGAATATCTATGACAAGAGTGTCCCTCCTGAGTGGGCTCCAACCTCAAAAGTCAGCCTCTCAAAAATTTTCAAACTGAATAGCCAACCACCCAAGATTTTTTGAGCTGAATAGTCAGCCTTCCAAAATTTAAAAAAAAACTCGGGATTCGTGAAGAGATTAAGCAGCTAGACAGAAAATCATTTGAGCGGGGGGGGGGGGGGGGGAGGGGGCTTGAAATGGACCAGCCACCGAGTTTTCATGATCAAATCTGATTATCCATGGCTAGACGTCTGGTCAACCGTGGTGGCTACATAATGACAGGCAGCGGTCTCCAAACTGAAAAAACGTCACTTGAAGCGGCATGCCCTTTTATGTTCCCGATCACCCACAGTGATCAAGGGCACAATCATTTGAACTGTGATCCACAACATACGTCTGACGTTCTCTCTTCTCTCCCTTTCAACATGAAATTTGGGCAGAACTCCACAGTGATTATGGATATTATCGCGGTTTTAGAGACAATGTGGGGTGATGGCAAACAGCGTCGCTACTGCTCATATAGTTCTAGGATCAAATCTCAGATCACCTGATTAGACGCTACCTGACACAGCTGGGAGGACACAAGTTTATGGAACGGCTCACCCGACTGACCATCATATACATAGTCCAGTGCGCTTATAAGCTAACACCTAACATTATGAATAGAAATCAAATACATGGCGCATTCCAGGAAAGCCTTAAATTCGCAGTGACTTCTTATATAATTTTGTGCTGTGCCGTATTTCTACAGTACATAGATTGAAGAGTCAATGAGTGATATGATAAAAAGTTCAAAATCAAAAATAATAATAATAAAATATAAATGTAAATTACATAATAATAATAATTTGCTCCAGTTGTCAACCCAGGGCGAGGATTCGATACTTCTTATGATCTTTAGAGAATCCACAGTGTGAGATGGGGAAGGGGAAGGTGGACATCGAGATCGGGGTAGTTCTAGTCCAACTATGATCACACAACCACACAATACTCAGGAATGATCCGAAGTCAGGCACAAAGGTCACTTTAAAACTAGCGTAGTTCGAGGCAAAGGTAAAAAACAGGTAAATACTTAGGAGAAATCGGATCCCGAACAGCTGAAAAGTATTTTCTGAAACGTCTCCGAACAGCCGATGGATCAGGTGGAGTGTCGTAGAGCAGGTAAAACCGGAACGGAAGTAAAATCAAAAAAGCTGGAAAATCAGTCTGCCGAGAATGTACCATGCATTCATATCGATTTCGAAATGTAGGCGTATTTGTACGGGCCGCGCATATTCACAGTAACTCGGATAGATCCAAAATGTGTTCGAAGGCACCGGCAGGGATAGGTCTGCCAGATTGTGGAATATGAAAGTAAGGGGGCTAAGCAGTGAAACAGTAAGAAAGAGCGAGATAAAACGAAAAAAAAACATGGAAACAGAAGCCCGAACCCACTTTTCTCTCTTGCGCCTTCTGCGTCAGTAGCCGGGGGTAGATCGCAGACGGGCTAGAGGCAAATCAGCCGGCCGCGGACGATGTCTTGCCTTCACTGGCAACTCGTCCGACTGATGAACTGCAGAACGGCACGCCCTGCTGCGAGATCGAAAAGACCCCAAGCCGCGCTTTTTCAATGCGACTTTCGCTATACATCACCTCTTCTGAAGTGGGAGGTTTATTTTCAGGAAACATGTGTTCCCAACTCTCAGTTTCTCCTTATCACTACCGGTGCCTTTAATCCAGCATATAACTATGTAATGGTATACCGCAGCTTCTGGACTATGTAAAACCTAAGATCAAAGAGTTGTAAATTAGGAGTGTAAACGAACGAAATTTAAAGGCACCGGGAGGGGGGCAAGGGCGGAATAACGTTTACGAAAACAATGGCGTCTGAAAACAAACATATGGGTTCGGTAGATACAATGTGTAACGAAACCAGCGTTGAAAAACACGCCGTGAGACGGTATTTGGCCCCGGGGCGCGCTTCCGTCCGAACTGCAAGCTTCCGTGGCCGAGCCACGCTTCGTTCATTTTGAAGCTTGTCTTCGGCCTGATCTAACCTTATTTTTGAATTATTTCCTCTTTACTGTTTTCTAGTGACATATTTTACTTGTTTACTTATAGATCTTCTTAATTGTGCATTTCTATACCTCAAAATCTCAGAAGGGTGAAATAAAGTCGGGGGGAGACGCAACTTTGCGTCGACGTCGATGCTCCTTTCCCTTACTAGGCTTAGGCTAAAATTGATATCTCTTCCTCCCACATTAAAAAGCATCTGTCAAAGCATAGGTCTCATCAGCTTCAGCTTAACCCTAGGAAGGGAAAGAAGCTTTGACGTGGGTAAAAATTTTGCCTCTCCCCCCCCCCCCCCCTCCGACTTTATTTGATCCGTAAGTACATCTAGAAACAATATAAGAAAGAACAAAGTGAAAACTAAAAGGAAAAAACAAATCTGTATTAGAACCATCTTCTTTTGGCACCATGCCAAGGCGTCAAATTAGCGAGTTTGTGCAATGGCGGCCACTCAAGCTCGTCCACACTACGTCTGTTCTACCGTAAGCCAAAATTACCCCTCCTGGTGTCTTTAACGGTGATATAACGAATAAGACAAAAATCAAGCTATTTACACATTTATCAACAAAACCACCAAATGAGGCGAATAAATTGAATAAATTAAATCGTAAAACACAACATAGAGAAGGATCGTTAGGCACAAACACTTATTCCCCAAACAATAGGGGAATCAGTTCGGGACCCAGTGGCTGAAAGGTCAGCAACCGTCCAATTAAAATGACCAGAAAAAAATCGTGAAACGAGGAAAAACTGATGGAGCGTGCCTGTGTGCGTGGAAAGGACACGTCACGTACTGACAGTCATAAATTTTCCACCACAGCTGCATCACAAAGACGATGGTGGCCGCCATTTATTCACGTCCACATCGCTATGTGGGTACATTGTTGATGCGAGGATCCCAGCGGTAAGCCTACGGCCATTCCAGCCATTCAGTAGCCACGGCTCCTGTCCCCCTACCCCCGGCCTATCATGTGACATCCCCGGAAATCAGCTGTTCAGGTGATGAACCGACTGTTGGTTGATCAATCTTCGAGTGATATTTGAGTGGGCAGCGGTTCAGGTGAGATGTGAGACGAAAACAAGCACTGATAGTGGGATAATAAGTGGATCAGTGTGGTCAGCCCGCGGTTATATAACTTTCATCATTTAAAATTTATAAAAAAAAATAATCAATCGATAATCGGCTCGTTGTGAAGCCATCGCCGGGTGTGTTTGCCCTCACGCGTTATAGAAAGCCGACAAACGGTGCCGGCTTTGAGAAAAAAAATTGAGCTATGACGACTTTTTCAAGGAAGATTTACATCGTAGAATTTTGTCGAAAAAAAAAACAGATAAAATATGAGCTCAAACTGAAGCTTCTTTTCTTCTTCTGCTTTTTTCCAATGTGCTACCCTAAATTGCCAATAATGAAGCCCGAAAAACGCCACCAAAATTTGTAAAATTCAAGTGAATTAAGTTATGGGTGCGGCACAAGAGGTGACATAATCAAGCCCAAAAATGTGGAACAAAGTTTCACCCAAAAAAAGTGAGAATTTGACTGAGATACAGTTTCACAAAGGGGCACATGGTGAGGGGGCCTCGGAGTAAATGCCCGTCCCATCGTTTGCCGCGATCGGACACGCATAGTGGGAGCATTGCATTTACTATGGGCCCGGTTTTTCAGCCACTACTTTGTGAAGCTGTTCTTAGCCGATTTTTACCTTTCCGTGTGAATTTAGGGTGCTCTTATTATGGGAATACACCATAAATATATGGGTAACAGGAAAACTTATTTTTCCGTGCACTATTCTTATAGGTATGAAGAGTACCTCCTTGAAGCTTGAAGTTAGCAGAAATTTACGACAGCGCAACGCGAATGATTCTGATCTGATATACGGTCTTCAAACAAAAAGGATTCGCAGTCATCCATGATTCTCTACAGGTAAAATGGCTGTGCTGGTTCTGTCACTTTTTTTCGTTCGGAAAACAATTCACATTGTGATGAACTAAATAAATATTTCTGATTGTGTACGGTTTTAGTTTAGGATTGAGTGAATAGTTCGAGTGGAATATTTGAGAGTCCCGTGTCAAGGAATTACAGTTCATTTCACAGCGCTAGATAAGGCGTGGCCCACGATTCCGCGATATCAAACTCTCCCGTCCGGCCACACACTCTCTCACTCTCGCCACTCAGGCCACGCCCTATCTAGCGCCGTGAAATGGGCTTTACCTTAGTATTCATTTTGCACGCGCTTCACAAATGACCGAGTAAAATGAACGAATGAAAAGAGCATTTCGGAGCGATCACAAAAAGCAAATTCCATTTGTTTGGAAAGCAAAAGATTTTCAAAAAAACTTCCGATTCATCGTCTTCTCCACTTTCACATTAGCAGCGCACCTATGCGGATGGAACTCATATTGCTAATCCCTTGAAAGTCCCGGAAGTGGTTAGAAGAAAGTGAGAACTGGGAGTACATGTCCTTTGAAAACAAGCTGCAGTTCATCAGCCGGGCGAGATGCTGGCGAAGACGGGACGAGGTTTGCGGCCTTCTGATCTAGCCTCTCCGTTCGTCTCCGGTCTACCCTGGGCTAGTGACAGGGGCTTGGGTGAGAAGGGGTTTTCTGGGTTTCGTTTCCCGATTTTTTTCGACATTATATTTCGTTCTTTCTCTAACGTTACACTGCTGAGCATCCCTACTCTCATATTTCATGAGCATTTCGGAAAAGTAACTCTGAAATTCAACATTCAGTGGCCAGAAGTGATTGCGAACCTAACATGGTACTACCGACAGAGGTATTCACAGTTGTCAGTAAATCTTCGCGTCTTTTGGTAGTTTTTCAATGAGTTCAACCAGCACAAAAGAAAACGTTGAAGGATGCCATCAAGAGCGATTCCAGTGAACTCGGGGTCACGACAAAGGATAGCGTAGAAATAGCGCCTGGGAGAGGTATAAGAAAAAGTTTTTAGGAGGCATGTAGGTCAGGGACTCGGGCCCATGTTTGACGTGATCGTGATCGAATTTTATTCGCAAGTAGGACTCAGTCTCAAGATTGGTGGATCGAACTCACGCAACAACTCAAATTGGTCTCCTCTCTGACCCAGCTTCTAATGAAAAATTCAAGTAAAGTCCTTGAGCGATTATAGATACAGTAATTTAACTCGATTGTGATGGTTTTTATGCTACACGAGGTTTTTAAGTGGAACCTTCATTCGTGACCCAACGTTTCGACCGTTTCGTCTTCTTCAGAGGTCGATAGTTCCACTGGGGGGGGGGGGGGGGGGGGAGGTTAATAAAGATTCCACATAAAAACCTCGTGTAGCATAAGAAACATCTCAATCGGTGATAAATGAAAACGCTCATTTCCAGCTCAAAGTAAACATGAAGCAAATGAACAAACTGCAAACCCCAGAGACTACTACATGCAGTTTATCTTGATGGCGTAGACCTAATTCTACACGCAGATTTTTCGCTCGTCAATTGGACGTCAAGTTGGGCAGAGAACAAATCTGAAATTCCTGTAAAATAAATTAGGGATGCGGTGGTGCACCTGCACTGTTCGTGGAATACCCGCCCTGATCTAGTGAATCTCCCAGCCTTTCGGGGCCTTCCACGAAGCAGCTTGATTAATGGTCTCACGCCGGAATCTAAGACTGGCTCAGATTAATAGATTAGATTTATTAGATTTGATGAGGTGAATTCATTAGAGTTATAATTATAGGGATATAATAAACCGCAAAAAACGAGATAGTGACAGTAAGACACGAAATGGGAATATTCTATCCCGGAGATTAAAAATGGAGTTCACAAAATTAACCATTCTATTAAAAAGATGATCAAGAAGAAGGAAAAGAAAAAAGGAAAGTAATAGAGATGTAAATGTTATATGTACATTGGAAAGTGGTTCCTTTCGCTTCTGCATATTCTCATACGAACCAAAGGGGACGTAGTGGCTACATAAGAGCGCCGTCTAAGGGATGGATTCCTCCCAGGACCAATCCCTGTTCCCATCAAACAAGATAACCTTAATATGTGAAAAACAATCTGAGGCTCCAAAATTTATTTATTTAAATTTCAAATTTAATGAATTTTGGAGCCTCAAATTGTTTTTCATACATTTAGATTGGAATGAGGCTTCGGGACAGAACAATGCTCCAAAATAACCTTGGTGAATAGTCCTACCGTCGATTGTGGACTGACTCGTAGGTCCATCTTCCTGGCTATTTGCCTATTCATTTAACTAATATAATTATTTGATTTAATAAATAGCTCAACCCACTCTATTATTTCACCTCATTCTATGTTATTCTATTCATGCCACTTTGTGAAAGAAACCTCGAGAAAATTTAAGTTCTAAATCCTGAATTTTCCCACTATGTACACTGTTGTCTTTTGATAAAAGTTCAAAATGACAAAATTAGAGGTGCATCAAAGGCTTGAGCAATTTTCGATGAAACTTGAAAGCGTGGAGCAACCTAGGAGGACAAGTCAAGTTCAAGTCACTTGACGGAAAAGACCACTGCTGTACTTCTATCGTTATTACAGTTGTTCCCCGTCCATGAATTTGTCGAAGAAACTTGAAAAATTTATGCTGCCATACCCCAGAAGCGAAAAAGTGACATAAGCAGGTGATGCCCACACGGGACTATCCAAGCAGTATCATCAACCAATTCAAAATGAGGTAGAAAAGCAAGCTTTGAGCCACGAATGAAAATCGCGCGTGAACCACTCGATTAATTTTCAAAGAGCCATTTCGCGAGGAGTCATTACACTGCTTGATGATCCTTTGTTAACCGCCCATCGAACATCGGTAGAATCAAAAAGGATAATCTATTCCCCTGTCAAAGGTTTTTTTGCATAAGTGCCGCAGCATGAAAAATTTTCGGTTCTATTCATGGATGCATTGCAAAACGAAAAAAAATGTGCTTTTCACCCCTTTCCAGTACATACATATAAAGGGAACGTCTCCAGAAACATCGACCAGGGCATCATCTTTCACCTACCCGCGTTACCCACCACCTCACCTTCACTTTCAATAGAAAGTTTGAGGATTTTGAGCCCAGAATTGGACTACATAACTCGTGACACCAATGCCACTTCGCAAACCGATGCACGCTCCACTTTGAACTGAATTGTAAGAGGAACAATTTTCATTTATGAACGAATATGCAGAACATGACAACAAAACTAGGATAAAGCGAAGAAAATTAAAGTTGAAGTTGAGTCCATGTGAATTTTCACAAATATAAAACCTTTTGAATCCGTAAAATAGAATCACTGTCGTATAAGGTGTTGTATGATCATCTCATACAACTGTAATTCTATTCCATAAATTTCGACCGAAAATATATATATACAGGGTTGACTAAAAAAAATAACTTTTCTTCCTCCACATTTAACGCTATATTAGTTACACTTCGGCTGATTCTAACGAGGTATTTCCATTCCTGAAGTTAAGAGCAGACCTCACGCTATCACTGAAGTCCGTAAGAGCCTTCTGCACGAGATGGAACGGGAGCTTCTTTCGAGCGAACACCTGGTGTGTCACCTCAACTGGGCAAAATCCGAAATTTCGTCGCCCTCGCTCACAACCTTGCTAAGGTCCGTTTACTCTGCGTACCTGAGGGGACTCATATTGGGTGGTGTTCTTGAACATTCCGTTTTTCCGAGTTCCCAGCGCCCTTCGTTTCCGAGAACTAGAACGTGCCGTTACCAATGTAACCCCTCCGTGGGCAGGTTTGAGGCATGAAAATTGATACTCCGAATCACAGCAGCGTTGTCCGATGGAAGTAGTGAGCCACAGCTCGTTCCTGTTTATGAAGGAACTATTAAGGAATATTTCGCCCCAACACTTTTACCTCTTTCTTTACACTCCGTTTCGTACACTTGGAGGATGTGAGCAACGAACAAAATTACTCTTTTTTGGCACTCCCTGTATACATATATTCTAAAAACAGTAAATATTTTTATAATTACAAAACTAGTCTAAATTTATAAAATAGAATCACCTTTGTTTGGATGCTGCTGTTGTATAAAAAACAATGCAAATAGCCTCTAACCACTGGACTGACATGGTCAATAGTCCATTGACAGCCCACTTGAGGGGAATTTTCTTGAAAAAAATTGTTTGTAGTACATATAAAATAAATTATTAAAAAATAGATAAAAATTTCATTCGCCCAGACTCTTGAATAAAATAAAAGGCAAATACACAAAGAGTTGATGACTTGTTGAGGCATCATTATGAACGAGTGAAGACGGCACAGAATGTCGCCGCCAATGATACACTAGGTTCGAGGGTCGGGGCCAGGTAGTACAGCGATTGCGGAGAGTTGTCGACATGGGACGGAAATTCCGAGGAAAGCCAAAGACGACAGCGGCTACCCTCGGGGTGAGGAAACGAGTGAAACGGCAGGATGAACGGCGGCTGCCGTGGCGGCGGATATCCGATATGAGAAGTTACAAAAAGCAAGTGTAGGGAAGATTTGTCGCTTCAGACACGTACGTATTACCCCATGGCGACAACTGCTCCTATGATGGATTGCCGCTTAATGCAACCAGGAGCCAGGGATCAACCTACAGTTGTATATCTGCTAAAAAGCGTACTTGATAACCAGATACAAGGCATAGGAGATGGGACAATAATATGTCAAGGAATTCCCAGGAGGATCGTACTTTGTTTTTTGCAGAGTAAGGGATGAAGTTTCAAAAATTCCCCAGGATTCCTTGACGACAAACTCTTTCTGAGTAATTTTTTAACCTGTGGGGTGTTCTCTGAAAACGGTGGTCAACCAATAATCACACCTGATGCTACGGTAACAGAACTATGAGTATCGATTGGCGCCTTTTTTAGAATTTTAGGAGGCATCGGAAGGATTGAAACGGGCAGAGTCGGGAGATGTCCAAATGGTGCGGACCGATTCGCCACTCAACTTCTATTACCATGTGCAATGGTGGCTTTTGAAGGAACCAGCAGGGTCGGCAGAATGAGGGAGATGGAAAGAAATGGTTCTTAAACAAAAATTTGAGGTTAAAAGCGATAATCGATAAAGAAATTCGGCTTTAAAAGCGTCATGTTGTGGCCTATATTCGCTCCTCTTCAGAATGCAACATCACCTCCGAGTTGCTAGCTGTAGAAGGATTATTGTCTCGTAGGGTGTATTTCACTCATTCATGGTGATCGAAATAAATGAAATAACAAACAGCAGCAATCAAGTGAAGCAGTGAATTGGAGGATAAGCAAAAGAGTAAGAAAAAAAGGTGTTCGTGGTACAAAAGTCCATCGAATTAACACTCGACGTCTCAACAAAGTGTCATGTGTGCAATGTCTGCGACCTAACGAAGTGCAGCCGATACAGTACGTCTTATCCTGGACCAAGATTGCCACAACCCTGTGTCTTTAAATAAATGACCAGAACTTTCAGGATTAGATGTCGTACTTTCGAGCCGGCATATATCTTTCCAAAAAGTTTTAATAACAATAAAGCAGATCTCAAAGCAGATTAATCAGTTCACCTCGGACGCGACTAGATCCTGCAGTCCCATGGTTGCGATCGACGCCTCAAGACACTTCGCCACTTCAACATAGAGTTTCACTCAGGCCTGCCATAAATCAGTCATATGATATCGTTCATTATTTAGACATTGCTTGGTCTTTATTAGATAGGTTCTGAAGTGTCCAGTAAACAATGTGCCGCAGGCGTTTGCACATATCCAGCTCTCTTTCGAGAATCTTCCACATCCAACCGAACTCCGAAAAAAAAGGCGATTTTAGTCCTGGCTGCCGTTCGTGCACGAATTCGGTAGATACATGATAATAATTATAAAAACAATCCAGTTTCAAAAAAGCAACTCTGACTATCTCATCAATTTAAAACTGGTGGAATAAAAACAAGAATAACAACATAGCTTAGAAAAATAAAACTCGTAAATGAATTAGATCCCCACTAAAAAACAGGTTTCCGGAAGGTATCACTGCAAACTCTGCATAAATAAAATAATTATACAGCTTAAATTATGGCTCATCAATGACGGTATGGACATGGTGAGTAGGGGTGGAGGTCGATTGGTCGAATTTTCGCTTCGCGGAGTCGCACACGCGGCGCCGTCAGCACGACTTGCTGCAGTCGGTTGGAATTCAGCTCAGTATGCAGTGGGCAGGTATCGTGAGGGACCTTCAAACATGACATCGGAAGTTTCGGAAGTTCTTTTATGTTGTGGTTGTTGCTGTTTCAACGGGAAAACTACAAACAACTCGCACTCGCCGCGGGCGGCTGCCCGAAAATTCGACCAATCGACCCCATCCGGTGGGTAGCATGGTTCTCAATGGGGGGTGGGGGAGGGTACACCATGATTTCAACAACGTTCGCTTCACTACGACCTATTTCCTTCGCAGCGCCTAGTACCATACATTCATACATATCCTTCAAACCACTCCTCTCCCGATTCGATCGATGATCATGTCTAACATTATGTACGAGAACATATTGATGGCTTTGCATCTCAGTCACTCCGTGGATATGTCGGAATTCACTGCATCCAAGGCTGAGCTTTGTGGACCCTTTGACTTGAGTGGCTTTATTCGCAGTGAACGTTCTGCCATGCAACTCAGTGAATCTGGACTGGAAGCTTAACGAAAGAATTTCACAAGGGTGGGATTTACTGGAATCGTCATCGTCTCACAAAACACTTTTTTTGAATTATGACGCCATCAGTTTTCTATGTATGTTCAGCAAGTGTAACCCATAACGAACACATAAAACCGCTATAAATAGAAAGCATCGACATTCTTCGACTTCATGCTGTTAGACATCTTTCATAAGTTATTTTTAAAATTGTGGCTATTTTTAAGAATATGAGCAGAACACGGATGTGGGACACAATTGCTTATACCGTTCAGAAACAGACATATGCGCTCAACGATGCATCCTCTTCTTGGAGAAGTTTCAAAACGACAAAACATAAAAAGCATGAAGTGTTTCTGGCTCAAATTAGGCTAACCTGCGTCATACAATCACTTTTACCCACAATCACTCGGTTTTTTTTGTACACTGACGCCTGTTGAGATGACAGATGTTCAAGCCAACAAAATCGGACAAAAGAATCTGGAACCAATAAACCGAACTCTTAAAAATGGGTTATGCCTTTGTAATTGAAGGTTAACAGCTCATCCATGGTTCGTGTAGCGTCATAAATCGGAAAAGCGTTCAATATAAATAGCTCACATGTTGGGGAGTCCTCCCGAAACCCATTCGGAGGGCCTAAAGCACTGAACAAAAAAAACTAAATTTTTGCAAAAATTTCTGACCCTGTACGGGTAACCAATAACCACTTCCTTTGCATGCAAATGATTCGGGAGAAAAGATAGGAAATGAAATGAAGCAGCGCAAGTATGTACTATACCTTATTAGGAGACGTGAAACTGGGTAAACCTGGGAGCTAACACTTACCCTCCGCATAGTGTACCCAGATATTCGTGGTTGCTGTCTGAACGAACTCATCGGGCAAGCATCATTTTTGTCGCATATACGGAACTGAAATGATCTTTCTAAACTCAAACGAGAAGTTTCACCATGTGCTCGGAGGTTATTAGGTGGGGGGGGGCTCTCCCAGCTCATAGGAATTGTTGGAATTCTCCTTCACCAGCATGCCAACATTCCATGATTCCATGAGTGGAACCTTTCTAAACAAGGAAGTAAGATGAATTAACTGACTGATTTGAACTAATGTTCCCTACTTCACTTTCGTTGTGTTCATAGCAGCTTTTGATTTTATTGAGCTTATTAATCGGCTCTCTATCACTCTATTATAACTGATATATTTACGAAGGATGATTTGTTGAGTTGAAGGGGACATGTACATCACGAAAAACCCTGGCTATAAAACAATGACATACCAGGAATTCCCGTAATCCGCTTATTTCGAAGGACCTCAATCAACTTTTCATCCTATTGCAAGCCCCTTTAAAAGCAACTCAGTAACAACGATACAAAACAGTAAACCAAAAACATCACGCTCGTCCATATGTCCGGACCAGGAGCTCTTCGGGGCCATATTTTTCACAATCACCGCTTACAGTCTTTCAAGGGCCAGCATTACCCATGTAACGAGGAGGGTACTGTTCTTCGATTGGTGGAATACTCTGGCACTGTTCATTCAAAAATAGCGAATTTTTTCTGAAGATTTCGGACTTGTTGATGACCCCATGGCAGTCACTACCCTCAGCTCATGAGAAGGATGCTAGGCATTCCGGCTGCCGTGTTACAGGGCACTCGCGGTGTTGAAGAAAACCACGCTTAGACATGCTCATCAGGAATTGCCGATATGGAGTTTGTTGTGCATATACGGTGAGCACCCAACAACTCAACACCACTTAAACTCGGCATGTTCCTCTTGATTTCATCAATCATTGGCATGGTTATCCATCATAGTTACCGGTAATGAAGAGTTCTGACAGCCACAGCCCAAGTCTGCGAAAAAAATTCTTGGAATTGTTATCCATCATAGTCACCGGTAGTAAAGAGGGTTGACTGCATATTAACTAATCCACAGACGGAGGAGGTTTTGCTCAGCAGACACCGAAGTTCTGACAGTCAAAGTCCAAGTCTGCGAAAAGAGCTTGCTTCAGATTGTTAATGGAAAAGAAAGAAATCTGCGCCTTGGTTTTAACAGAAATTTCATGGTGAACAATACACAGCTTGTTTTTGTAGCCATTGAGCTGAAGGAAAAATGAATCGAATGTTATTCACTGTGAAGAAAATTCGCAAAAATAGGACTTTTGCTTACAAGGGAAGGATACCAGGTCGCAGTGGCCATTTATAACGAGACATACTATATCATCAGACGAGTTTCTGAATGCTGATCTCAAATCAGTTTTTAAAATCTGCAAAGCGATTCTCTGAATGGAGTTATTTAGGTTTTTCTGAAAAAATAATACTATTACACGGTATGTTCGGGCGCCCATAGCGCGCGAGCCAGTCCTTCTCGTGCAGAACTAGTGTGATTTTCGTGTTCAGGGAGTCAAATGACCTCAAAGGACAAGCTTATAGCCAGTTTGAGAATTTGACCAAATTTCGGAAAAATTCACGGGCTATTGAGTGGCAACATATTGAACAAAGGAGGAGTCGTTGACCGTTGCCAAGGAAATGCTCTTATTTGACGCTTGTTACGTACGTTTAGTGCGATGGGCAAGTGTAACAGGTATGTGGAGGGTATCTTGTTCAGGTTGCAGGATTTTTTTGTACAAGAAAATTCAAAAACTATCCCTTTATCCCTTGGTCATCCCCAATCTTCCGAAGTTGGGCCAAAAATTCAATTCGGCTGAAAATTTGCACAGAGGTGTAACTCGACCCCTTGAGCGCGAATATCGTAATTGTTTCGCGCAACAACGTCTAATTCGTGCGTTATGAGAGTCTGCACATAAATAAGCTGGCTCACGGAGTTTTCTGCAATACTGAACACAGGGATAGCAAACCAACCCATACATAATTTGGAACCTTAAAATGCATGCATATCATCATAAAAGTGCTTCTGAAGCCTAAGGGAGGAAAATTTCATGAAATGCAAAGAAAGTGCCGAGCCCTGGAGCCGATCCCTGGTCTGCAGATGGCGAGAAACGCTTAACGCCTTGCCATCTGTGCCACACCACAGCTTTGGGTATGTGCAGATATGACGGCGAATAGCGTGGCCGCTCGCGGCGAGCGGTGCGGCGGGTGCGAGTGCCAGTGGCGGAGCATGGCAGCCCTCAAGCGAGGCAGTGGGTCATGGGTGGAAGCACGAAAAATGACGCAGCCACGCTCTGCCGAGCAATCGATTCGCGAGTCGTACTGGTGGCGCCGCGAGTGAAACGCCGCGAAGCGATTCGCCGTCATATCGGCACACACTCCACAGCTTTGGATGTCCTTGCTCATACCACAGTAGTGATGAAAACCACGTCCCAATGGTTGGTTTGAGATCAGCATCCAGAAACGCGTCTGATGATATATGTCTCGTTACAAATGGCTAGTGCGACCTGGTATCCTTCCCTTGTTAGGTACTTCTCCCTTACCCATTGTATAGTACCAACCTCACGCTAACGGATTCTGCTCACTAGCTCACTTTCTGTAAAAGAAAGACAAGCCAATCAAGGGTAATTTTAGAGCCAGCCTCCAAATTTTCCTTAATCAGTAGACTGTGGAATTCCACGAGGGGGGATCCAACAGCCGCCGATGCGTCGACAGTCGCCGCGTTGTGGTGCATATTATGATTAGTAGCAGTAGTTAAATAAATAGTTGCGGTGCATATTACGTTGAGAGAATATAAAGGTAAAAAAAGCGAAAAAAAACCAAAAAAAAATGGCAAGGGTGGATTGGAACTCATGGACCAACGTAATAAATAGGGATTAGTCAAACAGATGTGAACATCAAAAGCTCCAAGCTGTACAAAGTTTCTAAATAGAAGGCGAGCGGGTTAATGGCGAGCGGCCATCGATTGATTTAAAGGCAGTGATAGGGGTAGAATATGGAAAGATTTTCAAATATGAAAGAGGGCGTGCTCAATAGTGCGAAAGTGAAGAAAAAACCGAGTGAAACGGTCAAAAACTCGAGAATTAAGATCCTCTTCCCGCCTATTATTCTCAAAGGGAGAGGGTGGAGCGGGAAAGAAGGGGCGGGATGTGATAAAACAAGTGGTGGCTGCTGAAGAAGACGGCTCTTGTAAAGCCCAAGGGTTTCTTTCATCGGGAATTTCGCAAAAAATAGACTTCTTGGACCCCCAGCTGTCATTTGCGTAACCCAGTTTAGGAGTTCTTCTTACCACATTACCTCTATCACTGTCTCTAACGCTCAACCCATTGTATACATGGACTAACTACTTGTTCGGGGAGTCGCTGAATTACGAGACGGGGAAAGCTTGAGAAAAATCACAAACAGAAAAAGCAGGAAAGAGCAGACAGAAAAATGAGTTGGAAAGCAAGACAGGAGGAGAAATGCGGAACGGTCGGCAAATTTTATGGAAAACTTCAGGAACCTGCATTTTAGACAGTAAATAAATAGCTTGATGGACATGATTCCTTTCTTATTCATTCACAGGAAAATTGAGAAAGTTCATCAATAAAAAAATTTAAAAAACGAAGGAAATTAAAATTAAATCTTAACTACTGGCTGAACGAGTTCATCCTCCTTTTTTCTAACAACTCCATTATTCGAAATTCAAAGCCAGCAAAATTATAATCAAGCCAGAAACCGATTTAACTGAATAGAATTATGAGTAAATTATGAGTAACATTTTCGTTCGAAAATTGAAAACGAGACTTTTGACGTGATGTCAAAAAGGATGGAAATTGAAATGCAAATTCGAACACTTGCCCTCCTCCAGATGGATGGGAAACAACGTTTTTGAAAAATCTATCCAGTTTTAGACAAAAAGGTTATGAAACTTTGCAATCTTGACGAACATGAGTTCGCCCCAAATGAAACCCAAAATGGGGTTATGAACTTATTCGTGGGAAGCATTCAGATGTCTCCGATTGTCGACTCTTCGATTGTTTTTTTTTTTGGAGAAAGAGAAATCGACTTTTTAGAAACCCTTTTGCTTTGGTTTTGGGGTTTTTGGTAGCCGCTGGTTTCGCCGCAGTCCGTGATATGGAAGGTGGTGACAGCTTTTACTTCGGTGTTAAGAAGTTCCTACATACATCAAGAATTGTATAGATAGCAGTAGAATCAAGTGCTATAAAATCTTCACTACATATGACTTGTCGACAGTTTCGTCAAAGATGGTTACAGTACAGTCATTTCCACTGATTGGGGGAACGATGGTCAAAGCTGTTAAAAGACTACCTAGGTAGCTTTTCAACTGAAGGCTGGGTCTACAGAAATTTAAGTTCTATTGTTACCAACATACTTATGTCACACTTGCTTTCTGAGGGCCCTGGGTAAAGTTTCACGTGCATATACACGAATCCAATGAAGATAGAGCTCCTCAGAGGACGGCCGACGGGGTCCGAGGATTGGACGCTAGAGAGCTGAGGAGGAAAGAGGCGATAGTCGCGTAGTCAGAGACGCAGAGTGAGGGGTATGTGGTGATTAGTAGATCTTTTGCTTCGCGGCGCCGTCAGTACGACTTGACGCACTCGTTCAGAATTCCGCTCAAGACGCAATGGGCTGGTACGGTAAAGGATCTTCGAAGATTGCACGTTGGAACCTTCGGAAGTTCGCCTATGTCGTTGTTTTTGCTGTTTCAACAGATAAAGCTGCGACTTGCACTTGCCGCGCCACTCGCCACGGGCGGCCGCGCGAAAATTTGACCAATTGCCACACATCGCGGAGCGCGAAACAAATCAACATCGGGCGCGAAGAATAAAACTGCGCTCTGGCCGATGAAGGCTGTTCGATACCCTTCTTCTAGATTTCCGATTTCTGATCTTAGGTGTAGAAAATTACTCAGTTCTTTTCGTGTTTCTGTTCATGTACCGTATTAAGTAGTGTTTCTGAGAAAATTTAGAATCCTGGCATTTCCGTGGATGATTCACTTGGACCAGAAGAAGAAGAAACTTGGACTGGTAAAAGAGTTCGTAGAAAAATCACAGTATGACCAAACACGCAAGTCATCTAAAAGAACATAGAGAATACGTACGTACATGTGGATAAGGATAGTAACCCTGGATGTCACTCATTTTCACCCTTTCAGCCCTGAATTTTTCTGCGTAACGGAACGTTTTCTTGTTTTTGCTCATTACTTGACACCATATAAAAACACTTAAACAAAATTTTGAGCTTTCTTAACCATAAACCAAGAAAAAAAGCCTGAAAAGTTGTTTCCCACACACTCAAAGATTATTTTTGAAGGGGAAAAGCTTATTATTGTCTTATGGCACGTACAAGTTCATAAAGGGCAAATTAACTAATGTCTTATAGCACTGTACAAGTTTATAGTCTCATCGGACGTTATGACACTTCACCACTTCACTATGCCTCCTAATACCTTCATAATAATTAGTAATAGGGCACATCTATCTAGCAAAAGATCAGTGCCATCCATCGTTGCACTTGGTCTCGGATGCTTGTGGTGCATGCAGTAAAACACATCAGATGACGAGTGCAAAGCAAAGTTCGGAAAGCAACGGCCAGTTCTTGCAGTGGGTGATGGAATAGATGTCGTTGCCAGTATTGCAAAACTCTGAATCTCTAAATGCAACAGTGACAACTGCTACCGCTAAGGCCGGAAGGATTTAACCATATACGCCATTCCGTTCGTTTAAAGGAATCGTCCACGGAAAATGAGTTTTTGCGTTACTTATACGTTTATGTTGTATTTGCCTAATGTGGGCCTCATGCAAAATTTCACCCGAAAAAATGCGAATCTGGCTGAGATACAGCACCACAAAGTGCGGTCCCAGTGGGCGGGGCCTAAGAGAAAAGCCTCGTTCCGTCGTCCGCCGTGGTCCGAGACGCATTGTAGGAGCAGAAAGTTTCGTAAACAGTCCCACTCTCCGTTCCCAACGGCGGCGGACCACGGGACGAGGCTTTTACTCTTAGGCCCCGCCCACTGGGACCGCACTTTGTGGTGCTGTATCTCGGCCAGATTCGCATTTTTTCGCGTGAAATTTTGCATGAGGCCCACATTAGGCAAATACAACATAAACGTATAAGTAACGCAAAAACGCATTTTCCGTGGACGATTCCTTTAAACATATCCTCCGCAGACTACAGTCCACTAGTTACGAGGGAAGTGGGACTAATCATCCCCTTCGAGCCTTCAAATTCCGATATCTTCAAAAGTTTTGCCAAAGTTGAAACTTGAATCGTGCGAAACGGGCATTAAACTAACTCTTTGTTACAAGACTTCCCCCCTCCCCCAATTCTCCTTGATTATTCATCCGTTCTCAATTAAAAGCACGCGAAATCAAAAATTAATACCCAGTCATAACCCTTCATTATTTAGAATTTATTATTTCCAAAAAACCAATGCAATATTTTAATTTGGCAAAAGAATATGTCTATGATAGGACCTCCTCGAAATTCTAAAATTCGCTCCTTGCTACCCCTACCTCAGGTTTCACCTGCCACTTTCGAACAATTCATCACCGTCCTACAATAAAGTCCAGTATTCGCGTAGTAAACTCCATGGCTTCGAATCGGCTAATCAACCAAGGAATTTGCGACATCCGCAGTTGACTTACTGGTGATAAAGTTATCCGAGTGGGTAGAAAACAGAATGTACCAACCACTTGGCAATCCAGTATATCATCAAAGCAAGCGCATACCTACAGCAGAGCTATGGCGGGTTATGGCCAATCAAAATGAACCTAATCCCTAACGCTTCTTTTCAACCTTTCAAAAGCAAAGCGTCTTTCTTCGAATTGCCGGACTTGTTTTGACGAAAATAACAAAAACACACACACACACAAAGTTGTCGACGTCACACAATCGATCTCCAATCAAAATCATACGAGCACTCAGTTGTGTGGTTGACTTAGGCACAGGTCTGTAGAGTCACCTAATTTTCGTGTGAAGGCTCAAAGGAATCGCCCACTGGAACGCATCAATTCTAACTATCTTAGAATCACTCTACCGGATACTGTACAGGAACAGAAAAACGGAAAAAACCGAATTTCTCTTCACTCAGGAACAGGAATTGGAAAACTGGAAGAGAAGCACTCTTTTGGATAGCCCTCCCCCCCCCCCAACAACATTTGAATAGTCGTCGCCCGACACAGCGCAGTTCAAATTTTTGCGCCAAGGTTGATTAGCATCTCATTCTGCGTCCCTGACTACGTGACTGCGCCTCTCTATTCCTCAGCTTTCTATCGTCCTACCTTCTCGAACGTCCCACCATGTCGGTCATCACTTTGAGGAGCTCAATCGCAACTGCATTAATGTAAATGTAAAACTTTGCATGCGGTCTTTACCAAGCAAATACAACATGAATAGTATGTGGGTAACAGAAGAGCTTACCCTGTGAACGATTCTCTTAAGGCTGGTTTAGATGAATTCATTATCAAAAAATTTGCAATTAGCGTCGTCACTATGTCACCCCTACAACAGAAGCAAAAACAGAGAAAATTGTTGAGAAATATCGGAGCAGCGTCAACCCACAAACAGTTGACTCATTCTAAACAATCTAGAAGCCTGCTAGAAATCGCAACATTTGCAGGACTGAAAGACAAATGGACGGACCGAATGATGAAATGCTACGTCGCTTGCTGCACGTTGAAACAGTTAAAATTAATGGGATCCCGGAGCTCACAACAGATAGACAGACATTTTTTCAAAGGAACCAGAAGGGGTCAGAGGAAAGGATAAGATGCAAAGAAATGATCATTTTGTAACGAACATTCAAGGTTAGAGGTGATAATCGGTGAAAAACCCGGATTCAAAAGCGCGACGCTGTGGTGTATATTCGGGTGTGTACCCTAATGTCAGGACGCCGCGCGGCACAAAGCGGCGAGCGACGTTTTCGCACGAGCTCATTGCCTCGGTGGAAATCAGGGTAATTGCGCCAGAAGGGCGGCGACCGTATCGACGCCTACTTTTATTCATGTTGGCGGTGATATTGAGTTTGCTTTTGAATTTGTTTTATTTTAATAGTCGGGATTCGCATGAATTAGTTCATCTTGCATGGTTTCAATTTATTTTTAGTTGATGATAGTGTTTTGCATGCAGTCATTCCAATTCCTATGCTGTGTTACCTATTATTTCCATCATTTTTGCTATCCGGAAATTTTCTTTTGCTACCTATGTCGCACTATAGTTAAATTAATTGTGTTATTGTATTATTTTGTCATTATTGTACTGTTTGAATTGTAACAAGTTGTATCAGTGCGCTTCTTGCGGGACATGTAAAGTCGGGGGGGGGGGGGGGGCGCGAGTTTTTCACCCACGTCAAGGCTTCTTTCCCCCAGGCTTAGGCAAAAACAGCTGAGACCTATGCTTTGACTGATGCTTCTTCATGTGGGAGGAGGGAATATCAATTTTAGCCTAAGAGAGGGAAAGGAGCTTCGACGTCGACGCAAAGTAGCGTCTCCCCCCCCCCCCCCCGACTTTATTTGACCCAAGTACAGTAGACTAGCACAATCCTTCTATGCGGTAAAGAAAAAATAAGCAGATGGTCTCAGTATCGTACTTCGGGTAGGGAACGTCATGTGAAAAACCGAGCGAAGTCGTAGGACTACCAACTACTTCTTGTGTGAACACTGAAGCACCAAATGAGCTAAATTTATACATATTTGAATGAAAACAAAACAAAAACAAGTCCAATATGCGGCAAAGTGAATGAGAATAGGCGTCGATACGGTCGTCCCCTTTTTGTGCAATTACACGCGATTCCTACCGAGGGCAGACTACTCGCGCGCCAATGTCGCGCGGAGAACGTCGCGATGAGGCGTCCTGACATTAGGGTACACACCCTGTATATTCGCATCACATTCGCATCACTTCGAACTGCACACACTGACTTTCCGTGTTGTCCGCCGTTGAGATGTCATTTGTTGTCTCGTAGGGTGTATTTTTCATCCGTGATGAATAAGTTAAGGAACACACAGCAACAAACAAGTAAAATGAATAAAGAAAAAATAAACGCAAAAAAGTGCGATTACAATTAAGACCTAAAGAATTTTATTTCGACGTTTGGCAAGGGGTCGTGTGTGCATTGCGGCAGTTGCAAGCCACCGTAACCCTGTACCGTAAACCTGAATTGCCCTCTTCCCGGTGCCTCTAAGTTGAAGCACGCCTCTAAAACCAACATCCACAAATGTGAGAAGTCGAATCGAAGGACTGCGACAAATGGTGGATCCTTGTTCATTAGCGTATTCCTGCCCGTTCATTCTGGTTTCCATTATGTATATTATTGTCGTTGTTAAGCTTAAGATGACAACAACCAGAAAAAGACGATTGATGGTGGGCGTGGCTTAGCGGAGATGAGCAGATTCCGATCATTTCCGATTTCGCGAAATGCGATACTCACTCGTTCGATCATCTGACCAAAAGTAAAGAGATAGCTCTGAAATGGCACCTAAAAACTACTTTGCAAACGAGTTTCTGTTCATTTACACATTGCCCTAATCTGCAAACCATGAAACGCTTTTGAAGTGCTACTTTTTTCAGCAGCCGCTGTCCTGTTTGTCAGGAGATACTATTCAAAATGAAAATCATCGCTTGGGAAACTATCAGAAGGCACACTTTGCGACAACTTTCCCTTGGTTAATCAACCATTTGCATATTTTCATCGCCATGATGCGCCAACACGGCGCTGCACCTGCTCGATCTCGTGCTAGCCACGCCACCTTAAAGACACAGGGGAGTACGATTTTGGCTTACGGTATGGGTTACGGTGGCCTGCAGTTCGTTACTTTGCACACATCACGCCTTGTCAAGACGTCGAGTGTTAATTCGTGAGGTTTTTCTTTATTACAATCACACTTTTCCTCACTTTATCGCTCATCATCCCCATCACTGCTTCACTTGTTTGTGTTATGTGCTCTTTCACGTGTTTGATATCATCATGAACGAAATCAAATTCGCCCTACGAGACATCAAATGGCAACGGCCAGTATGAGCGTGCAGTTCGAGATGAGGCGCGCTAATCGTAAGCTGCAATAGCACTCCAAAGGCGCGTTTTCAATGCGATTTTCGCCACACATCTTTTCTGCGTTTGAATGTTCCTTTACGGAGATTAGTGTTTTGAAATCGCTCTCCTTCCCTATCCCCTTTCACCGTGTCTAAAGGCACTGTGAGGAGTAAGGAGAAACTGAGAAATGGGAATACATGTTTTCTGAAAACAAATCTTCCACTTCAGAAAAGGTGTTGTTTAGCGATGAAGAAGCGCGGTATGGGGTCTTGTCACGATCCCGCAGCACGCGTGTCAATCTGTAACTCATCAGCGTGGCGAGTTGCCGGCGAAGGCGGGAAAGTGTTCGCGACCGGCTGACTAATCACTCGCCCGTCCACCCCATTGGCCAGGGTCGCAGAGGGGCGCAAAAGACAAGGGGTTTTTGCGGTCTCATGTCTCGGGTTTTCGCCGATTTCTTTCGTTCTTTCTTTATAGTTACGCTGCTTAGCATCCCCCTTCCAATATTCCACAATTCGCTGAATTTACTCCTTCCAGTGTCTTTAGGCTCCTCCCTCGGCCGAGCAAAAAGGCGGTGTCTAGCGTTGCTTCGAGCGGATGCAGCCAAAAAATGTGCGATATTGATAGCTCTCCAAGGAACTAATGACTCAATAAGGGAAAATGACCTATTTGTTCATCGCGAGATGCGCCTCTAAAGAATATAAGCTTTTGGGAATAATACGGTGAATATCGATCCCGATCTGTGAAGAGCCAACTTACAAGCCTCACCCCTTTCAACCCTCTAA
The DNA here is from genome assembly GCA_963978905.1 of Trichostrongylus colubriformis. NCBI lineage: Eukaryota > Metazoa > Nematoda > Chromadorea > Rhabditida > Trichostrongylidae > Trichostrongylus > Trichostrongylus colubriformis. Next base: position 38,259,653 of record OZ022260.1, read on the forward strand.
CCCCATAGGCCGCCGTAGACTTTTCGACCTTGTGATTTTGCGACTCTGCGATACTGAAATTTTGCGGTCAAGCGGCTCGGCACACGATGCGGCGTTGCACAAATTCAAGGTCGTAGTATCGCGTGCGAAAGTGCGACGTCGCAAAGTGGCAAACTCACAGTCTGGCGGAGGCCATACGTCTGTGGACATACTGATACGATACTTGAGTAATATCGTATCAATATGTCCACAGGCGGGCATTCAAGAGAGTTGCTGTGATTCCTGCTCTATAGTAAGGGGAGATTCTCAGTTTTTTTTTTTCGTTTTTCAGTCCATGTACAGTATCGGTAGAGTGATTCCAAGAGGAATTGGATTTATTAAGTTTCAATGGACCATTTCTTTGAAACTTCCTCTGGACACAAGAACGTGGTGACTTTACAGTCCTGTGCCTAAGTCAACTACGCAACTGAGGGCTCGTATGATTTTGACTGGAAATCGACGGTGTGGCGTAGGTTGATCGACGTCAACCACTTCATGTTTTTTGTTGTTTTGTCAGAACAAGTCTGACAATTTTAAAAAAATCGTTTTTTTTTGTTCTCAAAAGATGGAAAGAGGGGATAGAATTAGGTTCGTTCTAGTTGGCCACAATGCGCCATGCACGCGACCTGTGCTCTAGGTTATGCGCTTGCTTTGCTGATATACTGGATTGCTAAGTGGTTGGTAGCTCCTGTTTTCTACCCTTTCGGATAACTCTATCCTCAGTTAGTCAACTGCGGATGACGCATCTGTTCATTGGGCGATTAGCATATTCAAAGCTCCTGTCGCATAAAGCTTGCTAGCGAGCCCTGAACTTCATTGTAGGACGGTGATGAATTCTCCGAAACTGGCAGGCGAAACTTGAGGTAGGGATAGCAAGGAGCGGATTTCGGAATTTCCAGGAGGTCCTATCTGAGACTTTTTCTTTTATCACGATGAAATATTCCGTTGGTTTTTTGAAAATAAAAGGATAAAGGATAAAGTTTTTGGCGTTAATCAATCCCTTCTGTGGGATGCGCCGCACATTCTAGTTCCATTCAGAATCGTGATGGCTGGTGAATGTGATGTGGCCTATACAATGACTTGCGGTGGCCAGCCGATGTACAAGTCAGTGCTTTTATCATCCCAGACGAGTCTGGTACCAATTTACCGACCCCGGAGGGATGGAAGGCTTGGTTGGCCTGGGCGGGCGTCGATGCGGGATTTGATCCCCGCACCATGAGAGTGGGGTGCGCGCCACCTGTCACTACACCACCTCCGCCCCCTTTTGAAAATATTAAATTCTAAATAATGTTGGGTCATGACTGAGTACTTGGTTTTAATTTTGTGCGCTTTTAACTTAGAAACGAAAGAATAATCAGGGAGGATTTTCTCGGGGGAAGGGGGGGGGGGCGGTCTTGTAACAAAGAGGCAGTTTGATTTCCGTTTTGCACGATTCAAGTTTCAGCTTTGCAAAAAGAGTTAGTTGATTTCCATTTTTCACCATTCGTTACCGTCTTCCACCAATCATTCACTAATTTTACGGGCATCATAAAAAAAAGTCATTTACAATGCTCAAAATTGAAGCTCGTTGTAAAAAATGAAGCTCAAGTCATGCATGAACAGTCGTGATTTCAGAATATTTATGAATTTGGACCAAAACTCGATCTTCTCTTAGTGTTCTTCTGTGCTATGGGATGTTCCATATTCTTTCGAAGCGCTGGAATCCTCCATGGGAACGGAACGCTTTATGCTGTAGCAAATTCCAGATGGTCCTCTGCATAGTCCTGAAATGTTATGTAACAGTAATTCTTTTTGAAAAAGAAGATGAGAAAGTGCTACTGGAAGCAGGTAGGAACACTTGAACTGAGTAGCCGCTTCACGCGAATCGCGTCACCGCACGCTTCTCGCTACTTGCAACTGCGAGCTGCGGCAATCTGGCCCAAACCGGGTGTCCTGACCCTTCACGCGGGAGGAGGGTGGACATTGCTGAATGCTAAGTAGTAATATGCACATGTCTTTATATGTGCGAAGGTGTGACTGCTGGATATTGCCTAAGGGTAGAGTGCAGCAGATCCAGGGTGACGGAAACGATTTCCTGTGACTCGAATTCGGTTGAGTTCCCGCAGCTCGCGGTGGTGGCGCCCCTCGGGGGCTGCTGCCACAGCGGGAGCAGCAAGCATTCAGGATTGCAGAATGGTTTAGTCACCCCAAAGCTCCTTTTACGCAGAAACCCACATCTCTTCCTCACATATAAAGCTCTGACGCAGGGATAGAATTATAAGCCTTACTGCTTTTGAGTTAAACCTTGCTCTCCATGGCTGTAGAGGATCATAGTCGGCTGCGTTCGTTGCCACTAACTCAACTCCCAATGATATGCCCCTCACCCGATCCTCGTAGCACCTAGCGAAAACGAAAATTCAAAGCAAAGCCGTTCAAAACCTCCTGTAGGCGGTGTGCATTCTCTGCACGGATCTCCGGCAAGGGCACAAGTGACGAGGAGAGCCAGAAGAAGAAGAGAACGTAGAGCGAAAGCGAACATCTTTGGGGTTGCCACGATCAACGCTGCAGCGCCTTTATAGACGCCGTCCTGCTCTGTTCACGAATGTGAATTCATAGAATGGCACATGGAACCATAAAACTGATTGTTAATGTACAAATTTTTCTTGGATTAGGTAATTCCAATTTCAATATGTCATAGGGCAATAATTCGATATTGCACGCAATATCCGACATATGGCATCGTTACATTAAGAAATACCCCCGTGGTGTCAAGGCAGAGCATTGGACGGTCACAATAGTTTAATAGTTTCACAAAACATTTCGTGAATATGTGTGGATATAGCGACAAAGTTGGTGGCGATGGCAATGATTGACGCCGTTTCTCCTCAAATGAACTATGAACAGTGGGCTTGAGCCATCATCTCTCCTCCCTCATGGAAACCGAATGGGTAAGCAGAAACTGGTTGTAAGAGTCCAAATTCGTGAACAGAGCAGGACGGCGTCTATAAAGGCGCTGCAGCGTTGATCGTGGCAATCCCAAAGATGTTCGCTATCGCTCTACGTTCTCTTCTTCTTCTGGCTCTCCTCGTCACTTGTGCCCTAGCCGGGGATCCATGCAAAGAATGCACACCGCCTACAGGAGGTTTTGAATAATTTTTGCTTTGTATCTCCGTTTTTGCTAAGTGCTACGAGGATTGGGTAAGGGGCATATCATCGAGAGCTGAGTTAGTGGCAACAAACGCAGTCTACTGTGCTCCTCTACAGCCATGGAAAGCAAAGTTTTACTGAAAGGCAGTAAGGTCTATAGATTTATCCCTGCGTCGAAGTTTTATATGTTAGGAAGAGGTGTGGGTTTCTGCGTAAAAAGAGCTTTGAGGTGACTGAACCATTTCTGCAATCCCGAATGCCTGCTGCTCCCGCTGTGGCAGCAGCAGGGCACTCCGGGAGTCGAGGATTCCTCGACGGGGGGGGGTCGCACTCGACCGGACAGGAGGGGGGGGGTCGCATCTGTAGCTAAGCGATTATTTTATGGGAATTTCCTCTAGCCCATCGTACAGTCGATATCTGTCTCTCATACACGAAAAGAGCCACACAAGAACGATTATTCAGGACGATCACCCATTTCCCTCCGTCAAATAAAATGTCTGTGGTGCAGTGCCGTTGCTCTAGCCGTCTGGGGCTCTCCTAGATTTGCCTAAGCCTTTCATAGGAGGAGCATGTCCTCTAGCCGTCTGGGACTCTCCCAAATTACATTCTCTTTGATGTCAGAGAAACGGGTGACTGTCCCGAATAATCGCTCTTGTTGACAAGGCTCCTCCCCTGAAAGGCTTAGGCAAATCTAGGAGAGCCCCAGACGGCTAGAGCAACGGCACTGCAGTACAGACATTTTATTTGACGGCGGGAAATGGGTGATCGTCCTGAATAATCGTTCTTGTAAGAGCCACCGCTACCTCGCTGGCTGATTGGCAAATGGGTGTGGGCCATCTTGAAAGGTGGCCGCCATCATTCATGGGTTCGTTACGCGTTCAGCACTCACCATTGCGCTGCCATGATGACACACACCCATCGTTAAGGAAGGGCCTATGTACTTGCAGATAGAACCAAGATACCCATATTACCGTAAACTATACGTTTATGTTAATGCATTGCTACAATAGAGTTCATTGATGCGTGCAAGAACGACATGTCGGTATCCATTTAGGAAAAGAAAAATACATTTTTATTTTAGGCTACACCAGTCATACTCTGAACGGCGTTTAATGGAGACAAGCAGTCCAGCTAAGCATGCCTGTTGTTCACGTATTTGAGTTGTTATAATTTGTTGCAGTGGTGCATGTAAATGATTGTACAAATAAAAATTAAAGCCCTATGGAATGTCTCTATCAATATTATGATCATCACGAAGAGCACCAGAAGAAAAGACCATTGCTTTCGCTGTTTCATGATCCTCTTTTGATAGTCTTATGACGTGTGCATCTGGTCTGCTATTGAGCTTTTGCAAGATCATAGAGTGCTGGGCAGATAGCTTCACCAGATCTTGTGCAGCACCTGAAATCCTGCGCTTCAACTATCATTGAAGAGGCATGAACTGGAAAAAAGATACCTGAAATAATTGACTCTTCAACATGCTTCATGAAGCTGTCGGAACTTTTAAACGTTGATGGCATGTGAGGCGAAAGTCCTAAACCAGGGAGTGGGTTGAGCCACTGCTTAGCCAGAGTTTTGGGCGTAACGAAGGAAGGCGGCGAAGTTGACAACAAAGTATTCATTCTCTGAAGAGGAAGCATACTGCTCCTTTCCTCAGAGGGAACGAAGACAACGAAATTTTTGATCCTGCTCGAGAGCCACCGCTGGCTTGATGGCGACACTGGAATCTTTTCCGCGTTGTAAGTAGGATGACTGCTTTCAGAAGTTTTGACAAAGCTGAATTTGCTTACGAAGTAGTTGCGGTCTTCGTTGGTTCTGAGATAAACAAGGAGAAAAATTGTCTGAAAGCCTCGCTCGTTGCTAGATGGCTGTGACAACTTGCTGAAGAAACGGGTTATACTTTTATCGCACGGTTGCACACCTGGCCTGTTGCAGTTAGGCCAATTCACAAAACGTGAACACTTTGCCGTTTTCTGGTTAATGTCGTGAAATGTAAAGTCCATACGTATAGTTCCATCTTTTGAACTTCCCACAACGAAGAACTCCTCCAAGCTGTGTCTGGAATCCCGTGACCATCTCTGGTTATTGAAGTCCACGAAACTTATCAAAGCAAAGTCATCGGGCTTGCCAGCTTGAAAATTAGACATTGTAACAAAACTACTAGTTAGTCGACAGAGAATGGTATCTCACCCAAATTGACTTAGTTTCCAGGACAAGTATTCCATAATCGTTGAGGTTCAGATTTCGAGAAGCGTCGTTGTCGCTGCACCCTTGACTGAGGGAAAGCTCTAGAAATTGTGTGGAGGCAATGGTGGCGAAGCCGAGCGATGATATCTCGTTGAAAACAGGAAAGCATTCCTCAGCAGAGATCACATGGACAACAAGTCCAAGGAAAATGACTATGGTGCGTAGACGAAAATGACCATTCTTTGTAGCAATTTCCAAGCACTTGTACAATTCTTTGCAAAAGGATCTGCAAATGAAGTGAGTTAATAAGTTGATGGATAAGGCAGTAACTTATGGCATCAACATAAGTTGGTTTCACTAGATGTCTTTATCAAGTTAACAAAGACCAAAGAGAAAGAAAGCAAGTAAGAATACGGCCACACTGAGCATATGACAGAGCGAGCCCTTTTATATGAGGGAATGGCGGCTATCGACTATAAAGTGCAGGGACAATGCAGCGCTGCGCTGTTCATGCACTTTGTCATCGGCGAAAAAAAGGCGGAAAGTGGAGAGGAGAACGATACTGTGTTCACAGGAAGTGCACTTATGTATTCGCTGTTCACTAGAACATTGAACATTCAAAGAGTATTCACTGATCACTCGCACCGTGAACACCCTTTCAATGTTATCTGCAACTCGTAGCAGGAGCCCAGTGCATGGCGGATCCCTTAAGCGAAGCCACAAGTGTATGTCCTATCTGATGGCCACACGAGATCATCTTACTAGGCCAACCACCCTTCTAGTTACATCTACTGACCTTCTAATCACATCTACGGCGAAAGTAGGAGGCATGGCGCATACCCAGAGCAAGGACGGAGAACGCTAAGGTGTTTGTTTTACTGCACTGCTACCAGCAAAATTGTTTAGAAAGTATGAGGCTGCTTTTGAGGTGGTTTTGAACGCTCTCTGTGCGACGCTGTCACGCTCTTGATGGCAAAAAAATTTTCCTCGACATTTCCTCGACTCACGTTTCTCAAGAACTAAGCAACGTACAAAGGAGTTTGAGGGCGCGTTGGAAAGAGCAAAGTCTCTAGTTTCAGAAAAACAACTGGGGTTGCAAAAAATGCAGCACAAAAAAAGTTATAACTGTTAGAAGCCAAAAAACCCGCATGCAATTTTCATTTTCCTCGACTAATCCTCGACTCGCATTCCTCTCTCATTTCTGAACATTTGAAGCAACTAAAGTAGTCATTAAAAAGAGCAAACCTAGCTCTTTCTAAAAAACACCTGAAGTCCCAAATCATAGAATATGAGGAAAGTTATGGTCGTTCAAACAAGGTCTACTTTCGCGATTTTCAGCCATTTTTGTCGATTAGCGCGCTCCAGGTTCGCACGCCGCGACGCAACCGCAGCGCTTCGAATGTTACCGCGAATTTCAAGTTTTTGAATTTCTAATAGGTATTTTTCATGTTTTTCTCTGTTATGTTCTATGTTTTTTATGTTTTTATGTTCATGTTTCGTTGTGCTTTATGTTTAAATCTGTTTAATGTTTGTTTATATGTGTTTTTTTTCAGGTGTCGTCAATACTCGGGGCCGCCGTTCATCGCATCGAAGTATGTTGCATTTCTTTCAGAATTAGTCATGTATTTTGACCATTTATCGTAACTATTCGTATACTTCCTATCATGCTCTATTTTTGAACGTGATTAATGTTTGTTTATATGTGTTTTTTTCAGGTGTCGTCAATACTCGAGGCCGCCGTTCATCGCATCGAAGTATGTTGCATTTCTTTCAGAATTAGCCATGTATTTTGACTATTTATCGTAACTATTCTTCATAGTTCCTATCATACTCTATTTTTGAATGTGTTTAATGTTTGTTTATATTTTTTTGGGCTTCCTTCATGTGATTCTATTACATGTTTCCTTATCTGAAGCTTTCAGATGCCATCGTTTCACCGGGACGTCGTGATGTATTGCAAGGATTTTTGTTCCGTAGTCTGCGCTACTACTGAGTCAGCATTGGAGATCGGAGATCGTCATATACGTGTCACTACTACTGAAACGCAGATTGAGCTTCGTTCGAAAAGCTCTCCCACAGTGATTCGTAATTGTAAGTTTCTTCTGCTTGTGCTCGTGTCATTTTGCTTATAATATTTTTTTTTCAGTCGTTCTGCATACATGTATTCATGACGTATACATGTGTCAGGAGGGACCAGAGCAGAAGCGGAGCACGGATAAACGAGCACGCAATTACTGATGGAGGAGGGATCATTCCAGATACTGTTGGAATAGGGAGCAATGCACTCCCTAATGAATCTTACCATACCTGTCCGATATGAGGGTGTATTTTGAAGATTTTGATGATGGTTTGATGATGATTTGTAATGTTGAATTGATTTGTTCATTGATTGAATGAAGATATATTTCTCTTTCCAGATATATGAAAAATTTGAATGAAGATTGAATGAAGATATATTTGTAACATTTATTTACAAAAGACAATACAAGTACATGAATATAACGGTTGAGTTGCAAGTGTTCCGATTCTAGAGGCCGGCACTGAATCGGGTCACCGCGAATCGGTGATTTGTCGGAATGGTGGCGTATCCTTTGCCATCTGGGCTCCCCCAGATTTGCCTGAGCCTTATTAGGGGAGGAGTTTTGGCTTTGGTTACCTGTCTTTACCTGATTACAATCCGCCGCGGAACCTGACCTGGCCTCTCCAGTCGGAACACTTGCACTCCACCCGAATATAACAGACATGCATGATGAATTGCATCTCGGTGCTCTAGAAGACAGAAAGGGGGGGGGTCGCATTTGAGGACCCGAAGAGGGGGGGTCGCATTGAAGCGGCCATTTTCCTCGACACCTGGGAGTGCCCTGGGCAGCAGCCCCCGAAGGGCGCCACCGCCGCCCGGAAACTTAAAGACACCAGGAGGGGGTAATTTTGGCTTACTGTAGAACAGACGTAGTGTGGACGAGTTTGAGTGGCCGCCATTGCACAAACTCGCCAATTTGACGCCTTGGCATGGTGCCAAAAGAAGATGGTTCTATTATAGATTTGTTTTTTCCTTTTGGTTTTTACTTTGTTCTTTCTTATATTCTTTCTAGATGTACTTATGGGTCAGATAAAGTCGGGAGGGGGGGGGGTTCTTTCTTATATTCTTTCTAGATGTACTTATGGGTCAGATAAGGTCGGGAGGGGGGGGGGGGGGGAGACGCGAAATTTCCACCCACGTCAAAGCTTCTTTCCCTTCCTAGGGTTAGGCTAAAGCAGATGAGACCTATGCTTTGACAGATGCTTTTTAATGTGGAAGGAGGGGGTATCAATTTTGACCTAAGCCTAGTAAGGGAAAGGAGCTTCGAGTCCACACAAAGTTGCGTCTCCCCCCGACTTTATTTGACCCTTCTGAGATTTTCAGGTATAGAAATGCACAATTAAGAAGATCCATAAGTAAACAAGTAAAATATGTCACTAGAAAACAGTCTGAAGAGGAAATAATTCAAAAATAAGGTTACATCAGGCCGAAGACAAGCTTTAAAATGAACGAAGCGTGGCTCGGCCATGGAAGCTTGCAGTTCGGACGGAAGCGCGCCGTGGGGGCAAATAGCGCCCTATGGCGCGTTTTTCAACGCCGGTTTCGTTACACATTGTATCTACCAAACCCATATGTTTGTTTTCAGACGCCATTGTTTTTGTAAACGTTATTCCGCCCTTGCCCCCCTCCCGGTGCCTTTAACCGAATTTGAGTCGCAAGGGAATCGTTTTCGTCACCCTGGATGCTGCACTCTACCTTAGGCAATATCCAGCAGTCACACCCTCACTCATAATAAAGACGTGCATATTACTACTAAGCATTCAGCAATGTCCACCCTCTCCCGGCGTAAAAGGTCAGGACACCCGGTTGGAGCCACATTGCCGCAGCTCGCAGTTGCAAGTAGCGATGCACATGAAGCGTGCGGTGACGCGATTCGCGTGAAGCGGCTACTCAGTCCAAGTGTTGCGGCCTGCCTCCAGTAGCACCTTCTTCTCTTGTTTTTTTATCAAAAAGAATTACTATTACATAGCATTTCAGGAATATGCAGAGGACCATCTGGAATTTGCTACAGCATAAAGCGTTCCGTTCCCATGGAGGATTCTAGCGCTTCGATAGAGTATGGAACATCCCATGGCACAGAAGAATAACCAAGAGAAGATCGAGTTTTGGTCCAAGTTTATAAATATTCTGAAATCACAACTGTTCATGCATGACTTGAGCTTCATTTTGAACAAGCTTCAATTTTCAGCAGTGTAGGTGTCTTTCTGATGATGCCCGTAAAAGCGATTGTTTGGTGGAAGACGGTAACGAATGTGCTCTTAAGGCACGAAATCATGATTCTAGTGCGTGGGTAAAGAATCAGACCCCCAATGAACAGGACTAGGATGGAATGATTATTCAGGGAGTGAGTGCACGTGTCTAATACACAGATGTGTAGAGATTGGAACATGTACAGTCCATTTCGGAGCGCCTGATAGGGCGTGGCCTATAGACCTGGGTGAGTGGCGAGAGTGAGAGTACGTGGGAGAGTGAGAGTGTGTGGCGGGTTGAGGGAGTTTGATACACGTTCACCCATGTCCGTAATCCACTATCAAGCGCTCCGAAATGGACTGTACATGTACATGTACGTGCTACCCAAACCATGGTCAACGGACTGCGCATGGCGCATGTAGTGGTGAAAGGGCCAAGCCATGTAAGGTTTAAGAAACTCCTCCAATCCGGACTTCCCCTACCAGCGGTAGACATCCGAAGATTCCCAGCGATGCGACCCCGGGAGAAAACTTGTGCAAGGCGAGAATAGCGAGGAATGGAAGCAAAGTGAGGTCTAATGTCGAGAAATTTTTTTGGGGAGTATGACCCCTACCCTTCCGAAACCATGTGTTCCTATACTCAAAGAGTCCCCCCTCCCTAAAGAAGGTCATCAACCTATGATCATAGCGTTGTTACCTGAAACTAGAAATAGACTTGGAGTGGTTATTGATGACATTTTTTCAAACCAGTTGGCGGGCGCACACTACTGCGCGATTCATGGCGATGATATGCAAAATGGGTTTGATGGCACGACCACAGTTCTGTATGGAAATGAGTGGAAATTTTCTTTCCTCTACTCTCAGCTGAGCTATTGAATTGGTAAAAAAAGCAGAAAAAAAGCAAAAAGCGAAAAAGAAGACGTGATAAAAAAGCGTTTCGGTACCGATGTACTTCAGTCGCTTTGCATCAAACCCATCTTGTACGTCATCGACATGAATAGCGCGCAGCAGTGTGCGCCAGCCAGCAGGTAAAGTACATATTCAAAATAAGTATGTAGGCAACATTGCATGATGTACTAGTTTGTAGTGATGCCAATATCTGTTTCAGATCGGAACGGTTCTATCATATTCCTTAGAAACCAGGTTTCTTTCCCAGGGAACATATATCATTCCTATCGGAAGATAACGCCTCGTTGCTGCACTAAAACTGGAACCTACGCGAGGTTTTTGGAAGTTTACACGGAAAATTGCCTTTCTTCCAAGCTAACAGCTTCACAAGATGTTCTGCAATCCGGAACTTTTCTATCTGTGATGTTTCTTTCACAGTATTGTGACGAGAAACGTCTCGATCCACAGGAATTATCGGTAGATAGAAGTTCGAGTTATGAGTATACAAAACGATGCTGGAACAGAGATGATTCAATAGCTACTGTCTGCGAAAACAACCAGGTGTGCGCTTTTACGCCAGTTTTTCGCACCGCGGCAACTGGCGCCCGACGCGATGCGCGTGAGCTATGAACGGCGCTGCAGTTGGGTCCTGAAGCGATTGAATGGTGATACTAGTGGGGTCGTATGTAATCGCTATGTAATCGCATTAGGACACAACTACAGCGATGCCACTAGAGCGGTGCGAAATTTTGACGTAAGGGTACTGTCATAACAACCCGGCTTGAGCCAGCCGGAAACGCTACAGAAGGCATTTCATACAGATCTCATTGAGAAGGGGTAAAGCACGCGCAGAGAAACTGTACCCTCACTCTTTACCCAGTCCCTTGTTCTACGTAAGTGAAGCCTTCACTTTTTCCATGCGACCTCCATTGGATGAAACAATTCAGTTCCAACCAGTCGGCACCTTCCCACGGTCGACAGCAGTACCCATACGTCCCCTGTCTGTCGAGTTGCGAGATTGTACATCATCGACATGTAGGTTGCATCATTACGACCCTTTATCACCCACTATGTCTTCCCGTTCAGAATACATCAATAAATGGCGAGAGGGTTACCAACTCTTAAGGAACCATCCACGTTTCAAAATGCCAAAACGCTACCTTCTATAAGTTTAGCCCAACTCGGGCAGCCATACCCGAAAGGCATTACTTCACGAGTATACTTTCATACGATTCCGCCCCAGCGTAAGAATAAGACAGGATATGTGGTTGAGACAAAAAACGACAAGCGCTGCCCATTTCACGCTAAATCCCAGCCATCAACGAACTAGTACTTTCGCGTACTGCATTTCATTTTTCTCGAATTCCACTGCATCTGTCGTTTTTACGCGTAAGTTTCCTTTTGAAAGTCTGAAAATAAAGAGGAGCATTTTGGTGGGCAATCCGTCTTGTTTATTGCAGTTCCACTGCACACCAGTCAATATTTCTCTACAAAAAACTTGAACAAAGTCTCCTTTCAGTCATAATTCATCTCAGCCTACCCGATACTAGCAATAAGAAGTGCTCCAACTAAAAGACGCTGCAATTTTGAAAGCTCAGTTGCTTTAGAATCAAATACGATGAGAAGGCAAAAGGCGATGCTATTCCAAAGGCACCGGAAATGTGATTAAAACTGGGCACGAACTCCTTGTGAACAATCGCGTCGCGGCGAATGCCGCAACCTGAATTTTCTGTCCTAATGGCATACACCCACAGCAAGCTAACTTCAGCACCATGCAAGCACCTACCATAACATTGGAAGGCGTAAACTTCGGCGTTAGTGAAGGTGCACTCACACGGTCACACTGGACTTGATGCCGAATCAACTAGTCTATGTCCACTGAGGTGGGAGTCGTCATGTGAGAGGGACAGCTGTTATAAGGATCAAGTATCTATCAGGAAACGCAATAAAACGTATAATTTTTCTCTCGGGTGCATCTTTTTTACTATCATAATCAAAGCCTTTGTGTATTAAGCGGCTCAATTAGAAGCACACTAACAGAGACGCTTATCTCTCTGACAATGAAAAGTGTCAATGTCATGCGGTTTCTGACTGCTTTTCTAGTGAGCTTTACCCTCAATTTGATTCTGAATCCTAATGTAAGGTACTATACTCTGTGAGTTCTAAGATCAAATGACACTGTGAACGGTGAGACCAGGCGTAGAAGTCATAACCAGTACGGTTCTATCCTGATGTCCAGATCATTACCCAAATGGAATTCAGGTAATGATCTGGACATCAGGGAGAACCGTTGTGGTTATGGAAATGGAATTCCAATCCATCTCTTTTGCAATGATTCGGGAGAATGAAACAGCCTATGTAACCATCATACTAACTTCTACTAATTCGTCGACGCATACATTCAAAACGATACATGTAGCTAATTTTGGAGTAGGGATAGGAATTCACAGTGGCCGGCGTTCGCTACATTTTTTTCATCAAGGTCTCAAGAAAAAAAGCTCCCTATTCGCTAAGGTTTAGGTGAAATACGCTTTAGTGTGCTTATAAATGATTCTAAGATAGTGTGGGGTAAGACTGCGCGAAAATGACTGCCTTCCCAACTACATCAGTACGCAATGCAATCCCAAGTATTGCCACGTCCATACTTTGACACCGGTGCCGCTGACGGCACCGGCAAAACCGTGTGCTTGCTGCCGACCATGGCGACGTGCACATGATTTGCCACCGTCACCGCCGCTGCCAACATCAAATTGCCGCCATCACTACAGGTGCCAGCGCCGGTGCGCAAAGTATGAATGGAGCTTCACTCCTCAACTTGAAGTCACATTACTCCTCATCCTCTTTTCACTGTTATAAATGTCATTCTTAAGCGATTCTCGTCGAGCGCCAAATGGCCAAACATTTCCGAAGTGCACCCTTTATCAAACCAGATACATTTTTCGAACTATGAAGCGTATTTGGTTCCAACAGTCAATTATCACAAGAAAAGTTTGCAGAAAATGGAACACAAATAAGGAACCCGCAGCCGTGTGAAAAAGGAGATATCAATTCAGCTTCAATGAGAATCCTCTGAATTGAACTGGTTACACACTTGGCGGCGACGTGATGGCTCATTTACTCATTTGTTCCTTCCTCTGTTCATAGCGGTCACCACATCACAAGGATGTCATGACTAGCGATTTCCAATGGGCGGGCTCCTACCAGCTTTTTCGGCGTCAAGTCCAGTGCTAGTTCGTAGCGCTTCACTACTAACACCGAATCTTACGCCCTTTAGGGTTACGATGGATTTTGCTTGGTACTTTGAGCCCGTATTTTACGGCGTGTGTGCTCTCGTGCAACAGAATGATAAAAGGAAAGGGAAGAGTGCTCTGAAGACTCTCCGAAAATCGCTTTGTAAACGACTCCCCTCCCCCCACCTCCGCACAAGAACGCATTAATTCCACTATACGTAGGACACCTATATACTTGTAGTCGAATTTGCAATTTTGGAATTGTGTGTATGGATTGCTGACCTGTTAGAGAATGCCATCGAGGGCACTTCACAACACGTACAATGAGGCATGATCATAGCGCTCAAAAAGTAGTTTCAGGTCGAGGTGACTCATCCGTAAAGAAAGAGACCAATGTGGTCTTTTCGAACATCGAAAATGCTACCATTGCTCTGTGAGTGAACGCGAGTTCGCGACGAAGAACTTGTGTAGGGGATGACGAGCAGACAAAAATAAAAAAGACAACAGACACCAAGCACGTGCACTTCACCTGAAATTCAGGGAGGAGACAGTATTGGTGGGCGTGGTCTATCGAACGCCACTAAAGTATAGCATCGTTGTCAGGAATATTTCACAGTACTAACAAAACTAATCAGAGAAAATGAAGAAGACTGAACCGCACAGCTACCTATGCCAACCCCTTTGACACGAACTCTGCTCGATGACAGTGCTGCGATCGAGTACGACGATACATAAATCAAAAATAATAAACCCAAAAAACCATCCGTAACGAGGCTAAATGACAGCCAACGACCCACCACACCACGACTTTTTCCTACACAATTTCTTTCAGACTTTCGTACATTCTACGACCATCACAAACCGGATAAATTACAAATGGTCGAACGGCGAACACGTGTGAGGAACTATGAAATAAATTTTTTGCTTCAGTTAAGATAACGACTACATAGCATTAAATTACTCTGCAACAATACAATCCGACAACATGTACTGAAATATGAACCCCCCCCCCCACTTTTTTTGACCTCTACAGTACAAGTTGTTAGGGTAAAACAAGGGGCGATTCGATCCCTGGGGTGTACATTCATATGTCAGGATCTCGCACCACGGCATGTCGCAAGTGAAGCAATGCAGACGAGCTAGAGGCTCCATATTGTTGAGTCCCGAAGCGATTGCAAGTCAACTGCGTATCGCGCCCCTGGCATTACCGTGTAATCGTTCTAAAACCCAACTACCGCGACGCGCATAGCTCGCACACACTGCGTCGCATGCCGCTCGTCGTCGTGCGAAATCCTGACATAAGGGTACACACCTCGGTCCCCGTAGATGGCGGCGGTCGCAGAGGCGGCTAATTTCCACGACACCTGGTAGTGCCTTGATGGTTTACCCTTTCAAAAATCGCAGATGCACATGGAATGCTCTGCTTGGTCAGTGAACTAAGGTGGTCAACAGACGAAGAAATTTTTAATTCTCCATGAAAGGTTCCATACTAGACCCTGGAAGAACTAAGGGGTTAGTGTACCCAGGAATAGGGTCAAGCAAAGGTCGTAAACTTCAAGTAGATTTCATCGACGACCACCTCCTCCAGAGGGGTTCACTTTTGGACTTATGAAGTGGTCCATCGATTGACGACCTTTTTGTGAGACACCTTAAGAATAGGAGCAGGCAGCGTCATATTTTTCAGAAATTTTCCATTACGTTAGTTTTTACACTGTTTGGCACTCATCTTGAAGACCACACAAGACGCGGTGCCCCCTTTTGTCACTACAGCAGTTTCTTAATGGATCTGTAGGATTGCCAATGACAAGGTGCCGGTCCATCTATGACCAGACCAGTGTTTTATACAAGAAAATCGGTCCTTGGGCCAAAATCTCTTCACGCTATAATTATGGTATGTGATTTTCAATATAGGTCCACTGGGAAGAATCAACTTGATCATTTTTGTCTCTCGACAACTCATACGAATATACGTAAACAAGCAACATATCTACCCTCATTATGTCATATCAGAAAACGAGAAAAAGTAGAAATTTCGGCACTATTCCACTATCACTACCCCAGATACGGCGAGTTGGTCAAAAAAATAATTTTCGCTGAAACTTTGCCCAGGGGGGTTATTTGGGGTGCTGATCACGAATATGACATCCGTTTTTCGTGTTTGCGCCAATTTGGTGCAATTGCTCCATGTTGGTGCAACAACTCGTTTTCACCAAAATCGCTGAAACTTTGCCCGGGGGTTATTTGGTGTGCTGATCACGGATATGACATTGGTTTTCAGTGCGAGCGCCGTTTTTCAGCGCCTTTCAAGATTGCGCCAGTCATGTTCATTTCTGTTACAGTGCTTATATAACTGGAGAGCGTCATATTTCCGCTATCATCTTTCATTTGATACTATCCTACAGTCATCATTGCACACTCAAGTGTATATGTTCGTCTAAGCCTTGAAAGGGATGAAAAGGTTTCCTTCTTCCTCAAGGCTTAGGCAAAACTTGCGGGAACAGTGTGGTGCCCCCACTATATTTGCACTGCAATGGAACTAAACGACGTTAGCGCCTCAAACGGATGTCATATTTACGATCAGCACCCTAAATAACCCCCCTGGGCGAAGTTTCAGCGATTTTGGTGAAAGCGAGTTGTTGCACCAACATGGTGCAATTGCACCAAATTGGCGCAAACACCAGAAACGGATGTCATATTCGTGATCAGCACACCAAATAACCCCCTGGGCAAAGTTTCAGCGAAAATTATTTTATTGACCAACTCGCTGTATCTGGGGTAGTGATAGTGGAATAGTGCCGAAATTTCAATAAATATCCTACTATATATAATTCGCTTAGTATGTCTGTGTGTGTGTGTGTGTGTGTCTGTGTGTGTGTGTGTGTGTTTGTCCGTCTGTCACGAAATTCATATCTCGCGTCGCAGCAAAGCTGGGACGCTGAATTTTACAAGTGATATAGGGGGTGCCAAGTGAATCTCAGCGGTGGTGGACCGAAAGTGATAGCAGCTGATAAGGGCTGATAAGGAGCCTCGGAAGGCAAATGGCACCAAACCCGTTTCGCCTTTCGGGTTGATCTTAAAGCGCTGACACCCATAGCTGTTTTGCGAGATGGGACGGGGACATTAATGGTGGATGACCAGCATTGATAACGGTTGATAAGATTCGATAAGGAGCGTAAAAAGGCTAGAGTCGTCAAATTCGTTTCGCTTTTCGCGTTGCTCCAAGAGCGCTGACACTCATGGGAGTTTAGCAGGGTGGGTCAGGGACATTAATGGTGGGTGATGGGTGGGTCAGGGACATTAATGGTGGGTGATCCAAGTTGATAATGGTTGATGAGATTTGATAATGAGCACGGGATGGCAAATGTCGTCGAATTCGTTTTGCCTTTCGCGTTGATCCAAGAGCGCTGACATTTATAAGTGTTTTGCGGGATGGGGCAGGAACATTAATGGTGGGTGCCCCGCACTGATAATGGTTGATAAGATTCGATAAGGGGCGTAAGAAGGCTAGAGTCGTCAAATTCGTTTCGCCTTTCGCGTTGATCCAGGAGCGCTGACACTCATGGGTGTTTAGCAGGGTGGGACGGGGACATTAATAGTGGGTGATCCAAACTGATAATGGTTGATAAGCTTCGATTAGGAGCGTGAGAAAGGGAAATGTCACCGAGGCCGGCTTGCTTTTACGGCTAACAGTGGAATGTTCATATCGCAGGTATTGTAGGGTACGGGTACTGTTGGGTACAGGAGCCTCAGTGAAACTGATAACGGCTTACAGTGACTGATAAGAACCGTTAAGAATTGGATGGGATTAAATCCTTGCTAACATTGTACGACCGCTTTAGCTATAGCGTCTGATGCGCGGTGGCATCGGATGAACATATTTTGTTTATGTTCTGATATCACTGACCGATGTATCGACCGCTGAATGCCTGGCGTTCCAAAAAATGGTGCGTTTCTCTTGATAATGCGATCTCCATGATAATCGTGATACAACCTATATTTGTGATAGCAAAGCAAGCGGTTCACTCGGAATCATTTTCTAATGCGTTACTTGCAGCAACACTGGGTATCGACCGCTAGACTATGTGAAATTTCAAGTAGTGAATCGTGTTTACGAAAACGATGAACATCGATAAGCGGGATATGGCCTACCATCAATGTGTACGAATTAGATTCTCAGCAAATGATCTATTTGTTACCAATCGATGCAATCGAGTACAAAACTATCGATTTCCAAACTACTCAAATTTCCAATGATGACCAGTTGGCTGGCGCACACTACTGCGCGCGATTCATGTGGATTACGTGCAAAATGGGTTCCATGCAAAACGATTGGAGTATACCGATTCAAAATGCTTTTTTATCACGCCATCTTCTCTGCTTTTTTGCAATTCAATAGCTCAGCTGGGGAGCAAGCAGAGGGAAGGAAATCTCCGCTCCGCTGTGGTCGGGCAAGACACACCCATTTTGCACAACATCGCCATGAATCGCGCAGTAATCTGCGCCAGCCAACTGGTTGAAAAATAAGCAGGCAAACAGAAACGCTGCCATATCCGCAAATAGTGGTGCAAAGAATAGCGCCGTCCCTACGGAACGAGAAATTGTACACGAATATAAAACTACAAGGTCATACACGGAGGAAAGGTTTCGTCATCCTACTCTATATAATTCGCTTAGTATGTCTGCGCGCGTGTGTGTGTGTGTGTCCGTCTGTCTGTCACGAAATTCATATCTCGCGTTGCAGGAAAGCTGGAACGCTGAATTTTACAAATGATATAGGGGGTGGTAAGGGGACCCAGGCGGTGGTGGACCGGAAGTGATAGCAGCTGATACGCGCTGATAAGGAGCCTTTAAAGGCGAATGTCACCAAAGTCGTTTCGCTTTTCGGGTTGATCGTAGAGCGCTGTCACTTATTGGTGTTTTGTGGGATGGGGCGGGGACATTAATAGTGGGTGAGCCAACTTGATAACAGTTGATAAGATACGATAAGGAGCGTGAAATGGCTAGAGTCGTCAAATCCGTTACGCTTTTCGCATTGATCCTGGAGCACTAAAACTCATAGGTGTTGAGCAGGGTGGACCACGGACTTTAATGGTGGGTGGTCCAAATTGATAATGTTGATAAGATATGATAAGAAACATGAGAAGGCAAATGTCGTCAAATTCGTTTCACCTTTCGGGTTGATCCCAGAGCGCCGATATCCATAGGTGTCCTGAGTCTCGTGACAGGGACATTAATGGTGGTTGACCCGCACTGATAACGGTTGATAAGATTCGATAAGGAGCGTAAAGAGGCTGGAGTCGTCGAATCCGTTTCGTCTTTCGCGTTGACCCTACATCGCTGACACTCATAGGTGTTTTACGGGATGGGACGGGGACATTAATAGTGGGTGAGACAGCTCGATAACGGTTGATAAGATACGATAAGGAGTGAAATGGCAAATGCCGTCAAATTCGTTTCGCGTTTTGCGTCGATCCAAGAGCGCTTACATTCATAGGTGTTTAGCAGGGTGGAAAGGGAACATCAATGGTGAGTGATCCAAATTTGTTATCGGTTGATAAGATTCGATAAGGAGCGTCGGGATGCGAATGTCTTCGAGTCCGTTTCGTCTTTCGCGTTGACCTCAGAGCGTTGACACTCATAGGTGTTTTGCAGGATGGAACGGGAACATCAATTGTGGGTGACCTGCATTGGTAACTGTTGATAAGATTCGATAAGGAGCGTGAGAAGGAAAATGTCACCAACGCCGGTACGCTTTTGCGGCTAACAGTGGAATGTTCACATTCGCAGGTATTGTAGGGTACAGGGACCTAAGTGGTACTGTTGGGTACAGGAGCCTCAGTGATAACGACTTACAGTGGCTGATAAGAATAGTTAGGAATTATGGGATGAAATCCTTTACATCGCTTGCTACTACTATACGACCACTTAAGCAAAGACGTCTGACGCTCAGTGGCATTGGGTGAACATGATCTATTTATGTTCTGATATCATTGGCCGATGTATCGACCGCTGAATTGCCTAGCGTTCCAAAAAGTGGTGCAGTCTCTGGATACTGCGATCTACATTGATAATCATGATACAACCTATATTTGTGATAGCAAAGCAAGCGTTTGACTCGGAATCATTCTCTAATTCGGTACTGGCAGCAACACTGGGTGTCGACCGCTAGACTGCAAAATTCCAAATGGTGGAACATGTTTACGAAAACGATAAACGTCGATAATCGGGATATGGATCTACCATCAATGTGTAGGAATTAGATACTCAGCAAGTGAACAAATTGTTACCGATCGATGCAGTCGAATACAAAACTATCGATGTCTAAACTATCCAAACTCCCAATGATGACCTAAACCAGTTGACACACGCACACTACTGCGCGCGATTCGTGTCGATGACGTGCAAAACGGGTTAGATGCAAAGCGACTGAAGTATGGTAACACCGAAATGCTTTTTCATCATGCCATCTTCTCAGCTTTTATCCAAATAAATAGTTCAGCTGGAAGCAGAGGAAAGGAAGATTTCCACTCAACTTCATATAGTCCATCTCCCGAAAACTGATTGGGCGTGTCCTTCGAAGTTGGATGAATGGCGAGAGTGAGAGTACGTGGCGAGAGTGAGAGTGTGTGGCGGGGTGAGAGAATTGAGAGAGTTTGGTACACGTTTATACAAGTCCGTAGGACACGCCTACTCAGTTTTTGGGAAATGGACTGTACACATCTGTGGTTGTGCCGATCAAACCCATTTTGCACAGCATCGCCATGAATCGCGCGCAGTAGTGTGCGCCCGCCAGCTGGTTTCTCATACCCGGACTAGGCAAAACAT
The DNA here is from genome assembly GCA_963978905.1 of Trichostrongylus colubriformis. Lineage (NCBI taxonomy): Eukaryota > Metazoa > Nematoda > Chromadorea > Rhabditida > Trichostrongylidae > Trichostrongylus > Trichostrongylus colubriformis. The sequence continues at coordinate 38,280,196 of OZ022260.1, forward strand.
TTTACAGCTACTTCGAGGAAATCATTGGAAATAATCTTAACCCATTCGCGCCCATGTCAGCCACCGGTGGCTGACAGACGTTTCATGGACCTCCTGCTAGCACCCTTTGACATTCAAGACAGGTTTTTGGGTCAAACAACTGCCTGCACCCTCCTGCTCTTATGCAAGCCATGGGCCGGAGGAAGGGGGCCTGTACCCCTATAAAGACCCCCACAAAGCAAAAAAAAATAGTTTGCACTGAAACTTTGCTTAGGGGGGTTATTTTGGGTGCTGATCACGAATATGACATCCGTTTTTGTCGTTTCCGCCAAATTGGTGCAATTGCACCATGTTGGTGCAACAACTAGTTTTCACCAAATCCGCTGAAACTTTGTCCAGGAGGGTTATTTGGGAAAACGGATGCCATATTCGTGATCAGCACCCCAAAGAACCCCCTTAAGCAAAGTTTCAGAGCAAACTATTTTTTTGCTTTTTGGGGGTCTCTATAAGGGTACAGGCCCCCTTCCTCCGGCCCATGGCTTGCATAAGAGCAGGAGGGTGAATAGCCACCTCCCCTAACTACATTGACGAAAAAAACGGAAAAAAAACAAAAAATAACCATGAAATACAAAGAAAATCAAAAAAAGTGGCCTGTGGGACCGTGTCAGCCACATGTGGCCGACAGCAAGGCCCCGCCCGAAACCGGCGCGGAATGTGTGAAAAATACAGGGTGGCAAATAAATACGTGCGCCATAAAAAGCGTTCAAATTTTAGTTTTTGCTAACGAATTTCTGACGAAATTTATTTTTTTAAACAGGAGGTGATAAAATTCTATGACTATAAAGAATTTTCGAAGTGGCCGCCATGAATTTATACAGACTTCATTTCGCTTCTTCATGGAATCGATGCTGCGCCGCACGTAGTTATCGTCCAGATCGTTCTGCTATTTTTTTGTGAAATGAAAAGTTAGCAAAGAGTGAGATGAATGAGTACTCGACGAGAAATTGCTGAGTTTTTCGTCCCACTCTTAGCTGACTGTGCAATCGCGTCACGGCTTGGGCAGGTCTTCGTCATGCCATTGAAACAAAAACCAATTTTTACGAAGCAGTAATAAGAAGGAAGTGTGTACACTAAAAAAATAAAAGAATGGACAAATGCGGTTTACAGTAGCTAAAACTGAGGGGAACGCCAAGGGCACGTAATTATTCGCCACCCTATAGTACGGAAGGTAATGGGAAATACCAGAAGAACTCAAACCTTTCACTGATCTCATCAATACACTCATTTTTATTTGTTCTTATTGGGGGGGGGGGGAGAAGACAAAGTTTTTGGCGCTATCCAATCCCTTTTGTGGGATGCGCCGCGCATTCCAGTTCATTTCAGAATTGCGGTGGCTGGTGTATGCGATGGGGCCTATGCAATGACTTGCGGTGGCCAGCCGATGTACCAGTCAGTGCTTTTATTCTCCCAGAAAGCCTGATACCAATTTACTTGTCCCGGAGGAATGGAATGCTTGGTTTGCTTGAGCGAGGTTGATGCGGGATTTGATCCCCGCACCATGAGAGTGGGGAGCGCGCCATCTATCACTACACCACCTCTGCCCTTGTTGTATATCACCTATTTGATCCACTTACATATTCAACTGATACACTTATAAGGCCGCGCTTATATCCTGCTTGAACAGTGTCCACAACTGGGTGATTTGTGGAATCGTGGAAATGGCGTGAAGCGTGGAAGATACTCATTGAGTGGGAGAATGGTGGCACCAACAAGTGTTCAAATCTTCTCCCGACTTTTTCACCAAATTTAGAAGTTGCCAATTCCTCAACCGAACGCCGCCTTAAAACTTGTAGTTCGCTAGTAGTTCGTGTGAATATCGAATGCGTATCGATCCAAGTCAATGATCCTGTGTGCAAAATCGGAAATGAAAATACTATCGGTAGCGAAGACCATTACAGAACAGCATTACAGGGAAGGAGATCGAAACTTATGAAGTACAAGTGAGTCCAGGTTGCATAGCATAGCACGCGCTGCGACGAATCCGATTGTGCTGAATCGCAGTTCCGCAAGTATGGCAGCCGGCTGGTCATTATATTTCTGAAAACTTTAAAGCCGAATGTTTCCTACGGGATCTCCCCCCCCCCCCCCCCCCCCCAAGAACGTGCCCAGGGACAGTTCGTTGTCCCATTAACCCTCACCTCCTCACATGGTAAAGACTTCACTGCTTTCTTTTAACAATGATTTATCCTTAGTTACTTAGATGATAAGTGGACCCTACGGTCTGTCTGTGGTTTGTCAAGAAGGCAATGAAATCTTGTTAGGCAATTTCTGATGATCAGACATAAAAGTTTGTCACAACCCTCGGTCCCATATTGTTGTCTCCTTTGAAAACTTTGCCAAATTTCGCAGTAAGGGGGCATGTACCATTAGAACAGGATTTCGCAACGCGGCGTACGCACAAGGATGCCGCGTGTGGTTGGGTCTTGAAGCGATTGCACTGTCCCGCGCCTCATTGCCTCCCAACGGCAATCGCTTTAGTATCCTAGTACGTACACGGGGTGACGGTTGGGGCACACGGTCAGTAGGGACCCAGGTCACGCAGTGATCATGCCCATCCCTTTAACATATTCCCTGTAACAGTTTTCTCAAGAGATGTATGAAGGATAAAGTTTCATCAACAAATTATCTGAATAACCTATGTCATAGGGCCAAAGGCCACAGGATGTCTCACAGTCGCAGCCGAGGTAAGAATCCTTGTGTCCAAACCTACACCCACGTACACCAACTCCACCTTGCACGCATCGCATAGCACTCCGCATGCCGCGTGAGGCCGTGTTCACGCTTTGCGGTGCCGGCGGCAGTGCGTGGCTGCGTTTCCTTGCGTCTCTGCCTGTGCCACCCTGTCTCGTTGACTGCGTCGTTTTTGCTCCTCCCCCATGTCACTCTGCCTCGCTGTCTGTGAACGCAGCCACGCCCTGCCGGCGCAAAGTACGAACGCGGCCTAACGAAATCTTATTCTTACGATACCGATACGAGGTAAGCGGTATCATAGACCGCAGCCACAAAACCGATGGAGCTTGTCTACTACCTTTAACACCATCAGTGAGCTGACAATGAGTAAACCATTTTATCCCCTCATGATCATTGAATGCTTTGCCAACTTGGAAAGAAAATTATCTTCAAAAAATCTGAAAATATATAAAACACATTCTACGTGAATTTGATCACGCCTACACTTTTCCAGAGATAGACCAAATGGTAGGGGTAACAGATAAAAAAACGAACTGCTTTGCGACAGCTGAGATTACGGAAAGGCGGTTTTAAAGACTGCCTATTTCTCATTCTCCTTTCCTACTTGCCGCCTCAAAAATGCCACCGACATATGCGTGCGACAGTTGACGTTCTCCACCTCGTCACATTACTTTACAACATAAAGTACCATCCCTCCGATAAATATTGCCACAAGTGGATACGTTAACGATCTTAAGCACTCACGCTGACGCCACATAAATGAGCCATCTATGCTGACAATAACTGCCACTTCATTTTTCACCGCTCCTCGCGATGGAAATATTGCGCTCTCAGATCGTAATGGAATTTCTTTCAGCAGTGACAATGGCCATCGTAGAAAAGCAATTTTTCCAGTATTTTATTGGAAGGCCATTAAATGAACATCGTTGATGCTGTGGGAGGGGGGGGGGGAGGACCAGTGGAAGATGCAGTGCATGCAAAGAAGAGTCGTGCTGCTCTTACCTCAGTCAGAAACGGTCTCCATAATCTTTTGAGTTTCCCATTCCTTAAGAAAAGAGGTAAATTTGTCGCGAATCAAAAATAAAAGTAAAAGGACCCGTAATTGCGGCGAGGAGAAAAAGGAACAAGGTAATTAAGTAAAATAAAGTTTGGGATCACTATTCTTCTCGTTGATTTTTGCTGCGAACGTATACGCTCCCGTGTCGCATTGCTGAGTGACGCGGATAAGTGATACACGGCAGCGATGCACAGTTGAAGAACGTGCCTACTATTGTAGGCGGAGCTCGGCCACGGGGAGTTCACCGGCCATTGAAAGGTGTGAAGCGCCGAATGCAGCGAATTGAGCCCGCTCTGCATGAACCTACCGTGCACACTCAGCACATTCACTTCTTAGTTATCGCTCATGCTGCCTTAGAACTAGACTGAAGTCCTACAAAACCTGACGCCGAGGATAGAGAGTAGTCACAATAGTGGCCAGTACGTAAAAATAACAAATAGAGAGTTTGCACCTAAGTATTTCTATACAGCAGTTCAATCCAATTCGCATTCAAAATAACAGTTAATTTTACATGTGTCTTAGTTTCTCGCCTTTTCCATATAAGCCCACTACACTTCCCTAAAAAAGGAAATATTCGTGAATCTTCAGAATGCATTCAACTTCATACTATCTACGATTATCCATTGACAAACACTGCTTCTCTAACTTAAATAAATAGAGCTCACGTAAATAGAGCTCACATCATTCATAAGATACTTCGCTTCTTTTCCTGAGTTGCGTCAAATGTTAAAGAGAGGAGGAGTTTGGTGATGTAGAAGACAACTATTAGATACTGAGCCAGGTTCAGGCCTTTCAGGAAGACGATCTTCGAAACGTCTGGTCATTCACAAAGTACAGTAACCACGCTGACATAGCAGTCTTAGGCCGCGGTCATACTTTGCGTTGTCTGCGGCAGGGCGTGGCCGCGTATCTTGCGTCTCCACACTGCCTCGTTGCCTGCGTCATCTCTGCACCTCCCCCGTGCCACTCTCTCTCGCTGCCTGTGAGAGAGAGTGGAACGGGGGAGGTGCAGAGATGACGCAGGCAACGAGGCAGTGTGGAGACGCAAGATACGCGGCCACGCCCTGCCGCAGACAACGCAAAGTATGACCGCGGCCTTATTGAGACTTATGTATATCGATGTCGAGGTTCTATGAAGGGAGAAGTAGTAGATTATCAAACACCTTGTTTGATTTTTAGCGGCAAGTCTAGCAGCTCGGACAAAATATTGCAGACGCATGACCGGAAGCCCCAAAACTTTGAGAAACTCATCGATAAATCAGCACTCTTCCACTAATATTCATTTGTGAAATGAAATTAATTTTCCTGCTTAAATGCAACACCACTTACTCTGCTTCATGTGTCAGCAATTACACATAATCAGTGAGGTCATCGGGATTTCCGTCGTCGCCATACTGCTTCGTGGTGTTATCTGCTTATTGCTCCGATCACACAGGATTTACTATCTTTAGTGCATTTCCTGGAAGATTTCCGACTTAATTCGATCAATTCTCCCGCTCAATGTGTCTACAGAGCACTAATCGTATTAACCTTATTGGTCTGCTTCGTTGATCCCCCAATAACCCTCGAATACCAACTGCACCCACCAAGAGAGAGCATGTGGGACGCGTTTGGCATACTAACAAGGAGTCAGTTTTTAGTCGTGCATCACATTACATTTTATGATACAGCATATACAAATGCCAACATGATCAGCGCTCTCACTGGTTATCATAAAATATTTACCTCAAGATTAACCTTTTTCGTGACCTTTCCTCCTTAAATATAAGACCGCTTGCATTCCCAATCACGAAAAAATGGGTCCTGCAGCAATCTGTCAGTTGTAAACTATATCTATAAGAAAAACAAATCCATTGGGTTGTACAACAATTTCGTTTGATTCTTTATCCTCTTTATTCACTACGTCCTCCTTGTTTCCCAATAAAATGTACATATGTTTTCAATTGAGCTTTTTCTGCTCCACAAAATCCTTCTTCGTATTTCGAATAATGTAGTTGTCTTACAGATTCTCGAGATAGAACACCCAGGAGGCAAAAATCTGCAATTTCGCCACCGGCTCCTCTTTGCTTATCATCGGGGTCCACAGAGCTGAACTTCTGCGTTCTATGTCGAACAAGTGATAGGAGTGATACACTACTGGTCAATTTGTTACTATATTCAAGGTTTTCGGCCAAATATAACCGTTTGATAAAGCCTTGACCATGAGCGACAGGTGTCGCAAGTGCGGAATTTTTACCTGCTGGGTTTTCTCATATAAACCTCAAAAATACTGAACAAACAAAATATTCAGTAAATAAATAGCAGGTGCGTAAACAGCAGGGAAGCTCTATCGAATGCATATTACACTTCATAGTAGAACAACGAGGACATTAAGAAAAAGGATAAAAACCGAACGAAATTAATTAAACAGATAAATCGTCCTAGCAGTTCCTGGCACTGACTAGGAGGCATAAGCCCTGCTTTCTTTAACACGCAACGAGTATCGTATGATTTATTGGCTTCAAAAAATTTGACGTCTGGAAACCTCGTATTTGAGAAAAAGAAGAAATACGATGAAATGTAAGTACATTTACCACTGAAAGTCAGCTCAAATACAGTTTTCAGGACGAGAAAGAAGTGGGTTGACAAGAAATATTTCTCCAGGGAGAGACAATTCTCTATAATTAATAGCGTGTGAGTACATAAATAAATTCAAGTTTCGATTAGCGAGTCATCACGAAATTAGCAGAAGGCACGAGTCCTGAAATTTTTCCCTTTATTCACGCATCTAAGAACGAGAAAAAACGCAAACTAGAAAAACACATATAAAAATAAAAAATGTACTAAGAACAAATGAGGTGCATACCCAGTTCCTTCAACGGCTTGTCGTAATCCTCTTCAGTAATTAATTTACGAGGAAACGGCATAAGGAGGCTGAAGGGCATCCCATCGGAGTGGTTTATCTCCAACCACAGTCGAACGGCAGATAGCTGAAAATAATTAAGTTATTTTTGTACTTTTTTGGAGTTTTCAACTAAAATTTGCATGGAAGAAGAATTAAAATAAGAATATTGCAACTGAAAATATTAGAAAAAGATAAAATAGAATGAATTGAGCAGGAATTTCCAAAAAATAAGGAACAGACAAAATGTACTCTGGAAGAGTATTTACCGGCTCAGATGCTCCAAAACTTTGCCGAACTGCTTGACCAGAAGGAAGACGAACCTATGTAGGAAGTAAAGAGTACAGACTTGATCAATTCAACATGGAGGCGAAAAAGTAGAGCGAAACCTTGACAAACCTGAATCATAGCTTCTTTGTAGTCCGTTTTGGGAGTAGGTTTCGAGTGTGCCGCAGTGGCTGGAGCCGAAACTGGCGCAGATGGTTCAGGAGGCGGAAGTCCACTAGCCTTCGCCTTGCGAGCTTCCTTGAAAGAGCATGGTTTATCAGCTCCAGCATACGGTAAAACCTCTCGGATGCATAAAAAGAAGCGGCGAGCAGTGTTGTAAGATGATTCCAGATCACCCAGTACAACTTCTCCACCTCCACCCCGCATATTGGGAAGAGTGGGCTAGGGGACAAGATAAGGATAAGTAAAATGTTCAAGAAACCGCTTAACCTTTCACAGTCCCAAATGCGCAACTTCTGATTTTCCAGAATTGACCAATCACTCAGAGAGGTACATAACTGCACTGCCCAGCGGCACCGGTGTTTGAAAATTTGCGCAAAAGAAAAACTTACTCGATCCAGTTTGATTTGATCTAGAACTCGTTGTCGAGCAGCTGCTTCCTCTTGCTTCGCTCGACGTCGCTCTTCAGCTATCGCTCTGGAAAATCGCTCACTACGTTTCCAGATAAGAATGCTGATGCGCTTTGAAAGGATGCTGGTGAGCGATGGGGTCGCTGTTAAAAACGTGCAGCACACCAATAAAACAAGCGATTCATACCCCAACTATAATTACACTGGGTTCGAAGCTCGATGGATACAGAAAAAGCAAAGAATTCATCTGCTTCCTGTCCATAGGTTACAGTTCATCAAATCACTTCGTTACATTTCAAACGGGTTCCCATCACTGGGATTATTCACAAAACAAAAAAGCTCCACTGTCTCAACTACCTCAATTCCATTTCTTTTTGTTTTTCCCTGGTCTCCAGCATCCTTTTGCCTTCTTCACGACGACGACGCTCCTTTTCTATCTGAACAAGAAATGCTCGAACTGAGCATAATTCCAAAGATTATAGACAATACCTCCTCTTTTCTCGCCTGCTCTTCTTTAATTGCACGAGCAGCCCGTATCCTATCACGCAGTTCAGCAGCTTTCTGAGCACGTTGCTCTGGGGTCAGGGAAGCTATGACCTGTACATAAAGTGTACGCCATAATCTTTGGGCATGGGAAATCAAAAGGTTCAATCAAAAGCCATATACTCTGATGACTTACTTCCGTGCTCTCCGAGAAGTTCTCATGACCAGATTTGGCTGCATGGAACATCATACCATTCTCGTCACGAAACAGCTTGTTACAGCTGGAAAAAATGATTCCATGGAATGATTTTGTTGCTGGCTTTACACTCACTCATTGCATTTATAACTTCCCGGTGTCGATTCTGTCAATTCTTCCTCTTTTGGTTTATCGTCAGTCGTAGCTGGTGCAGTTCCTTCTGCGGGCGGCGCACTCGGTATTTCTTCGCCCTCGTGACTGATTAACCAATCCATAACCTAGTAACGACAATGAATGATAATTTCAGTGGAAGATGGTTCCAACGCTGCTTCCCCACACATCACCACTGTCTTAGATCACAGTCATACTTTGCGGTGCCGGCGGCAGGGCGTAGCTGCGTATCTCTACATCTCCGCCTATGCCACCCCCGCCTCGTTGCGTTCTCATCTCTGCACCTCCCCCGTGCCACTCTCCCTCGCTCCTTGTGCATGCAGCCACGCCCTGCCGGTGGTGAGTATGCCGCGGCCTTACGGATCCATCCCAAAACTTGCAATCATAGGGGTTACCTGTTCCAATGCACCATTTCCGGTTTGTGCGTAAGCGTATTCGGCACGAGCTCGCTCGAAACCCATATCAACGAGTTGATCAACCACGGTAGACATCTGGGATCAAATACTCAGAGAATGTGGTATCAGGGTGATACAAGAGAACATTAAAATGAAGCAAAAAATAAGAGGACACAGAAAACACCGAATAATGTCAAATTCAGCTGACCGGCCCCTAAACCAGCAATGGTAGTAAGAAAGTACAGAAATCGAATTCACGCTGAAGTGAAGAAAGACTGAGCCAAGAGGGCACTGGACATGGTAAAGTACGAGATAGAGGAAATATGGTATCGCACAAGCAATCGACAGCGACACGTAAGTGTTTACTCAGTTTTTGAGCAGCTGAGTAGTTTCACGATTTTTCCGATCGTCATTCGTAAACAGAAGGCATAAAAATTAACGCCCACAATTTGGTAAAAAAAAAACTACAGCTGAGTAATTTCACGATTTTTCCGATCGTCATTCGTAAACAGAAGGCATAAAAATTAACGCCCACAATTTGGTAAAAAAAAAAACTACAGCTGAGTAATTTCACGATTTTTCCGATCGTCATTCGTAAACAGAAGGCATATAAATTAACGCTACTCAAGATGGTCGGCACGCAAACGTGAGCACGAGATCTGTTTCCTGTGTCAGTGGCACGCATGGCTGATTAGTAATAGTACCCAACCACCAAAAAAGTTTAACTCTATCTTCATCGAGTTTACTCGCAGCCGGATCACCACGGTTAGATGATTACTGACGGAATTGAAGTTTCAGAAGTAAACGAGGCTGTCAAATGACAGATAAAATGAAAAGGAGTAGAAGGATTCGAATGATGCAACACCGTGCAGAAGATTTCTGCCAAATACTAAATACTAACGGAAGTATTCGGTGGAACTTACAAGTGGAATAGCACAAGGGACATTTGTTATTCTACGTGACTAATGTCGAAGAGTTGCGAAATGGTGTTTGAAGCGGTGACTCCAACACCATTCTTTCGTTAAAAGACGCGTGAGATTGCGAGTATTCAAAACCTAGGTAGTTGAGGCCAATACATTCACGTTCCACTTTTCAGCACAATTCAAACAATCCGATAAAGAACGATCTTACAGGGATTTGAGAGTCAGTTGTGGGGATTTCACTTAGATCATGGACAGAAGCTCCGGTATCCATAAGCCACTCCTTCCCCTACCTCCAAATACATAGCACCCAGATGAACACTGATGATTTATACCAGAAATATACCGAATTAGCGCAGGGTCACACACCTTAGTTCTCAGCCTGAGAACCAACGTTGGCAGTTACGTTCAGAGGACATGGCAACGTAATGTCACTAGCGCTGCTAACGTTAAACATGAACATTCGATAGCAAATTCGCCAAGTATGATGACTAAATTGTAACAAAAACAGGCCTAGAAGCGAAACCAATGGTGGGACACGAAGACAGTGACAAGTAGTAATGAATGTAGCATATAGGTTTAAAACACGCCAGCGCTATTATACAGCCGTAAGCATACACAGAAGGATCAGGATGGCCCACAAAGGAAGATGATACGGGTATAAGCGACCGCCAGATCAAGCACCGTCCATTTGTATAATGCGCATTGTAAGGATGCACAAGAGGTCATAGCCCATTTTAAAGCGGCAATTGCACCAGTATCCAAAATGCGTTTCTACATGCGATACATGAAGCGTGACATAAAACGTAAATCCTCACTACTCATCGTTCTCAAAGAATATAAGCGGTAAAATACCAAGGCGTATCGAATTTAAGCAAATAAACAAAAACTTGTTTATGAATACTGATTGCAAAGTACGTGAAATGAACACATATTGAATATAAACTATAAACTGAATATAAACACGACACTATGTTTTATTGTAACACAGCAAAATGTGACAATATCCTTGTTATACCATCACTCGGGAATAAAATCACACGATTTCAAAAAGTGGTTAACAGAGCACAAGTAGACCCTATGAATCTACATAAGTTCTACAATATACAGCGTCAGTAGAACGTTTCGCATAATAGACAAATAAAAAAAATGTTAGTGGACATTTAAAGTGGCAGGGTTACGGAATGTCAAACCATCATACCGAAAATGATTTACAAAAATTAGATAGAGCTGGGCTCCAAAAGATTCTTGGGAAGAAAGAGTACTCAAACTAACATCACGCATCATATACTAATTTTCACACATAACAATGTAGTCGCAGCATTGTATATCAACCATTCGGATTGGATCTTCTCCAGCACTCAGTTTCTGGAATGAGAAACGCTTATTTGGAACTTTGAAGACTGATATTTTAGGGAGGCGGGCACAACCATAAAGCCAGGTTAGCGCTTGACTCCTATCGATGAAATTATGGGGTCGGTTTCTGCAACCTACAGAAAGCTTGAATGATTTATGTTACTTAGATCAAAGGTTGCCCCTTTGAACTTCAGAGTTTACAACCTTAACAAAATTACACTTTAAATTTGAAAATGCAAAAGTAAGGACATAAAAATTGACCTGAAAACAATTTAGCTGAACTGAGGGGCTGCACTTCCGTTTATGTTTAATTTGTTTACCAACAACCAATCGCCATCTCCAGGAGTGGGTGAAGCGATGACACGATTGGCTAAAATGCATCTCACCTTACAGTGACAGAAATTTTTTAAAAATTTTTGCTGTATATCTGGCATTGTTGGATTTTGTGCTGTAAACCTTACCTGTTACTTTGCTACAATGTATACAATTGCATCTGACGGCTTCTCGCGGATCAATTGCGATGCGAGGAAATGAACATTGACATCGATAGGAGGACATATTGTTCCCCTCAAGACATCGTACACAATGCCATGTGACATTCTGATGCGGTGGAGCAGGTCCTTGAAAGATATAGTTACGAATGAAAAATCTTCCTTCAAATAAGGGAATCTGCAAAGCGACACGAAAACTAACTTGGAGGCGGTACTGATCTTGGCGACAATTTCCGAAGTTCATCTATCTCTTTTTCAAGACGCTCGACATCTTCAACAAGATCGTAGTAATTCGACTTATTGCGGCACTGAAAATGGAAAAAAATTGCAAATTTCATAAACAGAAAAGCGGGGTGGAGTGGAGTCTGAAACTAATACAATAGATTACAGATTACAATACATTTGATTACAGTTGGAAATTTGGAACGAACCGCATTCAGCTCATCCACAAAAGCATCTGCCACGAAATCTGCGATCATTTGCTGATCCCGGCGGCAAATTTCGATTTGCTGCTTTGTCGATTGTATTCGCTCCTTCACTAGACCGAGTCCGATCTGCTGAGCTAAACTCAAGACTTCAAGTGGAACATTCGGGTTCAAACGCAATTGCCTGAGAGGGAAAGATCCATGGTCTCCAAAAGTGCGTCCATAGGAAAAACCTCAGCAATGATAACAAAACGAAGCTGTTTCAGAACGACACGCACCTCGAATAACAGACTCGACCCCATGATAAGGCTCAGGGGTGTCTGGAGCGGTCAACCACCCATAACCTGAGCCAGCGACTTCATTGCCGTAAGTGTTGATGAAGAGACTAGGTAACGGTGCAGCAACTAAAATGAACCCTAACGTAACTTATATAGGAACAACAGTCATAGCCTAATTCGGTACACGTCCAGGAACACTTTTTTTTGAATGTAGTAGAGTCAATAGGCCAATGCAGCGATTCAGGCAAAACAATTCACTCACTAGTTGCTGGAGCACTATGCTTTCTGCGATCCATATCCTCATATGGTGAATGTGACGAGTCATCTGTTGAAGGTGAATGTGACATGTGACGAGAAGGGCCTGCTGTAAGGACAGAACGATTAGTGAAAGATATTGGAAGTTCACTTCAAATTTTCAATCCAACTTTCAATTTCAGAATTGAACGATGAGTTCATTTCGAAGATTTTTCATTAGTTTCACTTTATTTCCACAAATCAAATTCCCAGCCAAATAGGGCTCCATCCGCATTAGTGAGCGACAAAATGCTGCATAACTAGTGTTGCAAATTGAAAATACGGCTCACTTGTCAGTGACCTGTCACTTTCAAGCGGTGGCATGCACTTGTCGGAATCCATAGGTCCGAACGTCTACGCAAGTAAGGAATTCCTTCGTCATTCGCAGAGACGACAGAACGAAATCTATCAGTTTTTGTCCGTTAGGATGCAATTACTTATAATAATAGGGAGCTCGAAAGTACTAGCCTAACGGGTCAAACCCGGACTGCAAGTGCCTCGATAGTGACAGCTTATTACCTTCCACAAAACATGGTATTACAACTTCACTTTTTAGTCACACGTCACTCCCACTGTAAAACCGGAAAAGAGCTGAGCATGATGTTTACAAAGGTTGAAAAACAAGAGGTAATCAATGCAAACTTTGATTAAGAGAAAATCTATGTCGAAAGAACAGAACAGAAGAAAGACCGTTCATGGCAGCTCGATGATGTTCAAACAGGGAAGAAATCAGAATACACTTCAGAAGGCTAAGCCCTCAGGTTTCCACAATTTTCGGATAATTGAGATGAAAGATAACAACGCTCTTTGCTGATCTTAAAAGCGCTATCTTGGCAAATGCTAGACACCTACAAACACATGTGAAGATAGGAATTTTTGGTTGGTACATGCTCATGCGCGAATTCTGTGCGGTATGCCCGCAATGCTGCATCCACACTCGCGGAAGGAATTTTCGTGGACTATGAACATGACCCAAGCCTTTCTCCCATCTCCCCCACCAACGAATGTTATAAAAGCGGCCTAAAGACGGAAGGATTTCTTCGCTACGCCTGAACGGCTCTGTTCTAAAAAGAGGACATTAAGAGCAGTCCATGAAATGTGGAGTCCATTCAACAATTCTGCGAAAATTGTGGGTTGTGGACCATTTTTCAACGCTAGATTAAAAGGGGACGCTACAATAAGGGGGGAAGGGCATCTTCTAAACTTATATCTTTTAAAAAGCTGCACACTTCGGCATTTCTCATAGATCTTTAGCGGGTCAATCTGCACACCAAGCATATAATTTCATCCAAGTTTCAGTGGAGGAAGCAAGGGGGTCAATTAAAGTAGGGGGGAGACGCAACTTTTCACCAACGTCGAAGATCCTTTCCTCTCTAGGCTTGGACTAAAATTCATATTCCCTTCTCCTGCATGAAAAAGCATCTACCAAAGCATGTCTAATCTGCTTCAGCCTATCGCTAGGGACTTTAGGGAGGAGCTTCGACGTAGGTAAATTGAGCGTCTTCTCTCTCTCTCTCCCCCCCCCCCCCCCACTTCAATTGTCTCAGAAAGGGGTTCCTCTTTAAGGCTTGGGTAAAAGTAGCGTCAATAGCGGAAGGTCCCCACCCACTGCGGTTTCACCCAAGGGTAAACAGAGGTGGTTATAGTGAGCTCATATGTAATACGTAAACACGCTGGCATATTGGATGGCCTAAGAGCTCATCCCTGTAAAAGAAAATGGCACCGGTCCTGGGAAAAAAAGAAGCAAGCAAATAAATAATAGAAGAAACGGGCAACGACAGATTCCTCATAGCCCAGTTTCACTAGAAAAATTACCTGACAATGAACTATCTCATACACATGCATGCCTAATGGCTTAAAATTGAAAGAAATATAAACGTCACCACTAACATGATGAAATCGCCGAAGGCACGAAGATGTTATCGTTTGGTCTTGGCAGCAGCTTCCGTCCCACCTTCTTCACCAGTCGATCAAATTTGCTCCTATTACAGTCCTTCGGGCAAGAACCGCACGAAGTGGATGGCTGAGAAGCATCGTCATCCATTCGAAAGAGTTCTGCGACGTCTCCGCGGCGATCAGCCGTGATGGAACAATTGCTTGGCGAACGACGACATGTCAACTCGTACAAATCAACCGCGGCCTCAGACTCGGCGAGTGAGCGAGGTTTAGGCGGTGGGATAGATGAATTCTTCAGTAATATATCGGAATCCTTCAAAGGCAACAGTACCAGTTGTCATAAAATAATTCATGGCTAGCAAACTCGCTTTGCATTTTCGTAATGTAAATTCAGGTGGCAGTATTAGCCGCTAGGAATATAAAGGTGCTCGGGACAGAATCCACAGCTCCACCATGAGACCGTGAATCCTTCCAAGTACATACTGTTAGTAGGAACACTCCAATCAAGGTCCTCCTTAGCCTTTCCTCTCGTGTAGATGATCCGTGATCTTATATTCAGATATGTGTAACTGTTGTTCCAGAACTTCATACGGGAACGACGCTTACTGCTTTTTGTCTTACTCGCAAATCCTTTTTATCCTTTATACCTCCGTTATACTCTGGTATAAATACCGTTTTGAATTATAACATATACCGAGGCTGGCTCTGCAGGTTTATTCCGTGGCGTCATAATTGGCAATGTGCATGTACATGACTGTATAGTAGTATATATACAATGGCAGGACCATAATAGTATGTACAATGGCGGAGAACAATGTTCATGTATATAATAATGGCGACCCGAAATACTATTAAGGCTAGTATCGATCGAATAATCACATGTAAGTACATGCACACATTTGGTACGTACATATAAATAACAACACTACCAGTATTAACAAGGCAGGTAGCACTTCTAAGGCACATGGCTAAATATTTATAATGATGCTTAAAAATGGTACCTAGACAAAAGGATACCGAGACATAAGGAACCTAGAATGAGAAGGATACACAATGACCAAATACGAATGGGTCACCGACGTTGGGAAAAATGACGTTCAAAGGGAAGACGGCGGCGGGCTGCTATAGATAGAAATCCATGACAGAGAATGCAGATTCCTCGGAGTGACATCAACGTAAGGAGAATTATACCTGTATGTAATTAAGAGAGAAAATACAGAAAAAAGGAGGCTAGCGGGACCGAAGAGCCTAGAGGCTGAAAAAGGAGGGATGGCTAGAGCTGTTGGGCGCGGATGTAGGCAGAAAGAGAGGTTTGGGAGATATGTAGCAGGAGAAAGCTTTTGTTGATTTCCATCTACCTGCTTGCATGACCCTTATTTGGTCGACACCTAGATCAAGGGCCAGAGAGGCAGCTCCTCCCCTGAAAGAGTGCGAGGTAATAGAATGCTGCAGATTGGTAGCCTTGAGTAAGGCGATAAGCCTATCCCTCAAGGTCGAATAGCTGAGGGGAAACCCCGTGGACGCGGACTGGAACAGAAACACTTGGTTATTTAAGGAATTGAGGTATTTGGTCAATAGTTCCTGCTCCAGCTTGTCTAGCCGGATGGTGCAAAGCGAACCTGCCCCATATTGGTCTGTTTTAGATTTACGGACCGTTACTTGCCAATCCACGCTATTAAGACGCTTAAGGTCCTGCGTTTTCAGGCCCCTAACCTCGCTTATTCTAAGAAGCGCCTTAAATTGCAGGAGAGCCAGAGTCGCTGCCTGTGTTATGCTGCTGTCCTGAGACACTATGCCCTGGTGTACCATTTTGCGTAATGACTGCGGCTCCACTTTGGCTCGGTGTGTGACCGGCGGAGCTGACCTCTTCTCGGCCTCTAACAAGGACTCCTGGATATCTCTGTCGACCTTGTCTGCCAGAGGGCCACAGAAATAATTAAGGGCCGCGGTGATAACTGGTAGGGCTTTTTGTTTTCCCTCGTAAGCGCACTTAGCAAGATATAGATTCCTAGCCTTAGCAAGAGGAATTGCTTGCATATTAACGCCGTTTTTCCACGTAATAAATTTTTGCATCTCACTGTGGTAAATGGATAAAGTGGACGGCGCTCGATCTGCTTGTAAGGCTTTCGTGATCACGTCTCCAACAAACGGAATACCGAGTTCTGTAGCTTCTCGCGCTAGATCCGCTCCGACCCGAAAGCGGGGGGCTGAAAAAAAAATTTAAAAACAGATTCTCTTAATCTGCGAGGGCGGGAGGGTGGGCGACCGCTCTAGGACGCCGTAGAAACCTGGATGACTCTTCGACGGCGTCTCGGCGAAGAGGTCAGGTCGCTCCGCCCACTTCTGACCGCCCTGTCAGAAGATCGATATTAATAATTCAAAACACCACTTTTATTTCGACACTTTTGCTATGTACTGATTTCCATGGCTAATTAGAACCAGCTGCGCCTCACCGCGGACAGCGTCGCGCGCGACGCCGTGTACACAGTGGCGACCGCCCCTCGTGTCGTCGCGCGATCGATGCAACCTCGCCGTAATTGACCATCTTACCTTTTTTCCGCTTGAGCAAAGATTTAGAAGAGCTTTGCTGTTTACATACCTTCATTTCTTTTGGAAAAGAGCACTTTTTTGCTAGCGAAACTCTGCTGAGAATTTGTGATCGTCAACTCTTCGGTTTCGCAATAGAAGAGAGCATATTTGTTCTTCAATTGTTTTATAGGGGTCCACACGATGTTTATTTGGGAGGAATGGCCGTTTGTTGTTTATGGAAGTTCTTTTCTTGGAGATCGCAATTGATAAGTCGCTCAACCTCGTAGCCTGCATATTTTTTTAATAGAGACCCGTTTACAATAGTTCAAAAATCGTGTCTATTTCACTCTTACCTTCTCGATATACTACTCTGTTCTGGCTTGTAGCCAGAACCCGCGGTCACCCCTGCTCCATAGGGGGCGGGGCTAGGATCGCATATCGTTTTCGTTCCACCCGAGTAAGGGTTCGCATTTTTTGGCTGCTATAAGGATAAACGTTATCCCACTGAACCACCACTGTATTCAAAAAGAGAGATAATATCTCTCGATTATTAAAAAGGCGCCACCCTTCCGCCTAGCCACCACATACTCTTTTTTCACGAATCAGCATCTTCATTTGTTCACGCCTCAGTCGTATCTTTGTTACAGCGGATCGTACGAAGTTTTCTGGCGGTGATCGTCAAACCTGTTCTCATTCATCTGTCTACCTGCTATTCACCACAAAAACGATCGTTTCAAACGCCCTGGATCAGAATTCAACATGGAACAGAATGAACTATTATTATGCACCAAGTGTCAGCCAACCCGACGAACACACTTTCTTGTGTGGTTATAATAAGGTACGTACCTTTCTATTCACACTAATCAGTACCTCAGAATATGTCATTTTCGCGCAGTGCTATGTTCTTAACCTTACATGCCTATTATATTCGCAGCATTCTTTGCTCTTCCATTAAGTAATGATTCCACACTATTACGTCAGTGCGTCCTTACGTCGGAACGCACTGTTTCGGTGGTGAGGGACTACGCGTTCTTGTGTCAGGGTACATCTTGGGGAAAATTTCATTCTTATATACGAATTCCTTTCTCACGTCTTGATCAGCACGCTCAGCAAAATCTATATCCGCAACAGTTCTGCATCGGCGCCTTCCAGTGCCAAGTTAGGGCAATAACTTTTTTGTTGTATGCCCATAAATAGAGATAATCTATGGCTCTGATGAAGAATTTTTGACATCCCTCTCATTTGGCTTTCGTTTGCCAAAGATCCATCTATTGCTCGTGTTAATGTGCTTACGTGAATATAGATAGAAAATCTGTAAGTCCAACTGGCCCATACAACAACTGCTACTTTCGCAGTCAGAACTAAGATCTTGCTATGGGAGTAAAGTACTAGGGAATCATCAATATTCGAATCATCCGTATTGTGAAAATCAAAGAAAGTGAGAGTATTTCCTCACCTCGTGGCTCACCAACTGAAATACGCGCGACTCACTAACTCTCACTACTATCTGCAACATAAAAAACGCATGAATCCGTAGGAGTTCACAGAAACTTCTCAGTGTCTTGGATCATTTCCTATTGAAAGAATGCGATTATACAGAGAAACAGACAGGCAGTCACGAAGAATGAAAAAAATGTGTAAGTGTGTGTAAATAGTTAGAATTAGCAGAAAACGTGTTAATAAACTTTTGGCTGTATTTTGGTATGGCATTGTATTGTAGTGAAATGATTAATCCATAAGATTGGGGTTGCAAAGAAACCATTGTAATCCAAAGAATATGGATCTCATCTAAGTAAATAGGGGGAGGGGGGGGGGGGTGAGGGAGTTGCAAAGAAATCATTGTATTCCAAAGAATATGGTTTTCCCTATGTAAGCCTAACAAGGGAAGGACCTCTTCGCGTATCAGTACAACACCGTTAGTATTTTTGACGATTTCAGCTCACATCTCATTAGAAGCACATTGCCTTTTCTATAGTTTTGCGTCGTAACCGCTCCGAGAATGTGACTTTTTCGTTTTTTTTTCAGTTTCCCCATTTGTGGTCGTTTGTGGTACGTGTAGAATGTGTAGCATCTGCTAGTGGCGCCCATCCTACATACAACTCATAACTCTTCCTTTTCAATTTTAACCACTACACGCATGAACCCTGCGGGAAAAATCTCAGTGAACCTGGAGAGCCGTCTTTCGCCCATTGCCTCTTATTAATCAAAGATTTATTGAGCTAGTTATCACGTTTGTCTATCGACGAATTCCATGTGGTAATTTACCATCTTCGATTTCCATGTGAAGACTTCAAATATATGGCTTTAAGGTTCGTCGTTACGGTACAACTCAACCACCTACTGTAGATTATTTACCTAGAAAATATATCAACTATACGGTCAAACCCGATGACACATTACAAGGTATAGCTCTGAAAAATGATTGCTCAGTGAGTATTTATCATTCAAAATCATTACTCTTTATCATATTTTACCGTAACCTGAAGGAGCACTATGGATTTTCACCAGTTCTCTTGGATTGGCACGCTATAAGATGCCCATAGTAAATCATATTGCTGCTGTGTTAAATGCGACTATCCTTTGCTTAAATTCACATAGCCTACCGAAAGCATGTGCTACGGTTTATGCCCGACAAATGTCAGTCGCACTGAGTCATTATGCATGCTGTGCTGCCTTCTCTTTGGCCTAGTTCCCTGCAATAGAGTGATATCCGGCGTGCGCAACACGATACCCATTAATCATTTTTTCATTTCATAAAAAATGAATCAATGTAGCCCAATTCGAAGCTGTTGCTGTGTTCAGGTGTCATCTATCATTCGAGCCAATAAATTATGGTCAATGGACGCGCTCCATTTGAAGACATCGATACGGATACCTGTAGGCAACGATGGTCATAGAACGAGTAGTACGAGGGAATTGCGAAGTCAACGCAGTGAGCCGCCCCAGCCTGTCGAAAAGGCGAATGACCGCCCACAGGAAAGTATGAGAGACATTCTTAGTCGAATCGATGCCACGATAAAAACAACATCGACCACAGTGCGGAAGCTTGAACGGGAATCAACGTAAGCACTATGCTTTTCCCAATTTCATATTTCCCCTCTATTATCGTGTTTCAGATTAGAAGAAATTGACCGATCTCACAATGAGTGTCGACAAAGTCGATCAAGGAGGCAAATTTCACTTCCGAAAATACTACATAATGATTATTATAATGAACTGTCTTGAATAAACGATAACATAACAATCTTTATCAACAGGTAACAATTTACTTCTTGGCCGCGGTCTTCTTTGCTGCCTTACGGAATGTAGCAGCATAGGGGTTTAGCTTGTTCATCAAATTGTGCTTCTTGAGTGGATTCCTGTGCACCTTCACCGACTTCACGTTTTTCTTGACTGGCCTAACAGCTCGCACAATTTCTTCAGAGCGGATTAGCCTGGAGAGATCGGCGTTGGTGAGCTTGTTCAGAGGAATGGACCAGCCGTTCTTCTGTTCCGAGGAGTTGGCCTTGAGGGTTCCATAAATCGCGTCGAGCTTTTTGAAGGCTGACTCGGTCCAGATGATGAGACGGCCAAGGTGACCTCCGGGTGCGAGCTTCAGAAGGTTCAGGCGCTCTACGTTCAAAA
Source organism: Trichostrongylus colubriformis (assembly GCA_963978905.1). NCBI lineage: Eukaryota > Metazoa > Nematoda > Chromadorea > Rhabditida > Trichostrongylidae > Trichostrongylus > Trichostrongylus colubriformis. Next base: position 38,300,779 of record OZ022260.1, read on the forward strand.
TATCGACTCCGGGAATGTTGCGGAACGCACGAGCGCAGTCAGCATCTTGGCCGTAGATGAGAACTGGGCCGAGCTTTCGCTTATGCAGCTTGTTTCTCATCTTACCGGTTCCAGCGCGTGTACGCTTGGAAGCGTAAACCTGAAAAAATGAAAATTCAGTTCATTATATAATAGTAAAACGATAGAAATGCAAGCCATATAAAACAATCTAGATTCGCGTAAAAAATAGCTAGGTTTGCTCACTTTTTCAATATCCTCCCAGATATGGGAACGTCGAAGGAAGGTCACAGCTTCCTTGGTCTTACGGAACGACTCGATCTTGTCGCTCACAACGAATGGAACTTCAGCGACCTTGTCGATGATGTGACCGCGAGCCTGTACAAGGGCGGGGATTCCCGATGCAGCGATGGCCGAGCAGATGGCGTAGCGCTTCTGGGCGATATTGACGTGACGGTGCCATCTGCGGAAAACTTTCAGCGGTGCGAACATGTGACCTCCACGGCACATGTTTCCGAAAGCTCCCTGACCAGAGCGGTGAGTACCACCTCCACGGACACGAGGAATACGAGCAACGGCGCGACCAGTTCCCCATGACTCGGCAGAGTGCTGCTTTCCTGAAAAGGTGGTGTAGTTTAATCGATGACCTATATACATTTTGTCTTAGACTCATACTGATGGTAATAACAGCTTCTCAAATTTAATTCACATTCCTACTATATATAACACGCTTCGTCTGTACGTTCCTCCGTCCGTCGAAATTGGGTATTATGTGAAAAACGACCTCTGAAGATGGGGACAAGTGTGGTATGGGTGGGGCATTGGACAATAAGCAAAGACCTTACATGGAGCAAGTTAAGCTCTTCCCACGGTGGGCGGGGCGTGCACCAGAATGTTCCGTTTTCAGACAAAAATTGTGGATGGGACTCTAATATGACCCAAACGTGGGGAAAAGACGGATTAAGGTTAGGGATGAGTCTCTGAAAGTCAGGAAAAGAGACCTAGGCACAGTGGGCGGAGCGTTTGTGGCGCTGAGCGGAGCCTGTGGAAATTACAACAAGCTTGGAATAGGTAGGATGGTACAAGAAGTAAGGAGAACACATGGACCCAGTTAAAAGGAACCGGAAGGGGTCCGAAACAAGAGGAAGATGCAAAGAAATAAGCATTTTGTAACGAACTCTCCAGGTTAGAAGCGATAATCGGCGAAAAAACCCGGATTCAAAAGCGCGACGCTGTGGTGTGTATTCGCATTACATTCGCATCAACACACTGAATTTCCAAGCTGTCCGCTGTAGGAGACGGGTCGCGCGCCAACGTTAATTTTAGCACCTGACTCCCAGCGCAGTGGAGTGCCCTTTCCCAACTACATTAGCATTTGAAATACGTTTGAAATACGTTCGGTCTTTGAAATATTGTTTGCTCACTGCGAAAATGGTCCAAACGTGAGGAAAATATGGACTAATGTAAGTCACGAGTACCCATGAAAGAGGCCTGGACACAATGGGCGAAAGCGCACTTTGAGTGTGGTCCGTACAACAAAAATTCATAACTCGGTACAGCGCAGCCTTGAGGAAAAAATTGGCAGAAATGACCAATGCCCAAGTTATTTAAAGGCACCATTTAAAGGGTAAAGGAAAACTGAGATCTGGGAGTACATGTTCTCTGAAAACAAACTTTCTACTTCAGAAGAGGTCATATGTGGCGAAAATCGCATTAGAAAAACGCGGCCTGAGGTCTTATGACGATCCCCAGCACGGCTTGTCGTTATGCGGTTATATGCGGCCGGGGGAGTCGCCAGGGAGGGGCGGGACAACAATCGCGGCCGGCTGGTTCAGACTCTGGCCTGTCTTCAGTCCACTCCGGCTAGAGAAGCAGAGGGCGAGAGGGAGAGGGGAATTTCGGGTTCCTATTTCTCGGTTTTTTCGCCGTTTTGTCTTTCTTTCTCTACTGTTATTTTGCTGAGCACTCTTCTTTCGCAATCCCCCAGTTTGCCAAATTTACCCATACCGGTGTCTTTAAAGACACTTAAGGACACCAGAAGGGGGTAATTTTGGCTTACGGTAGAACAGACGTAGTGTGGACCAGTTTAAGTGGCCGCCATTGCACAAACTCGCCATTTTGACGCCTTGGCATGGTGCCAAAAGAAGATGGTTCTATTATAATTTTGTTTGTTCCTTTACTTTTTACTTTGTTCTTTCTTATATTGTTTCTAGATGTACTTACATGAATGCTAATGTAGTTGGGAATGGCCACTCCACTGCGCTGGGAGTCAGGTGCTACAACTAACGTTGGCCCACGGCCCGTCTCCTACAGCGGACAACTCGGAATGGATGCGCTGATGCGAATGGGATGCGAATACACACCGCAGCGTCGCACTTTTGAGTCCGGGTTTTTTCGCCTATTATCGCTTCCAACCTTGAGTGTTCGTTACAAAATGCTCATTTCTTTCCATCCTCCTCTTGTTTCGGACCCCCTTCCGGTTCCTTTAAAATGATAGAAAACCCGCCCACAATGGGCAGGGCGTGACGTCGTGAAGGGTACTGAGTGACTCTATTGAAAATAAGGCAATTTCAATCCGCTCACTGAGCCCATGATGTAACGCGCATAGTAGGGTGCGCCAGCCAACTGGTCACTTATAACCATCCAACTGGTCACTTATAATACATAACAATAGAAAAGTTCTCGAAATAACTAGGCCATCTCATTACAATTCACAACCTACTGATGGATAGTAATGTCCGTGAACGGACTAGCTGCATTCATCTCTACCTTATACATTCTACTCCTACGTTGCGCCTTAATCATGAACTCCCCCCAAAAAAAGCGCTCAGGCCTATTGGGCTGTTGGGCTCTGACCAAAAAACGATTACAAAATGGATTTTTTGAAACCACAAATAAAAATGCACGTTATGTTTCATACGTATTTATGTCACGGGAAATGCGCACACTTGAATGGAATGTTCTACTGGCCTGCACGTTGTGACGGGTTTCATACCGCAACTTAGGGGCCGCCGTCATACTTCGCAACTCTGTGCGATTTTTGATTTCAACTTTGCAATTCCGTCATTCTGCGGCGTCGCGTCTCGTCAATCGCGTGCGAGAGAGAGACACCGCAGATAGCAATATCGGGAAGTCTGACGGCAGTTTACAAATTGCCAGAATGGCAAAAAGTTCAGGAAGACGAATTTGTACCTCCTGAATTTGCACTTCAAAGACAAGATGCAACTACACAGCTTATGATGGTATCAGCGAAATGAGTACTACATGTTAGAGTTGTACACCCCGTACAATGAAGACTTTATGGAAACAAACAATGCATGCCTAAATCCGCTGCCATTCCCGTAAGTAGGTTATCCAGAGTGAATTCTATTTTAGCAACAACCGTTACTACGAAGTCCTCCAATCCGTAGGATATTCCCTGGTCCCGCCGATGGAGAATATAACAACACACTAAAAAAATTTGAATCTAGATATTTTAGTGGGAATGCACGTTCTCCAGTAAAAACTAAAATACCGAACTAAGACTAGTGTTTCATTTGAATACAAAATACATGTCAAATAATGCATAAACGATGGGAGAACATGACTCAGGAAGATATTTTGCGTTTAACAGTAAGCGCAGTACAACAGTGTCTAGCCTTAATGCGACTAATACTTCTGTGAACCAGGGGTAAACTTGGCCTGAACTAAGACTCCCTTATGAAGAAAGCGCCGGTCTCGATGGAAAATACGGCTAGTGTAGGCATCCCATACTGTCTAAGCTTCACCTTAAACTGCACTGAAAAAAAAGCTATCAAGGGAGAACCTAATTTCATATCACTGTTAATCGTATATGCCACCGCACAAATTAATCAATTTGCGACTAATTAGTTTCTCTCCCAACCATCAACTAATCGCACATACATTTTTTGGGTCAAATAAAGTCGGTGGGGTGAGAAGGAGACGCAACTCTTCGTCGACGAGCACCTTTCCCTTCCTTTCCCTTCCTAGGTTAGGCTAAAATTCATATCCATCCTTCTACATGGAAGAATATCTGCCAAAGCATCTGTCTCTTCTGCTTTAGCCTAATCCTAGGAAGAGAAAGGAGCTTGAACGTCGGTGAAAATCTGGCGTCTCCCTCTCCCCCACTTTACTTGACCCCACTTTTCAAGTATTGTGCTAGCATTAACAAAATTCGGGTCACTTCTTTTTGCGGAGGGAGAAGCTGATCATCTAATACATTCGTTGTCAGAGAAGAAACACCCGACTCCAGAACGTCCATTTCGAATTAACAAGGGAAAGAAATCAAGAGGGTGTGAGGGAGGCAGCGCGGACAAAACTATTGGGTTGGTCCATGATTAATGCGGCTTTTTCATCAATTTTATTTCACAAAAAACAATGATAAAATTGAGCGTAAACGTGTTCGAATGATTATTCAGGAGCGTTTTCACCATCGCAGTCAGTGACTGTTCCCATTTGATAGTCGTCAAAAGGTCAATTTCCACTACAAAAAATACAGCATTAAAAAGCCGCATTGCTTATGCACGATCCTAATCCTAAGCACTTCTGGAGATCAGCCCTCTTTCAAGAGAAAAGAATAAACCATAAGGTATGACACTAGCTGCGCTACAATGGTCTACGCAGCTTACATTAAAAAAATGAATGCGCTGTATGTAGTGTATCTGCCCACTGAGTAGTCTTACACCTTATTCATCGCTCCGCAGAAGTGTTTCTGACTACATCGGATCGTCTTTATCCAGCTGCATCAACTGAGTTGACCCTTGTCACCAACTAATCGAAGAAGACCATAGCATACCGCAAGGGTCGCAAACCCAGGACTACGCACATGGAGAAAGAAAAAACGTTGAAGCTAGATCAACACCAATATCAATATCAATAGATCAATGAATTTTTGGTTCACCACTGGTTTACATTCAGTGAAGGTTGAGGGAACAAGGTAATGGCTGAAAAGATAAAATACAAAGCACGTTGGAGGTAGTAACGCCAGCCGTACTATTTCACTTTCTCCCACTAAGAAGTAGAAGGTACAATCGGCATGGTTGGGTAAAAAATGTCAGTAGGGGCTTCATGCTACCGATTGAAGCTTTCAAATGCATGAAGAAACGGTAGTGTGGATAACGGATATTTTGCCTAGGCCTAAGGAAGAAAGCTTTTTTTCTACGGCTCACGCAAAAATAGGTCTGAATTTGCAGTTTTAGTACCACCCACAACGGCTAATAATTACCTTCAAGTAACCTCAAAGCATGTCTTATGAAGAGCACCGCCCATCAACTGTACAAACCAAGCACCACGCACTTCCGATAACGGCAATGATATGATCCGATAAGTAACATTCTGCTATACTATTACTCTATGCCTATGTCATACTTCGGCCAAGTCACCCTAGGAAAACCCTAGGATATGAACGGCGGCTGGAGCCAAAAAAAGCCGCCTCCGTCACAACTCACCGACGTTTTTTTACGGTTCACGGTGATTTCGCCGCAAATGGACTTCCATCATTTTCCACCACCATCTTCCTTCATCCCCAGTCTTCGAGGGATAAATCACTTGAAAGGCCTCTCATGCCCACTTATCCCTACCACTTTTTTGACGGTTTCGAACAAAGCGATCTATCCGAGTATAAATGGCATGGTGTTTCGAAGACATTCCCACGCAGATGATTAAAAACGGGCTCAATTTCAAATTTTCGATCAAAGTTAGACAGAATGAAACAAGAGGAACATTAGAAAAGATATTGCATCAAAAATCTAAGGTTCAAGGAGAAGAGGAAAAGAACGATAGCTAGAAAGTTATGAACCAACCTGCGAGAGTCGAAACAGCATGTGCTTGACGTTTGTTGCGGAACATTTGGTCGTGAATGAAACTCACAACATCTGGCCTGATAGGAGCACGGAATACGTACGGGAGCTTGATCTGAGTTTCCGTAGCCTCGTACTTTTCATTATAAACGGTGACAAGCGGACGGGCCGCCATATTACCTGTAAAAGTCAAGAGCTGTAGTTGAACTGAGATATAAGTACGAGTGAAGCAGCGATCTTTAAACGCAAAATGAAATCATTCACAAAAACATAATGGAGGACCTCATGTATCCTTAAATTGCCCACGAAAACAGAAAGAATCCTTATTTTCCAACTCAAGAGATCAAAACAACAAATTTACTTCTTCCATAAGCTCAGCAAAAGTCCACACCACATAGGGAAATCGGCGGTAAGCAATACAACAAAAGCCAATCAAAATAAAAGACAAAGAAATTAGACATGAAAACGAACATTCATATAAGAATCTCTTAATTGAAAAGAAAACGAAATTAGGACCACCATATTCAAAAAGTCTTGGGTCGGAGATGAACTTGGCTTCCACTACACTGAGTATTCGACGACTGAGCACATGGGTCTCGCACGGATAAGTATACGTTCGCCGCAGTGGAGGCGGAGCTTCGTTTTCCAGCTGCTCCATCGTTTCTCGCGATGAGTACGGCCGGATTTTTCATCATCTGGAATGTAACAATGACTTTGGCCATCATTTATGCTATGGCATACAGGTGCACACTCCTCCCTGTGACTGGAAGTATCCGACGAGATCCTCGAAGCAAGGATACCTGCTTTGCAATTTCAAGGTTTGTTAAAAAACATGTGTAACAGTTAGCCATTCCTTATTGCCAGGCACAATTCTTCTCATTAATAATTTGTGAAAATTATGCGCTTTCTACTTGGTTGTGAGGATCAGAACGATCAGAAAATGAGTTTGGTTTCCTTGTAATATGAAATCTTTTAGCTTGGTCTTGCGAACACTTGCCCCGGTTTTCAAAGTTTGTTCTGAAGACTAGAAGGGGTTCGGAGAAACACCCAGTTCGAAAACCTCGAAATAGCTTGCTTACGATGTTTTAATAGAAACGCTTTGCTAGGAATAGGGCGCGTTGCATCACTGTTCCTAGCAAAGAATTTTCACATCCTGCAAGAAAGCTATTGTTCCTCGCAGAATCGTCATCTGTGCGCACAAAATGCAGTGTCGGAGTCTTTTTCAGCATCTCAAGCAGCGTAAAACTCGTGCAGCTTAATTTGTATTTGTATGGCAGCATTATAGTGTGGGGTTTTTTTTTTGTTGCAGAGTTGCGGAATCTGCGGAAAATTGTAAAGATACGTAACGTTTGGGAGAGTTGCTGGATTTGCGGTTGTGGAAATACAGAATTGTGAAACGTGTGACGAAGGATCGGTGTCGATATCGAATGCAAATGTAATCGAAGCACCGAAAAGAGGGGAGGGTTAGGTAGTAGGGGATCCCACGATTCTGCATGTTCCCACAAACGCAGGTCCCGTTTTTCCACAACTCTCCCGATCGATAGCAGCTATCTGATTTTTTTTTTAGTTCCATCATTCCCCCATTCCACAGTTGTGCATTTCCACAAGAACGCAATTACGCATTTTGCTCAATCAATACCTATTTGAACGATTTCTGCAAAGATCGCAATTCTTCAAATAACAAACTCTATGAACACTGTGCATGGCCCTGTTCATAGCCAACTGAATGAGATTTTGGCGCATCGACGTCATGTAAAAAGTAGGCATCGATCGAGAAAATGAGCGTATCCGCGATTTGAGAGATTCGGCGTATTCATGTCAAGCATAAGATGCGTGTCGATCGAGAAGATCATGGATGCATTCGCAGAATTGGCAGGATGGCGCCCGGCGGATCTTGACTATTTGCTTTAAAGACACCGGGGGGGGGTAATTTTGGCTTACTGTAGAACAGACGTAGTGTGGACGAGTTTAAGTGGCCGCTATTGCACAAACTCGCCAATTTGACGCCTTGGCATGGTGCTAAAAGGTGAATTTTCTATTATTAAGTTGTTCTTTCCTTTACTATTTCCTTTGTTCCTTCTTAAATTGTTTCTTGATGTTCTTACATGAATGCTAATGTAGTTAGGAATGGCCACTTCACTACGCTGGGAGTCAGGTACTACAACTAACGTTGGACCACGGCCCGTCTCCTACAGCGGACAACTCGGAATGGATGCGCTGATGCGAATGGGATGCGAATACACACCGCAGCGTGTGTATTCGCACGGGGGGGGGGGGGGAGACGCAAAATTTTCATCCACGTCAAAGTTTCTCCCTTCCTAGGGTTAGGCTAAGGAAGATGAGACCTATGCTTTGACAGATGCTTTTTAATGTGGGAGGAAAAAAGTTTAGCAAATTAGGCTTTAGGCAATTTTAGCCTAAGCCTAGTAAGGGAAAGGAGCTTTGACGTCGACGCAAAGTTGCGTCTCCCCCACTTTATTTGACCCTTCTGAGATTTTCAGGTATAGAAATGCACAATTAAGAAGATCCATAAGTAAACAAGTAAAATATGTCACTAGAAAACAGTCTAAAGAGGAAATAATTCAAAAATGAGGTTACGTCAGGACGAAGACAAGCCTTAAAATGAACGAAGCGTGGCTCGGCCATGGAAGCTTGCAGTTCGGACGGAAGCGCGCCCTGGGGGCAAATAGCGCCCTATGGCGCGGTTTTCAACGCCGGTTTCGTTACACATTGTATCTACCGAACCCATATGTTTGTTTTCAGACGCCATTGTTTTTGTAAACGTTATTCCGCCCTTGCCCCCCTCGCGGTGCCTTTAATGGTAAACTGACGTGGTGGTATGTGGCATCGTCAAAAACCTCACATCGCGGATGAGCCGTTACGCAGATGCGACGATCACCCAGTTATCCCAAAACGTTAACTATGAACCCCCAGGCAAGCTACCTGATCCTTTGGCGAACGAAAAAGCTGGAATCACTAGATTACTAACCGAGTAAGGGTAACATAAGGTAACGATTGGGCTAAGGGACATGTTCCCGCCGTTTTTTATTCTCTGTGTTTCGCAACGTTCTCTTCACCTCTCGCCGAAGCTTACTTACATGTTCGATAAAGCTTTTTCTGCTCTATAAAACGGTGCCATTTTTCCTGTTCTTTTGATTGCTAACATTCTCGAGGTTCAGAAATGAAGTGCGAATTTCAGCCTTCAAGTTACTTCTTTTCTAAACCTCATAAATGTTAAAGGAATCGTCCACGGAAAATGAGTTTTTGTGTTACCCATATATTTATGTTGTATTTGCCTAATGTTGGCCTCATGCAAAATTTCACGCGAAAAAATGGGTATCTGGCTGAGATACAGCACCACAAAGTGCGGTCCCAGTGGGCGGGGCCTCCGTGTAAAAGCCTCGTCTCGTCTTCCGCCGCCGTTGGGAACGGAGAGTGGGACTGTTTACGTAACGTTCTGTTCCTACAATGCGTCTCAGACCACGGCGGATGCGGTACGAGGCTTTTACACGGAGACCCCGCCCACTGGGACCGCACTTTGTGGTGCTGTATCTCGGCCAGATTCACATTTTTTCGCGTGAAATTTTGCATGAGGCCAACATTAGGCAAATACAACATAAATATATGGGTAACGCAAAAACTCATTTTCCGTGGACGATTCCTTTAAGCAATCGAAGGAATCGAAAAATGCGTAGCGTCGTTTTATAGAGCAGAAAAGGCTTCATCGAACACTTATGTAAGCTTCGTCGACAGTTGAAGAGAACGTTGCGAAACACGGAGAATAAAAAACGGCGGGAGCTTATTCCTAAACCTAATAGTAAGGTTAATGAGGCAAAGCATTGTTGGTTCACCGGAACAGTTGCATATGCGAAGGCTTTACCACTGGATATTTCGTTAGTACTGGTCACTTAAAGACACCAGAAGGGGGTAATTTTGGCTTACGGTAGAACAGACGTAGTGTGGACGAGTTCAAATGGCCGCCATTGCACAAACTCGCCTATTTGACGCCTTGGCATGGTGCCAAAAGAAGATGTTTCTTTTATAAACTTGTTTTTTTCCTTTTAGTTTTTACTTTGTTCTTTCTTAAATTGTTTCTAGATGTACTTACATGAATGCTAATGTAGTTGGGAATGGCCACTCCACTGCGCTGGGAGTCAAGTGTTACAACTAACGTTGGCCCGCGGCCCGACTCCTAGAGCGGACAACTCGGAAAGTCAGTGTGTTGGATGCGAATGGGATGCGAACACACACCGCAGCGTCGCGCTTTTGAGTCCGGGTTTTTTAGCCTATTATCGCTTCTAACCTTGTGTGTTCATTACAAAATGCTCATTTCTTTGCATCTTCCTCTTGTTTCGGACCCCCTTCCGGTTCCTTTAAAGGCACACGAGGGCTAATTAGTGTATGCAAGATGGGGATAACTTTACCACAAATGGATCATCACGGTCCACCAAGACGGTGTGTGACGTAATTCGTGTTGTATAGCTGGTTCTAATATTCCAGCATGGCAGCTGAGAGGCGCTCTTAGTCATGACACGTCCTCTATCTCCAATCATGGCGCGATATGGGGGCGAATTGTTATTAGTCAAGCCGAAAGGAGCCCGTCCCTTAGGTTTAAGCCCTTTCAATCCGTTGTGTCCTCATTGCGGCATTATTTGGTATCTGTACTTTCATGTTTAACTAATGGCCATATTGCTGCTCATGATGCCTTCAAACTAAGTTATTGTTCAGACATGGACTTTGACGTCGACGATGAAGGCAGTACGAACGGTTCGGAAAGCATGGATGTTCGAAGCGTCAGCGAACTAGCCACCTGTTGTCAGTGTGGCGCCTACGACAAAATAATGGTGGCATCTCAGATATTACGAAACAGGATTATCGATGCAGTTAACAACGAAATTGATCAGTACGAACAGCCGTTGGCCGTTCTTCTGCGTTCCTCGGTGAGGCTTTCCTTCCTTATCCAATAGAAGTGAGTGCTCACTTTTTTATGGATGTTAATTTATTTTTTGCTCAAAATATGGTGCGCAGCAGTGAACATAAGTTTCCGATAGCTTTTTTACAGGAGGATGCCCCTTGTACGGATGATGTTGCAAGCGCTGATAGTCAGCAGACGTCTGAAGAATCGAAGGGTACTCCACCTTACAGCTCTCAAAGCCAATCACCCGGAGCTCGGCTTACTCCTGATCGTTCGCAATCCATTGATCTCATTGTTAATGATATCGTTGTTAATGCTTCATTGTTATTGTTGTCGAAATTAAAGTAAGTTGTTGTTATACTTGTTACATTTGTTGTTGGTAAATCATGTTGCTGATCTTCGAATAAACCTCTCCTACCTAATTAGAGCAAATGTCGAATGGGTTATTTGAAGACCATCATTTACTTGCAAACTCAACTTCTATCGCTTCCTGAGTGAAGAACGTCAGGTCTCTACGCTCTCCAATCTATGCTGGAGAAGAGGGTTGACAGCGGCCTTCTATCTGCGGTATGTAGCCAGTTGTTGGAGGAATGTACTCCGAGCAAACTCGTCTTCTTGTCTTCTCAGGTTTTCGGTGGTGCAAACTGTAAGTCATGTATTTCTAGTAGTCTGATCGATAGAAAGCAATCTATTTGTGGGAAAGTCCTCCGGTGATTTTTTAGATCGATCATCAAATTAGCTGCATTAAATGTTTAGTTGTGTGAGCTCTCCTATTAAATTAACAGTACTCATCCTCAAGTACGGTACCACCCATCATATCATTGGTCATTTATCGGCTCGTGAGCATTCAGTGGGAAAATATTTAGATGTAGTTCTGGACCAAGGCCTCATCGAATGTCGAGCAACCATATGATGCTTAATAATTCCATAAAAGACTTAAAAAGAAGCTCTTGAACTATTCATGAAAGTCACTGGAAAATGGCTCATTTTGACTCTAAATCCTTTTTGAGATCACCTAGGTAATTTTCTTTTCGAAGCTTAGATTGGACCGGTTTTTTTGTGTTTGAAGATTGAGTAGCTAAATTATGTTTCATCAGAAGTCTTGTTAGCGAGAAGGTAGATCAAGCGCTTATCAATATTTGTAGTTGAGGAATTTATAGCCTTCCCATATCATCGAGCATGGTGATGGAAGCCCATTGGTTGGTGGCAGCGAGAGTCTACCGATCGCATGTCTTGGGTTTTCTAGTCTGATTATTCCGTAACGTAGAAGTCTTGCAGACTTCCAATAGCTCTTTTGATTCATGGTTCAGTGCTAGTGATACCATAGAACGCAATAAAAATGAGCTATTCCAGGCTCATTGAGCACCGCCGCCCAACATGCGTCATTATGTCGCCGAATAATTGAGCGGTTCTCGGAAATCCCTATTCACTCTTTCCGACCAGAAGAATGGGCTGATATTGTGAGCTGTTTTGCTCAAAATCGTAGTCTTCCTGCCGAATTTATCGAGCGTTTTTGTCCATCTGATATCTGGAAACGTTCTAGTGAGACAACTTCTAAAGCTGTATCAGAAAGCAACAAAGCAGAGGTAATTTCTGTGGGCTCTTTCGTGTTCCTTAAATTTGCAGACTTTTACACTGACCTAGCTCCAGAGTCTTCTTTTGCGAAGCAATCGCTCTTCGTTGGTGAGCACTGGACTGCTTGGACATATTCTAGATTCACTGTGGCCTCGTGACCGTTTAGCCTCTTGTGTAGAACAGCTTTTGGCGGATAAGCGCTTTTCTCCGTATGTTCTTAGCCTTTACTTCTTCTTGGCTCTAGACATCTTGATGTACTTTTTGGTTATGCATTTGTTTTTTCAGAGACGAGATTCTTCTCAGCAATGCCGTGCACGTGTTGGATATTCTTGACAGTGACTGGGTGTCACTGGGGGCATCTTGTTCCAATCTTGAAGTACCTTTCATAGCGGGAGCTCTAGCGTGTTTGGATAGGTTTGCCTTGGGTTGTTTTATGTGCCTTTTGATAAATTTGTTTTGAATGTGATTTCGATAAATTTGTTAACTTTACCATTCAGCGCAGTATCACTTCCCAGCAGTAATTCTACTTCCGTTGTGGATCTGCCCTTAGGCTGCTCTTTGGTCGAATGTGTCATTCGCTCATTTGCCCCCTTCTCCTTCAATGACACCGAGATTTTCGAGCACATATTTATCGGTTTCTCAAAGTTGCTGCAGAAGGTTCTGTACTTGCTCTTGATCTCTTGAGAAACTGCTCACCTTTTACCATACCTTTGGTTTTATTTTTAGAGCTCAAACAACCCTACGCAGTTAATGCGATTGGTAAAGGCTTTGGAAGGACTGTCTGTATGGATTGATTTTGCGTCTGCAAAATGTAGCCAACTGCCTTGCGCACTCTGGAACGCAGTCAGTGAATTGCTCACATTGCTGGAACAGCAGATAGAACAGAGTGCAAAAGAGGTTACAGCTACAGCCAAAGTCGTACCAATTGCATCTCCAGAAGAACGTGAGAGCCACAGTTCACCTTGTTTTCTTTTTTTGCTACAATCCTACTGTAATTTTCAGCAACAAACGACGACACGGTTGCAGGGAATTGGCTTGAATGTATTCTTGAACAAGTGCCCGCTATGCTTGATCATCAGACTGCTGTTCAGTCTCAAATCGTATCAGAAATAGTTGAGGTCTGTAGAAAGACGTTTTCGGCTCTTATTGTTTCGGAGTATCTCGTGTTTTTTCGATTGCTTGTGTAAATAAAAATTTGTACTACAGATATCGAAACGAATCGAGTTTCTGCTTCGATTGCTCGCCAATGCCCGAGATCTGACTAAATGCAACGAGACCATCTCTGATGTCGTCGAAAAGGTCTTTTTTCATGGCAATGATCGTAAAAAATTAGGTTTTAAGTCGGTGAAATAGCCAGGCTAGGCTCATATGTACTATATAGTTCCATTTAAGCGAGGGAAAGAGCCAGTGTACGGAGTGTGTCTGTCGAAGGTTTGGTGCCTAAGTGTAGGATCACTGTCCGTATTACAGATTCAGTAGGGTTGTTTCTACCGATTGAATGGGGGAGCATAAAAAAAGCTTTATGCATCTTTTTCTTCTAATTTGATTGTGTTGTTTGATTGTAATGTTCAAGTAAGACTGTTATCGATTTTCACGAGCATTAAATAAAGGCTGTGGGACGATCTAAACTTCTTCTCTGTTGCTCATTTGTGCTAGTGGATCTGAATAGAACTTCTTTTCCAGATTCAAAATTTGTCAAATGCTGAAATCGTAAGCGAATTTCAATCCACATATATCACATTGTCGCAAGGTGGTTTTATCGGAGCTGATCTCCAGGTACGAACTTGAAAAGCGCTTATCTTCGACGGGTTGCGAAAGTCAATCTATTGCAGAGCAAACTCCTACAAGACGTCCTAAGTAGAGCTGGATTGCAAAAAACGCTTCTTCTGCGAACAATTGTCACTGGTGGTCGCGGGAATCGACCTCACCTTGTCGCTCAGATTTTCAAACATTGCCTCGACTGTTATCAACAAGCTGTTGGGTCTAAAATCAAAGAAAGGTTAATTTTTCGTGGTGATAATTTCTGTAGCAATTATTTTACCTACCATTATATTTAGACTTTGCAAAGAAGAGTGCACAATAATTGAAGAGTTCTCCCACTCTTTGAAAAAATCCCATGCTACAGACTATTCAAGGCAAACCTTGAGTCTTCTAGAAAAGGTTATTTCAGAGTGAGTCAACCTTTCGTATCTTTAATTTGCCCTTCGCATTCAATTCACCCTTGCATTTCGGATTTTCCTATAATTTCAGCGAAAATCCTAACGTTATCTTAGTGGATGGTGTTACGACACTCTTGCTGACTCTGATTCACAGAAAGCCAGGCACGTGAACCGTTATTGTCTGGTAGAGCGGAAAGTAATACAGATACCTGTATTTGCACACGCATCAATTTTAAAGTTACCAGGCTTCTTTCCTAATCCTGGCATTTTTGGAAATTCTAGCTTTTAACTGGCAACCTTAAGGTTTGAATTGTAGATGGTGGCTTGAAATTCTCTATAGTAATCGTAGTTGTGCGGGAACTCTAAATGTTCTATTCAATTTAAATTTTTTCTCTAGTTGCCAATTTAGTTCCCAAGAATCTATGAGAAGAGCCAAGCAAAATCACGAGCCTTTAAACTGAAGAATTATTTTTCGAAGCTCTTCACCTGTTTTCTTTGGAAACCGGTATTGTAGGGGTTAATCCAGATGTCTTCTCAATTTATTCAGAGTGCCCATGGACTCTGGATCTCAAAATGCTGGGTCGTATAGAAAGTGAATGGTCGAAAATCATCACTTCCTTTGCTGAATTTTCTCTTCGTCACCCATCGCAGTCATTTCTATCAGACACTTATTCGTTGCTTATATCTGAGCATTTTCGCGGTGCAGGAGAGAATCTTGAACTACCAGTGCTATTTTTTGTGTTACGCCATGTTCCTCGTTTGATTTCTGATCAAGGACAACGGGATGTGCAGGTAATATCTGCGATGTTAATGCTTTTCTATTTCTGAATTAGGCTTTAAAGAATTTTAATAACCATTATCCTGGGATGGAGGCGATCATCAAGCAGTTCGTACATCCGGATAATGTATCTAAATTAGCCGATCGTGCAGTGAAACTGTTCACTGAGTCCTTAAATGATGTAAGTAATTTTAAAACTTTCGAAAGGGCTGGAGTGACAACAGCTTCTTTCAGGGATGTTGGCAGATTTACGTACAGAGTTTCATCTATACCGTACTCATAATTGAATCCACGGGCAATCGGCTTGGGACATCGCTGTTTGAAAGCTTTGCGAACCTTCTGCATAATATTGACGTGCACGAGATGTCAGTTTCGTTTTAATCAGGAATTGGGGTGTGCTCGTTTCTTCTCGATTCCTTCAAAATTTCTAGAAAGGATGCATGCATCTGCTGGGAAGCCACAGGTGGCATCGACCGCCTCCACTGTATGCTGTCGATCTTTCGTAATACAGCATTTTGTGATTTGGTGCCGTGCTTCGAGGAACAATGTCGTCAAGCCCTCATCGATGACGTGCTCACGAAGTTGATCGCAGATAATCACCGATCTCCAAGGAAGTGTGACCTTTCAAGGTTTTTAAAGGTAGGAGTGGCGTGAAGTGCGGCCTTGTTTTCCTTGGATCGCTATCCTTTTAACTGTAATCGGATATTAAGAGTAAAGTAATCGGATTTAAAGTAATAGGGAAGCAGTTCTACATTTCCTGTGAAATCAAGGTACTACAAAATGTGATTGCTCCTTGTTTCAGGGAGAAGATGACACCGGTGGCGGGCTGACCAACACTGGAGATGAGTTGTATCTCCTACATCAGCAGCTTCGCTACGAAATAGCCACCCTTCTATTGCACGAAGTGCAGGAGAAATGGAAAAGCAAGTATGGACTCCATATTGAAATTCTGTTTTTAACGATGAAATGAGCCGATAGAATACTTTGGGCCAGTTTGCGTTAGTCAGTCTCGATCGTTTTAAACTGCTGATTCTCCTACAGAGATCACTTGCTTATTTACTTATTTCGCAATCGGAAAAAAATCTTTCGTTTCATCACAGCTTTCCCTATTTCCAATTGCTTTTCATAACAAAAAGTATGCAGAATACTTTTGAAAGATTTTGGGCAAGGCTATTTGTCATTGATTGTGCAACTGCTTCCGTTGGATTTGAATTACTACAAGTAGCTAATATTACTTCCTGCAATTAGGAGTGTACTCCTTCAAATTGCAAGCTTCCGTTCAAAGAACTGCTAAACATTTCCTTTTCAAGACCTGACAAGGATGCAATAAATGCAGTACAAGTCAAATGGGTGGTGCGTGCCTCCAGCAGTGGTCAGTACCCGAGGGAGATAGCAGAGCGTGCTGAACAAGAGCTGAGCAAGGTATCTTTCATCGGTGTTATTCTATTTCGAGAAGTTCCTGTTGTTTTAGTGTGTTGCAATCACTTTATTCCCACTTCCAGACATCATTCGATATTTTTACAGCTTGGAGCAGACAATGCGGCGGAAGTTCGATTTTGTTATCTCTCAGAAACTCTTCTGGCTGGGGCGACAAGTGCTCAACCGGCTCAAATTTTCGAGAAGAAGTAACCTTTTTGTTATAAGCAGGAAATGTGTGCTGATACATTAATGCTTTTTACTGGGACATGTGCCTTTTTCAGGCCTCTCCTCGGGATCTTCTGTTCATTTTATGAGGCGGTTCTTTGCAATGAGAAAGTTCGGCCTTTGTGGATTGAGGTACACGCTTCGCATGAAATGACGTTATGGCAACTTGCATCAGTTACTTTCTGCCGCGATAGATGATGTGCACGTAATTTCAGGACCATCTGGTCGTGCTAGGTGACACATTGGATAAATGCGCGTCAGGAGAGTCCATTGCAGAGCAAACAGCTCTGGCACCGGCCTTCATACAGGTTTTGTCGAATGTGCTTCAGAAAGGTAGGAAGTTTTTCCTCATTTGCGAAGATTTTCGAGGAGTTCAAGTGTCTCACATGTATGTGTGGATGGGCAAAAGTCGGTCGCTTACCGTGGGGCCAGGGACACCTTTAGAGCGTGTGGATTCTTCACTGCTAGCTATTCTGAATTTCCCTCATTCGTCCATATTTTCCACTTATCCTGGTCAAAACGAGGACAGAACTCTACAAACTTCACAACCTTTTTTCAGACTCAGCATCGGAACTGGCAAAGCAATTACGTTGCCTACTAGCTGGTCGCCTCCTATTCCTACCGTCATGGCTTCGTTGTTCGCTTGCTCCAAGCGCACTTATTTTGAGTTTCGCCCCTATTTTGCAGGATTTAAAAGAGCATGTGAGTTAATCTCTGTGTCTTGGAACTTGCGATTAGTTCCAAACATCGCTTATGTTTCCAGGTTGATGCTGAAGTAATGCATTGCGCAATGCGGGACAGTGTTGGAGCTATTCTACGTCCGTCTTTAGTCGAGGATCTGCACGATTTTTTCGCTATCACTGTGCAATCAACGGATCGATTGGCCCAAACTGCTTTGACCTGGACCGGAAGACTAGGTAAACTCTCATTGGGAAGCGATCGGTGTGAGATTTTTAATGGAACACTTGTGCAGCTTCGGAGTGCCGCAACCGACTGTCAAGTCTCGTGCCATTGGGTCGTCGAGAAGATGTGTTTCATGAGGTCTTGACGGTGATTTGTAGCCATGCGGATTCTGAAACTCATATCGAGGTCAGCTTTCCATACTGCTTTTTATACCCTTATCTTTTTTTTAAGTTTCTTGCATTCTCCACATTAACGGTCTAGGTTCTTCGCCAATGTGCAGAGAATCTGGCGTCATGGATTGAGGTCTCAACTGACGAAGAGAACGTGATGCGCGGTCAGGCTTTGTTAACAGTGAGTTCTTATTTAGCTAAAAGTCAGTGTTGTTTTTTCTAAGTCTCTAAGAGATAAGCGGAACGAAGGAGGAGTTAGTCATCGGATTAAAATTGTGCATTATTAGCTATTTTCTCGTTTTCGATTTCCATTCATCTCTTTGACTGGTCAGAGGTTTCCGATGGTCATATAGATTCCCGTATCACTCCCTGGTTAACCGGATTTCTGTTTTTTTGCACCGGATGACTGAAACTATTATTCACACTTACTAATCTTTGTATTCGTTATGCTAATTTATCAGGACCATAACAAATATGTCATAGAATGGGAATCGTCTTGTGTTCCGTCTGATGGTTGTCTCAAACCTTCTCGAATATTGCTCTGAACTTGGTAAACACGCAAAACCCTACAGCAGTGAACTGTATTTCAGCGATTCGGAAACATTGAGGGTAATAATTTCTTTTGATTTTCTTTTGTATTTTTAAATTGTGACCAGTGGCACATCCAGAACATCGTAACACGTCGAGGAGGTCCAACTGCGCTCCCGGTCCAAGATCGTCGAATGGATGAGACCCGATCAAGCGGGGTTCCTCTCTGTACATACGCAGCTACTGAAAAAGGTTGCTTTCCAATTGGATCACATTTTGATATTTTGAAGTAGATCACTTTTCAGAATTTGTTCATCAGCACTGGTATAATTGTCACACGTGTAAGATGACTGACAATAAAGGGGTGTGCAGTGTTTGTGCAATAAATTGTCACCGCGGACACGATCTGTCATACAGGTTAGTTTGAGAACTGAATTTATTTGAATTCGTTCGATTGAATATCTTATTTTGTTTGATCAATCTATTGTGATTTTCAAGCAAGCAGGGGTCGTTTTTCTGTGACTGTGGAGCTGTTGGTTGCTCTGCTTTGAAGGCAACGATGTATCACAATTCGCCCATAAGTGCGGCGAGAGGAAGGACGGCTCCAGCAGTGCATACGGTGCGTTTCTTGTTTCGATTCTGATGTCATTTTGAGCAATTTCGATTCGCTGGTCTTGATATTTCAGACAGTCGACAGTGGTACTGCTGTACCAGTTTCCTTTGAAATAAATATTGATACGAGTGTGGTTTCTTCGGAGATGATGGAGCTTTTGGTTTGTTATTTTATGATTTAATCGCTGGAATCTCACTTTTTTCTTTCTCTTCTTCATTAGCAAAAGATTCCTTTTCGATTTATTTGCTCTTTTCTTTAAGTCCTCTTCCAAAGAGCAAAATTCTCCATCCATTTCTTGTCTAGTTGGGAAGTGAAAGAAAATTTGGTTATTATTGGTTTTGAAATATTTTCTTCTCATTGAGTCCGAGTATCCTTTCATTCACTCTCTCTGAATGAATTAGTTGTTCACACTGTTCTGTCTTTTGTAAGGCTCGAAATCGTTTGTCCCCTCTTAAGGATCGCGTCCGAGCTGGTATTGAAAGCCGTATAGAGGTGATTGAGCGAATCGTTCGCGCTTCCTTACATGCTCGTGATTCTCGTTGGTCACTTGATGAACGTCGCGACAACGTACGGCGCTCGCTGGCCGATCCTCAACGACTGCGTGTAGTATATGATCAAGCAATAATGGTGAATTGCTTCATTCTAGAAATCTAGGGTTATTACATAACCTCTGAGTTCTCCAGGAAGACTGTGAAGTTACGGGGAAGCCAAACAGTCTCTTGGAGCCAAGGAGGCCACCAGAACCACCAAGTGATAGGAGCAAGGCCAGAGATATTTGCCAAGTCTTACCCTTCGGTGAGTCATCGATTTATAGAGTGGTGTCTTCTGAACGTCTACGTTATTTTTGAAGATTATCATCTGTTCAGAAAATGGCTGTCATTTGTGGTTTATGCTTGCTGAACATGCGACGACTCTTCAGATATTCCATATGCATCCAGGGCAAAGTCTTGCTGATGAACTTGAGCATATGGTGAACTTTGCCTCTATCAGATTTGTTTACCATGTTGTCAATGTTTGGAAAAATTATCCGAACGATTTCAACCACTCAGCCTGCTCTTCCACCATTTTCGATTCATTTGCTTCGAAATGTGAGCAGTCTTCACTTCAAGTTTTGTTGAGCTTGTATTTTTCAGCGAATCGATTCCGAGCCGATAGGTTTTGCCGGTCGTCAAGTTTCTTGTCGTGACGACAAGGTAGCAGTCGCGGGCCCTACTGATATTCTCACTCTTCGTATGAGCAAGGATGGAGAGATCGTGGATCGTATAGTCATAAAGCTTACTGAGCTTAGTAATCCAGTAGTAAAGGTAAAGTGTTAATCTATTTTGCAAATTTAGTTTTTTTTTTTTTTGTTTTTGCCCTTTGGCCATGGTACTTGGACGCATTAATTTCTCTAGGTGTTATGGGCACCAAATCGTCCAGCATTGTTGGCTGTGGCTACCGTTCAACTTGTACGGATCTACGATCTTGCACTCGATGCCGATAACTTTGTTGAGGAGCTGGTACTTCCTGTTGGTGAGTATTTGAAATAGTCAGTATACTCCCTTCTCCAAGAAATAGAAATACTTCTCCAAACGATGCGATCGCAAACTTCTAATCGAGCCATACCTGGTCAGCGAGAGCATTGATCCATTTGAATTAGCTCGTTCACGTCACTGTCAAATAAGGATCTTGTAAATGGAACAGAAGTTTCCAAATATAATAGTATGGCTTTACGGGCTCAGAAACATACGTACCGAGGTTGTGCCATTAGGACAGAAAATTCGCGTGTACGTGTACGGAACGCGACCGATGCTTGCGATATAGGGGCACCGCGTCTAACAATAAGACAAGACAGACACCGCCACCGTTCTAGGAACCACGTAATATGGTACCCGTACCCGCAACTTGCACCCATCGCGTCTCACGCTGAGTGCTGTGACGCGCTTTTTCTGTCCTAATGGCACATATCCATACGTGCCGTGATCCGATGCTTTCCTTGACAGCGTAGAACTACTTTGTTCTCGGTAGGATGTTTTTGACATTTCCTGCATGATGTTTTGGAGTCATTTTATTTTCAGGCAATGTTGAAGACATCGAGTTGATCTACAGTTATTCTACCGATGAGATGTGGCTAATGGTGCTGAGCAGTTCCGGCCATTTATATGAACACAGAGTATGCTTTACCAATCAAATTTCTCGGGTCTTCTGTGATTATGTTGAGATTGCTTCAGCTGACTGCAAAGAGCGCAGATAACACTTCGTTCTTCTTGACAAACACTGTAACACTCCCGCAAGCGCAACAGATTCTTGGAGCTGGAGTGTTCGTTTTGTATTTCTCCAGCCCATCACTTGGATGATTATGACCATAAATTGTTTGTCTTCAGATCGGTGCATTACTCAGCTGTGTCCGAATTACTGTTTTTGTCACTGGAGAAAGGCACCTGGTTTGCCCCATTGGAAAGAGGAAACCTTGGAAGAGAAGATCTTGCCTTGAACTGGACGAGGTATCAGTTGTGCTGATTTTTTTTTGCAAGGTTTTAGCAATGTAAGAGGAGTTTCCAGATTGGAAATGACCACGCCTGTCCACTGCTGGCAGGAGTCAAGTGGTGTGATGGCTTGCTTTTCGTATCCGATCGCTTCATCCTTGGTGTTTGTATATCCTACGCTGGAACAGATTCTCATTCAGGTGTAGTCTTGAGTTATAAAGTAGCTTACTACATTTCAACACCATTTTTTTTGTCATTTGTGCTGCATCGTTTCTGTGTGGCCATACCGAAGGCTGCTTGTATTTTTGCTACTTTTTTTGGTTATATATTGATTTGTGCATTTTATTCATTATAGAGAGTGCAACTGAAGCGATCTGCTTTTGCTCATGCCCTTTTTACTGGATCATCTGCAGATATGATTTACTCAATGCCACTATTTTACGATTCTCCGACTAATTTGGTCTTCTCAGCGTGAGTTGCCTTTCTTTTTTTTTTTCTGAAACTTGCCTCATTCATTTTTTTCAAATAAACTTCACTCATTGGTGGGTAACTTTCGAAGCTGTATACCAAGTCTGTCAAGCCGGTTTACAGAAGATGGTCTACCCTACCGGATCTGTGGATAGAAAATATGCCGAGTGAGATGTGTGCTCAAGCTGAAAAAGAGAAGGAAGAACCTGAGGCCGAGTTACAAGACAGCGACCTTGTCACGGTATTGCTCCAGCGACTAGATGATTTTTCCATATCTCCGTCGTTTTCTTATAGCTGTTTGAGCGTTGCGAACCAGTTGATCGTGTCGAGGTGTCATGCCCAGATTTGGCCATTTTCTACGATGTTCACGATCTTAACGTGCGACTCAGCTCAGTTGGATCTATGCCAGTCACTGCGATACAGGTGACGTCACTCTTTAATCGAATGTATAATAAAATTTAGCCATGCGGTTTCCAGAAAGAACAGTTTGCGCTCACTATGCGTGTTGGAGATCCAAATATTATAGTACGTGCTGTTCGAGTTGAACTACCAGCCGAGCGAGGTCGTGGTCCTTCCGAGGTGAGTTAGGAAATAGGTCTGAATTCCATTTCCAGGTATATCTCATAGTTTTTGAGGTTTCTATTGGTGAGAAGACGTATCCTCTAACGATGACAACCGACCTAGCTCGATTCTTCGACATTCGATTCACTAGGACGCAGTCGCTCGAACTGTAAGGTTTACTACTTTTTGTAGTTCTTGAAACTTGTTACAGCTGTGTGAATTTTTCTGTATAGTGCTATTTCCAGTGACCATAGAAACATCACACTGACGTTCTCTGGAAGATCGCGATCACAAGTAGGGATGACTGTGGTTTCTGTACGATTATACGGCATGTCCAAAAGAGAGTTCGGGTTCCCTCGTTCACATTTGATTGCAAGGATGCCTCTTTCGTTGCCTGATAAATTCATTTTGAACGTGGTACGAATGCTGACCACGTTGACTACAAGAAATCTGATAGTGAAGGTGAGCGGTTTCCCCTGGTACTGTACACGTCCACTTATGAGGCGCGCAGACCTGATGCATAGCTGTCACTTGGCTCTTCTGTAATCAAGAGCTTTGCCTGTCAATTTAAGTGCCAGTTTCCTTTTTGTAATCTCACTGGAATATTGTAACAATGTGTATATTGAAGGACCGTGAGTGGATGGTGAAGACGGCATGTCGTCTGATTAGCCCTCGATTGTGCCACCGTGAGCTAGTGGATGCGGCCAACCGACTGCTCAGAGTCCTCTTGGTGGATAACGTTCATGATTACTACGCTCGTAAAGATATGGTCGTCATAAGTGAGTTGTCGTCTGTCACTACGTATTTATCCTTTGCAAACCCCAGTAGCCTTGGAAGTAATCGGAATCCGAGTTTTGCTTCCTCGAATCTTGATCCTTGTCTTTATGTCTTGCTGCTTTCGGGATCTAGGAGTTTCGGGAATGAATGGGTACGAAGGACAACTTCAAATATGGGTTTTAGAAAGTATGAATTGTGCTTCTTGGTTGCAGACGACTTGGCAGTATTTTCTCGTGGTAAAGTACCGATACCGTGCGATCTGATGGCAGATTTCGCACTTCAACTCAAGTATATGATGTGTACACGATGGAAGCAATTCTGGAGCATCGTGAAACGGAGTATGTTCGAAGCCCCTATTCAATTTTTACATTTTTATTCAGTCGTTACCGCGCCCTTTGCTCACTGCGGGACACGCTCGCTCGCATTTCTGATAGCTGAATCAACTTTTTAAATCGTAGTACTGTTCATGTATTATGTGATCAGTTTTGCCTTTGGCTTGAATCCGTGGACACTGCAGTTCGAGTGCGTGTTCAGTGTTACAACCTAATGTTTTTATAGAGTTTGGAAGCTCGGTGGCTATAATGTCCTTTCTACGTCGTGAGGTGGCTGCAGCGGCTACGATTGGCGCACCTTTCGGTGCTTCGGATCCATTGCCGGCTCTGGAGCTGTACACTGTTCTACTGTTTATTCTTTTGTCGGTCAATGATTCACATGCTAAGCAGCTTACTGATGAATACCTCAGTTTGTACACTGATCCAAAGGTGAGCCTTTTGTGTTAGGTGCTCTGGATTTCTACGACAAGATTCAATTTCCATAAATAGAATTAGTATAGTAGGCCGGGAACAAGATTCAATTTTTATAAATAGCAATTAGTATAGTAGGCCGGGGAATCGCCGTCATTTCCTAAGGATATCTTTTGTTTCGCGATTGATTCTTTCTTGTCCGCGCTTTTTCATGGCAAAAAAGTTTCGGTTGACTGTCTAGTAAAGTGGCTGACATACAGCTCCCCAATCGCTTTCCCTTCTTTTTTATTTTCGGATCATTAATAAAGAGAAGTACTGCATACTGTTTGCAGACCTCACATATAGCCCACCGTGTGCGACTTGTCGGGCAAACACTACTCTACTCGTTTGCACTGACAACGAGAAACGATCGGTATCAGGCACGCACTATGAACCCATCAGCGAAAGTGATGCGCTGGGGAGGCTTAAGGCCTTTCTTCAATCGTACAAAAATCCTAAGGTTGTTTGTTTTAAACATTACGGCCGATCTTAAGTTAGAGTCTTGCCAATAAAAGATGTGAATTACAGCCCGGAGGATGATCCGGTACAGCTAGAATTTCTTATGGGACCACTTTGTACTGTAGACGTACTCACGCAGAAGAATAGTGATATGTTTGATTTGGGTAATTTTAGAGGTTACGGCAATTTCGTAGAATCGAGATGGATTTCTATCATTGTTTAGAGAGTGAATGGCTCCTTCATTTGTTACAAGCGGTCTTAGCTAAGATACGTGACGAAGGGTCTATCGGTTCGCTACCCGTTGAGGGTGTCCCTGTTGGGTGAGTGTAAAATCAATAAACTATCCCTGTGAAGTCTGTGTTACAGATTTTTACCAACCCTTATTTTTTGCAGGCGTGGTGACACGGTCCCGTCAACTTCTCTTCTAATTTTTGCCATGGCTCTTATGGCCCAACTGTATCCAGCAAATCTCTACCCCACAGTAGTCCAACTCATTGCCATGGTCGATTGGAAAGCAAGCATTATCGAGATTACCGACCATAATTACAGGTAGATTACACCTACAACAGTGATCTTGTTGACTAAATTCTCCGCGAAAAACTAACGTTTTCGTAATCATAACACCATCTCAATCCACAATATCAAGGCTTTGTTTGAATTCACAGCATTGTACATTAGGTCAAAAATCTGAATAAAAATGCTTTTGATTTTTGACCTATCCTGATTACAGGCAATTTCTACTATTTCGTCTTATATTCGTTCTGCTTCTAAAATGTGGAGAACATCTTGAGAACAGAAAGAAAAGCGAAAAGGAATCTGAAGGTAAACTTTCAACAGGATTTTTCATTCTTTAGACTTTTTGAATTGTCCCGTAATTATACTGTAGGGTACGTATTTGAGTAGCTTGCAGTAGTTGTTCCAACTTGATGCGAACCGTATCTAATTTGAGTTGGGCTTTACATTCGCTTTTTTCTGAGGCTTCTATTCAAATGTGGTTTTATAGATCGTTTTTTTTTTTGAATTTAACCGACATATACAAATACTTTTCCTCATTTGTCGTTTGAGACCATTTCTTGCGCACTCACAGATCAATGTGAAAAGGTGGTAGAAAATCGTATTCAGAAAAACGAGCTGGCTCAAGCGGCGCGATGCTGACAGATGCAGACTCGTGTTCTCCGTCAAGCTCATTGCCGTCAGTTGGAGTGGAATTCGCGACGTCAGCTGATGGCTCGAGAGAAGCCACACCCGTCAATTCGTCAGAAGATCGAACCACGACAAAACGACGCAGTACAGAGAAACTGTTGGGCCAAGTGAGTGCAATGAGTGGGGTCTTTTAGACCAGAACCATGCATTTAAAAATTTATTCAACAGCATCATTGGTTGTTGTCTATGTTTCATTTCAATTTAGCGATTTTCAGATCGTGACTCAACTTTGCAACGCAGGAGCACTGGAGTTTTGTCGTGATTTGCTGGAAAGTGTTGCGAGTTACTGGCGCACAGCAAGGGAACATAGAAGAGCACCACGAGCTTGGTCACGCGACTGTGGAGCGAGTGCGAGCGAGTCTTCTGTCTCAGGGATATCTAGCGGTTCGATTATCCATGTATTTTTGTTCTTCATTTCATTGTTCCAAAGACCTGAGACATCAATAGCAAGAGATCACCCACTAGCAATAGGTTCGGCTCACTATTAGCACTGATAATTATGTCAAAGATAACCATGGCAATGAAAACCTCATTCCATTGATGCTTTCAGGTGGTATTTGACTTACTGACAAGGGAAAGCACCATTCAGTATTGATGCTTTGACAAATTTGTAGTACCGGGAAAATATGGATTGAAAGGCCTCCATTGCGAAAGTCTACAATTCATGTGTGCATTGCAAGGGGATGATGATGCCGTGTAATTAGTTCATAGTTGGTTTGAATGGATAGCTTAAAGACAGTGTTTGGGGTAATGTGGGTGATGAGAATCCCTAAGAGGGTTCATTCACTCGAAAACTACGGGTTTGGAAAGCCTATTTGCGGCGAAATCCCCCACGAAGGGCGCGTCCCGGAGCTGTGGCAAAGGCGGCCTTTTCTGCTCGAGCCGCCTTACTGTGCTCGGTCCGCCTCCTAGCGACTGATTGGCTGGGCTGGGAATAGAAGGTATCGCGACCCGCTTTCTCAGTTTTGGCTTGAAGCGCACTCCAGAAAAGGGATGCTCACTCATTTCCGAACATCCTTTTGTGTTTACGAAATGGAAACACGTCAATGGAAATCTCGTCCGGACTACCCGCCTCTTCACGGGAAGGCTCCACGTCGGGAATTAACGGTGGGGAGGGGTCCTATTTCTCGGGTTTTTGACCATTTCCATCCGTTTTTTCTTCACTATCCTGTTACTAGGCATCTCGACTTTCAAATTCACTACTTCTTTTACTTTTCTGCCGAATTTCGCCAAACACTGCCTTTAACGAATTTTATCATGAATGACGCAGGTTTAGGAACAACAGGAGTCATGGATGCTCGGGAACATTACTATACAATGATCACCGATGTTGCGTTGCGTTTGCCTTGTCAAATGAGGCGAATTTTGAGTGATGTAAAGTTTGACGAAAGGTGGCAGCGAATTCTCTGTGAGGTACTGGTCTTCTTTCTTATCTGAAGGAATCGTTCACGAAAAAATGAGTTCCTTCGTCACCCATATATTCATGTTGTATTTGCCTAATAAGGGTCACGTGCAAAGTTTCACGCGAAAAAATGATATATCGGCTAAGATACAGCTCCCCAAATTTTCGTCCGAGTGGGCGTGGCTTACGAGTCAAAGCCCCGTTGCGTTGTCCGCCGCGGTTGGGAACGGAGTTGGAATATTTGCGTATGTTTCCGCTCCTACAATGGTCTCCGATCTCGGCGGACGACGGGGTGGATACTTGCTCGGAGTCCCCGCTCACCGGCCTGAGACTTTGTAGTGCTATACCTTATTGGGATTCACATTTTCGCATGAAACCTTGCATGCGACCCATATTAGGCAAATACAACATAAATATATGGGTAACAGAAAAACTCATCTATTCGTGAACTGTTCCTGTAAATGGCCAACCACTCCTTCGAGGCTTGAATGTTTTCCTCGGGCAATTCATGTCACTTCAACTGTTTTTACCTCGAATTCGTCTGTCCAATCATTGTTTCGATGTTTTCAGCTGGTTTCATACCAACACGCTCCACAGTTGCGTAGGCAGAGCAAAAAGGTTCTCTTGGCCATGTTCAATGGAGATAAACAGAAGTACCGCGAAGTGCGCGACCAGCATATGATGCGATCTCACATCGAGTTGCTCAAGAAAAAGTATACTCAGAACAGGTGATTGTTTTAGTTATTTCGACCCATCTCACCTCTTTTAGCTTTAACGGTGTGGGTACAGTAGCAACCAGTTGATCTGCCAATTACTACTTTGCGCTGCTTTGCGATTCGTGAAGTGTGCACCAATAAATTTGAAACCCTCCAACCGAAATTATCAATACGCCACGGGAAATGAGATTTACCGTGATATTTAGTGCTGAGGTTCGCATTCGTGGTTACAAAAAACATGCTGATTGAAATATTCGGAAGGTTGTTGATAGAATTTTCTGAGGAATGAAATGAAAATTTTTTATAGTAATTTCAACCATCAACAACTTACTGAAATGGTAGACATCGTGAATGCAATAGCCGTGACAGCGAACCAGCGTACAGCATTGTGGAGGAATATTTGCGAGGAACAGGTAAGTGTACTACTCAATGTTTTCGCAAGTAATTTCAACCATGTGGAAGGTAGTCTTTCCGAAAAAAATGTTGTTTCAGCTCAATTGGCTGCTGCAATTAGCATGTCGAGTAGCTGATGCTGTCTCATGCAGCGTGGTGGATTTGCTGGTGTCAGCAATCCGTGAAACGCCTGGGCAACAGGGTGAAAACATCTATCTGGCAGATAAGTGAGTGGTGATGGGCTTTTCTTTTCTGAGAATCTCGTACCATTCCATTTGAAACGATCGATGTTCAATTTTGGCCTAAAGTTTTGCTGAGAAAATGAAAGGCAGCAGGGTTAGCACTTTATTGTTAGGTTCAGTAACAAAAATTCCGAGAGAAAACTGTTTCAATCTGTGTTTCGCAGGGAATCACACCTGAAACTGCACAAGTAGGCACAAATCTTCTACTTTTTACCAGGTTGTTTCCAGGATAATCTACGAAGAGAAGAATCGATGTCTGTTGATGATGCTCCTTGTGCGTTATTTGATCGGTCGTGATGAAAACAGGCGGTGGCTAATGCATGGTTTGTTGAGATCAACGATACAGTTGGCCAATCGTCAGAATCAGGTGAGCTAGATTCAAATAATGATTCCTGAAGAGTTTAATGGACTGCTGCTCCCTTCTTTTCTGCTTTGGAAGGGATTCTTCAGTTGCAAGACTGTTAGGAATAGCCTAGCTGGTAATGATATTCGGTGTGTCGGTGCTCCCGACCGCACATGCAGCTCGAATGCCATCGTATTTCGAACTATTCAAATGTTTCATCTCTCCAACTTTTCGATATGCCTTTGATCTTAAATCAAGAGCTGTATATATTGAAAATCTTCTTCCATACCATCGAGATGAGAATTCATTCTGAAAAATGTTTTTTATTAGTAGGTAATGGTGCTTTTGTACATGAACAGGCATTTCAGATGACATTGCTTCGTATATTGTGGAATGATCTGTGGCCACTTGCTCGAGGTCTTGGTGATCACGCCGCACAACTGGCAGACATTCTGTCCACCTATGCTTCACGGTTATTTAGTTCGTCAGAGATGCAAGCTGTATGCGATGCTGAGCTTGAAGCTATCAGCGCCACTGTTGCCAGGTTTGATACAAATTTCACTCTGCTCTTTAGGAAGCTATCGCAAAACTTGATTTTGAGATCCCCTGATCCCAAATCCCTTTATCTGCATAAATAATACACAGATCGGGAAAGCGACCATCTCGTGACCATGCACTTATTGTGGCCCTTACGAGAGACGGTCGTACAGCTGTCGTTAGGCGTGGCCTCATGTGCTAGTTAACCGATGGCGCACAGGCGCTGATACTTCCACCCTAGCGCTGACAATCTGACGCATCTTTTCCTTCGTGTCCTCTACATTTTGAACAATAGAAAACACTGCTTGTACTTCGGGGGTGAGGGAAAGGGGCTGTATATCAGTCATTTTTGAGTTAAGTACAAACTATATCTCAGTAACGTGCAGCGGTTGATTAGTGTACAAGGTCCTTTTGAAGTAAATATCAATTACGGAAATCTGAGGGTTTGATGATGTAGACGAGATGTGGAACGCAGAAGAGGCGTCGGATGACCTTCATTACGGTGGTAGTAAAAGCCCTATCCCCCCATTGGCTAATTAGCGCACGGTGCCGCGCCTAACGACATGCACCCATAATATGAATAATACAAGAAAGAGCAATAGAAAGCCAGCGGGGGTTCTCCGGGTGACGGTTGGGACACACGGTCAGTAGGGCCACTAGGTCACGCGATGTCCATGCACATCCCTTACTCATCATCATTCATCAACACAACAGAACAGATCTGCTAGGAGGATAGGATGTACATAAACAAATCGAATAATTCATGTCACAGGGTTAGGTCAAAATCCGTGTGTCCCAACCTACATCCGAGTTTTTTCCATGGTTCACTGCGGTTCACTGCATAAAGCTCTACGATGGCAATGTTACAGAATCGAAAAAGAAGGCCATGCTGGTTGGTATCGCCAAATGACAGGTCTTGGATTAGGATGGAAAACAATGCTAATGGACACTAGTCCATGTCTTGTGTGCTTTTCTAGAAAGGTATTTGGAATTAGTCACAATTTTTCTATTGCGTTCACTTTAATCTCATTTCAGATTTTTTCGTTTTCATGACATTCTTATCGTTTCTGTGCTTGAATCTGGTCATTGCAGGACGTCGCGGAGACTATCAAGCTGAATTCAATCAAGCAAGAAGCCCGATTCGCAGCGAATGCGATGATGCTCAAATTGACGTGTCATTATGAAATCAGCAAAGTGATAATCAAGCTGACAGACGTGAAACGGAATAAAATGATCAAGTAATTTTCTTTTCTTTTTAATCAATCTGCGCGACTTCTGTTGAACCAAAGGTAACCAGTCAGAATAGTAGAGGAGGAAGGAACGGATTTATTAGCTCTGGCTTTAAACTTTTGGGGTTTGTTTTGACAAAAAGTGGTTCTTAAATTTAATTGTTTCTGTATGTATGGAAGATAGTAGAATATGATTGAATAGATAGAATTTCGCTAGTTGAGCTCCGGCTGTCGAGCGCTGTATCACATTTTTCGAGTAAAATACGTTTTACTTACTTACGACACCAGATGAAAACGTAGAATTCTATTGCAGACGCGTTAATCTTTTCTACTGTCCAAAAACTGTGGAATCCGCTGTTGAATTGAAGACGTGTCCAGAGTTGTGGCAGCGTGCATCTACATGCAGTGTGGGTTATATAATGTTTTCGACTCTTGTCAATGCGTCTTTCAACTTTCTGCATTTCATCAACTTGTTTTGTTGAAATATTTAATGACGGATCAAAAGCATTACCCATCACATAATTAGAAATTAATCCTTTGAAGCAAGTCCTCTAATAAAGTAATCCATTGCTTCTGATAAACTGGCATAATGAAAAGGTGTTTTTAGGTGTCAGCCAATGATACGGAAGTTGTTTTACCGCTAGCAATACCTGTGGTTACAGCTTCGTTAGTGATTCAGTTTTCCGAACTTACTGAAAGCCATCAAAACCAGGAACTACATTGTCCACGGTAGGTGTAATATACGTTGTTTGCTTTGATGTGAACTGTAATCACAAGGATCCCACGAAGTGATGAAGTGATGGAATTAGCGCGATTTTATTCTGTGAGTTTAAGCCTCACATTTGATAAGAGAAGTCATGAGAACTACTAGGTATACCCGCAGCTGAAACATTGTATAAGAGGGGTAAATTGGTAATTGCCAGCGGCTAAATTTTTTTCAAATTCGGCGTTAATTCGGTCACTTTCATCTGATTTCAAAACGATTGCCACCAACTTGATAGAATGGTTGCTTACCTACATTTTTATCCCGATGTCTACTGCCTTGCAATCCTTTAATCCTTTCAGCTGCTCCTCAGTAGTGCAGCCAAATCCAGGTTTATGTGAACATTGTGGTGAGAACGTTTTCCAGTGCGTCAAGTGTCGGGCTATTAATTATGATGAGAAGGTTGGTTGGGCCCTTACATATATTTCCGCCAAATTCTTCATTCATGTTGATATCGTTTATGCACCCAGTTTTTATACAGTTTGCTTTTTTCCCTCATTTTGAGTCCTGATTCAGGACCCGTTTCTGTGCCAGTCGTGTGGTTTCTGCAAATACGCTCGCATGGATATTTCACTAGTCTGCCGACCTCTACCAGGTGTCCAACCGATAACCACTGATGCCGAGCGAGCATCTGTGAGATTTGCAATAACATTTTTTAGTTTTCTTGGTTTTGGTTTTCGATGAAGGTGGTGTTGGATAGAAATTCTAGAATTATGCAGAAAAATAGTTCTGAAAGGGTTTAGAGAACGGGCTAGAAATTCGGAGTGCGTGATAGGGCGTGGCCTACGGACTTGGGTGTGAATGTATCAATCTCTCTCATCCCGCCACATACTCGCACTCTTGCCACGCACTCTCACACTCGCTTCTCGCCCATGTCCGTAGGCCACGCCCAATCAAGCGCTCCGAAATGGAGTATACCTTTACGTCATACATGGCTGATGCTGTATTTCTAAATGTTGCAGTGTGTAGAATCGATGGCTCGTTTGCTCTGTGAAATGGAACAAACTCGTTCTCAGTTGGCAGCTGGTCGAGCTCTCAGTGAGTCCTTGTGGCTTCAGTGTCGTCCACTACCGCCAATAAGCTTCCATGTGGAAAGTCCCGATGCGGCAAATGCTCTCATCGCTGCTCTTCCCCCTATCAACCATCAACAGGTATCCTTCCATGATTATTCTTTTTTTTTTGCCCACTCTTATGAGCATCTGTATTATGGGCAACCATCTTCAATCGAAATAAAGCAAAGCCATTTCAGCCAGCAATCCATGCTCTCCTGATGACCACAACTCATTGCAAAGCCTTGCACGAGGAGTTGTGTATGCAGACACAGCAGCTAATCGCTTTCCGAGAAGAATTGCGCGGTTATGATCGCAGCGTCAAAACGGCGCCACTTTTGCATCAAGCTATTAATCAAGGATTTTACAACGCGAGGTGACTTACTTATGTCTGATGTGGATCTCATGTTAGTTAATGTCGTCTTTCGTCTTACGCCGAGAGACAGTAATGGCGATTTCTGCCGTAGGTAGCATAGTTTCCACTGCTACCTCGAAAGCAGGTCTGATAGCTTCCTCGGAAGACATCCTTCAACGTTTGCCTTCAGCTCGAACTGTTTTGGATGTCTACGAGCCAGTATCCTACATTCGTTGGCAATTTTACAAAGTTCTTGCGAAGACGTGGCTTGTCTAGAACGACTGCTGGATTCCAATATCGTTTTCGGCACATTGGTAAGTCCATTGCACTTGTTCGCATTCATCGTTACAACTAAACTCGAAGAATTCGTCCGTCTTGATATTAGGTTGCCCCAAAAGTCTTGTAAGATTTTTCCAAAAAATTAATAACTCTTGTTTACTTCGAGGCAGTTCTAGGCGGTTCAGGATATAGTAGAACGTTCTTTAGGCTTTCTAAGAAAATATATATTGGCCCACCAGATTCCGTAGATAGAGCTACAATGCCCGTAGTCGATTCCCACCCAACACGCGATGTCATCTACTATGAGTGTCTTGCTGCACCAAAGCCACGGAACTTGCCACTCCATCAACACTGCATTGTGTAAGTGATGTGTGAGCTACGAGACCGTGCGCCGCTGGTTCATCAGCTTCAACAAGGGCGAGATTGACATGGAAGACAAACTACGCCCGGGACTGTGTGCCTCTGGGACGCGGAAGGAATGCTTTCACAGGAGGTGCTGGTACAAGGCGAGACAGTCACCATTGCCGTATGCACCCACCAGTTCCAGCAGCTTGCCGTCGCTGTTCGAGAAAAGCGCCGGAAAAGGACTGCGGTTACCCTCCTTCATGACGGCGCCCGCTCCCATTTCGCGAAAAGTACCCAGACCAAGCTACAGGAGCTCTGCTGACAAGGGAGGGTCATCAGGTCAGTCCGGCCTTTTGCGATGGGATGTATACCACTGTACTCGTCTTGGGACGAGAAACTCAAATCTGCCTTCCAAATTTGCGAAACGATTCTGTGAGCAAAGTTATGAAGGGTAGTCTCTCGACATGGTCGACTCTCTCTCTCTCGCATGTTCGCATGAGTGGACGTGGAATGGTAGCACAGCAAGGTGAGTTGTGGTGTACTGGATACGATTGTTGTTTCACAGGAGATGGGTCGCAGGTTCGGATCCTTTGTGCGACTGCTCTTTTGCTTTTTCTCCCTTCAGCTCATATGAACCCAGAAAGTGCGTATCAGTAAGTATTTGAAAGGTTTACCTCTTCATTCAACATCAAGAGGGGACAAAATTCCACGTTTCCTGATTTATGCATTTTTTCAAGACTTTCATTTATAGAGGGCATGTGGTACGTTATATCCTGTAGACTTGAACAGAGCGTACAGTTGTA
This sequence comes from Trichostrongylus colubriformis, assembly GCA_963978905.1. NCBI lineage: Eukaryota > Metazoa > Nematoda > Chromadorea > Rhabditida > Trichostrongylidae > Trichostrongylus > Trichostrongylus colubriformis. Next base: position 38,335,030 of record OZ022260.1, read on the forward strand.
CAGATAAGTATGTGGTATAAGGTGACGTAGCGTTGTCTAGCAGAGAAAAACAGTAGTTTCTCTCATACTCAATCCCAATGTTCTGCCCAAAGCTAGTATTGGCACCTCTTCAATATTGTTTCCCATCTGAAGTGGTTGAGGGCTCCGACTGCTGTGTGTGTGGAAATTTTTTCTTTATTCGTTGTGCACACTGTGAGAGATTGTACTGTTTCGCCCACTTTGTGCAGGAATACCACATGTGTTCGTAAATTACTGGTTTTCTAATATTCTTGTATCTCCTATTCACCATATGCCCTCTATAAATGAAAGTCTTGAAAAAATGCATAAATCAGGAAACGTGAAATTTTGTCCCCTCTTGATGTTGAATGAAGAGGTGAACCTTTCAAATACTTACTAATATGCACTTTCTGGGTTCATATGAGCTGAAGGGAGAAAAAGCAAAAGAGCAGTCGCACAAAGGATCCGAACCTCCGACCCATCTCCTGTGAAACAACCATCGTATCCAGTACACCACAACTCACCTTGCTCTGCTAGCATTCCACGTCCACTCATGCGAACATGCGAGAGAGAGAGTCGACCATGTCGGGAGACTACCCTTCATAACTTTGCTCACAGAATCATTTCGCAAATTTGGAAGGCAGATTTGAGTTTCTCGTCCCAAGACGAGTACAGTGGTATACATCCCATCGCAAAAGGCCGGACTGACCTGATGACCCTCCCTTGTGAGATGTGCCACCCGCCATACTATCCAGACGATGTCAATTCTGACTATCACCTTATCCATCTTTGTGAATCCTTTCTGGCCAAGAGAAAATTCGTTGATCATGCATGCTTGCAGAGGCGATCGCTGACTTCTTCGACTCTCACAAGGAAAGGTATTTTACTTCCCATGGAACTTTGAAATGAGACCCAGGGGGATCGATAGAGCTTCGAACGCTGATTATAACTGTGAAAACCAAAATTGCTACCTGGCATTCTGAAGCGAGTTACGATGGGTCAAAGTTTGCCTGTGACACCTCATTGGCGAGGCACTTTGCCATCAGCAAGGCCGTTGCTAAGCCCAATTACCCACGAACCCAACCCGCAGATCTGGAACACTACCAGTAAGCGACTGTGGTCAATTCTGGCTATCCAACGGCCTTGCTGATTGCGAAGTGCCTCGCCAATGAGATGTCACAGGCAGACTTTGACCCATCGTAACTCGCTTCAGAATGCCAGGTAGCAATTTTGGTTTTCATAGTTATAATCAGCGTTCGAAGCTCTATCGATCCCCCCGGGTCTCATTTCAAAGTTCCATGGGAAGTAAAATACGGAGGGAATCAACGGTCTACCTATGAGGTGGCAGAGGGTTGTCGATAACAATGGTGAATTCGTTGTTGCGTAATTGTTGTTTGTTGGAATAAAAGTGATGATCGAAAAAAAATCCTACAAGACTTTTGGGACAACATAATATTATCATCCCTCTGCTTCCTTTTGCTTTTTTGACTTGGCATTCTGTATCGCTTATACAATTTGGACTACTAATCTTTCTTTCTGCAAGTATTTTGTCTTCGAAATTTTCGGGATGAACAGAAAGGAAAATGGTTTTACTCCTTTTTTCCTCAAACGGGGTTTTCGAAGCTTTCTGCCCAATCTACAATTTTTTTAGGTCGACCTGACTAACAAATACGAGCCTCTCAAAGAAGAAATAGAAATGCTGCTCTGTCGTTTGTCTCTTGAAAATGAAAAGGGAACAGAAAAGTATGCTTTACATTTGAATGTTCCTCTTCCTGGATATGATCATGAATATTTAGGTTGTGTGACCTGGTACTGTCTGGGAAGATTAGCGGGACGGTACTAGCCCGTTCGCTAAACATGTTCCCGGATTCGTTGTGGCAACAGAAATTCCGCGGATTACTGAAGGTGACCTTTTTTGATTTTGACACCTATCATATCACTTTCATTTCCCTTCCTTTCTGTATTGATTTATTTATTTCGATTAACCGATTTTAGAGCGCGATGAAATTCAATGATCATGACACGACGCTTGCTGCTCTAACAATCATTGACAAGTGCTTGGTGGATGCGAAGCCGACTAGAAAAAGGATTTATCGCAAGCTGCAGCAAAGGCGGCGTGGGATTTCTAGTGAAATATCTCAGGTAATTGTGAAAAAATTTTGGTATTAATAGCTAGGTGTGATCGATTTCTATCACACTTGTCTATTAAGAATCTTCTTGATCGTCGCCGCATTAAAATAGCCAATCATGAGTTGGATGACTGTGCTTCGTTCGGTGATTGGTTATCCGGCAAATTGGACTACAGTAACAACACTTGTCAAGCACCTCCGAGCAAAAAACCGAGGATGCGTGGAGACTTTGCGCCGGGTACAAGCAAGGTATCTGACTATGAAGCCTGTTTTTTCCGGAACTCAAGAAACGGCTTACAGGAACATGATGCATGGCTATGGCGTTGCTTGTTTTCGCCATGGATAGCCGTTCGAGCTGCTGCTGCGAAGATAATCGTAGCTGTTGCAGCGCAACCGGTACGCTTATTCTGGTATTTTAGGCGTAAACAGTAAATGTTTTGGCCAATAATGTTGGCAGAAGGATACTTTTATTTTTCGCTGCTATAGTAGTAGGGATTTAGCATTTTTCAAGGCAGCACAGCTTCCTATCTCAGTTTTTGGAAGGAGATACACGCTCGCTAGGAGGCTGACGGTATTTATATTGTGATTGGTGAGGTGAATTCGAAGGTTACAGGGAAGTATGTGGCCGGAACTCCTTAACACTTCGCCATCAAGGAAAATAAAGGTTCTGCCTACCCACTAGCATGCGCTGATTGTCCTTTGATATGAAATATACTAGCCCCTCAATTAGTGCTAAATCTGGAATGTTTCGGCTCAAACTCGTTTTTATCTTCCGATGTTGTCCAGCCAGTGCTTATAGGGCCACCTTGGTGCAGCAGTCTCTGTGCTACTACGTGGTCTGCCAAAGGCATCGGTAGCACCACCAGCAATGACTGACCATTTCTTTCGTGCTGCTCACGCGGTGATAGGAGGCGGACCAGGCATAAAAGCACGCTTGTACTCTGAAGGACTGCATGTGTGGCTCATTAAGGTGATCTACAAAGTGAGTCCAATGCATTCTGTTAACTTTTGGGTGCTTTTTTATTCTCAAAGTACGGTTCCGCATGACAATAACCTCGAATTGTATAGGAATGCAAGCGTATGCACGAAGAGGAACAACAAGAAACAAGTACGGATCACTCGTTTGGAACACTATTACGTAGTTATGTTGGTTAGTAATGTTGAATCCTTTTTAATGACTTTTGTACTATCGTATCTTTTGATGTTTTTTTAGAACTTCTATGTCTATTACTTACGGGCAGCGGTGTGGAAGCGATGAAGTTGAAAGCTGCGAGAGATCACATTCTCGTGCCATTATTCCAGTCAACAATTTTCTTGAAAAGGTTTTTTCTGTTTTTTCTACGTTTTCTGTCTTCGTGTACGGTCAACGTTGCAGGGTCCTTCTGAGAAGAACACGGGCCGTCGAGGCCTCTCGCTGCTCTCTGGAACGTCTCCTCCGTCGTATTTCTGCCAAAGATCCATTAATGTTGATGCGTGCAGCTGTACAGTCGTTGGATGCGATAGATGACTTGAACACTCAGGTGGGTAATTTTTACCGTCATTACTATTCGCCACCCGTGTCAAACTTCACGATTTCGCGGTGTCGCGGCCCTGCACGCGAAATGGCGGCAGTGCAAGATCTCAAGATCGCAGTTTCGCGTGCGAAAATGCGACGCCGCTGAAATCCCAAAATCGCGATGTGTAACGGCGACCTTCGCTTTCTTCTTTCTGTTATATCGGAAATATTCAAAAACGTGAACTTTGGAGTGTGGAGAGTTAGATCGAAACACTATTTGCTCATCGAATTAGTGATAACCCATATGGAGGTATTCTCCGGCTGCCTTCCCCTAATGATTGTTTTATACTTTGAAGACAAGCGCGTTTCCATTGCTGTCGTACGGGCGAAGCGAAGGAAATAGATGAAAAATTGAAATCAATGAATGTTAATGGGGATCTATTCGAATCTATTAATAACTCCCGGAAATCCATCAATCTAGTAAGAAAAACCAAGACAAAGTGTGGGAGAAGCAATGACTTTGTTGCTTTGAATGCTTTCTAATAGCTCACAACTGATAGGTTTTGTAAATGATTCTTTTATCCGTACTTGGGTAGCTGATAACTCACAAATGAAGTAAAAACTATTCAAATAAAAAAAGGCTACACGCGAAGCAACGTTTAGAATAATAACAATTGATAATAGTCATTAAAATAAAGAAATCGCCAATATCGTAAACTGGGTTACTTCTATTGCTGTCGGACAGCATTGTCTGACATGGGACAGACCAGCTGTCCTACATTGCCGTTAACGTTTTAAGCCAGAACCTCCAGTATACCCATGTAAAGTTCCCAAAATCTTGTATGCGAAAGCTAAGTGAGTGCCGAATAGGAAGGAAAATTATCGCTCTAAGCCACTCATTTTCATAAGATTAATTTTGCACTTCATTTCATTGCATTAACTATACGCTCTCGAGAACGTCTCTCTACCACTTACGATCGAGACCCGCCTCTTGTAAGAGAAGTGAAATGTGCACAAAGGCGTATCAGGATTTGATCCTTCTAGTAATTATGAAGTATCTTCGGTGTAGAAATATACGCATATTTGCAGGCGCATATTGTATCAGTAATTCTGGACGTCTTAAATCCTGAGCAAAAGGAAGAAGAGGATTTCCATATCCAGATCGAGAAAGACCCGGCACAAGAAGACTTCCTCCAGGGCAGGATGACCGGCAATCCGTACAAGGTGTGTCTTTGTTTTTCGAGCGAGATTGCAAATTTTAAGCAAATCTGATGTTTAACAGCTTACTCTCCCCCCATTTTTTTGCCCCTTCCTTCTCTAGCATGGCTTTGAAATCAGATGTCATATTTTTAGTCTACTGATGTCGGTCTCGGCCCACTAATGCGAGACATAAAAAACAAAATCTGCCGTGACACAGAGATGATTGCTCTCATGGAAGATGATAATGGAATGGAGGTAAGAATCGTTCTAAATTGAACATTTCTTCAAAATAATGTAACATTAGTTTAAAACTGTTATGGCTATCTGTTTACTATCGTGTTGCCCGCACCTGTTTGGGCTATTACTTCGTTCCCGGTTTCGAAAAACGAGATTTTAAACGCACTCACGGCACTTCGTAGCCGATCAGTCGATTGTTTAGGCATTAAATCGGCACTTCAATACCAGGATTTGTCTTTCCGTGATACACATTATTATGTTTCATAGTATATTTCCAGCTTCTGGTGAATAATCAAATCATTTCCTTGTCTCTACCAGTACGGGCCGTTTATGATAAACTATGGAAAAAGGCTAATCCCGGACAACCCATGGTGATCGTTTACAGAATGCGTGGTTTGCTAGGAGATGCTGTAGAGACATTCGTATCCACCCTTGGAGAAGCCGATGGAGGTGAGATGTTGCAGACTTCCTTCGGTCACTGGATGTCTTTGTTTTTCTGAAAATACCAGTGCCATGCTTTGTGGCACCCAGCGCAGAAATCAGGCCCCGTGAGGTCGCCTAGATATGACAAATTCCTCTTCAAAGTGCAGCTGTTTAACAGCTCTTTGGCAGGCTCAAATACGCTCATAGCTCATTCACATTTCTTTGAGTGTTCAAACGAAAATCGAATATTGCGCAGGAAAAGCTATAACATGGGACACTTTATTGTTTGGTGTTTGAATAGACAAAGCTCCTTCTGTGAACTATTTCTTTGTTCAGGCGAAGCAGAAGAAGACGAGACTCTATCGTCGTTAACTGGTGCTTTGTCTCAGTGTGGTGGCTTAACGCGAGCACTGCGATTACTTTCTTTAGCTGACACCGGAAGTGCTGGCAGGTATGACATGAAATGTGGTTCTGGAAGTAGGCTGAAATCCGTGTGTCCTATATGTAGAAACTGGAATTCGCTTTTTGTTTGTTTGTTTGGCTTTTTTTTGGGCTGAAGTTGATCACTATGTTTTAATATAGTGTCTACCATAAGTCTATTTTGAACGGAATCTTTACTTTGGTCACATCGGTGCTTGTTCTCCGACTGTAATTTTAGAACGCCCTATAATATTTTTCATAACATAGGTTCCTACTTGGTCAGCTACGAAAACTCTTCGAACGATGTGTGAAAACGGAGCAAGGACGAATAGATTTGGTATCGTCAGGCGCTATTAATGCTTTCATGAAGGTGAGCATCAGATTATCGCCCTAGGCTTTGATTACCTATTTTTGACTTTTGATCTCCTGCTATGGGTTTTTTATTAATGGTGGTGGTATTTGCTCATGTACACTTTTGGAAAAGACAAGAAAAATAAAGTGAAATTACTAGGTACTGCACTCGTGCGTGTCACTTCGTTCTACGTCTGAAGGAGTCCTGCAAATTGGTCTTGAATATTTACAAATGATTTCTGCCATAGTAAACGATCCAGCAGTGCATCCGGTGAGGTTTCTTTTGCTTCTTGATGCTTGAAGCAATAGAGGAGTTCTCATTTTAAGATTTTGACCGGTATTTCGAAGGAAGACGCTGAGTGGCTTTTGTCATTTGTTATGGCGCGCCCTGATTCTGGTGGGTTTTTCAATATGCATTGTTTTACTAAATTTCTCAATATGCATTGTTTTACTAAATTTCTCCAGAAGTTTTTAAAATGACTTTCTTCCGAAGGCCGCTTCATTACGTCTCATCCATCCTCCGCGGTCGCGTCTGGCTATGCGGCGCTGGCTCACAAATTTCTAATCATATATTGATTGGTGGCACATAATCGATATCCATTTTTCGCATGCACGCTTATAAGCGGGGCATAGCGCCAAATTAGCACTAAGAATAATTAGCAGTGGCTTTCTATGAAGATTGGATTTATAATCCATGTTTCCGTTTCATTTCAGGTTCCGAAAGCGTGAACAAGTTCTGTGCTCAAGTTTCGCGAGTCATCGGCAACCTCGTCGTGGGTAATGAGGAAGCCGAAAAAGCTCTCATTGCGATGTACGTCAAAACGTGCCAGTGGAAAGAGATTGACGAGACAAAGTATGTTTGACCGCCACATGAGGACTTCAATTCCTTGCAGTGTGGTAGGAGGGAAGTCCTCAGATATCCCGAATTTCTCTCGTGTCTCTTCCGCGAAAGTGGAAGTTTTAGTGATGTATCGTTACGAGGCGAGCGCGTGGTAGCCGTCGGTAGATTGTGCGAAGTTACCGCTGGAATACTCAATTCTGTGGAGGCTGCGAAGCTGAAGCAATTGATTTTGGACAGTGGTGTTCTCTCCAAGGTTGGTGGTTTCAGTTTTCAAATTCCAGCGATTCTACTTTTCCAAGGACCTAGTGTAGTTCATTTCGAAGTGCCTGACAGGGTGTGGCTTACGGACCTGGATGAACGTGTGTCGAACTCTCTTACCCCGCCGCACACTCCCAATCTCGCTACGTACTCTCACTCTCGTCACTCATCCAAGTGTGTAGGCCACGCCCTGTCAGGCGCTCCGAATTGGACTGTAGCTATACAAATAGGGCGTATTATTTTGCATTCGGGGATTTAGAGGTATGTTCAAATTGTTTAAGGCATGCTCACATCTCGTGTCAAATCATCCACCTCTCTATTCGGCCACTGAGTCTCAGGAATGGAAGGCGTTCCTTCTTCGACCATCTTTGAAATTGGTTGGTGGAAGAATAATGTTTGTAACAGCAACCCGCTCTCTACGTAGTTTATTATACTAACCGTCTGCAAATTTTAAGATGCTATCATTCATGCATGGAATGGCAAGATCGCATGAAGCTAGTCAACGAGCACTAGCTGAAAAAACTCTACATATACTCCATCGTTTAGAACAGGTATGACTTTTGGTTATGCTCAATGTACCAACTACCTGTTGTGTTTTTGATTTTCGGCCTTCTGGTTCATTTCACAGTAAAAAAATCTTTTTGCCTTCTGTTGTAGGGTCGTCATAATGTTTCTTCATCGCAGTTTACCTTTAGGATTTTTCTTGTATTTTTTTTGTTTCTGACGTTATGGTCCTTTGCCTACATTGCCACATGGTACTTATCAAAGTTTATGGTTTTTGCGTTGAGGTGGCTTCCGACAACTCCATCGGTACAATGGCTGAGAATGTCGTCGAAGCTTTGAAAGAGAATAAGGAGGTATGTGTTTTATTCACTCCTAGCCAACATAATGCTTTTGTTTTCGTCTTTGAACTTTCGATTTCTGTGTGACAAAATTCTTGTCTTGATTCTAATTAGTTTCAGGTAGCAGCTCAGATTGAGAATGTACGTCAAGAAACTCGTCAGAAAAAACGTCAGATGGCTATGGCGATGCGCAATAAACAGTTGCGTGAGATGGGAATGCAAGTGGGAAAATCGGGTGAAGTGAAGGTGAGCCAATACTACTTTGAGATTTCTCTATTTTGAAATTTTTCTGTTGAGATCATATTCCTCTTTTTTCATTTTGAAAATGGGCAAAATACTCCTAGACATAGTGGCAGTTCTCATTCACTATGTGAGCGTGAAAAAGGGCAAAAATATAGAGTAGGCTATTTATGGGAGAAGGTAGGAAAAGGGGAAACTGAATGGAAAAAAGGCAGGGGAAAGGGGCACTATCGTAGAAAAAACAGGGAAATAATAGAACAAATGAGAAAACGACGTGAACGGAGAGGAATGGAACATATGAGGCGCAGAGATCTACATGTTAGAAGCCTAAAGAACCGTACTGGGAAGAGGCAGGCGATAGCAGATATAATAGGTTGGGGATGAACTGACTAAACTCGGTGAAGAATGTAACGAAATTCATGCAATTCGAGAGCTGTCATTGTTTTGCAGGAATATCACCGTAACGCGTTTAACCTCACAGCAAGTGTTACAGGTAGCCCACAGGCGTATCGCAAATGAACCAGCTCTTGAAGGAGTGACAGATCCACTCGCGTCATGTTGCATCTGTCGAGAGCCATTATTCCAAGGAACACGAGTGGCAGCCGCGTGAGTCTTCTACCTCGTTTTTTTCTTCTTTCAACAGTGAAAGGAATCTTTCGCGTAAATTCGAGCCCATCTCAGTTGTAGTGGCACAATATGAACAGGTCTTATTATTGGGTTATTTCATAAGTAGTGTCGTTTCTTTTAGCAAAAATTTTTGCCATAAAATCACAAGTTTTTGCAGCATATCATATGATATTGAAAGCAAATTTCCTGCTCTACAAAATGACATGTTCAGTTTCCGAGTATGTTACATTGGCGCCGACATTTAGGCTGGCGAAGAGGTAGGTCCAGCAGTCGATAATTGGCCAAACCGGCAATCAATTAAAACACTATATTTTACTTGAGGAAAACTAACCAATCATCTGTTCCATAATCAGCCCCGTCCTCTCCTGCAAGTCCACCAAAATGAGCTAAAAATGTCGCGTCGCTCTTTTTCCACATTTAATTTTCTGCCACAACTCGGTGATTTTAGACAATTTTTTCGAATCAAGACAAGAAAATTTCCTCAACCAATTAGTTGAACGAGTGGTTAAATATTAAGAACAAGTGGTGGGTAGGAACAGGAGAATACAACTGCCCGGATTTCTTAATATTATCATGGAAAAAATAAATTGTGACAAATGTCAACTGGACCCCTATCACATGGTATTGCAACTCAATCTGAATCGTAGCCAAAACAAACTAGAAAGATGTTCTCGATATAGCAGAAAAAGTTTATCGAAGTGTTACTACAAGGATGCTGAGTTATGGGCAAAAGCTTCGGTGCCGGACGGGACTCGAACCCGCACTTCATCCTTTCTGCCACAACTCGGTGATTTTAGACAATTTTTTCGAATCAAGACAAGAACATTTCCTCAACCAATTAGTTGAACGAGTGGTTAAATATTAAGAACAAGTGGTGGGTAGGAACACGAGAATACAACTGACCGGATTTCTTAATATTGTCATGGAAAAAATAAATTGTGACAAATGTCTACTGGATCCCTATCACATGGTATTGCAACTCAATCTGAATCGTAGCCAAAACAAACTAGAAAGATGTTCTCGATATAGCAGAAAGGATGAAGTGCAGAAAGGCAGTTGAAACAGCAACAACGACAACATTGGCGAACTTGCGAGGCTTCCAAACCAATCTTTGAAGATCCTTCACAGTACCAGCCCTCTGCGTCTAGAGCGGAATCTCAAACGACTCGTACTGATGGCGCCGCAAGTGGGACGCCGCGAAGCCATTTTTTGTCATAAGTGTACACACCCTCCATGGGGGTATCCCGGGCGGGGCCACGAGAGGTGTGGAGCAAAGCGGGCGCCGTCTTCAAAAATTATAAATTTATCGAAGTGGTTCATAAAGCAACTTCAAGCAAGAAGTTTGAAAGAAAAAATTTTATTTTTAATAAGCGTGGGTGCTTTCGAAAAAAGGTTTTAGAAAAAGAATGGCACGACCTCTTGATCAACTAAATATTGGAAATCGTAGAAGAGGTCAGGACTAAGTACGCCACGCATGATTGGTTGATTTTTCTAAAGTGTAATATAGTGTTTCAATTGATCGCCGGTTTGGCCAGTTTTTGTCGGCTGGACCTACCTCTTCTCCAGTCTGAATGTCGGCCCCATTCTAACAAAGTAAGAAACTGAACATGACAATTTGTAGAGCAGGAAAATCCCTTTCAAATGTATACGACATGCTGCAAAAACTTGCAATTTCATAGGAAAAATTTATGCCTGAAATAAACGACATTACATATGGAATGACCCAATATTGGATCGGCTTCATCTGTTCACTTCAGCCACATTCGAATTCCCACGCGAAAAATCGAAATTCGGCAAAGATACATCCTCTCAAAACGTCCTTCATGGGGGGGGGGGTGTACACCTATGACAAAAGTCGCGTGGCCGCCCGCGGCGAGCGGCAGTTGAAACAGCAACAACGACAACATTGGCGAACTTGCGAGGCTTCCAAACCAATCTTTGAAGATCCTTCACAGTACCAGCCCTCTGCGTCTAGAGCAGAATCTCAAACGACTCGTACTGATGGCGCCGCAAGTGCGACGCCGCGAAGCCATTTTTTGTCATAAGTGTACACACCCTCCATGGGGGTATCCTGGGCGGGGTCACGAGAGGTGTGGAGCAAAGCGGGCGCCGTCTTCGGTGGCTATTAGGAAGAAAATCAAGACCAAATGTTAAACTCGAGACTTTGGAGATGGAATGCTAGTGACAAGTTCTGCAGGCCTTATGCCTTGCCCACGTGACCCACGTGGAGGAAACACTGAAAGGGTGGATCTTTACAGGATTTTTTTTTCTTGAAACATCGCACAATTGCAAACCACTATAGTAACCTCCTTTGCTTATCTTATTTACGGTATACTTATTAGGTATGCGTTTGCTTCACCACTGACCAATGACGCTCGAGTGCCTCAGCTGGCTACCGTGAGTCAGATGGTGATGGTACATATTGATTGCCATCAGAATGCCATTCGTAGAAGTGGAGGAGGACGGAACGTTGATGAATGGACTAAAGTAAGTCACTTAAGCCTGGTACACCAGCATTTTCGTTCAGTCCCTTTGTGATGTGCTATTATTTCTGAATCTGTTGACGATTTCGAGAGCGATTTTGGTTTCAGGCTTCACTGCATAATGCGGGCGCCAAATGCAATGCGCTAACTCCTATAGCAACTGGAACTGCGAGCGAAGCTGACTGGGCCCTTGCAGTGAACCGGTAGCCATCATCGCGCATTTCTCTGTCGTAATAGAAGTTTCGAAGTGCTTTATTAAGGTACCAAGCTGATCTCGAAGTGGCTGCCCCCGTACCTCCACTCTGCCGTGCAATTGTTTTTGTCGATATTTGTGAGCTAATCGATAAATTCGTCTATTTCAGGTGACTTGCTTTGCTTCAATACTGCTGTAGTTTTGTTTTGATTGGTGCTTCCTCAAATCTCAAAATGGGTTCTCTTGAATTATTCCGTTCAGGTCATTCTCAGAAGCGTCCCAAGGTGGTGGCCGAGAGTCGAATGCACAATATCTAGCCGTCCTGCATCTGTTAGCCCTCTCCTTACCACCGGACGAGTTGCCCACTCGTAACGCTCGACATCGAGTGATTTCGTTCTTGATGACTGAGCTCACCCTGCAGAGTTGGCTCGAGCAGCGAGTTGATGTAAGCGATATTCATATGATATGATGCTCTCACTATAGTAATGACAGCTCGAGCTGAAGTGTGGGTCAGGTAGATCTGTGTAGTTTGAAGGGTAGTCAGCCAATCAGAGGCGCTCTACTCAATCGTGGGAGCTCCTTCTTAGGTGGTCCTTAGTGGTTATACTTCAGTTCACTTTGGTTCATCCACCCAAAAATGCGACTGCATAAATGAAGGCAGTCCACTGCTATTATGGTTGCAGGTACTACGTGCCGCTCTTGCCGACTACATAACCGAAGGTCATGCAAATACCTGGGAGTCACTTCGTCCAGTCTGTTTGACTTGGGCGTTTGTCGATAGATATTTCCAAGATGTCATACCGGTAAGCGATTTTTATTTTTTAGCCTACTTTATCCCTCTTGGAACATTTAAAACAGTGGGTGTGTGGTGATTGGTCGAATTTTCGCGCGACGACTGCGAGTCCTTTGCAGCTTTATATGTTGAAACAGCAACAACAACAACATAGGCGAACTTCCGAAGCTTCCATCCTGCAATCTTTCAAGATCCTTCACGGTACCAGCCCATTGCGTGAGCGGAAATTTAAACGACTGCGGCCGGTCGTACAGACGGCGCACGCCGCGAGTGCGACGCCGCGAATCGAAAATTCGACCAATCGCCACCTACCCGGAAATAGTGCGCAATCAGTCGCGGTCAAAGCTGGTCGACTCTAAATCACGCACTCAGTCATATATACGTGCATCTCGGAGAAATGGTATCGATTTTGCGGCGCAATTACTACACGTTCTAAGATTCTCATGCAGGACAGGTTGGGGAGTGCAGAGCGGGTACAATCTTCCAAAATTATAAAATTGTAGATTGACTCTGATGATCGTCTGGAATGGCTCCAAAGCCACATCTTGGACACATTGCATAAGACTTCGGCATTCGTTAAGAAATTCGGCGAAGAAATTGCGACACAAGGCTCTCCAGAGGCATTTGCTGAAGTGATGAGTACGTTTACCCTAATTCCTAAATTTTATTATTTTGTGGAAATCGCCATTATTCCCGGATTGTTTGGTGAATTGCATTCGAAATTTTGGAAGTCGGAACTAATTTGGTTTAGATGTCCCGTTGGATCAAATTGGACCACATTTCGCCGCTAGTGACGATGCGAACGTGTAATCTTGTGATTCGTGTGCTTACTGCTTAATAATATTTTTGGGTGCAAATAAAAGTTTTGGAATAACAGTTCAATGAAAAGGTATTTTGGGTGAAAAAATCCCCAAAAACCTCTTCGGAGTGAGCCATGCCTTTGACTTCCCTTCAACAATGATGACGGCAAATCTAGCATCAAGAACGTATTGGGATGGCAAGAATGGTGTCATGCTGGAGTCATCCTTGAGTTGATAAGCCATCACTTGGAATTTTTGGTGCTTTTTCTGAGTAAATGCACTTCAAGGCATGGCTAATGAGTGCCACTGTGATGTAGTCGATATGCATGTATAAATTATGTCGTGTGTTTACAAATGATCGCCATAGTAAATACGAACTTCAGCGTGATTTTTTTCCGATATTTTATTTCTCTAGGTTATTGATTGGTTCCGATAGTTTTCGATTTTTTCCGAAAGAGTAGACTTCGATGTTTCGTAGAAGAAATTCCATTGAAGAGATATGTGGTGGTGTAAGGAGGAGATTAATGTATGTTGGCTGAAATTATGGTCTTGATTTTAGTGAATTTTGCTCTCGGCTCACTTGGTAGGAAACGCTTTCCATAATAGAAAATAATTTTGGGGTCATCCACATTTTATGCAGTTTCGTTGGGATGCGCCACATATCCGAAATAAAAATTGCAAATGGCATTGAATTTGACTGTATATCTGACATCAACATAGAAATTCGGGTTGGGCATGTTAATGCTCTTCCCGTACATGCATGTATGCTCGTATTGACCCTTGAACGGTGGAGCTTTGAGTCGTCTCAGGTTTTTTCATGCTTTGCAATGCTGTCGGTCAGGAATGGAAGTGATTTAGGGCGATTTGACTATCATGGTACAGTCTATTTCGGAGCGCCTGATAGGGCGTGGCCTACGGACTTGGGTGAGAGTGTATCAAACTTTCTCACTCCGCCACTCACTCTCACTCTTACCACGCCTCTCATTGTCACCCCTCACCCATGTCCGTAGGCCACGCCCTATCAGGCGCTCCGAAATGGAGTATATCTGCAAGAGCAAGGTTTGTTCTCAAAATGCAATTGTTGGTGAACTGCCTCAACTGCCATCAAAATTTTTCCACCTGTTCCTCAAAGAACTTCCTTTTTTTGATAGCACCACCGTTGTTCAATATGTGACGATCAGTCACGAAGGTTGCCGGTTCCTAGACAGTGACATCGGTTAGATGCTTTTCTTGGAGATCTAATGACAGGGATCTTTCGGGAGGTGTGAGCGGAGAGTTCAATTATCGTCTCAAACGATTAGTCCTTGCTGTTTAGCAGCAATACATTCCTCAAACGTCTGGCTGATTCCGTCGCCTTCTGGTTAGGAGCACTCCGCCCACATCTCTGGAAATATGACCCCTTCTGACAACGCAATACCAACATAACGTGACGGTACGGCAGTTCGTTTAAGAATCAGTGCACGTTGGGGAGTTGATTCGAACTGATCGGCAGTAAAGTGATCGTAACAGATGAACCTGGAAAAGCAGCAGTTGTCTCTAAGGTCGTTTTCATACTCGGCGACGCTGACGGCAATGACGACGGTTGAGACGCAGGATGTGTAAGCAACCGCTGCCGGCGTCTCTGTCGTCGTTATTGTAGCGTTACTGCCGGGGGCGTTGTAGAATATGAAAGCAACCTAACGGATTGAACTAAATATGATATGTGGCTACTCTGACATCTTGACAGTTCTTGCATAAGTACATAGCTCTGTTACCATATCCCGCTTGCAATGTTCCTGCGAAAAGAAGGAATCTGGCTAAGATACAGCTTTTCAAAGTGGCGGACACGGGGGGGGGGGGGGGGAGGGCGTTGTCCCAGAATAAATGCCCGCCCCGTCGTCCGCCGTAATCGCAGAGGCGTTGTGGGAACAGAGCTTTCCCACTCTCCGTCTTCAACCATGGTGGACGACGAGGCGGGCACTTACTCTAAGGTCCCCCTGCCACTTTGACGCGCTGCACCTTAGCCGAATTCCGACTTTTTCGCGTGAAACTTCGCGTGCAACCTTATCAAGCAAATACGACAGAAGTAAATGGGTAATAGAAGAACTCATTTTTCCGTGCACGAGTCCCTTAAAGGAGCCGGAAGGGGTCCGAACAACAGGAAGATGCAAAGAAATGAGTATTTTATAACGAACACTGAAGGTTAGAAGCGATAATCGGTAAAAAAATCCCGGGTTCAAAAGCGCGACGCTGCGGTGTGTATTCGCATCCCATTCACATCCACGAAGCCCTTTCCGAGTTGTCCGCTGTAGGAGACGGGCCGCGGGCCAACGTTGGTTGTAGCACCTGACTCCTAGCGCAGTGGAGTGACCATTCCCAACTACATTAGCATTCACGTAAGTATATCTAGAAACAATATAAGAAAGAACAAAGGAAAAAGTAAAGGAAAAAACAAATTTATAATAGGAACATCTCCTGTTAACACCATGCCAGGAGGTCAAATTGGCGAGTTTGTGCAGTGGCGGCCACTTAACTCGTCCACACTACGTCTGTTCTACCGTAGGCCAAAATTACCCCCTTCTGGTGTCTTTAATTTGTTCGCTCATGATCTTTGTGCTTTTGTAGCTTTACGTATACGGTAGCCATCGTGATCTACAGTCGATGTCGGCGGCCGCTCAATACGTGTGCATTTGCAAGGCTTCTTTTATTATCGATCTTTTCCTCTTTGGTATATTACTCGCATATTACTACCACGGGAAGATTTCGAAGCTTATGGTACACTCGAAGGTTTTTTTTAGCAAAATCCTCATGATGCTCATTTTCTTATTTGGATAGTATTGGCTCGCATTTTGTTGTATTTTGCATTTTTTTTTCGAAAAAGTGTTTTGCTCACTTCCGTCCATGACTCTGAAGTTTCTGCTTTTGATTTTCCATCAGTACTGCATCATTGTCACATAGAAGACGAATCCACTCTTCTCTGAACGAACTCACTATGTCTATCTAGCTATTCAATTCGAATTAATCAACTTTGATGACTAAAAGAGTGGTATAAAATGGTTTGCGAGAGCACTAAAGACGACTGGGACTGAGAAAGCATCAGCAATCGGCAGGGTGTCTAATAGTTACTGGGATTTCAAGACCGTCCTGAAGCAGATCACCCTCACCCAACGCGACCTATGGTTCTGATTTTTCACAATCGATTTATTGGCATATTTATCGATTATAACATTTGTGGACTAATTATGGAGCATTTTTCATCATTTTCTGCTTCCGCAGTGCTTATGAGTAGAGAAAGTTATCTAGAACAAACAATATACATATCTCTGTGGGCCATGTATGAAGCGCGTGCAAGACCTATCACTTGGACCGCCGTCAGACTTCGCGATTTTGCGATTGCGATTGCGAATTTTGTGATTTTGCGGTGTTGCGGTTCCGCACGCGTAACCGTGGATTGCAAAATCAGAATCGCGTGCGAAAGTACGGAACCGCAAATCACTAAATCGCGAAGCCTGGCGACGGCCTTAGTTGGCGTCGGAAGCAGGGCGTGGCTGCGTGTCTCTGTGTGTCCTCTTATGCCACCCTGCCTCGTTGCCTGCGTCGTCTCTGCATCTGCTCGTGCCATTCCGCCTTGCTGCCTATGAACGCAGCCACACCCTATCAGCGCTGAGTATGAATGCGGCCTAACAAGGAATAGGCAGGATTTATATTTAGGAAATACCAACAACGCTGAACTAGTGCTCAGTGAGCGGAGACGCAGAACTTCGGAAAGGGCAGACTTTGGCAGTGTATGAAATATTCTCTAAATCGCCTCTGAAACAGCAACACTGTCGCAGCTTTCGATTTCTCATTCGCCCTGTGTTACTGTAACCTTCGGTGCAGTCACATCATATGCACTTTCAAAGCGTGGTATGAGAGACATGTATTGGTCGTGTGGGTATGGTCCTTGAGTGAATGAATCCACTAGGTACAGTGCATTTCGGAGAGCTTGAAAGGGCGTGGCCTACGGACTTGGGTGAGAGCGTATCAAAATCCCTCACCCCACCACACACTCTCACTCTCGCTACTCATTGTCAGACCACGCCCCGTCTAGCGCCGTGAAATGGAGGATGTGTGCACTTATAACGGAAAATCGCTTCCCGGAGTCACTCGCGGCGCCATCAGCACGACTTGACGAATCGATTGCCTTTGGGAGCCCGGGAGAACGTGGCTGCGTCACCTCTGCACTTCCACCCAAGCCACACTGCATCGCTTGGAGGCCTGCCATGCCCTGCCAGTGGTACTCGCACCCGTCAAGCCGCTCGCCGCGGGCGGCCACGCGATTTCCCGTCATAAGTCCACACACCCTGAAATGGACAGTAAGAACCTTGATCGGACGGGGCGGTTATGTCTTTATGATCGTAGTCGACAAGTTGTTACACTTATAGCACGAGGAACTCATTTCCGTATTGCCTACGGTCATGATCGGTCATGAACAAGAAGATATCGAATGATATCGTCAACCGATATGAGGATCCATCGATAGCTATAAATAGGATGCATGATCACAAATTTAAAAAATCCTCATCACAACACCTTTTTATGGCATTTTCTGTGAACGTTTGCATATATTGCTGGTGTTTCTTCATTCCACATACAGAACATAATCGTAAACGAGCACGACGAGGTGGCTGGAATGGCATTTCAAACGCGTAAAATCGATACCCAGTTCACATAGATAGCACGGTCAATATCCAGGTATCATATGCACACTCTGCTGTCCAAAACGGTGCAGATTAGAAAAGAGGGATGCAATCCTAAGTGGGAAGGGGGGGAGGAAGGGCACGTGGAAATCAGGCATGCATAATGCCTTCACATGACTGACGTGTCATATATTCAATGTATGGTGATGCTGTGGGATGAAGGTGGTGTAGTGGAAGGTGGCGCACTCTCACTTTCGCGGTGCAGGGATCAAATCCCGTGTCAATCCCGACTAGGCCAACAAACCCTTTGTCTCTTCGGAGTAGGCGAACTGGTACCAGATGTGTCTGACAGCACAGAAGCAGTGATTTGTACATCGGCCGGCCGCCGTAAGCTGTGTAGGCGTAATCGCATTCATCTACCACAACGATGCTGAATGGAACTAGAATGGGTGGTGCATCCCGAAAGGGGATTGTCTAACGCCAGAACCGTAGCCTTTTTATCCTTTTATGATGGAATCATGGAACTAAACTAATGGGATAACCTAAGCAAGCTCAAGAAGTTGCAAAGTAGTAGATGAGGCATTAGAACTCTTCTGCTCTTGTGGGAATTGTGATCTAACCACACTTGGAATGTTTCATGGGCATTTATAAGCTCCCATCTGAATACTTTCCACCGTTTAGTGGAATTTGGTTCCCACATCATATCCATATCGAGTACTACTATGTTCTCCATTGTTTCATGACTTTCACAGAGTTCCATTGTCTATGGATCGCAGATAAGACATTCACTTTCCACATGGACGTCTCCCTTCGTTATTGCTTCTCGGTGTATGGAACAACTTGGACTCACCTCAGACGGCTCCTTTTGCTGCTCGCCGTTTCTCGTGGACGATTCCATGCGAATGGGATCGAAGGCTCGGTTGTACGGGGCTTATCCCAACGTGGCATGCACACTGGTATCTACGGATCCGCATTCTGGAATGATATGTTTGCCATCTGAGGTTCGAAGCAAAATGGGACCGGCTGTTGCGCTTATCTGTAATTCGAGTGAACGGCGTGAAATCAAATAATGAGGCTCTCTACGGTAATATGCAGACATTTTGGCACTCTACTGTGCATCAGAAGTTCTTTACAGAAATTTTCGGGTGTGTACTAAATCCATGGTGACCGCGCCTGGGGTGCCGCGCCAGTGGGCGGGCATGCGACATCGCATACGTCGCCACCGAGTTAGCAAGAAACGGAACTGGAAACTTGAAGGGAGAAAAATCGAAAGTGTCTAGCGAGCTTAGCTCATCTTTCTTATTAAGTTGATTACCTTTTTCGTTTCATACTATTCGTTTTGTTCTCTCATGAATCTAGCTCATTTAGAAGACCCTCATCTGCACTGCTTCATTTCATGCCTTGTGAGCAAAGGCTCATGGTCTCCGTGATACACTGGGAATGTCGTCGAAGTGAGAAGGGATTGAGGATGGCCCATCCTTGACATAACGAAAAATAGAGAAATGAAATAGTGTGTGGGGTAAAAATATGAAGCATGTTGTTCGACGTAACAGGGGAAACTGAGGCGAGGAATAAATTTGCGCTCCATTCAATCCGATGGCACCCCCGGTTCGTCGCGTCGCTTGCCGCACAGTCCGCCGCGCGCGGCGTGCGCGACGCTGAGCTGCCGGGGCACGATAGAAGGATCGCCTGTCTCCCTTTGGAAAGTCACCAGCAGTAGTATTCCTGGAAGACGTACCCTTGCTTATGTAGCGTTCATAGTGTTGTAAATCGCGTTTTTAAGGAAATTTGAGATTGGTAGAGAATGATTCGCTCGTTTCGCGTCATCTACGACATGCAGAATTAAATACGTATCGATTTCGAAATCCTGCCCAGTCGGGTGTGTACCCTTATGTCAGGATTTCGCACGACGACGAGCGGAATGCGATGCAGTGTGTGCGAGCTATGGCGTCGCTATAGTTGGGTCTTAGAACGATTGCACTGTAATGCTAGGGGCGCGATACGCAGTTGACTTGTAATCGCTTCGGGACCCAACAACATGGCGCCTTTAGCTCGTTCGCATTGTTTCGCTTGCGACATGCCGCGGTGCGAAATCCTGACATAGGGTACACACCCTGCTCAGTCAAGTACATCAGAGAAATGAAGATTCCACATTTCCGTATTTCCACTAGAGCACATTTTCCCGCTTCTTCTGATCGATACGTATCTTATCTTTTCCCACAATTCCGCATTTCTACAGAAGCGCAAGTTCCACCACAATGAATTAAATGAACTACAGTCCATTTCCCAAAAACTGAGTAGGCGTGTCCTACGGACTTGTATAAACGTGTATCAAACTCTCTCAATTCTCTCACCACGCCACACACTCTCACTCTCGCCACGTACTCTCACTCTCGCCATTCACCCAAGTTCGAAGGACACGCCCAATCAGTTTTCGGGAGATGGACTATACTAGTTCCGCCGCCTTATTTTCTTTCCTTTCTTAAGCGCGTCCCTCTTCGAAGGTACGCATTGCGATAATCGAATAGCTGACGGATTGCAATAGGGCAGCACATCATTGGCCAGCTATCCAGTTGCACCCTTTTTGGCGTAGGTACGAGTGGGTGTGACGCAATGACGGCGCACCATGACCATTTCACAGCGCTAGGTAGGGCGTGGCCTGAGTGGGGTAGGTGAGTATGTGTGGAGGCCACGCCCAATCGAGCGCTCCGAAATGGACTGTACACTAATCTGCCTTTTATTCGCGAAAAGTGCATTCAGTTCGCTTATTGCCTGAGAATGTCGAATTTCCGCTTCGCGACGGTGCACTCGCAGCGCCACCAATACGACTCGCCGTATCGATTGCCCTTGTGAGCCGTCCGAGCGTGACTGCTTCACGTCTGCGCTTCCACTCATGCCACACTGCCTCGCTCGAAGGCTGCCATGCCCTGCCAGCGGCACTCGCACCCACCGCGCCGCTCGTCGCGCGCGGAAATTCGACCTCGTGACCTCACCCGATTCGAACCAGCGCCATGCCCATTTTTCTGTGGCTCCCAGGAATTTTCTGGCTCAGGCTTGGGCACTGTTTGTCATTCGTTGACGCTGTAGTTTCGCCGGATGGGGGGAGATTCACACAAGGGATGGTCCCGTAACACCACAAACTGCTAGTTGATTGCATGCGGACACCGGTCATACTCTCTCCTAGCTTTATATTGTGAGCTTTGAAACAAGTCCAGATGGCTGGGAGTAAGTAAATTTACCGACCTTCGATCACTGAATCAATGTAACGTCTTGCCATGAATGGTTGAAAATCAAAAAAATCAGGCTTATTAACGGGACTTCTACTGCGGATGCAAAACCTAAAAACTGTTTGCATGACTAGATTTTCCTTCTAGCTCCTTGCCATTAATCTTCGAGGAGTCTATTTTCCCGAAGTGGATTAGAAACTCTTTGTCTCAGTCGACCTAGATGCATAACATTGAAGTAGCGAATGCCTTCTTTCGCAAGTGAATAAGGAATAAATTCTTGGCAACGTTTGGAATAAGCTCATTTTCTTCACGGCAACTTTGCGAGAGGCGATTACGGACATCTGTGTGGACGCAAAGCAATGGCAAATTTCGTTGCTACCACATGGATGGTGCGTAAGGCCGCGGTCATACTCACCACCGGCAGGGCGTTGCTGCGTTCACAGGGAGCGAGGATAAGTGGCACGGGGGAGGTGCAGCGATGACGCACGCAACGAGGCACGGTGGCATAGGTGGAGACGCAGAGGTACGCAGCCACACCCTGCCCCCCCGCACCGCAAAGTATGAGCGTGGCCTAAGTCGATATCAGTGTGAGACCGGTTAACCTTCCATCCTCTTGGCGTCATCTGTGTAGTTTCTTACAGTTGGTCTGAGTACACCTTAATTTTACTATTCAAATAAGATCTCTTCCACAACTTCCTAACTGATACTTTTTGCGAAGCTCAAATAATCACCACGTGATCTCTCCTACAGTTTCCTAACTGATTTTCTTTAGGATCTTTCGAATTCTGTGGCCTACATTCAGAACACCAGCTCCCGCTCTGAAATAGTCAAAGCAGAATGAAAGGTGTCGATATTACCTACCACAATTCCGGTACATGCATTAATGCAGATCTTCTTATTTGTCCCCTATTACTCATCAGCGCTCAGCCATAGATAGAAAGACCAGTATGTCCAAACTTTATGAACAAAATCTTAAACCACGTAGATCGCATTGAACCGGAACCGGGAAATACAATACAAAAAAGAAAATACACATGCGAGAAGGCCTCATTATGAGGGTCAAGATCACTGTAAAATTCAGAAAAACATCAAGAGGTTCAATGGTAAACATACACAAAACACATCCACATGGGTGAGAACAAACAACATAGCAAACCAAGTAAAGAAGTGGGCCTTCGGAAAGTGATCAAAGTGAAGAAGAGGTGTAAAGTTATCTCATGGCGCCCACCGCTTCACACAATTCAAAACTCAACAAAAAATTTGTATCATACAAAATTTTCACGAAATTCATTTATGCCGTTTTGGTGGTGGACCTCCTTTCGAGGCGCCGTGGCGATCGCGTTGTCTCTTACGGTCTCGATCTCTGTCGTTGTGTCGTCTGTCGCCACCCCCTCTTTCATCTTCTATATCTCTTCGCTTATCTGCACGAGCCGCTTCCTCTTCGAGGTCTGACCAGTCCTTTCCTTCAGATTCTTCGGAATCTAACGACCCTTCCTCGTCGCTGTCTTCCGACGTTGCCTCACCTGAAAATGTTGAGTTTCGACAATGAGGTGGAGGAGATGATAGCAGTATCAACGTACCTTCACTCTCATCCTCGTCACTCTCATCTTCGCCTGATTCAGACTCACTGGGCGAGTATGCATCTTCTGATTCGCTCTCATCCTGGAAATATTGTTTGAAGAGAGTTTCATTCGTAACACTTCATCTATGTTCAAAGAAGTTTCAAATGCGGATAAGTGTAAGTCGTAAGGACAAACCTCTGGCTCGGCATCCTGATCCGAATCGTTGGCAAGGAAGTTCCATCCTCCAGTCTCGAAAAACTCTTCTGGATCATCCGTTATAGTCTAAATTGACAACTCCAGCTTTACAGCAATCGAACACCAAACGGAGCTAGTCAAACCTTCATGATCTTCGGCCAGTTAAGAGATTGGATTCCTTCTGTATAGCGCAAGTCACTTGTGTTCAGCCATTCCTTAAAAAATATCATTTCATTCTTGATCGTGCAGTTGAATGCGACGCACTCACTTTTACGTTGTCGAGACTGCTCATTGGAATCTGCTGAACCATCTGAGTCTTACGACTGTAGTCTTTGAATATGAAAACCATATCGAAATTTTTCAATTGGAAGGAAACACGTTCGAAATGCACCAGCTCCACTTCATCGAGTGTTACAATGAATGGAGGCTGAAAATGTGGAAGATTAAGAGCTCAAGAAATTGGACAACGAAATAATGATCAGAATAAAATTAGATGGAAAAAGAGAGGTGCTACACAACACTTGCCCATTCTGTGAGGTTCACCAAACACGATGAGGTGGGTTTCAGCGTACAGCTGGAACGATGTGGAACTCCAAGGAAACCAAGTTCACTGAATGGAGCATCGAAGTCGAACTGGTCATTAGTCTGCTTCACAACCTAAAAAGTCTTCCTTTATTAAATCTCGGAATCAACAGCCAACAGCACGAAGCTTCTATGAGTAACGGTGCATGTATATTACCTTATCACAAAAATTCTGGAAGGTCTGGTTCAATTTTCGCCGCATCTCGCGTTCCATCTGTAACAACACACCAAGTGGAGGTAGCTGTAAATCAATTTACCAACAGTGGTACTTACCTGTTCACTTTGTACATCATCACGATCCTGCATGTGATGGTACTTACCAAGATCTGTGGTGATCTCTCCAACTTCGGTGTAGAATTGAATGTCTCTGTAAGTGAAAACTTCAGAAATGAAGGCTTCAAAAGTTGAAAATACAAAATTTACTTGTATTTTTTCTTTCCCCAAAGTACCGGATGCTTCAAATGAAAATGCAGCAGAATAATCATTTCATTATCACATGGCTGGAAGAATGCGTGCTTGATGTTATTATACAGCACGTCAATTCGATCTCCACGGAGTGATGTGTATCTGAACCACAAAACTCAATTCTGTGACCAAATAAAGAATGATGGTAATCTATTTTATGAAAATTCGGAATAGTCACCAGCACACTAAAGAAATCCGCGTACTCACCGAAAACCGTTGATATGTGCTTCCAGTGATCCCGAAATTCTTTTTGCAATGATGTTTGGTCGCACAAACCTAAAAAAAATCATGTCAGTGAATTATGACAAATGATGAAATAGATAACAGTGCAGCTCGGACTCACAGATCTTTCAACTTGGGATTGGCTTTTGCAGTACTCAAAATCAACTTATCCTGCTTCACAGCACCTTCTTTCTCACGCTCTTCTGCCTCTTCAGTTCTAAAAGCCACATATAGACTTCCGCTTAATGAATATTCTATCACCAAAAACACACCTGAATCGTTTTTGAATCTCCTTGATGAGTCGGAAAGCTGTTGTCAAATTGTTACTCGGAGCAGCAACTTCTCCGTGTTCTTTTACATTGCTGGCCCTGAAAGTGCAGTTCGGATGCTTGTATCAGTAGGCGGTGTTATGTAAACAAACCTGTATGTGAGTTCCTTAAGGTATGTAGCCAGCGGATTTGGGAACTGCGCCTGTTCTTTACCAATTTGTGATCCAGGATGGGCAAAGTTAATTCGTAGATATGTGAAATCTCCTTCCACAGATTGGGAACAGTTCTGAAACGAGATTATAATGTAATTGCAACCTAATAATGCTTTTCAAACAATTCACTCGAAAGAAAACCTGGTATGTTACTCTTACCTTTATCATGGAAATATGAAAGGGAACTGGAATGCCAAAGATAGGGAGAATAATCGTATCGTGGCGCTTATCTGAATATTTAATCATACAAATGATCCAAAAGAGGGATATCATGACAACATAACAAACACAGAGTAAAGTCAAAAAAATTTAAAAGCTTACCAACGTAAATATTGAGCTTATTGATTTCCGTGTCCACCGGGAACTTTTCATATGACTTATAAGATACATTCGACTTCTTCACTCTGATTAAAGCTTTCCGTGAATTTGCATGGAATTACTTGATTATAATTTTGAAAGAGAAAACAAACTTTTTAGCTTCACTGGAACCACTTGCTTGAGCAAGACGTTGACGAGCAGCATCGTTCAGTTGCTGCGCCAGCATCTTTTGATGCTCTTTCCTTTTATCCTCATTTGTGGCTTTGTTACGGGTCTGATCTGATAGCACAACACTGCGCTTTCCACGTCCAAGCACCTCAGTGTTCTCCTTGTTCGAGTCTTTCGCTACAATTGAAATGCTCGGAATCAGAACGATGAACAAAACGTTTAATTTTACCATCTTCTTCTTCCTCCTTGAATCTGATAACGCTGTTCTTCAGGCGACTTTTGGCTCTCTCTGTGAGAACCTCGTTTTGCTCGTCTTTTACAAGGATCTAGAAAGGTTAGGACGTTTATGTACCACTTTTCCTTGTCTAAAGGCTGCGAAGAATGCACTTCAACTAGATAAAACTGAGTGAACCCTAACAGGTCAGAAACTAATTTCTTCGCAATTCCAAAATCACGAGCGAACATATTAGGTTGATTCATAATAAATCGGACAAATTGACCAATTTTAATCATTGTCGTACAACTTTTTTACGACAACAGGGATTCACTTGAAATATACTCCATCTTTATCGATGATCTTCTGCCACGGTATAGGCAGATCATGGATGCCCTTGCTCCAGAAGGCCGGAAGCTGGAGCTCGAAGAAGTTGCCGAGTGCCGCCTTGACCTCGTCGCGAGTTTTGAAGTCTTGGCCGTCCAGGTGGCGTTGGCTGTGGGAGAAAAGGTGGAAATCTGAAGGGGCCAGGTCTGGGGAGTACGGTGGGTATAGAAGTACGGTGTACGACAGCAGCTCGGCCTTGGTCGATCTTGCGAAGTGCGGTCTGTGGAAGTAGACACGTTGTCGTGCTGGAAGTAGACATGTGACCGCCGCCGTAGCGAACTTCGGACATTGGCCTTCAATTCTCGTAATTGACGAACGTAGACGTCGGTGGATACTGTGGTACCTTCATCGAGCAGCTCCCAGTACTCTACGCCGTGTACGCTCCACCAACCGCGGTTTTCGTCTTCGATGGAATAGTCGCCTGACGCAAACTTCGAATGCTACAACTACAGTGTACTTCTGCCGGGGGCATGCTCCTTGTGAACTTCTATCAGACGTCTGCCGATATCCGCGGGTTCCTGGCCAGATAGCGATATAAATAGTATGACGTTGCGGATGTGGTCTCTGGACCGCTTGAAATCGTGCGGCATTGTGGCGGAATGAATTTACTTTGGAGTGATTATTTTGCGGTACTTTGAAGAGCTTTTCATACTCATTCCAACGGTACCTCGCGCGTCCATTTTCGTTAATTCGTTACTGAGTTATGATCTCTAGAAATCATCACTACCATTTGTCCGATTTATTATGAATCAACCTAATATTATTCAGCAAAGGTATGGGTAAAATTCTATACGAAAAAAGTGAATACATACAAAATTTTCAACTTGGTAGCCACTGCGCATCCAAGATTGCTTGGATATTCCATAAATGAAAGAGCTCAGAGGCAAGTAATGAAGGTGCTGTCCAAAAAAAAAAACCAAAATAAATGGATGTCGTAACTCACTGTGTCAGAAAGCGCAATTGTGACATTCTTTCCTGCATCATCTTTCGCTTTAGTGTTAGTCAGATTCTCAACTCCTACTGACACTATGAAAACCATGCCGGCGCGGACCTAAACATATACGAGATGTGATTACATTGGCACTTTCCTTTGAAGCAGTCAGCAGGGTGGAAGACGTACCTTTTCTTCACACTTTGGACTAATAGTCAAACCACCCTCACGAAATTCAATACCGGTAACAAATCTGAAAGTTTAAGTAAAAACCAGAGAATAACGAAACGTTTTGGTTTGGACTTACCCGAAATCCTTTTTGTAGAGATTATCGATCAGACTGGGACATTTTTCACGGAAAGTTTTCACTCCTACTGCATAAACATCACTTAGTTTTGCACCCGGCTTCAGCGCTTCGATGATTGCCGCCTGCGTGGCATGAAGACCTTCGTATGCCTCTTCCAGATTTTTGGACGGTTCCACCATCAATGTGCGGGTCAGGTTGGTGCAATAATTCTAAAATCGAATGAAAATACCCCACAAAACAACAGGCTAATTTAAGAATTGTCCAGTCGCCATGAAATTGGACCTTCGAAAAGTAGAGGAAAAGTGTAAATACCTCAAGACGGGCACCGAGCGAAGTAACAATTACACCGAAATGAAGAAGCTTGTCGGAGCTGAAACAATCGCAATGATCAATGAAAACACAAGACGAAATTGTAACAAAAGAAGATCTGACCTCTCTGTGCTCCATTTTAGTGAATAATTACCACCACTCATAATGATGGGGTTATAGCAAGTCTCTATGGTTTTGTTCTTGCCTAACTGCCCTTGCACCTTCAGTGAACCGATCTCAGTGTCAATTTCGTTGGCGAGACGTGAGTGCTTCACTTTCTATAACCAATCATAAACTACAACCATACTACCCGCTACACAGAGATAAAAAGCGTACTTTTTCTTGATCAATGGCTTCGATAAACTTTTTTCGAGCATAACTCCAAGCGTTGACCGTAGCTGCAGCTGAGCTTCGACAGGTTTCAAGCTCAGCATCATCTTTAACGGCAAACATATGTACGAAGGCTCCAGAAACATCTACCTAAAACTTTAAACCTGTTCCGAAATCATTTTATACTTTAGAAAATGCGTATCATGTAAAATTCCAAAGGAAAGAACAACAAAATCATTGCGAACCTTTTCCACATCAGCAGAGGCTTTCTGCCAATCGTTGCTAAATTCTGAGTCAAACGTATCCTTCGCGAAATGGCCGACCTTATTTCCAGCGTCATTCTTTATATAGCCCAAAAGCTTTGCGAAATTAGCCGCATCTTTGTCAGACTTGAACAGACGAGGATTTTGAAGCAACTTGCAATACAAACATGAAATTTGTGGGATACCTTGTCCCTGTGAATAGGTGTAACTGGTGGCACGACTCCTACGAATTCATCTGACTTTACACTGTTGAAGTAGTCTGCTTTTCGGTTACTTGCCAATACATAGATTCCTGGAGCAAGGAAATTTAGGTAATGGGACAAGGTTGAAATCAAAGCAAGTCAGCAAACCTTTTTTAGTAAACAGCATCAAAGTATCTAACAGCTCTGTATTGAGCATCCATATCTAAAATAAAAAAAATAAAATGGCTTTTCGTATTACGACTAAAATAATCAACTCTTGAATAACTTTTAACTAGCTCACCTGGAACGCTTTCGACTTTGAGTATTGTGCAGCCCCTTCGTCTTGACCAACTAAAACCATCAAAGCATCAACATCAGCGAGCCCGTCTTCACCCTTGTTCTAAAATGACTATTTGGAAGCAAAGATCGAAGATTATGCCAGCAGCTTCGATAAGGGACAGATATATTAGGTTAGTGCGTAATTAATGCGGCTATCTAGTGCCGCATTTTTTCGTGGTGAAAATCGATGTTTCCACGACTACGAAATGGGAAGCAGTCCCTGACTGCGATAGAGGAAACGCTCCCGAATAATTATTTGAAAACTTTTTTGCTACATTCTATCATTGTTTTTGCTGTATAAAATCGTTGAAAAACACCGCATTAATTACGCACCAACCCAATATTTGCAAACCAATTGAACAGACTCACCCAAGTTTCATAAAGAACAGCCGCATGCCGAAGAAACAGCTCCTTATCTGCCGTGAGCACCTTTTTCTCCGGCATTACCTAATAATGCATTGAGTGCTATTCATAACTAACTTTTACAAACTTGCAGAAAAAATAATATTACACAATATCATGGGCAAAAACCCAGTTGAACACATATACTGTAGACCGCGTACATTTTTACTGCACTAATAAACATTGCGGTGTAGAAAGCACACTATCCTGATGACAGCAAATACCAGCTTTGCCATGAATATCTATACAACTAATTGAATAATAGACTAGACCGATTAAGGATTAGTTTTGATTACAGGTTAGCGGTTATATGTACAAGGGGCTTAACTGAGGGGAATTGATACTGTGAGAACAAGCTAGTAATTGTGAAACACAAATGAGGTACAGCAATCTTAGCTATTGGCTTATATTAAGGCTCCAATGGCTGTGGCACCTCCTCCTCATCACTTTGCTTCTCAGAAGTAACTTGTGATTCAACCGCACTCGATCTTTTCTCGCCTGTAACTATCGACTCGACAACTTCGTTGAAGGCGTCTGGTGCGTCTGCATAAACATGGTGCCCAGCACCTCGAATAATCTGAAAAGTAAAAGCATTAGACAGCTAATCGGTCTAATCAACTACCTTTGATCCTACCTGCACATCAACGTGTCCATTCCTCTGCGCTTGGATATCGAACGCTGGTCCAGGATCTATCCAACTCTTACTACCATAAATGAAAGTGACCGGAACACTGTCGTCGATGCCATTGAACCTGTAAGAACAACCAAATGACGAAAGCAACGTTTTGAAACAATTCCTTCCTATAGGTATAGACTCTGAACAAACCTTTTCATCATGGGTCGCTTAGCCCATCCAAAGGGCAGCGTCATTCCTTTGAACGCTGTTTCTCCAGTGGGCTTCTGAGCATTGCAGTGGTACAAATATTCGTAGATATCGTCTGGATTCTCACTTCTGTATCGAAGACGGAGATCCGGACGCAATTTTTTCACTATCGTGGGACCTAAAACAAGGACATCGCATGGATCCACGGAAGAAACATCAAAAATGTTTTTGTAGTTAAGAGTATACTTGCCATATGGTCCAGCGACGCGAAGAGTTGCCAGTGGATTGAAGTAGGACAGAACTCCTCCTATAAACTGCATCCATGGATATGGAGTGATCTAAAATGGAGTGATCTTAATCCTGATCACATGTGCAAGGAAGCTACAGTTCACCTGTTTTTCTGTGGGTGCGATCCTTTCTGGGAATCCCCAAGGATCAACCAGTATAAGGTGCTTTACACGATGAGGATGCTCAAGGGCGTAAGACGACGCTAGATAGGCGCCTGAAAGAGTTTCTTCACGAGAACAAATGATGTTTCACCATAAATCCAGTGCTTTTTTTTTTGGAGTCTTGCTGGCACATAATTGGTGAACACTATTTCTAGTAGCAACGATGAGACGTAAAGTCGTAAAAGACCGACTGAATTCCATCATATATTAACCCATAACGGACGGCGACGTTTTTGTGCGGGATGGTCTGTGGAACGAAACATTCTTTTTTTGTTATCGATTTTTATCACCGTCATTTTGCGACCTCTTTTGTGCATGTTGCTACAGTAGCGCTCAAAAGTCTTCGGCCAAAACTCTTTTGTCATAACTTTTTTTCTACTTGACCAAATTTGACAAAATTTTAATATGTGATGCCTGAACCTATTGCCAACATTTCCTTCTACTTGAGTGCCGCTTGACACTTTTCATGGTTTTTTACAAGAATTTACCACAAGACCACCCAAAAAAAAGTAAGAGGCTCGGTCAAGGGGAACGGCTTTCTTTACAAAAACAAAAAGAGCAAGCCTCAGAGAACATTAATATTTTGTAGAAAGACCACGACTTTTCATGACAGCGGCACAGCGGGACGGCATAGCGACGGCACTCCAAAAACAAAAAATTTTATATAACCGCGTAACCTATACCGTTGAGCGCCAAAATAGTATATTAAGTATGCAGTGTATCCAAGTACAACATACTAAAATTCCTCTTAGATCGGTGCAGTTGCAAAAAAGTTACAAGTGAAAAACCCCAAGTGAAAGACCATTTCGCCGAAGACTTTTGAGCGCTACTGTACATACAAAAAGTCCACTGTGTAGTAGTATCGTCTCATGCTGCTATACGCAGTGCTTCTCTCTGCCTATTATTGCAGAAAAGCCATGCATTTTGAGTAGTAACATGAGCGCGAGGCAATTTTCAGATGGGAAACCAACGTACTCCGGGACACAGGCGGAGCCTATGGGTTCTGATGGATGATAATTGTAATCAAAAACAATTGTTGTCATTTGTTTATAAAACTAGAAAGGTATTCTTCAATACTAGTGATGTATGCGGGTATAAGTGGTTGTTTGGAAATATTGGAAAACTAAAAGAAAAATAATTTTAAATGTCGAGGCCACCATGTGGCGCACGCCGTCCGTTGGGTTAAAGGGAAGGCAACAAAAACTGTACCGAATGAATGAGCGACAAGGTACATCCTCTCAATGCCCATCGACTTTCTCCAGTCTTCTATAGACTCCACCATTTCCAGTTCAGCCAAAGTTGGATCATTACTGAATCGAGGTCGCGAGGAACGCCCAAACCCTTAAAGTCAGAAAATATTGTATCAACCTTTTCCAGCCCAGTATCATCTCCAATGTTAGAAAAGTCCTCCTGCTAGTTATTTAGAGAGATTCTCTGCAATTAACAAATGAAAGCCTTACATTAGAAATGGCTCAGCTAATCACCTCATCGCCTAGCAATGAATAGTGACCGTCCGCAGTTTGATTATTCTGTTTTATTAGAAATGATTCCACAGAGAAACCTGATGGAATGTCACGATGAAAATACTGGCATACCTAGAAGGTCGAACGCATGTACCACACTATGCTTAGCCAATGTGAAGATATTCGCACTCCATACTGCTACTCCTGCTCCAAATCCATGTACCAGAACAATGGGTTCTTCGGATTTCTTCTCCTCTCTCGGTTCTACTGTGACAGTGTAAATTTCGCTGCATTTGAAACGAATCTTGAAAGAAACGGATTGAAATGTGTAACAATAGCTGTGACTGGAACTTACAGGTACAAATCGTGACAGAATTTGTGCACCAAATGTAGCAAACAAACGCGCTTCAGCTTCAGCGAGCTTCATAAGAGAAGACTTTCCCCAAGTTAAGAGGCTACTGAAATAGCTTATTATCAGCGAGGCAAGAGTCCAAAGAGAAACAGGAACTCGCCAGAAAAGCTATACAAAAAAACTGACTAACCTAGTGTCGTTACTGCTTTTTTCCACCTCCATAAACAAACGACCACTGAGTTCACTATTGAAATATTGTTAGTTTGTTAGTTGCCTGGAAACATAGTAGTGTGGCTATACTCATGAAGCACGTATTAAAGTAGCACAGCGTTTCGAGTCGTATAGTAATATGTATCATCGGGGGAAGAATAGGCTGAATAAATATAATCAAAGGCCATTTGAAGAAGTTCCGCTCCAACGCTAATTTTAAAATTTATACCTGACTACTGAAACGCGTTTGGGAGCTCAAATGGAACGTAAAATGCGTAGAAATAAAGCAACCAAAAAAGGAAATCATAAAGATATGTTCCAGCGTGTTTAGAGTTTACAAAAACCAGAACAGAATTAGGTGCTCTATCGAACATACATCACAACATCTGAGGAAGTTAGCAAAAAAAAAAACACTGATGGTGACCGATAACTGAGCCGAAACTTTGCAGTCTTTGCAAGTCAGACAATTGCTTTTGAAGGAGAGAATTCCACACAGCATTTATGGGAATCGATTTAAGCCACGAGCTTAGCTTAACCAGGAGCTTCATGGGAAGATAAGAACACCCTCAAAACTTTACTCTCACAAAAAATCGTGGATTAAGAACTATGAAAATACGATTCGAAGCAATCAATACTGAGGAGTGAGTCCTATTTGCCGATAGAGTGGGAATTCTGCTTAAAATACTGGTAGTTTCTACGTCTCGTTACTTTGTTAATCTTGTTTTCGCACATTCAAAATTGATTTCAGTGTCTTTACTAGCCGCAAAATCTTGATTTAAAAAGGAGAAACCCCCGCTCGAACGGAGTAACGGTATCAAAAACCACTTCATAGTACATTAGCAACAACAGCAAATCTATTTCGTAAGGTTGTGCGAGGGTTCAAATGTGGAAAGACCCTTTCATCGTCTGCTCACTTTCCAAATCAATATAGAGTGTTCCCGATGGTGCTTTGCAAATCGATGACGATATAGAAATGCGGAAACAAACTGAGATCAGACAGGAACGTGATTTGGAGTTTATAATCGATATTAATCATTTTCTAGAAATTCAGCAATGAAACCAAAGAAGTTTCCAATCGGAAATATATTTATGAACCTTGTAACGTATAAAATCTTGAGGAATACCCGAGTACTAGAGTGAGTACAACCCAATGACGCCAATGAAGACGAAAATGCGCGCCAAAAGATTGCGGAGGAGACGCAACTGGTGCCGGACGCGTGTGCGGCGGAGTATCGGGGTTGCTGGAACTCTCTGCTAACATCCTTCCAATATAACGATTTACTCATCCTGATAATAATGATAGAAGGGTTTTTAATCGATATTAGCATGAAGTAATGTCCATGCGACGATCAATACGAAAGAAAAACAAACGGATAGCAAAGATGCACGAATAAAAGCATGTCGCGGAGCGGCATCTTCCGCCGCGCGCCCGAATACCGCGATGATGTCGCCCCGGATGGAGTGATGACAGCCTTCGGAGACCGTTAATCCTCACCACATCATGGGAAGGACTTGCGGAAATGGTATTGTCGGTTAGGTGACGTGCAGTGGTGTCCCCCTCTGCTTGTTTTTCCTGAGCGCTTGGGAACGCAGATGCCTCACGAAAAGGATAGACCGTTCTGAACGTGATCGGTTCGTTCGAGCAAAATTTGAGCTGAGATAGGATTCTGTGCAGTGCATTAGATAGTAAGGTAGGCCCGAAATTGGGCCTAACATGAAAAATAGCGTGAGGAGATGGGAACAAGCATGGGATGGATAGGGCATGGGACAATAGAGCACACACGGGCCAAGGTGCCCACGGTGGGCGGAGCGTGCACCGGAGTGTTCCGTTTTCAGACTGAAAATTGTTAATTGGGTTCGAATATGCCCCAAACGTGGAGGGGAGATGGCTTTGGGTCAGCGATGAGTTTCTGAAAGCCATAAAGGAGGCCTGGCAAAGTGGGCTGAGCGCACCCCGAATGGGCGGTCGAAACAGCGAAAATACATAATTCGGTTCAAACTCAGCCTTGATACCAGGGAAAACCGGTAGAAATGACCAATGTCCAAGCTATCCTGAATACAATTACAATGAGCGGAAACTCGCCCACACAGGGCGGAGCGTATAATCAATCGTATGATGCTCATCGTGAAATTGCAATTTATGTCGAGCGATTTAGAGGCAGGAAAAAAAGGAGGTGGTTGGTAGTAGATGAGGCTATAAAAGAAAAATATTTTCAGTTCTGGGCGGACCTTTTGAGAAAATGGTCCAGTGGAGAGGGAGAGGTGGGTTAAGGTCAGCCTTGAGTTGTTGGAAGTCATGAAGAGGCCTGGCAAAGTGAAGCGCACTCCGAATGAGGGGTCAGAACAACAAAAATTCATAACTCGATTTCAGCTCAGCTTAAGACAAGGAAAAGTAGGGAGAAATTGCCAAAGTCGAACAATCGAACAACGAACATATTGAACTTGAACATATTTGAAGCGAGCGGAGACCCGCCCAAAACGGGCGGAGCGTGGTGTGGTAGTGGGTACTGAATAAATTCATATAAAAAAAGCAATTCCGATAGACTCACTGACACCCGTGATGTTATGCGTGCAGTGCGTGCGCTAGCCCAACTGGTCAATCAATACGCAGCTTCTGAGTGAAGGTCTCATCCACCGCCCAGGAAATTTCTAGAATTCTGCATATAAATCGCAATTTCTGAACCGATTCGGAAACAAAGATGATTCCATCCAACGTCTTATCGTGTGATCGTGCAAACTGTAACCTCATTCTAAACCTTCCGGTTAGGGTCGTCTGAAGATGGTATTCACGAAGATGTGGAGATCACATCCAAGGGGTGTAGCCAATTTTCTCAGAAGAAGACCAGTTTAGGAAAACACGTCATACATTAATGTAGCCTATATATATATTCACGGTCCCGGAATCGGTGCCTTCTTACTGTTCACGAACATTCCGATTTTTCGAGCGTCTGCTGTACGTACTCAACCACTCCTGACGAAGGGGGGGGGGGCATCTGGTAGAATCTCAAACACCTATGTATCACTGTTGTGTTAAGTTTGTCAGCCGTTGTATATTGACATGCTTTTGGGTTGCCTCCAGACTTTGTGATTTTGCCGCGTCGCACTTTCGCATGCGATACTACGACCTTGTGACGATGCCATGAGGCCGATTTTATACTTTGCGCACCAACGGTGACGGCGTCAATTTGACGCCGTCACCTGCGTCGATTTGACGCCGTCACTGCTGGTATCGGCGTCAAACTCACGCAACCATTTGTCCTTCGCCGACGACGGCGTCCATAGATATTGCGCAGCGTTTGCAAAATTCTTGACGCAATCACACCACAGTATGGTGATTGTGACCGCTTCGAATCTTGGCGCTGTGCCAATATGGTGATGGTGGCGCTTCGTGTATTGGCACAGCGCCAAGATTCGAAGCGGCCACAATCACCATACTGTAGTGTGATTGGGTCAAGAATTTTGCAAACGCTGCGCATTATCTGTGGACGCCGTCGTCGGCGGCGGGCAAATGGTTGCGTGAGTTTGACGCACCGGCGGTGACGGCGTGAAATTGACGCCGTCGCCGCCGGTGACGGCGTCGGTGCGCAAAGTACGAAAGCGGCCTAAATTCGTTTGCGAAGCAGCGACACCCGCGAAATTGCGAAGCCTGACGGCGGTGTCACGTGATTGCCGTGTCCAACATGTCCACAATCTCAGCGTTTTAGGAACCATGTCTCGAAACCGAGCATTCGATGAATTGCCCTCACCCCACCCCCTATTAGATTTCATTTGCCCTTTGTGAGCCCGATAAAGGAAATCCTACAAAGTTTTTTCCAGTATATGGAGTGTGGTCATCAGGGTACTCTAAAATGTCCAGGAGAACTGCCGCTTTAGTCCTCTCCTCTACGGGAAGCAATACAGCCCCTTTCCTGACCTCTGCAATACCAGTAAATGTTGCCAGATTGTATAGTTGTATATGTTAATCGAAAGGATTTATGTTAGATTTCTTCACACGGGTTTGCTTTGAAATCCCTTCACTTCTCATCTGCTCATTGAAAGTTTGTAATTAAGTGCACATCGCAAGCCTGTGCACTCTGTCCTAAAATCCTTGACCATGCTGATCATGGTTCGGCGTTGCGTAGGTCAAGATCGTTGATCAATTGATCGGTAACCAATTCCATGCCGATCACCCCGCGCACCTCATTGCGACAGATGTGGCTTCTTCGTTTCGCTTCTTCTCTTTCTTTGTATTTCACATATTTTGTTGATCTCCATTGTGTTTTTCAAACATTTCACTATGCTTTCAGGGTCAATATGGCTGGCTGTATGGGGGAGAAGGGGGAGGGTTGGGGACGCGGCTTGCCGTCACGCTTTGGAGAGCTGCGTTCATACTTTGCGCCGGCAGGGCGTGGCTGCCTTCACAGGCAGTGAGGCGGAGTGGAACGGGGACACAGTGAGCGAGACAGAATAGCACAAGCGGAGACGCTGGGCACGCGGCTACGCCCTGCTGTCGGTACCACAAAGTATGAACGCGGCCGAAGATCACTGACGACGCTGTCAAGCTCCTTCTCTGAAAAGGCTTAGGCAAATCTGGGAAAGTCCAAACGGCCACAGGACACGCCCCAACTGCTGGAACGATGCTGTCGAATGGCAAGTCGTGTTTTCTCCCTCCCCCCCCCCCCCCTTCCCCGCCAGCCACATTGACCCCGCATCCGTTATATAGAAGTAATGATACAGAAGTAATGGGGCTATTCAATGAGGCGGGAGCAGCAACCCATAAAAAGTTGCACTCCAAACACAAGTGAGGGATGTTGTGGAGGTCAATCTGTTTTTTTATAATATTGGGTTGAGGAATAAGTCCCCGCGGTTTTTTTAAACCCCGTTTTTCACATTGTTCCCTCCGTCTTTCGACGAAGCTTATATATGTTTTCGATAGAGCTTTTTCTGCCCTACAAAATGCTCGTATCTGTTTTTTGATTCCTTCGACAACCTAATATTTATGAGGTTTGGAAGTGAAAGTAGCTGAAGGCAAAAAACTGGCTTTTGCGCACCTTATCTTTCTCGTCTGCCATCGAGTTAAAAAAATGGATGCGTATATGGTTCGATAGAGCTTTCTCAGCTCTACAAAATGGTACTACTTATTATTCAAATCACTCAACTTTTTGCTGTTTTTAAGACTCACAAATGCAGTACTCGCAAAAGTGTGCACTTTCGTTATCTTCTCTTCCTCGCCTACCATCGAGATTGGAAAAGGTATGCATATATGCATCCGATAGAGCTTTCTTTGCTCTATAAGATAATACCACTCTTCTTTTGTATCCTCTCACATTTTAGCATGTAGGGATAAACTTCCACCTGTTTTTCAATTCAAAATTGCATAATGAATATGGATTTCTTTGGCAGATTGTTTTGTGTTATTCGATAGAGCTCTTTTCGCATTTTAAAGTCGACGAAATGACGGATAACTTGATGCAGTCCAAAAACCGAATGTAGTGGCACAGTTCTCAAAAATATGTGCTTCCGTTATTTTGATTTTCGCATTTAAAATGTAAAAAGAAAGAAAAATTAGCAGTATCCGTCGGAAATAAAACTCATAATACTTTCTACGTAAGACGATTCGAGTTTGATTCACTATAATGCGAAGTACAGCTCGATTTGTGGAGTTTTTTCACAGAGGCGTTACTCCCGTGCTCATATTCGCAATTCGACCAGTTTGCTTCACCGATCGATAATCATTGATTGAATGCGCCGTAAAACTCGTCCACTGGAGGATCAACAGGGTGCGGGCCCCATTTCCTGGGGCAAAAGAATCAGGTGTGAAAATTCCTGTGTATTATACAGCTGCCTTGTACTGTGATATTTATGACCAGTTGTAAGTACGCGATATTCCTCGCGCGTCACTCAGCACTGCTGAGAGCGAGAAAGATAATCGAACAGAAGTTACTCAGCAGGTGGTTTAGCGAATACAGTGTACAACGTTGTTGGATTATTACTTATACGTGTGGACCCTTCCATAGGGAGACTCAATGGTTATGGAAATTGGAGTTCTGCGACGCTGATGATCCCTTGATGGTGTTGCCCATTACCCGATACCGAGCGTGCCATGGCTTATTGGAAGAACTGCAATCGCTTTTTGCTTACTTTCCTTTGACTAGCCTAGTCTAAACCGTACTGTTCTCCTGGCATTCATCACATCTATGCGCTTTTTTTCGTGCTGGCACCTAGTGCTGCGTCAGCACACCGCAGATTGACCCCAAATGTACTAAGAAGGCATTTATGTAAGTGGCTGGTACTGTCATATCCTTAGATTTTACACCTAACCACTGAGTTTCTCATCTACGTGAGTGGTTGTTTTTCCCTACCGGGAGCCTTATCGCAGTCATTCACTTGCGCACGGGCAGACAGACATACAAAGTTACTGATTTATATAATACAAGAAGTCGGCGTTAGGCAGATGATCTCGCGATTCAGGCCTATCATCCACGTAATTGATATGTATCTTACCCATTCCGCCTGAATCGAGCCAATCGCTCAATCGCCTAAATCACTTGATACACACGTACCTTTTCCTTACGCCTGAATCGCGAGCTCTGAACATGTCTTCCAGGGCTTTCTATAAAGTTTGTCTAATCATAACATTCTCATTCTAGTTTTGAAAGGCCTATTGAGGCCGCGTTGATACTTTGCGGTGCCGGCGCCAGGGCGTAGCTGCGTGTCTTTGCGTCTCCGCTTGTGCCTCATTGTCTCGTTGCTTGCGTCGTCTCTGCACCTCCCCGAATCGCTCTGCCTCGCTGTCTGCGAGCGCAGGGGTGGGGGTCGCACTCGCGGCGCCGTAAGCGAGCCGTTGGGAATTCTGCTCAAGCGCAACGGGCTGGTATCTTAATGGACCTTCAAAGATTGCAAGTTGAAAGCTTCGGGAGTTCGCCTACCTTTGAAGATCCCTCATGGTACCAGCTCATTGCGTCTTGAGCGGAATTCCAAACGACTTGTACTCGCCGCGCTGCTCGCCGTGGGCGGTCGCGAGAAAATTCGACCTTGTGACCCCCACCCCGAACGCAGTCATGCCCTGCCGGCGCAAAGTATGGACGCGACTCAACGTAATAAGCTACATTACCGCTGTGCAACCGCACGCGTCTACGTGTGGATGATACGTCGGCGGCAAGCAAAGCTGCACTTTTGTGCATTGTGGCGGTTAGTCATTGTTAGGATACGCGCTTGAAAAGCGAGTAGGCGACTGACTACACCCTGATCGACGTGCTTGATAGCTACCTGCATCTCTGTCGCTCGTCTCTCCTTACTCTAGCCCTCTTTCTAAGATATCAGTGTTTGATACGATCACGATTCATCAAGAGTTGCGCAGTACCACGAGTAGATATCAGAAGTCGATGAGTTGATAGTCTTCAAAAGCTTTATTGTAAGTGAAACAATAAAAATGTATTTACAAGAGAGCCTTTTTACAAGGTCGCTCGGTGTTCTTCTTGTCGATCCCAAAACGAGGCCAAAATTTCAGCATGTCGATCCGGAGCCACATGAAAATCCACTCGGCGATCGTGTTCTGACCGAAAGCTGAAATCAAACTTTTGCCACTTATTGAGAAATTTACTTCCCCAACTGTGATTACAAGCTTGTGATTACAAAGCAAACCATCATAAAAATGAAAAATCCACGAGGGATGTATGTAAATGTATAAGTAAAAGCATAGATGCTTTCAAAAGAGTCTGACATCAATTCGCCTCCTTCTGGAGGGATGGAAAGCGTCATTGGGCTCGGTGGCACAAGCTTAGGATTCGGTCTCTGGACCCATGAAAGTTTGGGGACTCAACTTGTCGTTGCAAAAAGTCTG
Source organism: Trichostrongylus colubriformis (assembly GCA_963978905.1). Taxonomy (NCBI): domain Eukaryota; kingdom Metazoa; phylum Nematoda; class Chromadorea; order Rhabditida; family Trichostrongylidae; genus Trichostrongylus; species Trichostrongylus colubriformis. Next base: position 38,375,020 of record OZ022260.1, read on the forward strand.
CATAGTTGAAGTGCTATAATTCAACAGAGGATTTTCACTCACCCACTCACCTCCCTCTAATAGGACCCCATTACACTACCCCTCTACCTGGCCTTCAAGTGTGACTATTCCTAATCCTTGTCGTTTTGCTCGGTGCAGGCTGCACTGCACTTAGCGAAAATACCTGCACTGTCGGTACTCAAGCCTGCTGATGGGAAAAACTTTGGCATACTAGTGTCACAGCGGCTTACCTATGAGAACTACTCAGTTCTGGTGTAATATGTAAAGCGGTCCCGCTGTCAGGTGCAAGTTCAAGGGTTATTGGCGGATTCCGTCGAAGAAGTGCTTCTAGGAGATCATCTACCCGTTGTCTGAGGTAGAAATGTCGGTTGAGACAGATCTGAAAGTGTGCCATAATTCGGGCGAGGTACATACCACTGCTTTTGAAAAAACCTGAGTCCTGATATATCATGTACTGAAACATCTGCATTTCCAGGTGAATCAATACTGGAAGAACAAAGTGAGTGAATGGCTAATAAGAACCTACCAGTGGATGTGCAAGCCCGTATATGGATGGAAAAGCGAATATGATTGTTGACAAGTTGAACTGCAGTAAGGTAAGTGACTGATCGGCTCTAAATGTCTTTTTTTGTCAAAAAATGAATTGAACATTAGGTAGGTGCTTTTGAACAATGGGTTTACCTCATATTTCTAACTGGTATGAGAAGGCATAAATATGAGAGATAGAGAACGGCATGTAGCACTGCAGACGGCAGTAGCATTTGTGTAGTACGGTAAGTCTCATGAATCTAGAACAGATGAAAGTTACTTTAGTATCACTTCAGTATCATTGTTAGAGAATGTCACTCGACTGTAAACTGCGGATTTCCGAGTGGGACCTGAGCCAGGGCGCACCCAGTTACAGTTCATTTCGGAGCGCTTGATAGGGTACGGCGTGAGTGACGAGAGTGAGAGTGAGTGACGAGACTGAGAGTGTCTGTTGGGGTGAGAGAGTTTGATACACTCTCACCCAAGTCCATAGGCCACGCCCTATCTAGCATTGTGAAATGGACTGTAAGTGTATGTGTCGACATCGCCGTAGGCACGGCACCATTCTTGGATAATGTAAGGCATCTATTTTCCAAAACGATCAAAATTTGAGGCCAAGAAGCAGCCCATGTGCACCTCACTTATGTATTTTTTAAATTTTTCTAATTTTCAAATTCTCAATTTGATTGTGTCATGTTATCAGTTATTGGGTTGCTTTGTACGTGCTTTATCGTATTTGAGAACAAAAAACTGTTATGGTCACCGTATAACTCAAAGGAACGAGGAGAGAAGTATAGATAGTGGGAGAATGAATGAAGCTATTTATTACAACTTTTGGTATTTTGAGGAATAATTATGAAGAGAACCTAATTAAATTCAAGGTAAAAATAGAAATATGCGTGCAAATAGGGTCTTTTTTGAGATAGAACCAGCTAGGGAAAGTCCATTCCTTTATGTTTCAATGTGGTATTCAATACATATAAGATGGACCCCGAAGAAAAGTGAATACTTAAGGAAAAGAAAAGGTAGTTTGGGAAGCGCCACTGTAATAATCGTAATAACTATGGCTTTGTGAACCATATTTAGCTCAAACATGAGCGTTAGGGGCTCATGTTTGAGCTAAATCACGTCGGCGATTCCCGGGTTTCTGCCTTGCTTAGATACCATTGAGCCTCAGAACGGGCTGAAGAGCGCAAGTCCCTGAACGGAATTCGGACATGTGGATCGTACACGCGTTCTGTGGCCTCTCCGGTAACCATTATAATGATATAATAAATGATAATATAAGTTGAGAATAGATAGACAAACAAAATAAAACAAAAGAAAAATCTTAATTATGTACCTGAAATCGTTTGCTGAGCGAATACTTTGCAACATTGCCCATGCCATCAGCTTCAGAACGTGACAGAATAAGAACGTAGCCAAAAAGTGAGATGGTTCCAACTTCAACCATCGTACAGACACAGATGCGGAATAGCATTGCGTAGCGGTCCGGGAGCGATGCACCATCACATATACACACCCCTTGATCACTAAAAAAGTAAATTCCTCAGAAAATCACTCATTGAGACTAGGCTGCTTCAGTTTTGGCGGCATAACCCAGTCGTCGCTTGATCTCTGCGAAAGATTGCCGAAATGCCCTCTCGAGAACGAAATTGGATAGCCAGTTGCTCTCGATCTGGCGATTGCAATGTAGCTCTTGACGTTTTGTGCTACTAAATTGTTTGCTCTAGAGCGTAAGGACTTTAGTGAAGATTTCCATTTTTTATACTTCCAACAATTCTGGTGTCCTAAGCGCAAGAGCATGTTCTATTGTTTTATGAGAACGTGTCATAGTACGCATGGATAAATAAATAAATAAATAAATAGGGAATGGGAGACTATTTTTACGCTAATTACGTAAGAGGTTATTACACTCCAAATTATACATGCTGGATACTTGTGGACCTGTATGGAGCGGTGGATATTGGCGATGCAGAGTACTAGTCCATTTTTCACCAGAGCTAACCATCCTCCACTCCTTAGTCAATTACGGTATAATTATACTAAATTTGGAGGTGAATGGATGGCTTATTCACGGCCGCAATCTCAAACTAAGAATGTTTCTTTCACAGTTTTTATCTTATGTGAATAGATTTTGCAAAGTGGCTCAACGTGCCAATATGCAAAAACATATAATTATTTTTTCTATACGTAATAGATTTTGGATTTCGAGATGGTAATATGGGCGACCCAATGAAATTAAAATATCAGGTGAGCAAAAATAATTCTGCAAGAAAATCCTGTCTGTCGTTGAAATCTTGTGAAACTTACGTCAGATTCATGAAGTAGTTGAAGGTGACGAAGGCGGCTGCACAGATTGCCAGAAAGAAAATCACCTAAATTATTTGTTGAAAAAATCAATAATCGATCGAATTTCGAGAGTGAGGCCTACCTTCACACTGTTTGATATAACTGCATTTGTAAGATGTTTCTTGGTAGCAATGAGACGTTCCGTTCCAACACCAACCATTAAAAGGCACGTGGCTGCATCCCATGGCACCATTAGTGTGTTCACCACAGAGCACCAAGGGCTAAAAGTAAACATTGAGTCATAATAATAATTTGATACGGTTGTATGACTATTAATGTAAGATATGCACTGTCATATAAATTTATCAAGGCTTATTGGACAGTGCATATCTTACAGTACATATCTTTGGTGACATTCACCTTTTGAGGCTCCTATCAGCCCCCATCAGCTGCTATCACTTTCGGTCCACCACCGCTGTGGTCCCCTTACCACCCCTGTATCACTTGTAAAATTCAGGGACTATGACAATTGTTTTATCAATATATATCTGTATATATCTATTTTTATTGTGCAGTGGCTAGAAGAGCCGCCTTCCACGTGCGTGAGCACAAGATCGAAATATGGCGGAGGTAGACAGACTTTCAGGTACGCCGTGCACGCATTCTTAACAGCGGCTTTAGATGGTCTGCATAGCATTCATGCGACGGCTCTATTTGTTAAAATGTGTATTCATATGCCTCTGAGTGTGTTGTGAAGTCATGTGCATGACCTATCAAAAATGTCCGATCAACCCGTTCCTCGATTACAGCCACTACTTTTGCTCTTTCCTTTCATCCGAGATATATTACTGATGAAATGGAGGGAACCCGTAGAAATCTCTAGTAGTTGTGGCTCCAGAGAGGTCCGAAAATGAGAAGACCCCATCTGATCTTCAGTCTATTTCTCATCTTCGCCTTTTCATCTTCCCTTACATTGCATGTCCCATCGACGTAGAGCTGCGAAGTTGTTTGAATGATCAATGAATGTAGTGAATAATTCCGTTCTGATGTTTCAGCGAATTAATCATTGGTCAGCCGACTCATTAAGATGTAATCCTTATGAGGAAACTGTGATTTGAAACCCATGGAGATTAGTGAGGATAGAATCAAAAAAAAAATTTATCCATTTCCGAGCCGCTCACAGATACTCGGGAACAAACTAATCTGCACAGCCACAATGGTCTGGATGTAAAGCAATAGTGTTCCGAGTGTGTAGGAAAGTGAACTATGTACCGGTGAAGGGAAGCCAAAGGTTCACGGAAACGACATGTAGAGTGCGCTTAAACTGGCTAAAGAAACCGGAAGGGTTAAATGTGACACATTGTGGAATATAAAAGTAGGGGTGCTCAGTAGTGTAACAGTAGAGAAAGAACGAAATAAAACGGCGAAAAGACCGAGAAATAGAAACCCAAAAACCCCCTTCTCTCTTGCCCCCTCCAGGTCACTAGCCGGAGGTAAACTGAAGAAAGGCGGACCGGCTAAATCGGCCGGCCGCGAACGCTACCCCTCGTCGGCAACTCGTCCGGCTGATGAACTGCAGAACGACACGTCGTGGCGGGATCGTGATAAAACCCCATGCCACGCTTTTTCAGTGCGAGTTTCGCTACACATCACCTTTTCTGAAGTGGAAGGTTTGTTCTCAGAAGACATGTACAGTAGCGGTCGAAAATATACGCGGTTTCTTATTTCAACCATAACTTCGGTCAGCGTTTACACATTACGTTCAATTTTTTGTATGTTTCGAAGACAACTGTCACTCAGTGAAAGAAGGTTTCTCAGCCGAGTAGGATGCGGTGTGAAGGTGGAAAAAATATTTAACTAATAACACTGAAAATGATCAACACCGCGCTTCAGTGCTGTAAAGTGCTGTCATGTTGCAAATGACGGGTAGCTATGTTTTAGCCTCATTCGGCTCTACTTTTTGCACAACGGCTGGTTTCGTTGCGTTATAAGCTTTTTATGGCTGGTTGAATTTTTTGAAAGTTTTTGTCATTTTCAGAGCTTCAATAAATAATTTTCCGACCTTCACACTGCATCCTACCCGGCTGAGATACCTTTTTTTGAATTAGCAGTTGCCCTCAAATCACTAAAAAAATTGAGTCTGTAAACATCGATCGAAATTATGGTTAAGGTCCAAAACCGCATGTAATTTTGACCGCTACTGTATTTCCAATTCTCACTTTCTCCTCACCCTTTCCGGTGCCTATAACAAGGTCTCCCACTTCCCTCTTGCAAATAATGCTCCACTGATAGGTGAGCTATGCGCACCATCTGTGCTGCGCATAGCCGCCACACACAGCAGGTCAAACTGGATCCGATCAATGCTTTTGGGAGGAAATGCGCACGCATGCTCTTTGCATCTGGAGTCATCGGGGTTTTTAGACATTTCATTTCATTACTCCTTTTTTGCACTATCACTTTCCGTAGTTCAAGCTATTACATGTAGCTATATTATACCATATATTTCAATATTGCATCTGAGAGCCTTTATTTATGACACAATTATTCTCTAAAACATTTTTCCACTTCATACATTTATGTTCCCCATTTATAACTCGTCTGATTTGCATTGGCCGTTTCGTTACTGGTATGAATTATGAATGATTCACTGCAAGCAATGATATGCAGAAAGCCATGGGCGTTGCGTTTAATGGAGTGCGTAGGGGAGGAGGAAAAGAAGTGGATGTGGATAGACGAATTATTCAAGGGCCAATGGACGTCGAGTAGCTTCTTTCTCAGGGAAGGTTATTTGCGAGAAGTTTTTGGAAATGGGGTCTTGTTTCGGATAAGGTAGCAAAACGCATGTGAATAAGCACATCAAGACTGCATAATGATAGCAGTACAGTAATAATAATAGTAATATTACCATATTACTTTTACCCTATTTGCTGAGCTATTTCTAGTTTTTATTTGCTCATTTTTATATTAACTTATTTTAATGACGCTCTGTTTATTTGCGCTCATGGAGCAGATGTTAGAAGATCCCTAGGAGAGCTTTTTTTTTGGAAAAATGCACTATTTTTTTCAATTTCACACCATCAACGTATGGTTAATCAATATCTCGTCCGGTATCATACTTATCTTTGCATTCCCCTTGTAAACTGTTCAGCCGTTTTTAGGTATCCATACTGCTACTCAAGTATAGCTAATTTTTTTTACTTTCCTCTATTGCTTATTATGTGCCATAGAGGTTCTACGGCATATAATAGGCTTGCAAATGCTGATCAAAAGCTGGTAGATAGTAGGCGAAAACATGGCGTACGCTAGTGGATTCAATCATGAGGAAGTTCACCTTTCATTTACCCCTGTCCACATAGGCTTTATATGTACTATGGGCATGTTGCTCTGCAGTTTGCTTTTCTCTCCCCATCATTCGGACTAATCCTCAGCTTCTTCCAGCGACTCATCGCTGACTAATCCTCGCCGTGGTCATTGAAAGCCCAGGGACGGTGTCTATTCACTAATGTTCTAATAACTCTCATTCACCCAGTTTCATTACGAAGCTCTCTATGTGTCCCGGCCGCGTTGGCCATCGGTCGACTCACCAAGGCAAAATGATGGAATCCCAAAGGCCAAAGGGGATAGGAATCCTTCCGTCGTCAACATCAGCACAACTGCTTTAATTATTTATGCCCTTTCCTTCGCTAACAACATGGAAAGCATTAATGGATAGCGCACTAGGATAAACAATATTGAAAGGTCTCCATGAGGCCTCATCATGAGGAATAAAAATGAGATCCATTTATGAAAGCAGATGATTGGAGGGATATCCAAGAGATGAAGGGGCTGTGGATGCCAGCCGATAAGTGATCAGTTTTATTATCGTACCACAAGAGTTCAGAAGAATAAATCTGATTTTTGTTTTTTAGCAGTTATTCTGAGTAACAGCTTCTTACTGCGCCTCACAAATGTACAAAAATTAGAGATATTCCTTTCCTCAGTTTTCTAGCTAATGCCTAACTCGGTTAATGCGAAGCATAGTCTGGAAATAACATTCGTATCAACACAACTCCCCTATGGATAGTGAAAAAGGCCGTCTAAGAAATATAAGCTTATAATAAGCATAACGCTCCCAGACAGGCCTAACGCTAGGCTGGGTATCGCCTCATGACTGTGTGTCCCCGTAAAGGAGCGCGGTCAGGAATTCCCAGAAATATATGATAACTTGTTTTCAAATAGCAAATATCTCTTTTTCCTTCTGGCACTGATCATTGGGGAAGCCAGTCGACGATGCAGGACAAATAGGGACCAAACACGAAACGAGAAAGGCTTCGAAGGATTTGTGGGGTTTTTTGGGGAGGGAGGAGGTGGTTTAACTCGTTTTGCACCGAAGTAATACTATATTACACCCCTTTCTACTCACGAATATTCCTAGGAAAACCAAATTCCCGTTCTGCTTGAACACAACCAAGCCACGCCCACCCAACCAAATCACACCTGGCCTTAGACGAACAATTTCCAATCTGGAATCTGATTTCATCATCGGAATGGCTGTTTCATACAATTATCTTCTTTTATCGCAAGTTTCCCTCACTACGTGAGTGCCACACTGGAAATTAATCCGACTAAGGCTAGATGTGATTTGGGTGGGCGTGGCTCGGTTGTGTTTAAGCAGGCACAACACCGTGAGGGTGCGCCGTGCAGTCGCAAGAAAGGTGCAGTCTGAGCACTTATCCGGAGAATTACTTGCTCCAAGAAAGTAGGCCATCAATCTGATTATCGCGTGGTGTGCCAATGAGGTCATGTTAGGCAATCAAAAAAATCGTGCGGTTGTTTTTCTAATTGATATTTCTATGCAATGTATCGCTGAACTTCGCTGAAACTTTATCCGGGGGTTATTTGGGGTGCTAATTACTTGCGCCAATTTGGTGCAATTGCACCATGTCGGTGCAACAACTCGTTTTCACCAAAACCGCTGAAACTTTGCCAAGGTGGGTTATTTGGGAAAACTACTGTCATATTCGTGATCGGCACCCCAAATAACCTCCCAGGGCGAAGTTTCAGCGATTTTGATGGAAACGATTAGTTGCACCAACAAGGTGCAAGTTGCACCATTTTAGTGCAACAACTCGTTTTTACCAAAATTGCTGAAACTTTGCCCAAAATGCGCTCGCGCTAAAAACCAGTGTCATATCCGTGATCAGCATGCTGAATAGCTCCTAGATGACAATTTTAAACAAATTTGGTGAAGAACAATTGTTGCACCAATTTGGTGCAATTGCACCAAATTGGTGCCAGCATCAGAAACGGATGTCATATTCGTGATTAGCACCCCCAAATAACTCCTTTGGGCTAAGTTTCAGCGAAGTTCAGCGATAAATTGCATAGAAATATCAATTAGAGAAAACCGCTCGAACTTTTTTGGTTGCCTAATATATACCATTCTATAGCAATTCGACACGGATTTTTTGATGGAAAGGATTTTCCAGTCCATTTATTGCTTTGGAGAGACATTATCACGAACAGAGTTTCGGTTGTTTGGTTGCGGCTACTTCCTCGAGTCACCGAAACCGTTGTTTAATGGGCGGCTGATCTTCTTTCTAAGCAGGGGGGGGGGGGGGTGGAGAAATCGAGGTGGCTCTCTCCAGGATAATTCTTCGGTTCACAGACGGTACCTTTCGTTGATTGAATATAATCCATGACTGGTCCCGTGGTGCGTTCTCATTCTCTTTCAGCTCGACCAGCTCGACAAGTGGTGGAGCCTGTTGTTGAATAATTTATCGTGGTCTCACGTTGACGTGAGTCCTTCTCCTTAACTCAACACCACTGAAATCGGACACCATAAAGCGGGGACGGAGACCAATTGAGTTTCCGCTATAAGGGCATCTGAGCGGAAATGAAGAGGACATTATTACCTATCGATTGCGATTCTTAGAGACTTAGTCACTGCTTTCCGAATATCTTCGGGGGTGCACCTGCAGAATACCGAATAGCTTACTGCTTTATCCTCCCATATCTATCTTATAGCCCCAACAGACTTGCAAGCATATGAAGGTAGCTTTTGAAGACATGGTGATTGTGAACACTTCATTAAGCCACGTTCCACTTTGTCCCCTCCACCGTAAAATCTACTCGGACGCGTTTTTTTTTAAATAATAATCACCGCCTTAAGGATAGAGAAAGGAGTAGACACAACAAGAGTATCGAAACAAGGAAGTGGAACTCATATTCATCCCCTCAAATATGTGCAGGCACCGGAGCTTCGTCTCTGCGCCTATGGTGCTCAATTTCTTTGCATTCTGACCTGCTCGAATGCAAAGGAGGGAGGCAAAGATACTCGAAATAACATAAGAGAACCCCATTGAAGACGAGCAATGTCAATCGAACTTAGCAGAATAGTAGTAGAGGATCGAGTAGAGAAATCGTCAATTCTTCGCGCTCCTTTATTGTAAGCAAGTGAACATCGTGAGATAGGAGAATGAATACCCTTCTGTAATGAGAAGAGGGCATTTCGAAAGCGGCTTTTTAGGGTGTATTCGCATACTGGCCAAATTTTTGGAATAGACATTACCATAGAACTGGATAGTCGATGAATACCCAAACAAAGCGAAAGAATCCGAATCAACATACTTCCGTTGTGCTTCCACTGGAAAACCCTGGATTCCCAGATACATGAAATAAGTGTTGTAGAGCAGGCCAGCACAGGCATTCACCGCCAAACACAAGGAGATCGTCGACAACATTAGTCGCATATTTTTATGCATTACACCGGAACGCTAAAACAATTAAAATTAATTTTTACGACGGTATTCTGAAGCTTCTACATGTATTAGTACATTATGCTTATAGTCCGCTTTGAAAGCGAAGGAAGAGCCACCTTATCATTTGTGAGCTTCTATTTTTACTTTTATTTTGATTTATTTTCGTAGCTGAATGTGAGATTGAGATCTATCGCATCATTTTTACGTTTAAATCAATAAAAAATGGAGTATAATCAAGTTGAATCGATTGACTGTCGTGCTCCTTCTCACATCCGGCTATCGACACCTGCCACTTAGGGCTCCAAAGTTTTTGATGATCTATATGGAGGTCTTTCAATAGTTCATTCATTCTCTTTAAACATTGTCTAATTTCTGCCCTTTCCGACTTTTTTTAGAGGGCTTGGACCTTTCGAATTACTTTTTCTTCTTCTTTTCTCAACATGGTTTCCACGTGACGGGAGTGGTCGACCATGAAGCACGCCCACTTCTTTTCGAGCCCGTTACGGACTTTCTGTCTCAAGACCTTCACGACAATTATGCGTCATTTCCGAGCGAGGAGCTGGATTTTCGCAGCTGCACTTTGAACTTTTGCTTACTAAGAAGGTTCAATTTCATGAGCCCTCTAAATCCCACACGGGCTCAAGTAATGTGAATAATGTTCTCAGCGAAGGTATACTCCATGTGAGAGAATGATGAAGGCAGAATAACGTGAGCTTGATTAATAATGGAGAGGGATAGCGCTATGACTAATTATGTGATACACTAGCCGCCAGGGTACACCGGGAGTTGAGGATTTCTCGACAGGGGGTCGTATTTGACCGGACGGAGCGCGGAGGGGGGGGGGGGGGTCGTTCAAAGGTCTGCGATAAAACTAGAATCTAAACTTTCGATGGGCGAATGAGAAGGGAAGAGTCTTTTGCAGCAAACTCGGATGAAGAAATGTGATATGAATATGTCGCTGCTTCAAGTTAGAATACATAGCAATAAAACACATCGTAACTAAACATTCCGGTAACAGTTACTGATATTGTGAGGTGGTGAATGGTGGTGTGGGGGTCGTACAAAAAAAAGGGTGGGGTGGGGGTCGTATTTAGTGCGTATAGAGAGAGGGGGTCGAACTGAAACGGCTATTTTCCTCGACACCTGGGAGTGTCCTGCTGGCCGCACTTCGAAGGTCGGAACATGCTCTGACCAAGCAGATTTCGAGCTTCTGTTGTCGTTCATTCGATACCAGGCTTTTTAAGGGAATTTTAATTTTTGACAACTGATGGATCTCTCGGCATCCCTCGAGAAAGCTGCAAGATGTCAAAGCTGTCACAAAGGTGCTGGGTAGGGTGCAACACGCACGGCTTCGGATGGGTCTTTAATCGAACCTATCGAACTAGCAGGCAAACTGTCCATCATGGCAGCACCGTGATGGGTGTTTCTCCATGTGCAGCCGCACTGAAGCATGGACTCAAATATAGACCTTCCTCTGTAGTCCATGGTACAGCACAGATACAAGATCATATTATGAGCAATTTGAAACGGAAACTGAATGCATGGCACTTCCATGGAAATTTGTCGGCTTTGATGGGTTCAACCTCCTGCATTCATTCTTTTCATTTAGTCAATAGTATCTTGATTTGTGACTCAGCCATCCAGCAATCGGTGATGGGTCTTTTATGGGACAACGGAACTCGTTAGCTCCAGAGTACCTTGAGCAACCATTTCACTCTTTGAGAACCTTAGAGCACACCTAATTAGTGATCCTTAAGTAACCGATGAAAGGTATGATAATTCACGGATAATAGTACCCTGGCCTTTTTTTCCCAATTCTGATTCCGCAAAGGTGCAAGGTGCTTGTAAGTCTGTGTTTCACGCATCTTTGGCTTTTACGTAATGACTTTCGACATGTCCACGCCGCTTTCCTCCATGGCCTTGCCATCCGTTCAAGCACATTTGCCAACGGCCGCCGTCGCAAAAACGTCGTAGATTATTGAACACAGAGTCCACTCTTCATCACGCCGACCGGATGCCAAGCAATTCGATCAAAGAACGGATGATTGGCTTCTTCCGGCGACAAGAAGCCGTCAATATCGCAAACAAACAAATATGATATTTGAAGAAGCTAAACAAAAGTTCCAGTCTACTCCTAAATATTACTTTTTGGGCAAATTTCTAATAAGCCATCGTTTGTCGTTTTTCGCTGGATTTTTTTAAGACATTTAAAGCGGCAGCGTTACTAAGACGGAATGGCGGTGCCATGTGAGTGGAACAAGCGGCATTGCCAGAACACCACCTTCGCTCCACTCGCCGTGCACATGAATATTCATATCGTTTCTAGCATGTACATATTAATTTGGCAACGTTGACTACGTTTCCGAGAAATTAGGATATATTAATATAACAGTTTTTCTGTAGTGCGTTCTAGGAGTTTATTAATTCGGTACTAATACGAATATCATATAATGAATGAATAAATAAATGGAAAAGTACAATTAATTCGGCATTTCTAGGAAGTATTTTCTCATGCGAAACGCATCCAATTTCCATTCAAGATTTTCCTATAAGTTTGGAAAAACTATGTTGGAACTTCAATACTACTTGGCCATACTGTAAGTAGCAGGTGTCAGCCGTTAAAAATTCAGTGTTTGATCCACACAGACGAGTCTAGTACCAAATTAACGAAACCGTAACCATAGAGGGCATATTCGGTTGAGGAGCACTTTGAGGAGGCATCAGTTCACGATTCGATCCCGAGAACATGCGAGTGAGGGTGACCCACATACCTTCACTCACATATGTAACGATGTCCTATGCAATAGTGACGATGTAGGAATGCTATAGAAAATTTTGAAAAGATAAATAATCGTCTGCAGCCGCCAGTGAATATGAATTATTTCAGGTAGCTTTAAAAACAAAGAAAATTTCTCGAAAAAGTTAAAATTTATTCGCTAATAAATTTGCTATTTGCTGATGCTGTTTGCTTCTTTCCTCATAAATTACGCCATTTCTATACTCATACGATGAACTTCGTGAACCAATGATAAGCCTTACTTGGCAAAAGAAAATAAAGGGAAAAAGTCACTGTAAGAATGTGCCATACATTCAGCCACAATATAGGATCGTGAAGACCTATGAATTCTCAGTGATTTTCTCGCTATTTTGGACACTGAACGGATTTTCCTCCATAGTCCAGTTAAAACTTGGGCATTAGGCGCCCGTAACGCCATAGAATAGGTTTTAGAGTTTCGGGATTCACGATTGATTCTTAACAGGGGTAGTTTCGGTTGTGAAATTTTATATCGCCAAGGATGGGCCGACGGTTGAAGGTGATCTGGCCGTTTTCTTTCGTTGGATCAAATACAGTGGTGGCCAGTGAGGCTTTTTATCAAATAAATGTGGAAAGGATCCACATCCCACAGGTCACTGCATTCGTCAAAAAAGCGCTTACTTAGATCAGCGCCTACGGTGATTAGTGTTTTTGGAAAATCAATATGCCGATCAATCAATATCAATAAAGAACAGCTGGCTCATAACTCACCCCGCAAATAACCATAAAGAATATGTTCATAGCTATAGCACTCAGATTCAACAACGTGATCATCGCCTGCAGTGCAAACCATCCCAAATCGCCGTACTGACCACCGAGCGGACAGCGCTGACCTTCTTCTGAAACCACGCACTGTACTAAATGTGTGGTGCAAGTACGTACAAAAACGATAACTTACGATGTACAGGAAATTCCAGACGATGACCAGGAAATTCATGGCCATTGTGCATGTTATATTCACTCACAGATCCGAATGACATACACGATAAGCCAACCGACAACTGAAGTCGGAGGAGCTCTAGGAGGCGGTGCCTGGGCGGGGTTTCCACCTGAGCGATATCAAGCTGTCTTCACGGCTATTAGTGGCTTGGTAAAATAACAAAGGATTCTTTAAGGAGGTACACAAGTACGAAGGCATCAATCCTCAAGTAGAGAACGTCCCTACTTTAAATAGAGAGAAGTTTTAAGAACACTCAAGAATGCAACGGCAAATTCCAGAATTTGCTGATTTTGACTAAGTGTTATTTTTTGCCAGTGATTTTCTCCTAGAGAAGAACGAACATTCAAAACCAAGGAGAGAAGCAAATCATTGAAAGCAGTAGGCAAGAAAATTAGTCGAAACGAAAACTCTAAACGACACAAAAAATGGAAAGGCGGAAAGCAAAGGCTTCAGTAAAAAAAATAGTGCGAAATTTTTCTAAATTATGTAGGGGTTTTTCGATCTCTCAGAAATAATCATAGTCAGTGGTAGTCAGTAATAATTAACACCAAGCAGTTATTTATTTCCAGTTAAGAGGAACAATCTATTTGGTAGGTGACAAGGAGTGTTTGCTTGCATGCACAGGCTAGATTGACCGATTCCTTTTTTTGGGTAGTACCACAAAGACATGAAAATGTCAGAGTTGGAGGGCGAAGAGGAATGACCGACCCTTCTTAGAATACATATGTCATCACGCATTTTGATTTTCATTCGGAATCATTGTGGCATATGTATGAGTGGAATTCCGCCTGAGCAAAAAATTGTCCAAACTACAAGGCAATGTTTTTATTCTCTCGTACAAGTTCGTTACATCATTTCTTCCACGGGGGACATAAGGAAGCATGGTAAGTGTGGCGGCTAGTAGTTCGAGTATTGAATCTCTGGAATGTATACAAAGGCGTCACATGCTACTGTCTTACCTCAACCTAGGGTCAGGTCAGGGAAGTCGAGGATATCTGAAGAAGGATTCGTATGATTGAATCTTCCTCCAAGATTCCTCTATTTTCCTTGGCACCCGGCTTGACCCTACTCCATACCCATCTGGCGTGACCTCGGATAGAGCTGAATCTCCAATGTTTTGAGGGTTTTGTTGGAAATGTACTGACCACACAGTGTGGTAAACAATGAGTGGGATGACCCAAAAAACTATCCAACCCCTGGAAAGCTTACCGTCAACCGCACTCATCCAAGTATTAGGTTGTCGAGAAAGTTCTTTCGTTTTTGTGAAAACGGATTTTTTTTTCGCTGAGTTGCTTCCCAGCAATTTCTTTTGTACATATACATGTATTAGTACAAGTTCACACGCATCTATGAGTATTATTGTCTTTCATCTCCCGGATGAGCTTTTTCGGCAAAATAGAGGAGTATTTCAAAGGAGTACTCTCGAGGCCTTCTATTATATGATTTCAAAAAAGGCCTCATAGCAACCGAATCCAGTCGTAGTATAAACGCTGCATTTGGGGAGGGTTCAATTTGTGAACTTGTGACACAACTTTGGTTCAAAGACCTTCGAGAAGGCAACTACAATGTCTTTTGCGAGTGCTGGGTCTCAACACTATACTACAGCAGCCTCCACTAAGAGGAGCTGGATGGAGTGGGCGCGAAATTCACAGAGAAACGTCCGAACCATGACACGATTCGTTTTCTGCACGATAATGCTCGCCCGCATATTGAAAAAGTGACTCGCCACAGAATTCTCGAGCTTGAATGGGAATTGCTACCCCATCCACCTTATAGCCCTGATCTTGCTCCAGCAGATTATCATCTTTTCCTTTTCCTATCTAACGCCATTCAAAGAAAAACCTCCAATAATGAAGATGACAAGGAACGGTGGTTGTCTTCTGCTTCTTCAAATATTCAACTTCAACTTTTTCAAATCAAAGACACGCGGAATACATAGCAAGTTTACCTGAAAGATGGCGAAGAGTGGTAGAACAAGATGGTGATTACCCTGTTTCATAGTATGCTCTGTTTTGTAATAAAGTGTAAAAATGAATTGCTTCAAAAAACGAAAAAACTTTTTCGACAACCTAATACATTCGAATGAGCCTTATGAATTCAGAAATTTGCTTCGATTGACAATGAGCAGAGGTTCAAGGGCATTGGTAGTACATATAATATATTATAGTTATATGATGCGGGAATCTGATGCCCAGATCTAGTAGCACTATGGGCTGTGCCTTATTTCGTATTATGGTTACTGGGGAGAGAGGGGCCATGAACTCTCCTCTTGGTCCATCCTCTATAGATGAGTGTAATTTACTAGTCGCTCACTAAACCCTTCAAGCCACGCTTGTACTTGGGTGCTTTACATTACCGTAATCCTATTTTCAAGCATGGCAACTTTTTGCCACAGTTGGTCGTTCATTGGTAATGCTCTGCAGAGTTTTCATCACTTTTAATGGGCTTCTTCTTCGAAAAGCCTTTCGTGAAGCGATCGGAGCGGGAGAAAGAACAAGGAAGTAGTAATTGCACTTCCGCGGACTCACATCCCCAGCCAAGGCTTAAACTGGAACATGTAAGGGTTTCTTGAGCCTTTAGGTGGTGTCGTCACGCTAAGCTCTGAAAATTGGGAGTGGATCTCGGCTGGATTTAGGTGTGGGATCGCGGTGTTTGTTTTCTTTGAATTCAGTAACATTTGTTTCACATCGTTGTCATTCTAGAGGCTTAAATATTGCATTCGAGACAAAGCGCCAATATAGGCTGTTGTGTGTGAATGTGAATGAATGGCTTGCCATTTCTGTTTTATGCATAATGATCATGTGCCAACCTTCAGTTGCCGATTAATTGGCATCATCTCCTCGGCTGCAAAGCCTTCCCCTTGAGCATACAACCACACTCATCACTTTGAAAAGTCATAGAAAAACCAATGCATGGCGCATAGCCGCAGTGGTCTCATTCTTTTCATTCTCACAGATTAATTACCTATGAGATTATAAGGGAAGTTCTGGCCAGTTTTGCGCGTTTGCAAGATAAATCCGAATTCATGGCACTTCAAACGTGATCGATTCATATGGTGTCCATTTTGAATAGACAAGCAATTGTTCTTTCTAGTTGTGCGTTTGTTTTATTGTTAGTATCCCATGACGTTTTCGAATTATTCAGACAGTTTTCTTCGTGGGTGGATAGGATAATTTGTGAGTGACATCACTTCATGTGTTCTGATTAATTTGTTTGAGTACCACTGAATGCGGTCACAAACGTGAACAATGCAAGACTAGAAGAGAACATCACATGAATTTCCTGGTTTTATAATTTTTGAAATGAGAATGCGCTGCTCGAAACTCCAGCTTGTCGGGCGCTTCAATCAAAGGTACCGGAAGGGGTAAGTCTGGCAGATGAAACTAGGAGTGCTCAGCAGTGTAACAGTGGAGAAAGTGCGAAACAAAACGGCAAAAAAATATGAGAAAGGAATCCAGAAAGCCGTTTCTCCTTCGCGCCCCTCTGGATCACTAGCCGGAGGTAAACTGTGGACAGGCAGAGAGGCTGAATTAGCCGACCGCGAAAGATGTTCCACCCTGGCCAGCAATGCTCCCGGCTGATGAACTGCAGAATGACACGCCGTGCTGCAGGATCGTGATAAGACCCCAAGTGGCGCTTTTTCGAAGCGAATTTCGCCACACATCACCTCTTCTGAAGTGGAGGGTTTGCTTTCAGAGAACATATTTTCACACTTCCCACTTTCTCCTTACGCCTCCCAGTGGTGAAGGAACGAGAAGCATTGAACGTCCTTATTTGTAGAGAACGTCTAAAAGCCTCTCTTATCTGTGTGTGATTGACCGCCTTAAATTTCTGGGACTCCGCTCCGCAAAGCGCAAAAAATGGGTTGGAGAGTGTTGGACGAGTTGTAGACTGAAGCCTTACTCGTTGTTCACATTCGTTAGACAAAGCGCAAAGTAAATTCTATTTTTTAAAACCTCGTTCTCATCCGAATAGCTCGTTTAAGAACAGATTCAGGAAGCATGCTGATTTCAAGAGCAAATCGTCAGATTTCCATAAATGGAATGAGCAAAAAGGTGTCATGCTGGCAAAACTGCGCCGGATCTAGTGCGATTCACCCTCTGAGAAAAGATAGGACCCATGGCAACTTATAAGTTCTCGAAAATAAAATTGCAAAATCCGGCCATAACTTTCCTCACAACCTGATACTATACGACGAAATCGGTCTGAGTGAACTTTCTCCGGAAAGGAGAAAATAAATATCAGGTTTTATGAAAAGTTTTGACCGGTTTTTGCAAGTTTGAATTTGGGAGATCATTACTCAGTTCAGAATGCAGTTTTTCACATAGTAAGCACCATTCGATTGGCAACGCTCTTGGCAACATTATGCATATCTAAGTATCTCAATTAGATAAAGGACTGATGATCTATTTCGTGCGAAATGAAAAAAATGGACTCAAAATTGCCATTCTTTCTGAAAACACTGCTACTGAAGGAGCTGTCCAGATGTTTGGGAAAGTGGGTTTCAGTTAGCGCTAGATATGATGAATATGTTGCACGAGTAAGGGCTTGTCTGCAACTGCTTCAATCACTGGAAGAGGATTTGTGAAAAATGCGCATGGGTATGGCGAGGGGTCGCGCGGCACACTTTTTTTTTGGTTTTTTTAAATAGAGGCTACTTGGGGTGATCAACTAAGTTTGCTTGTTGAGGGCCAATACTTGTGGATATCCCTTGCAAGTACGGACGCTCATCGCTTTCTGCCGTTTTAGTTAAAGCGATTTGATCAACTGAAAATCCAAGCAGCTCGTTCTTATTTCTGCACTTCTGAAACCAGAGACAAAGTGTTCCTTCCGATGCTTTACCCCCTCCTCTTGCAGTTTTCACATTTGTGGTCCTCTTCGCTTAGACTCGGCTAAACAAGAACTCGTGAAGTGAAATCATCTTAAAAGTGCCATTTTCGCAGTACTTTAAAATTTCCCCAATAATTAGAAAACCTTGTGGCATTCCAAAGAAAACATGTAATTAAAAAGAGCAACTTTTTGTCTATCTAAGGAGCACAACATGTAATCTGATTCATGTTGACGCGCTCTGAGATTCGAATTTATTTTGTGAACGCGAAGAAGCGGCCAGAACCTTCCTTACAACCAAATAGTAGTTGCGTAGGGGAATACTTCGCTAAATCTTACTGTGGTCTGATTACGAGAACGTGTGCATTGATAAATGTAAGCATTCAGTGACTGAACTATGTACGGCAAAAGTACCATTATACACTGCGGTGCATAATGATAAAGCCACTCATAAATTGTTCATAAACTTTCATAGTAAGATGTTTCTGGGAAACTTCTCAGGTATAGATTGTAGCAAATTTAATCGCGCATCTACACAAAACACCAAACTTGAGCTTGAAATAACAGAACAAATTTATCTTCATTTTTTCAAAAAAATGCAGCTTTTCCGATGGTGCAAAATGATAAAGCCACCCTAAGTTATTCCCTCGCTTCTCATCTGTATTTGCTGAAACGTTTTGCTGCGGTAATGTTTTTCTTTTTCAGGTAATGGGGAAAGGAAAACCCCTATCTGATTTCGAAAAAAGCCAAATTGTCGCAAAAAAAGCGGAGGGATAGTCAAATCGTCAATTGCGCAAGAATTTAACCGCAGCCACACAGTTGTCGACAACTTTCTCAAGGATCCTGAACTAAGAAGAGTTCTGGGCGATCTCCTTCACTTTCCGAGAAGGATAAGCGCCGCATTCTCAGAAAAAGTATCGAATTTCACCAAGTCAAGCTCCGATACCAGGTCTTCTTTGGAGCTAAACGTCTCTAAAACAACTGTTTTGCGGGTTCTGAAAAAAAGTGCAAGTTTATCTCGCGACAGAAAATGAGGAAAGCACCATTCATGACACGAGAACACCGCAAAAATCGAGTGCAGTTCGTCAAAACATGCAGCCGAGGGTCTGGAGTAAGGTAGGGTATTAGGTCGTAGAATCCTTCTTGCTTTCATATGATGATTTTCCTCTCCAGATTGTTTTGTAAGGCTGAAGGAGACACTCCGATATTACTGGCATGATCTAAGAAAGGACAAGCTACGATTTTTGAGAAGGAATTTCAAAGGAGGGGGCGTTGTGGTGTGGGCCGCCATTTCATCGAAGAAACGTCTGAAGTTATGTTTTGTTCCTAAAAAGATGAGTTCCCCCGGTTACCAAGTGGTCATAAGCCGTGCACTTCTCCCGTTCTGGCGTGAAAATCGAAGCTGAAATCTTGTCTTCATGCAAGATAAGGGCACAGCCAGAGCACAATTGCATGGTTCAGCCGTCATTGAATAAGGCTCCTGCCCTGGCCGGCAAATAGCCCAGGCCTTAATCCGATGGAAAATGTATGGCGCTTCATGGTGCGACGGATTTATGCAGATAACAGGGAAATCCAAGGAGTTAAGGAGCTCAAAAAGGCTATAATCCACGCGTGGCACCAAGTGGACCAAGATCTTATTAATAATCTTTACATGAGTCTAGACAATCGGATTTTTCAGGTTATTCGGAGAGAAGGAAGGCCAACGGATTATTAGAGTAGCGTATTGTCCCTCTGTTGTTTACGAGTTGTTAAAATTCCTTACTGGCTTTATCATTTTGCACCATCGGAAAAGCTGCATTTTTTGAAAAAATGAAGATAAATTTGTTCTGTTATTTCAAGCTCAAGTTTGGTATTGATGTGTAGATGCGCGATCAAATTTGCTACAATCTATACCTGAGAGGTTTCCCAGAAACATCTTACAAGTTTATGAACAATTTATGAGTGGCTTTATCATTATGCACCGCAGTGTATTTCACCATACAGCATGTAACGCTCTTTAAAATGTTCATAGTAACTTTAGCTGTATTGCGACTGCATTTGATGCTTCTAATAAAACTAAAAGCTTTTCGAAACCTTAATTGATTTTGAAATTGAATGTGTGATGCTGTTGTTTCATTATTGAATGCACCAGACAGACCAGACATGGTAATTTGCTTGTGCAATCAGGATTAGCTTGCAGAGAAAATTGGCACCGGAATCATGGATCTGTCTCCATCATCAAAGAGGTGCTGTTGCAATGGAGAAGGAAGCTCCCTTTGAACATTATTTCTGGGGTGTGTGGCTACTGGTAGAATCTTCGCGCGGCCGCGAGCGGCGCGAGTGCGAATCTTTTGAGCTTTATATGATGAAACAGCAACAACAATAACAATTCAGGCGAACTTCCAACGCTTTCAACCTGCAAACTCCGGAGATACTTAACGGTACCAGCCCATTGCGTCTTAAACGGAATTCCAAACGACTGCGGTAAATCGTACTGACGGCGCCGCGAGTGCAACGCAGCGAAACGAAAATTCGACTAATCGCCACACACCCATATTTTTGCTTATGTCTGAAAAAGGAGCCAAAAAATATAAGCTTGAGTTACTACAAGGATGCTGAGTTATGGGCAAAAGCTTTGGTGCCGGACGGGACTCGAACCCGCACTTCATGGCACCAAAGCTTTTGCCCATAACTCGGCATCCTTGTAGTAACTTTCGCATCGCGAGCTGCGGCGATAAACAGCAGTTATCAAAAATCAAAAAATATCAAAACCATAAGCTTGAGTGTTTGGATTGACTTCTGAAAATTCTTCAAAATGCTTAAATATGCAACTTCTTATAAGATCTTCCGTCCTCATTGCGACCCCCTCCCCCCCCCCCCCCCCCAAAAAAAAAAAATAATAGAAGGAGGGTGAGAGTTCTCCGCAGCACCACGCTGGCACAGTACTACCATAAATTTCGAAGATAATGTCGTAATTATTGGTTATTCGATAACAAATCAAGTATATTTAAGAATATAAAAGAAGTGGAGTAGAGGAATGAGTGTAATCCTAATTGGAGGGGACATTTTACGGAACGTTGAAATCTGGCTAACGTGTCAAACTTGTTAAAAGGTGAATAACGACATGTCTTTACATTGCTCACGTGAGACGTACAGTGTAGATGTAGATTCAGATTAGATTTACTGTTTTAAAATTACTTGATTCGAAGCAAACTAATATCGATTAATACAAGAAAGGAAAAATAATAAAAATAGAAATAAAAATAAAAACATCATGCATGTGTCGTAGAAATGAAGCCGACATTTTTCGTAGTTTCACAGGATCATATACAGGTATACGACAACATATACGATATGTTATTGACACGTCTGTCATGTAAACACCTGTAAAAGGTCAACGTTAAACATGTTCGCCTCAACAGTCACGTGGTAGCAGCGAAGTGCCCCCCCCCCCTCCCTCCCTCATCTTCCGTATTACGATAGCGTCACTAAAAAAAGGGAAAATGTCTTCTTTTTTATCTCTGCTTATTGAAAGGAATAATCAAGAAATGGGTCAACACTTAACTCATTGGTTATCTAATTTTGAGAAATAAATATTACCTTGAGTGGCTGCTTTGCATCCCTTACCAATGAGCACAGAGGGGGACATCTTTGGGTTCGAAAGACGCGTATATGGCTAAACCAACTCTTTGTCCCCCCCCCCCCCCATAAGTCCTTTTAAATAACTGCAGTTGGATATTATTACTATTGCTTTGAAGATTGTTGGGTTACTGAGGAAGGAGCGGTAGGCGAGGAAAGTATAAGACCATTTGTCAGCTAATGTACAAGTTATAAATTATGTATATATACATACATATGTAAAGTTCTTTATGCTTGCATAGTAAAGTATGTATTACTTATATTTGATTTCCTGTGCAGAAAATTTTCAATTTCTGTTGATTAATGAATTAGCCACCGATTTTTTGAGAATTCTCATAGAATTCAGACGGAGGAGTTCGATAGTACAGAGCACGCGTCCTATGTCGGACAGGCGACACGATGAATTCGAGCTAAAAGAGCCGCATCAATTGGGACTAAAACTGTGACGGCCTTCAACACCTCATTTTGAGCGTAAATGCTTCAGAACCAATTAAAGGCACATTCCAGAATCATCAGGATATGACATCTCCTGCCGTGGATGGATAGTTCGACCCAAGCCGCGTAGGCTGTACCTTTACCGAGGCGTGTGTGTCAGTTCCTGGAGCGTGCACAGCCAAAGAATCTAGCGCAACAGCTCGGCCCCACCCACCCTAGCAGGGGGTCTGCCTTTACTCTTCGACTCTTATCTTTGACATAAGTAGACCAGCTACTAGCCCACGCTATATCTACGCACCAGCTATATCTTGAAATTGGCAGTAAAGAAATCGTCTCGCGAAGTAAACCCACTACTGAGTGACCTGACTCCACACTAAGCTTCGGAACACTTGCAGCACACCCCCGGCTGGGGTGGGCGGGGCCGAGCTGTTGCGCTAGATACTTTGGCTCTGCACGCTCCAGGAACTGTACCCACGCCTCGGTAAAGGTACAGCCTACGTGACTTGGGTCGAACTATCCATCCATGGCAGGAGATGTGATATCCCAATAATCCTGGAATGTTCCTTCAATACAGCACTCCTAGCTCGTACCCATCGCGTCATGCGCCACAAGCAGACTCGCGAATTTTTATCTTTGCGGTGAGCAGCGGGTGTGTAGCGTAGGATCGTGGTTCGCCGCGCGCGGCGAATTTCAGACGACTTCAACGCTGCATGGTGCGGTATTAGTGACGCAGATTTGCAATGGGGCGCAAATTTGCGCCCCCGCTCCACACGTTGCGTTGCCCTTTGTTCAAACGTTGGGTGGGTGAAAACCGCAAATAGATGGCACCTAATCATAAACCTTAATTAGCGAAACTGACCAGAAGAGACAACGGACTGTTTGAAGAAGCGGCAGTAGAGGCGAAATAAGGCCACGCCGTCGTCGCCGGCACCGTACCACACCACGAAGTCGCCCAGAAATTGCTGCGCGCGGCTACCCACAATCCTAACGCTCATCTCCCCCATTATCCAGCTTGTATGAAGAATAAAATGTGCCATTATAATGGGGGTGCTGGGGAGGGGGGAAGGGGAGGGGGAGGAGGGTGACAGTTTCCGGAATGTTGAACAGTATCGTTTCACATGATCATACAGGTATACAGGGTGGCTTCTAATTATTTGCGCGTAGTTTATCGTAGTCTATTACTGATAACTTCAACAAAAAACAACGGTTAGACGATCTGATACAACTTCTATATAGAGCAGTGCATAATAATCATTCACTCGGGAAGATGTTCGAAATGAGCTCCTCTTGCAGTAATACAGGCCTTCAATCTCTACTCCACTCTCACCGTGCGACATCACTGTGGGCCGCAGGAAAGTGATCTCGAAATCGTCCCACTACAAATCATCAGCCCTTCATCAAAATGAGATATGCAAGTATCCATGATATTGCCAAAAGTGTAGCGAATCAAATGGTGCTCATTTTGTGGGAAAAGATGCAGTTTGAGCCGAATTATGATCTCCCGAATTGGAAATTGCGAAAACCGGCTTAAACGCTCCTAATAGCCTGATAAAATCTTGTTCCTTGGGAAGATAACAGTTAAAGGCCCCCTGGGTTGCTGAAAATTTTATCAGTGGTCAATGCTTGCTCCGACAGGACCGGGCACCTGCTCATTCTGCGAGATCCACACTGGCATCCTGCGACTTCCCTGGCTACTGGACAAAGGACTTCTGGCCACCTAACTGCCTGATCTGGATCCGATGGATTTCGCTGTGTGGGGCTACTTGCAGCAGAAGGTCTCCTCGAAAAGGTATCAAAGTTTGAACGCTCTCAAAGCTTCACTTCAGAAGGCGTGGGACGATATCGACGTCACCTACCTGCGGCCCCCAGTGATGTCCGTGGAGAAGAGACTGAAGGCCTGTATCGCTGCCAAAGGAGCTCATTTCGAACATCTTCTCGAGTAAATGATTGTTAAGCACTGCTTTACATATGAGTTGTCTCAGATTGTATAAGCGTTGTTTTTTTTTGAGGTTATTAGTAATAATCTATGCGCAAATAATTAGGAGCCACCCTGTATGTATGCTATCGACATGATCATACAGGTATATACATGTTATCTTGTCCGAAAATTGCCGCGAGCGGCGATCCACGATCCTAACGCTCGTCTCCCGTAAGCAGCCACAAAGTCATGAGCGGTGTTTACTCATTGCGAAATTTTGTTTCGTATGCAGTAATTCGCTTACACAAGGTCTGATTTTTTTCCATAGAACCTTACCATTATATTGGTTGAAAAATAAGTTCACGCGGTTTTTTTCAAACCCGTTTTACATTGTTCCTTCACCTCTCGACAAAGCTTATATATGTTTTCGATAGAGATGTTGTCGATTCAACCTCGTACCAAACTCGTGTGGGAGGATAAAAGCAGTGACTTGTAAATGGGATGGCCCCGCTAGTCACTATGTAGGTTAAACCACATTCACGTGCCACCAGGAATCTGAATGAAGCCAGAATGCGCGGCGCGTCCCACGAGACTGATTTACGTCAAAAAAACCTTTACCTTTATCTATTGGGTTAGGATCGAAAATGTTTGATTTCGTCGACTTTTAAATTATCTAAAAAATGGCAAAAATTAAGTTTAACAAAAACCGTGAGTACTATCTCGTAAAGCGAAAAGAGCTCCATCGAATGGTACTAAACCTCTGCCAAAAAGGCTGAAAACTTTTTGCTACAATAAAACTTTTTCCTACATGAAATATGAGAGGATACAAAAGAAGAGTGGTATCATTCTGTAGAGCAAAAAAAGCTCTATCGAAAACATATATAAGCTTTGTCGAGAGGTAAAGGGATCAATGTGAAAAACGGGGTTGAAAAAGACCGCGGGAGCTTATTCCTCAACCCAATAGGTAAAGGTAAAGGTTTTTTGACGCAAATCAGTCCCCTGATGGGACGCGCCGCGCATTCTGGATCGCTCAACTTTTTGCTGTTTTTAAGACTCACAAATGCAGTACTCACAAAAGCGTGCACCTTCATTATCTTCTTTTCCTCGCTTACCATCGAGATTAGAGGGAATGTTCATATATGCATTCGATAGCGCTTTCTTTGGTCTACAAGATTATACCACTATTCTTTTGTATCCTTTCATATTTAAGCATGTAAGGATGAGTTTCCACCTGTTTTTCAATTCGAAATTGCATAATGAAAATAAATTTTTTTGGCAAAATGTTTTGCATCGTTCGATAGAGCTCTTTTCGCTCCACAATAGTTTTGCGGTTTTTATTCAAATTGATCTTTGCCATTTTTTAGATTATTTAAAAGTCGACGAAATCGAACATTTTTGACACTATGTAACGAAAATGCTCGATTTCGTCGACTTTTGAATGATCTAAAAAATGTCAAAAATTTATTCGTACAAAAACCGTAAACATCATCTTGTAGAGCGAAAAGAGCTCTATCGAACGATGCAAAACATTTTGCCAAAAAAACTTATTTTCATTATGCAATTTCGAATTGAAAAACAGGTGGAAACTCATTCTTACATGCTTAAATATGAAAGGATACAAAAGAATAGTGGTATAATCTTGTAGACCAAAGAAAGCGCTATCGAATGCTTATATGAACATTCCCTCTAATCTCGATGGTAAGCGAGGAAAAGAAGATAATGAAGGTGCACGCTTTTGTGAGTACTGCATTTGTGAGTCTTAAAACAGCAAAAAGTTGAGCGATTTGAATAAAAGGTAGTACCATTCTGTAGAGCTGAAAAAGCTCTATCGAAACGTATACACATGCATCTTTTGTTCTCGATGGCAGACGAGAAAGATAAGGTGCGCAAGTGCCAATTTTTTGCCTTCAGCTTACTTTATTTTCAGACCTCATAAATATTAGGTAGTCAAAGAAATCGAAAAACAGATAGTATCATTTTATAGAGCAAAAAAAGCTCTATCGAAATCATGTTTAAGCTTTGTCGAAAGATGAAGGAAACAATGTGAAAAACGGGGTTGAAAAAAAACCGCAAGGACTTATTCCCCAACCCAGTACCTGAGGGGAGTCATATTGGGTGATGTTCTTAAACATTCTGTTTTCTCTGGGTTCATAACGCTCTTCGCTTTCAAGAACCAGAACGTGCCATTACCATTGAAGCCCTTACGGAGATTGGCTTGAGGCATGAAAAATGACACTACGGATCATAGCAGCGTTGTCCAAGCAGCGAGAGCTCTATGACTTCTATAGATCAGTCCCCAGGCGGCTTCCCACGAGAGACCTCCCATGGATGCTGGCTGTGTTGTTTTAGGCAGAACTTAATGCCGTAGGTGCCCTATAGCCCGACTGTACTGATTGAAGGCCCCATATTTTTGTGACGGTGAAAGTGGTGAACCACAGCTTGGTCCTACTTTGAGAGGCACATTCCAGTAATATTTTGCCCTAATATTTTCATCTCTTTCATTATCCTCTGTTTCGTTTACCTAGTGGAAGTGAGTCGCGAACAAAATCACTTTTTTTTGGCACCCCCTGTACACTTGCGATCATCGATGATTATATTTGACACACAAAAAAGGTTTGTTTACGCTCCAGTTGAAACACGAAATTTATTGAATAAAAGGGCGTAATTCTCTCAGTAGCAGCTTTTGATGCATATTTAAGACGGATATATAAACCGTCTGACAACAAGTAAATAGTATGTTGTTTTCTTAGTCGCAATTTAAAGTAATCTGCGAAAATCTCGAAAAGTGATATGCTACATTGATTAGGCCCATGTGATAGTAAATATGATTTTGATTGAGTGAATATTTTAGAAAAAAAAAACAATTACAAAGACCCATTACGGTAATAGTGGATTTTGATGCAACTGTTTTCTGGCGGTCGAATTCGGGAGCATATTGTTGGGCTAAAATAGAGCACTGGTAGAGGGTGCTGCTACCTCAGACTGAGTCTGGAGCTCGAATATCTTACTAAATTTAACTAAGCTAGCCAGTGTCTGAGATCGACGGATCTGTAGCAGAGTTGTTCGAGAGCTTGGTAGGCTAAATTGCACATCGCTTGCCCTCCACAAGTTGTATTAAGTAAAATCGCATTCAGACAGGAAGTCAAATGCTTAGTGCATTCGAGGAAAAGCATACCTATCACGCTATATGATTCGTTCACATGGTCAGTAATTAGTAAGTAATGGCTATGACAATTACTAGACGTATGGGGACTTCAATTTTTGCAATAGTGCAATGACTGATATACAGTAGCGCTCAAAAGTCTTCGGCGAAAACTTGTTTGTCATAACTTTTTCCTACTTGACCAAAGGAAAGGGCTTGGTCAAGAACACGGCTTCTTTTACAAAAACAAAACGAGCAACCCTCAGAGAACATCAATATTTTGTAGGAAGACCACGACTTTTGATGACAGCGTCACAGCAGAGCGGCATATGGATGGCACCATTGTCTCCAAGTATATCATACTAAAATTCCTCTTAGATCGGTCCAGTCGCAAAAAAAGTTACAAGTGAAAAACCCAAGTAAAAAACCATTTGACTGAAGACTTTGAGCGTTACTGTATGTGTTGTTCTCCATGTTCGAAAGCGTATCCTAACAACCTGAGTTCTCAGAAATCGACGCTAACATATGACCCGAAAAAAGACGGTCCGGGGTGGCCAAGTGCAACACAACGATTTGATGAGAGGAAATGCAGCCTCGGCTTGTGTTTATGTGCAAGTGCATGATGCCTGAAAGGATTTGTGAGCGCTGAGCTCCTCATTATCCCATTTTCTAGATGGATCCAACACAATGGTTTCTGAAAGCGTGAATACCTGTTTCGAGTCCCGTTTAGGCAAAGGTATAGCCGCTCACTTACCATTCTGATAACAACGTTTGCATCACGGGGTGTGGCAAGAGTTTGAGCTATCAAAAAATCGAAAATATCAACAGCCGCTTGTCTTTTTTTCAAATGTTTCAACAAGAGTTAACTACACAAATAGTGGGAAGTATAAAGGAGGCCTCACCTCTCTTGACCAATTTTCATCCCGTTTTACCCCAAAGAGAATGAGGCGGTTAACAGAAGAACCTAAAGAGACAACTTTCTCAAAACGATATAAGAACTAGCTCTATACAATGGTGTACAGGTGTTTTCTGCGTGACTTTTTTTTGATGAATTGGAGTAATGAGGAATGATGACAAAGGGCCAGCAATAGGGGTATGTACTCAAGTTTTGCGAGATGTCGTTCGGAGTCTACTAGGTGTTCTCTGACCGTACTGACTTGATGGATGATCCTTTAGATTGTGTTGATACTTCATGATAGTTCATGAGCAGGAACCATTGGGAATTCTCACACGAATTCACGGTTGCAGTCTCAGGATCGAATTTCCATTGTACAGAGCTATTTCTCATATCTTTCTGAAAAAGTTGTCTCTTCAGCCTCTTCTGTTGACCGCCTTAAATAGCTTCGAGGTGGAACGGGATGAATATTGGCCAAGAAAGGTAAGGCCTTTATACTTTGCGGTGCGGTTTCGGCGGCAGGGCGTGGTTGCGTTCAAACGCAGCGAGGCAGTGTGGCACGGGCGGAGGTGCAGAGATGACGCAGCCACACCCTACCGCTTGCACCGCAGCCTTTAAAGGCGGCCTTATGACAAGTGCTATCGATTGCTCTATAACATGTGAAAGTTGCCGTGTGGAGCTACTGCCAAGAAGCGAGCGGGAAAATGGCAGGCTGAGGCGGAAAAGCGGCTATTTTGTTGTCAGTGAAAATCCATTTCAAAGAGTTCCCCACTGCTTTTCCACAGTTGCTTTCTAGTTTATCCAAGGAGCCCGTCATCAGAACACAATTTCTGAGCGATCCGTTTGCACATTACATTACCATCCATAGAATCGCGTCCGCAATTTTTCCAGTGGTTGAGTAATGCGATCGGCTGATGGGCGGATATAGCAGTTGATCAGGGTACATTAATTCGTTTTTTTCGCTATTTCAAGAGAAATTTCGCTGTAGAATGACGGAATCATGGTAGCTTACTAAAATGGAGCAGAACCAATAGATAATGATCCTATTGATTATTATATCTAGTTAGTTCTTTTGTATTCCACATTTACAATGCTTTTCATATCAAATGCTGACGGGATCTCAGGATACCTCACCAACCAGGCTAAAACCGCCTTTATTATTTGCTTCCTCACTTCTTTGATACAGGCTACTCTTCTACTCAGTCGGCCTTCGCTTCACATAGCTACGATGCCTACATATTTATGTGAATGTTAGCAGTGGATAAGCACTTATATGAACACTTATACTAGTGAAAGAATTTAATAAAACTGAAGAAAAAGTGAAATATCAAAGTGAAGTATGAAAACTTAATAAAGATTATATGGAATATCCGTGGTTGGTATATCCCTCTTTTCTGCCCTACAGTTTCTTAACTTTTTTTGTTCCATGCTAATCAAGTACGTAGTTGTATGTCATGAAGAAAGATGGAAGGCACCGCTGTTCCTCCTAAGGCCGCCGTCAGCCTGCAATTTTGCGCCGTCGCACGTGATACTACGACCTTGAGATTGTGCAATGCCAACTTCGCGTGCGAAAGTGCGATGCCGCAAAATCACAAAGTCTGATTGCAGCTTAAGGATGGGCCACGCATACAATTCTATTCTGAACTGTCTGACTTTAAAACGCGCGTTGGGTTGTCTCGGCGTTAGCCTAAATATCATATTTAATTCCATTATACAGTTTGGTTGTGATTCCTAATCCTCTGAAAAGAAAGTGGAACTGAAACTGGGAATTCCGAAATATATCCGGTCGATGTCCAGTAGCACGCATGTGGCGGCCTTGCCACGTGCTATGCCCTACATCCTAGGCAGCTACATTCCGCTTTCTCTGAAAATTACAGCGCGTGGCACAAGAACGTGCGCTTAAGGCAGTGTATTATGCTCTCTACAGCCAATTGCACCGTCCCCTCATGAACAGAAAGTCCATGAGGGGACGGTACAAGTGGCTGTAGAGAGGATATGCCTGAACAAGTTTAGATTCTACGCCCATTCAGAAGTGATTTTGGGCGGTGCATAGTTGGCAGTGGGGCCTGATGTCCTTACTCATCCTTCTCTGCGAAGATATAGCTTGCAAAAAAGAAACTTTAAGGTGTAAGGTATAATTTAAGGCACATAGAAAACCGATGCATTTGAAGTTTGAGAACAGGAGAAGACCGTGAGTAATCCATTGCTACAACTAGTATTCCTCTGATCATATATAGTTATGTAGCATCAAACATTTGAAAATAAAGCAGCGGATTATAAATTCGATGATCCGAAAATAAAGCAGCGGAACGGTAGTGTGAATTTGAGAGAGGCTATGCCTTGCAGCCGATGAGCGCCTCATTGTTTACTAAGCACTAGGCCAAGGTGCCGCCTGGTAGAGTGGTTTGGTCAAAATCGGAGAACAAGGCCTATCTCAGACTCTATAGGGACCAAACATCGCAAGACGTGAACTCAAAGTCCCAGTGACCGAATCTCTATTCTTTAAAGGATATGGCTGTTTTCGTTTGGCGATTTTTTTTTTCGAGCGGAACAGTTATGACTGTTGCTTGTAAGGCAGTTTCCTGTCGTTGATATCGGCTATCTTTTATGCTAGATACTACTGGTGACTGTTTTAATATCAGTACACGTCTTGTAGAAAGTGTTATATCTCATGCTGTAATCACTAATTTTCTGTGGAAGGTACTCATAGAACCGCTGGACGTAACGGACACTGTCAGCGACTGATGATGGGCTCGTTCGAAAATTTGAAAACAATTTTGACTTGAAGAGATATATTATACAGCAACATGAAAAATGAGGCATTTTGCCGTTCGTCACAATTCTTCTCGAACCATGACAAAAGAATTGCGAAAAGTGCGTGGAGCGTTTCATAACGCGAAAAACCGGCCAGGATTTTCCTTACAACCTAGTAATGTCGTACTTCATACTCCCAGTCACTCCTCACAATATTCAGTAGGGCTGCTTTGAAGGAGCTAGCTCTCGGATAATAGCAACGGTTAATGAGATGACATCGTTTAAGCAGCACTGACTCAAAGGCAGCACTGGGGGTAAGACGGTAAAAGAAAAATCCCTACAAGAAGTCAGTCACATGGTAGTTCTGGGCCTAAGAAGGGTACCTGTGGCGAAATCCCAGTGAAAAAGCGCTCCTTCGAGCTGTAGAAAAGCCGCAACCGCCCATCTGTCCCGCCTTTTGATAAGTCGACCCCGCCTTCGGATGACGTAATTCCCGATTGACTGGGGTGGGAGCGGCCAAGGAGATGCGGCAGAATCGAAGGTTTTGCGGCGCGCTTTCGTAGAGCTCACTCCGAAAAATAGTGCTGTCGTATTTCCAAACATTCCCCTGCGTTTACTTGGCAACATGCCAATGGAAGACTAGATCAGACTACCCGCTTCTTGACGGACAGGTCGTCCGCGTCGAGAATCAGCAGTGGAAAGGAGGTCCTGTTTCTCGGGTTTTTGGCCGATTCCATCCGTTGTTCCTTCACTGTCCTAGTACTAGGCATCTCGACTTTCACATTCACTACTTCTTTTACTTTTCGTCCGACTTTCCCCTAATGCTGCCTTTGATTTTCCGTTGTAGTTGGGTAGAGGTCACAAATCCTTGGGAAAAGCACTTGGCATTAACTTGAACGGGAATGAAGGCACTGGTTTTATGCTTCAAAGACAACCGTCATTTCGCTCAGATTGTACTTTAATTATAGGGAACCTGCTCATTGTCCCATACAGGATTAACATTGGTGTTCCATGTCCTAAACCGTTTTATGATGCTTATCAGGTCTTTTGGCGGCTAACCTCCGTTTGGGTATGGCAGGTTTATTTGTTAACAACAACAGCTATTTTATTTGTTTCTTAAAGGCACACCACGCGATAATCCAATTAGTGGCTTACTTTCGTGGGACGAGTGGGTCCTTGGATAACTGCTCATACTGCACCCTTGTTGCGGCTGCACGGTACACCCTCACGGTGTTGTGCCTACTTGAACAAAACCGAGCCACGCCCACCCAACTGAATCGTACTCGACGTTAGACGGACGATTTTCCGATGTGGAAGCTGCCTTCGACATCGAAATGGCTGTTTCATCTAATTATCATCTCCTGAAGCAAATTTCATCTTCCACATGAGCGCCACGTTGGAAATTTGTCTGTCTAAGGTCGGGTGTGATTCAGCTGGGTGGGCGTGGCTCGGTTTTGTTCAAGCAGGCACAACACCATGAGGGTGCACCGTGCAGCCCCAACAAGGATGCAGTTTGAGCAGTTATCCAAGGGCCTACTCGCCCCATGAAAGTAAGTCACTAATTGGATTATCGCGTTGTGTGCCTTTAAGAGCATGTTATTATTTTTTCACTGCTCTTCTCATGTTCTTATTCTTTTGAGTTCTTATGATATTCTTACTACTTTTCATAACGAACATTTTTTTGTAGAAATTGCTTCATAATTACCTCCAAACACTCACTTTTCCGCTAGTTAATCCACCCAGAAGATAGGCGCCGAGGGCTTCCTTTAGCCCTTTGACACATAATTGCTATGGGAATGGAGCATGTATCCTTCCGTAAATAATGCCAAAAATTTGATTTTTTGTTGGTAGATGACCTCATTGCAAAGTTTTATCTTTTTTTTGTCGGGGATTTTATATTTTACGGAACATTCAATAGAGGAGAAATCAACATGCGTGTGGTTGACTGCGGCCATTGTTGTTCACACGAAAGGCCGGTCTAAATCCACAATGGAAGAAATACACGCGGGCCTGGTTGTTGCTCGTGGTGGTGGTGGTGGCGGGCCTGGTGATCGTTCTGCTCCGTAGTAACACGCCCGAGAAGTCGTTTAGTCTCTCTACACCGTCGCCAAATTCGTTATTAGATATTCATGTAAATTGGTTCGCGCTACGCATGGCATTCAACGCCATGCGGAGCAGCTGTCCTGGCTTCCGAAAAGCTTTGATTCCAGAGTATATGACGTATATCCCTATGCGAGACCAGTCGAGCTTAATCGACTAGTGCTTCAAGGAATCGGTCTGTTTCGAAGTCTAGGAGAACTTTCTAGCCGTTCTATTCTCAAAGCAACAGAAAACGGCATTTCTGTATAGAGCGGCGGTATCTTTTTTGACTGCCCTCTCATCTGGCCAGATCTCTCAAGTCGTTCTCGTTCGTGCAAGTCTTACCAGCTCGTTCTATTCTGCTTTATTTTTCTTCCTCTTTTCTCATCATCTAGAGATGCTTCAGCGATTCTGATTTGGTTAGCTCTTCTGAATCCCACGGACGGATTTTATGTTGAAATGGTATTCAATTCATTAAAGGGAAATCCAATCCAAAAACTTTTGAGTTGAACTTCCCTCTCTTAACATGACATTTTTCTTATTATGACCTTTCTCTTAATGCGAGAATTGTTTTCCAAGGTAGATTCTGATTTTTTCGGCTGGTTAATGAAACCACCCCCTCTCAATTTGCCCAGATTAAGCCTCGCTGCACTGTGATCCAATTGGTGAACTGAGTGTCAGAGTCGTTACAATAGAGTTCAGTAGTGGTTCGATGTAGGATGAGGAGGCATAAATTCATGTGCTTCGGTTGGGGATTATCTGCCTATGTTTTATTTACTTTTTGATTGTGATGTCGAGCAATTCTTGGGTTATAGAACAAAAGTCTTAAAAATGTGGAAACATTTGGAGGTCTTGCTATTGCTTTTTTATAACACATAAAATTATGTCGCTAACATATCTCTTCTGGTTGGTAGGGTCATAAATTTCCACTGTGCTCGGTATGAGTGGTGTACTGACTATCTTTTTATGTGGTCGCACCCTTTATGCCTATGTACCATGTATGATTTCAAATTCAAGCCATTTTTGATTAATATAAACTAAAATGCACTAAACTAATACAAACTATGTTTAATTTTGAACTTTGAGGGAAAGCATAATCTTCCTTCTCGGAATTTTGTTCTGCGAAAATTACCGTATGATCTGTCGTGCTGTGCATGAAGCTCAGGTATATCCCTATATGTAGTATGGTGTGAGGGTATTATTCTTGCATATTTCGGCGACTCAGAAGAGCGTACGGGGCATAAGTCGTTCAGCATTGATCAGTTCTTGGTCAGGATGTGCCACGCATTCTATTATCATGTGGAATTGTGACGGCATTTGAATGCAATTTCATCTCTACAAGGACTAGGAGGTGAATGAACAAATTAATGCTTCCGTAGGGTGGGAGGTTCCGGGGGATCTAGGCCTGATAGGTTTGGATGGGCTGGGATTAGACTCAGAAATTAGAGACAGGAAATATACTCGACCATTGTGGGTGGGAACGATCCAACGTGTCGCAGCACCAACCACCATCCAATTAGCCATTTCCAATTAGCCATTCCACCCACCGTCTGGATAAAATTTGTTTGTTTGTTAACACTCAGTCCCTTGAGCGGTGGCTAGGTCCATCTGGAGAAGGTCCATTCCCATTTATCGGGATTTCCCTCCAGTGTGTGTAATGGGTAGGAAAACAATTAGGGCAACGTCAGTGTATCGCGACAAAGACCCTATGGCGAAAGTCGCGACAAAGACCCTATGGCGAACCTATGAAATGGGAGTTTTGCCATAGTACAACTCTTCGTTCGGGAAAGGCTTAAATCTTCCTCCCAGCAGTATCGCGTCTCTAACCTGTTGGTGGTCCATTAGAGCATTGTTCAAGTCATTGTGTGTGCAAAACATCTCCTCTATTCAAACTGATGTCATCTACATGGCGCATCCTGAAAATTCGCAGTCATCCATTACTTCAACGTTCCGTCATTACATACGCTTGACAGCTGTTAGATATACTAGTCTTTTGACGGCAAATGTGTCAGCTTGGTGCAACCTTTCAAAAGCCTGTAAGGTGACGGTGATAACGTGCTCCTCTTCTGATAGGTCCTCTAGAGATGTGGCCAACACGCGCCTCACAAGCCAGTCGAAGGAACGACATGAATGCTTGCTGGATTCTATTTTGTGGGGATAACTGCATACTTTGGCGTTATACCTAGACTTTGCATCCAAGATCCTCCAAGGCACCGTCAGGGTTGAGGAGAAACTGAAATCTGTGACATATTTTTTTTCAAAAAATATTCCAGTCCGAAAGAGATTAACTGTGCGAAACTCCCCTTGGAAGGGATTGCTTTGGGATCTTTGCCGCGTTCTCCCACGCATCCTTGTGAACTGCAACGCATCAATTTCCAAAGTTTTTTAAGAGGTCGGCGTTTGACTGGAACTTTGAGTATCTGATTGTACCTCCACTGGTTACTGAAGCAGAGGGGACAAGAGGACGAAGTGAGGAGGAGGGCGATCTGGCTACTATTTCTCACGTTTCAACCGTTTTATTGCGTGCTTTCTCAGCTGTTATACGCTAATCACCTCGATTTTCATATCCCACGATTATTCCACAATCTGCCAGAATTACGGTATCTTTAAGATCACTTTTGGACCTGTACGGGTTACTTGGCTCTCGCTCTACATAAACCATCTATAGGTCATATTTGGGTAATGGTTTTTTTCGGATAGCACTACTTCGCTACGTTTTCCTAACGTAAATCTGTTGTGTACCTGTATCGCTAGACACATTGAAAGCCTCGTGGAGTCCGTTTTTTTATTGGAAATTTGGTAATTTTTACTAGGGCATTATCCAAGAAATTTGACCAGTAGGTTTGATGGGCTCCATAGTCAAGCCCTGTCACATGGAACGACTTCTTTGATAGATCTGGATGGCCAGTGCACTTATTCAAAACAAAAACTTCTGTAACAGACCAATAGATATTCCAGGGCTCCAAAAATCATCAAGCGCACCTTTTCAACATAAATTAGAATGTTCTAGAGATGTTTTTCAGTTGAGTAGTTGTTTTTATAGGAGCTAGCACAGCTAATGGTGGCAAATCCATCAACATGCTGTGGCAATTGTCTCAATTGACACTTCTCTCGTTTTTCACCTCACTTTTCTTATAATTGTTGGGAGGCGCAGGCAGATGTACACAAAAAGCTTGTGAGATTGACGGAAACTTTGTTCCACTCCTACTACATCCCTCACAGTTTTTTTTAAACAAAAGGAAATTCTGCTTGAAAAGTATCAATGACTTTTCCCACTTGCTCACTGTTTCTTGATATATTTCACTGTTTATTTATCATTCTTTTTTATTCATTTTTATATACTATATATATTTTTATAAAATGTACATTTTTATATATTTTTATTTATTTATTTATTTTTTACTTTACGCCGGTTACATTACATTTTTTTATTGGCCATTCGCAAACATTCTAAATATGTGCACTGAAAAAACTGTTTAAGTTTTCCTTGAGGAATTATCGCTTTTAAATCTGTCATCGCTGTTTTGATTGCTTATGACTCGTTAATTATTGATTTATCCAGAAATAATCCATTCAGAAATGTGATGGTATTCAAATATCATTTATGTTTGGGAATGGAATGCCGAATGTGTCTTCCATCTCCATCATTTCTTTTTGTGCGTCGGATTCTTATTAAACACACTTTTTTCTCACACTTCTTTGCTTATTCTCCCTTTCATTGTGCCACTTGTTTGTTGCTGACCTGTTTAGTATCATCATGCCATCATGAGTGAAATTCAATTCATCTTACCCGACATGAAATGATAGTGACGTCGGCCCATCTGAAGCCAGCAATTCACGGTGAAGCTCGCTGGAATCGCAACTGCCCCCCAAAGACGCGTTTTTATCGCTTGTTACGCACTAACTTTTCTGGACTAAAATGTTCGTTTACACAAGACAGTGTTGCCAAATACGCTTTCCTTCCCAATGCCTTTAAAGTAGATTTGCAATGCGCTGACTACAGGTGCTGCATAGCTATTGCACTGCGTAGAATTGGATCCCAGGGGTATCAGGATGGAAAGGGCAGAAGGGAAGGGCACAGCATTCTTCTATTCTTATTTCTGATGCCCAACAGCGGTCTTTTCCATAAGTCTTTCCCTTGACTGATTTCATCGAAATTCAAGTTTTTACTGACGAGTTTTTTGATTTTCAATTTTATACAAGGGAAATATGGTTTCACTAGCTAGAAGCACTTCAGTTTCCTTCTCCATTTCCTCCTCCCACATTTTCAAGGTTTCCTTCGCTCATCAGTCGAAGCAGTTGGAGTCTCACTTTTTCAGAGGATGGATCTTTTAGGAATGCGCCATACACTCGTCTACTATCCTAATCATTTGAAGGCTACTGGGGGCTCTACCACGTTGCTATAACTGTGGAACTGCGGGCTTTGTGTCCAACATCATTGAGCATGCCTTTGAGCTTCTTCAAATGTCATATATTGTTGCAGCACTCCCATTTCCTCTTTTCTTCCAGAATTTCCTTTCCCCTAATTAGTTTTCTTTGGTTCTTGACTTTTTCTCCGCAGAAGAGTGCAAACTTTTCCTCTTTTTCAGTCTCTGCAGACATCGTTAAGGCTAGCTGTGGCTCTCAGTGGCTCTCACCCCAAATGCTATCCTTTCGAGAAGCTCCACAGATTGTTCGTTAGGGTGAGAAGAAGTAACACCTCAGTGATTCAACATTTTCCTTTGATATCACTTCTAGCCCTCTCCTCGTAGCTCCAGTTTTTGTTCTCCGCTTTCATTGTTCTTTCTGTTCCCCCCTGATGCTTCTCCCTTGATGAGTTCCACTTTTTCAACGCTTTTTCATGGCCATCTCGCGTTCATGTTCAGCTTTATGCTGTCGTTTTCCGTCGATCTTCCTTGGCTGTTTTCTCGCGCTATAGAAAATCCCGTGTTCGCTTGAATTTCAGCATTTTTCAGCACCAGCTTTTTAAAATAATCATTTCTGACCTATTGTGAATATTTTTTCGAGTTTTAAGGAGTTTCTACTTCTTGCAAGTTTTGTAAAAAAATCACTGCTGCTATGAACATTCACCATTTCACGGCTGTCTCTTGAGCAAGGTCAAGCCTCGTGTCGCGGAAATTACTCGGAAAATACGGCTGACCCTCGGTCAACGCATGCAATCGAAGTTATCCGCTTCTATACACAAGCCATCTCGTCAAGAAAGTTCCCAATCATAGTATTGCTGTTTGAGGTCCTTTCGCCGATGGGGGTATCTTATGAAAAGTTACCTATCTAAGCATCTTGGAGGGATCCCCTTGAGGGGTCAATCTGCACATTTGGTCGTATACTTCTGCCTAAGCCTTGATGAAGGGAAGAAGGGGTTCATTCTCCCTCTCGACTTAGGTAAGAATAATGTCCATATTGGGATCCCCCCCCCGCCCCATTGCGATAGCACCCTATTTATAATTTTTATAGATCGCATCTTCGGTCTAGAATTTCTCAAAGGGTGGGTAGTCGAAGAGTAGTCGATGAAAATCTCAAAATATGCTTCTCCCTCGAAGATTCCTCGCCGCATCCCAGAAAGGGATTGGTCACAGCCGCATGCTTGTCCGTTATTTTTAAGTTCGCACTGGTATTTTGAATCAGTAATGATGATCTGGTTAGGGCGGAGGTGAAATAATGAGAGGTGGTACACGCCCCCGCTCTCATGGTGCGGGGATCAAATCCCGCATCTACGTCCGCCCAGGTGAAGCTTTCTATTTTTACGGAGACGATGAATCAGTACCGGACTCGTCCAGCGGGGTAAAAGCACTGACTTGTCGGCTGGCCCCCGTAATTCTGTCTATAGGCCAAATCGCATTTACCTGCACCCACATTGCTGACGATGAGTGCATTTAGAATACATGGCGCATCCCACAGAAAGGATTGATTAACACCAAAATATTTAGTCTTTATCCTTTTGATGATGATTCTGTAGAATATTAACTTTGTGGGATTGAAAATTGGAGGCGAATATTGCGGATTTCATGGCGCTTCGGGAGAGGAAGAGTGCAGAGCACTGACTCTGCAAAGAAGCAACATCACCCCTTCCAGATTGCTTTTGCCCAAAGTTGAGCTAAATTTGGCTTCATTAATAGGGAAATGCTGTTCCACGATCTTGTACCTTACTTAGGTATGCGTGTCCACAGCTGCGGTAGTTGTGGCCGCTGTGATTAGATGCAGTGTGATTCGAGGAATTACGGTTGTTGGATGAACGTGATGTGATGACGTTTTCATTATTTGAACCGATGTAGCAAGAGGAAAAGTAGAGCAGATTGAGTTTGGTAAATGATTGTCCAATAGGGCCATTGAACGGGTAGATCCCCAACAGGCTATTGTAACTTAACATCATATTTCCGATATTTTCCACGTTGATTTTTCATTTAAAGTGGATAAATAGCATAATGCTAATTAATGAAATTTCTGGAATTTGCCACACTATTGGATTCCATTCAGAATCGCAGAATCTTTTTGAGCGAGTATATGGATCTCCCAGGAACTCGCGCTGTCGGCCCATATGCATTCATGCCTATATCATCTCCCGTTGTTCTTGCGCCAGGGCAAAAGTCTACCACAAATGGATGGCAAGACAGTGTAGGTGTGGGCGGGACTCCATCTAATGACGTTGGTTGTTGTAGCGGCGCCATTTACCACTGCGTTTCCTTTCTCTTTCAATGGACAGGTACTCGTAATTGCTGTAATGGGGCGAAAAAATTTTATTCGATTATTTCTTACCTACCTTGAGACTGTAATGCCAAGCAACCTTCATTACGTACACGTACTTAGGCGTTTCTCATTCCGTGCCATTTCTTTTGCTCTCTCGAATGTTGCCCCTTCTTCTGTGCAATTTGTGTCGTGTCCAATTCCCCATATTATGTGTTATTTATGGCCATTTACAGCCGCAACGGCAACAATTAACCGTTGACGTGAGCTCCGGCGGTGACACCCGTAAGCCAAACCCTCACCGCTGTTTTGTTCAGTCTTTGCAAGAAGCAAATTAATCAGATAAGCTGTCGGAGCTTCACACTCCCAGTTCCATTAGATGGCATATCTGCCTTTGAAATCGAATACATTCCGCCGCCATAGCCGTTGCATCTACACAACGAATTTCATTATACATGCTCAGCTACCGAGTGTCAATTGAATTTCCCTGCATTACTTGATTATTGGAATAAAACATTTAGTTTTCGAGTAGGCAGAGGATTTGCGAGACGTGAAAGATCTACGTGATTCTACTACTTATACGTGTAGGTGGTGGATATTATTTTTTCAAATTCAGAAAATCATAAAGCTTAAAAGCACTGGATTACTGTATTATCAGGTTAATGAATAATTATCAAGGGTTTTGCTGTCATTTTTGTTAGTTGTAGATAGAAATGCTTATCACTACTGATAATACTCCTGCAGAAAACATTAGTTCGGATCATTATCCTTTTCAGGATATTCCTAGGCAACTCTTTGTAATGCTTCTTTACAGAAGAAATTTGCACTATTTCGTCCTTGATAATGACACCAGGCGACCAAAGTTTGCCCAATTTTTTAGACTTTTAAAACTATGACATTAAGAAATACCAATAATTATAAGTACGTTGCATATACGTTGAAAGCAAAAATTCTTCGAGTTCAGCAGATCATCCTATCGCTGATTTGGTATTGATCGAAAGATTTTTTGCTCTCTTGATGGAAGTGAACAAATATTACACAACGAATTGTTGACCGTGTTGGTTTATGTATTTGATAAATCATAATTGTATAAAGTGTTCGGGAACGTGTTTTAACTGGAAAAATTCTATTTTAATTGAAGGTACATTGAATATATGTGAGCGTGTGAACGTGTTATGAATCTGCAACAAGCATAATTACGATTTTGCAAATCATTTTTTGGAGTGTGTGCACTTATGACGGAAAATCGCATGGCCGCCCGCAGCGAGCGGCTCGGCGGGTGCGAGTTCCAGTGGTAGGGCATGGCAGCCTTCAAGCGAGGCAGTGTGGCATGGGTGTAGGAGGCAAGGTGGCATGGGTGCAGGAGGCAGTGTGGCATGAGTGGAAGTGCAGAGGTGACGCAGCCACGCTCTGCCGGGCAGTCGATTCGGCAAGTCATGCTGATGGCGCCGCGAAGCGAATTTTCTGTCATAAGTGCACACACCCTTTTTTTTGTCGCATCGCACGGTATTCTGCAAAGCAGATCGGTGCTTCCATCGTGATCATTCCATTTCCAAACTTGTAAAATAATTTGAGTTTTTGGATTCAATTAGGTAATTGGTGTTTGTCATGTGTGTATGTGAGTTGATGGTTGAAGACCTTTCTTCATGGACTGACAAGGGTTGTCAGGACATCATCAAGTCGTCAGCTGACTGATACCTGACCTGTCTGGATGCATATGCCAGTTTTAACAGCCGACATTTGTTTATACACAATCAGTCGCACGAAGAATGACTCCTTGGTGCTTTTATCACTTGTTATTCACCGCTATCATTAAGTATTATCTGACTTTCTGAGAGAATGCTTCTGTTGGTGACTGATAGTCACCTATGTTCCATACGTTACTTATTTATCCCCTGCTTCGATTCCTCAGGATTTCTTTGTAGCATTGTTTTTGAAGTGTTTTCGTGGAAGTGAATAGCCTCGTGCATTGTCATAAAACGAAAACATGAAAACATTCAGCTGATTCTATCTCGAAATTAGTTTGTGAAGTAGAAAATCGGGACGTTTTCAGCCAATTAGTGCGCATAAGAATTTTTGTGCGTTATGAATCGGAGAGTTGGGGAATATTGCTCAGTGTTGAATGTAAGATATCTTTTCAATCATCAAGCAGAGGAATATGGGCTTGCAATCTAGGATCATTTCGTCTACTAAAATATTCAAGACATTCAGTAGAGCTCTTTCCCCGTAGACGACTCATATAATAGTTCAGAAAAGTAGGCGGCATTATAAGAAAAGTGAACAGGATACATCCATTTTTGAAATAAGCTCTAGAAAAAGATGGGTGCAGGGTCAAGCATGGGTTGAGGAATTCGCAAGTTGGAGAGGGGTCATACTTTGAGCTGACAAAGTGGAGCAGTATTTGTGGAAATAACTCAAGAATTTTCGACGAGTACCTCTTTTTCAGGAAAGGAATAACTTGAGGGAGAAGTCGTTATATGGGTTGGCGTACGGGAAATCGTATTTTGAAGATTTTTCTCAAGTAGTCCTCGACACCCATGCACTTTCAAGAAAATCTTAGACCGATGAGGCAATCTTTAAAAGTCGTTTATGGATAATTATACCTGTATAAGGTAGTGCTGTGATTATCGTATACGTCGACCACGGAAGGGTCATGTTTCACAAAAAACGCTAGGTTTGTCCCTGACTATATATCTGCCTTTTCTTTTCTCCCTCTTTCGCCAGGTCGCGAAGGCACAGGCGCACTCCCTCCTCCACCAGGAATATCCTATACCTGTCTCGGTGAAACTCTTTGACCTATTAGTACTTATTTGGGGTATTGTGGCTTAGCCCTGTTTTTCCAAGTACTCTCTTCCTTGCTAAGCTTTCCTCGCGCAATCTTTCCAATTGTGCTGGGTATTTCTATATAACTACAGGCTTATCGTCAAATGATATTAACTAATTTGTCACCAGCCCCGATTTTGTTAAATACGATGATTTCTTCAGGCTCAATTTCACAATTCTAGTAGGCGATATACATGTTTCCCTTTCAAGCAGTCGTTGCTGCTTAGTCATTTCTAATAAATATTCTGAAAAAAATTAGCGCCAGAAAAATCTGTTGAGGGCGATCCACGAAAGGCTAGGAGAACGAAAGGGAACCATCCCGGCGGAAAATTTTCACTAATGTGACGCGGCTGACAGAGGCGCATAGTCTCACTTAGACGATCCGAACCCCCAATGTCCAGCATTATAGGACTGTTCCTATCGATAGGGTCGATTGATATAAGATTCGTGCGGCAGCATGGAAGCATTGCCGACTTGAAATCGACAGACTTCTGCAACTTGCTGCATGGATCAAGGACGCATTGGAATGGTTTGACTCCTTGTAAGTTTGCCTTCAAAGTATTAGGTTGTACCGAAAGTTAGGATCTTTTCCGATCATCACTTTTTATTATTATTTCTTCCACCAAACAACAATTAGGCAACAACGTATTCACCATTGTTATCGTCAACACTCTGCAACCTCATAGGTAGGTCGCCGATTCCCTTCTCCTAGAACCCTGGGTACTGAAATTCGAAAAATTTAGCGATCGCCTTTGCAAGCGAACCATAATCAACGTATTTTCTCTTGGCCAGGAAAAAGGATGAGAAAGGTGATAGCCAGAAGGGGCAATGTCTGGATAGTATGGCGGTTGGCGCTGGACATCCCAGTCGAGCTCCTGTGGCTTGGCCTGGGTACTCTTCACGACGTGGGAGCGGGTGTCGTTATAGTGGAAGGTGACCGCGGATCTTCTCCGGCGCTTTTCTCGAACAGCGATGGTGAGCTGCTGATGCGGGCGGGTGTATGGGGGAGCGGTGACTGTCTCGCCTTGTACCAGCACCTCGTGGAAAAGCATTCCTTTTGCGTGCCAGAAGTGTCGCAAGCTTCCGTCGCTTTGGTGCCGCGAGACCACTCACAGTAGATGACACCACGTATTGGTGGGTATCGATTACGGGCATGGTAGCTTATTCCATGGAATCTGGCTGGTCATTATATACTTTGCCAGAAAGCTTTGAGAACGTTCTATCATATGCCTGAACTGCCTGGATCGGTCTCAAACTAAACAAGAGTTATCGATGTTTTTTGAGAAATCTTACAAGAATTCTGGTACAACCTAAAATTTTATGCGGCCAGTTCCGGTGATGGTCTCCCGCTTGAGGTCGTTCCCACCACCCTGTGATCAAACGATAGCCATTCATCAGGTATCTGTCCGACTGTGTGCGACTTGCAGTAACACGATACTTATCGGCGCTAGGGTGGCCGCTCAGGAAATCTCTATCAATCCGAAAAGTACTTTTCAGTTGCTTCTTCACGAAAAATACCGTTTTCATAGGGTAAAGGCATTATTCACAAGAAATGAATAGTTCCGATGGCAGGAATTTTTATAAAGTGACTGTAGCGGGGCGGATAAGAATATAAGACTTTTTCATTGAATTTTGTCTGATCAGTGCAGAAATGGTGCAGCGACCTTATGTGGTGCACACGCTAGGAGCGATTTTATTATGTGTTCGAAGAAATAGTATAAGTTATTTACCTAATGTGGCTCTCTCACGGCGGCGGTATTTCATTTTCGTGACTATACTAGGAATGCTTCCCGTAAAATGATTCATGGCGTCATCACGTAGTAGGAGATGCCTTATATAGCTTTGGAATGTGTTAACATTTTCTCACTCGTGTGACCGAATGTTTTCCTATTAAGTTCAAAGAAGTTTTTGCAATAATTTTGCATTTTTCTTCTTTCTCAAAACTGGACCCTTATTTCTTTGCGTTTTTTGGTTATGAAAAAATAGTTCCGAAATTTTAATTAATTCTACTCGCATAATAAGCTCGTGTGCTCAACTCTCAGAATTTTCGGGAGCATTTTTGAATCGGATGAAAAATTAACAAGGTATAAACTTGGCCAACATCGACTGCTACGGTCTCCTCGTTTACATTGGAACCTGGCATTATTCGTGGTCAAGGAGCAACCGAAGTTCTTCTGGCGAGATTGTCACATTTATAGCAAGCGCAGGGATTGGAGAGAGTGCTATGTA
The DNA here is from genome assembly GCA_963978905.1 of Trichostrongylus colubriformis. NCBI lineage: Eukaryota > Metazoa > Nematoda > Chromadorea > Rhabditida > Trichostrongylidae > Trichostrongylus > Trichostrongylus colubriformis. Next base: position 38,419,736 of record OZ022260.1, read on the forward strand.
GGTGCCTCCTTAAGCACCCCACGTACACCTTACTCGGGAAAGTTCAAAAATTGTAGGGGGAAATGTAGTGAAAATTACCCCAAACGTAACACGTCATCTCTCATAAATGCTGCCTCGTGGGCCAAAAAACTGAGGGTACAGAAAGCTATCGGCCGTCTGAGAGACTAAGAAAATGAAAAATCGACAATTTTGCAAAATGACAAACTGGCCAAGCGACACCAAAAAGATGTTTTGCATGAAGGGGGATGAGCATCTTGGGAAATAGCTGCTTCCTTCAGCTATCATTTTTATTGCATGTGATGACTCCACTTCTCATTTTTGGTAGGTGGAGGTGCCTCTTATGCGGATGCTTTAACTAAATCCATTGCACGTCGTATATTCACTTCAGCAATGTTCTGCTACCTAATCTGGGGAGAATTGGCCACAGCGATTTCCTTTTTCTCAGATCTTTGACTCTCGTCAAAGGGACGTGTGGATTGCGCGAAAAATGAATTATCCTTCGGATTCGAAGTCTGCTCTCTGACCCTCAAAAGGTTTTTTTTTTTTGAATTCTTCACCAAAGGGTAACCGGGTTGTCGTAGAGTAATAAAGGGTGTCTGTAAATGCGCACCATTAGAAACCGCTTATTATTCTGCAAAATTTTATGGTAAGAAAATAGGTCTGCTCTGAATTGCGTGCGAAGCAATGACATAAATCTAGGTGATGGTCACTGAGGAAGATGAATGGGTTGTCTGCGGGAGATGGGAGGGGGAAGAGGATGGGGAAGGAGGTGAATGAAGGACGAGGGTGGAACTAATGAACTTCGAAGTTCATTGTTTTTTCCGGAGCGGCTATTTGATCTCTAAATTCAATAAATGTGGCGCCCACCCGCTCATGTCTCTTTCACAACGAAAAGACGGTGTGGGAGATACGGAAATGCTTAGAACTCCCTTTTCCCAGTTCCCCATGGGAAACCATATTTCCCGTGGAATATGTTTGGGATGCTGCTAATTGCCTCTGTTTATAATATTCTCATCCGAATGCGTATATCCGATGAGCAAACCACGGAACAAATGCCCCGGGAGCTGCAGAGGGCGGGATGTGAAGCTCATCAAATGGGCGGTGCCAAGTCATATTCTTTGTGAATGCTGCCACAATGACGGGGCAGTGACGAGCAGTTTTTCAAAGTTCGTCAAATCCCAAGTACTGTGAATATGTCAATGGTCTCTATTCATCAAAGTCAATTAGACTCCACCCCTTGGGAGGTGACAAGCTCCTATGCACCTTGTTTCTTGCTCACTCTCCATGTCCTTTGATTTTCACTTTTTTTATTGATTCATGGTGGTTTTGAGTTAGCATCCCTCTCTATGGGAACGAATCGAAGCCACTCACTTGCAAAAAATCAAAAAAAATTTCTGTTCTATCTCAGTGATTCCCATCTTAAAAGCAGGTAATCCCACTCGAGCGGTTTTCCAACCGTCCCTGTTGATCATTGAAGTAGAATGGAGTGCGCTGGGTATTTTCGGGGAGAGAAAATGAAAATGAATAAATGAATATGGTAAAGATGTAATTTTGTGAACTCGCCTTTCTGCTTGGATTTTTTGATAACTGGAATTTTCACTCAGGTCGAATTACCATTCCTTTTCAGTGCTTTACCTCCAGATGCTATTTGATGCTTTGACCTTTGTTTTCTCCTCTCAGAATATCTAGTACTTTACAGAATTACTGTAATTGAAAATCAAAAAAAAATATAAAACTTGATTTTGACGGAAAATCTACCTCTACAGTTAAAAGATTAGAAAACCGTTGCAAGGCTCCAATCTGCAGTCCTTGGCGTTCAATATTCCGTCCTCAAGAATCTAATAAAAGTGATTTGCCTGGAAGCATTTGCACTTATATCCAAACGCTCTCTGCCGGCATTTTGTGGCTCTGAAGTGATTCATAATATATTGCTTATCGCTTAACCACCTTTATCAACTACTTTGATCACGCTTAGGTATTGTTCAGAGTTCGCGACTCAGGCGAAAAGAAAGAGATACGTATCGATTATGCAATTCAGGCGATTGCGCGACTCACGCGATTCGTGCGATTCAGGCGTGACTCAAGCGGAAAGGACAGGATACGTGCCTATTAGGTGAATGACACGCTTGTCCGCGCGATCGCCTGAATCGCGAACTCTGAACATTGTCTTGACGATTAGATGACCGAGCTATGAGGCCTTCTCATAAACTTAAAATTCAAAGACGTTGCTCAGTTTTGGCTCATTAAATATGGCGTACAACTATGGTTAATGTGACGTGACTACCGAGCAGGCATCGCATAACCTTAATTTGGACTGACAATAATTATTCACATTTAATCTCCATCACAGTGCTATGTACTTCGCCATCTATGTACGTTTTTGTGACTTTCAACTGCCGCATTAATAAGCATTCAGACTTGATTGCTACTGCTAATGTTCGCCATGGTAGTACATTCCATGCTCCAGAGTGCTAGATTGGTACATAGGTTCGTCGCTGGGCTAGGGGGTGGCCAACTTGTTGAATGTTGAGCAGTCATGCCCTAACATGATTCACTTGTTAACATCTAGATATCATGTATATTTACACGTACAATACTGTAAAAGTGATGTTACTGTCCAACATTCTACAGATTGTCCCCCCTCCCCCTACTGTTCGATGTAACATTGAATATAGTGAATGATTAATAACAGTGGTGACTGGTGTCACTCGTTCTAGCAGCGGGAATTTTGTAAGGTGCTACCTCTCCCTAGTCTTTTGCTGTTTGATCCGCGAATGAGTGTATTCTAGTGGACTCCAAAACAATTGAATTGTATCATATTTATTTTTAAATTTTGACGCTGTTTATTTTTGTTTTTTAAGGCTGCTTATTTTTACTGCAGCTCGCGATACGACAATTCGTTTTTGATGTCTTTTCAAGATGCACCAGAATTTTAGAAGAGAAAATTTGTCACCCGGTCACAGTTATTAGCTACATCGTGACTAGCGCTCAAAGCCATGCCGCCAGTGTTTTTAGGTTGCATTTTCCGAATTGGTCCTTATAGGGTTGCTCTAAGAACAAATCACTCTCCCAGTTTTTTTTTCTGAAAACCGCTCCTCTTCAACTTTCGTTCTGTGAACGTGGCTCGTTTCGTCTCAACCTTTCCATAGCACTTTTTTCGCTTATTTCCTCGCGGGATATATGGCTGCTTTTACGGCTTCCTTTAGCAGCCTTTCCTATACCGCTATATCCAAAACCTGAATGATTAGTGATAAGAAGGAAGACTGCTTGGTTTTAATATTTTTTCGGCCATGCATGCGACCTTCACCTGGAATCGTAATGTAATTTGAAGGCTTCTACATCACTGAGTGCTTGGTCAATCAACGACTCGTTCGTTGTTCCCCCATCTTCTTGAAAAGGTTCATTACAATCACAAACCGAAAAAGTATAGAGGGCTGAATAGTTTCCAAAGCGGCTAAATTCGGAATTCGATCCCAGGCCATGAGTGTGGTATCGGCGCCACTAGCCATTCTACTTCTGTGCGCTTTAATCGTGGAAGTGTGAAATATAAAATGGTTTAACTTGGTTGTTATGGAAGCGAATAAGGCTGCAAGAGAAGCATTTCCCATGGTCTGTCGGATCTATGTAGAACCAAATTAAATATTTGCTGGAGAAAGTAATTATATGATAAAATGTTTATCTGATAAAGTAAATGTACACATCTAACTACCTTGACACTTATCCCATTACATAGGCTCGGTATCTTCGAATGCTTCAGCAATACTGGATAGAGGCTAGATGCCAGGCGCATTCTGGAATGTGCACCTTTGTCCAACCCTTTGCTCTCTTCTGAAGATGTATCTTTGAACATTTTCTCCTCCCTTTCCTTTTCATTCTTTGTCAATCTTTACTTTCCTCGTATCCATCAAATGTTTCGTTTTTATTTTTTTCTTCAGTTTTTTTAGTTCCAGAAGTGACCTGGGTGGTGAGCAACACCTTTGGCTGACCGTGTCCTCACTCGTCGTCCATTGGAATGGGCAGTCGCATGAGTTGTTCGTGCCCGGACGCTTATTGTGGAGGTGTTGATGAGCGGCGACTTCGGTGAGTCTTTGAAATGTCCTTCCTGGCTATTGTTGCTTTTCCCCACTCTATTGGCGGCGTATTCCATCGACTTGTCCACAACCCCACCTTTCTCACCACCTATCGTTTTCCACTTGGCTGCTTTCCACAACACTTCCAGTTTTAGTAGCCACTCTTATCCCAGCCAGTCAGTCAGTCAGCCGAGCCGCCGGCCCACATGGCAATTGAGGGACGGCCGGCGTCCGCGAATGAATGGCCGCGTCGAGATGCCAAATTTAATTGATGACCAACTTAAACGAGGCGAGCGTCGGCATGTGTTAGCATTTCACGCCGGATATGTCGAGAATCAACGACTTTTCGACGCCTTTCCGAGTGGATCGCTCCGCCCTAAAGCGCACGTGTGGATGTTTCCATCACTCAGCGAAGGCGCACTCCGGATGCTGCCATGTTTACTATGTGGTGCAGATCGAAAAGATTGTTTTTCAAGTGCGCTGACGTCGCTTCAGGGACCTCTCAGGGTCGATGATACAATGGGCCGGAGTTCAAAAAGTTTTTTTTTTGAAAAATTCCAGAAATTCAAACATCACATTTATTCATGGGAATCTTGCGATGGTGAATGATCCGTCTTCTATGCGGGCCCATCACGATAGATTTCCTTTTCTTATGAATTTGAAGAAATTTCATTTATTATACTGAACAGAATTAATGCGATTGTGCTTCTGAACAGCGAAATCCTGATGAGGTGTGACTAAGGGTACATCTGAAAGTCGCATTTTCGCATGTAAGTGTTCTATTCCTTGTAGGGGATCTATCTTTACAAATTACTGCTACGAAGCTGAGCCCTGAAATTACAACGTGAATGAAAAATACCCTGAATGGGCGAAATCTGAATAGTCTAGAAGGAATTTTAAGTTAATTTTTTGATTTTTCCTGATCCTCAAGGGAACCAGCAGCATGTGAACTGCAATCAGCTTCATCTCACTTGCAACGCTTCCCATAAATTCTCGATTCTCTCGTATGCATGATATTAGGTTGATTCATAATAAATCGGACAAATTGACCAATTTTAATCATTGTCGTACAACTTTTTTACGACAACAGGGATTCACTTGAAATATACTCCATCTTTATCGATGACCTTCTGCCACGGTATAGGCAGATCATGGATGCCCTTGCTCCAGAAGGCCGGAAGCTGGAGCTCGAAGAAGTTGCCGAGTGCCGCCTTGACCTCGTCGCGAGTTTTGAAGTCTTGGCCGTCCAGGTGGCGTTGGCTGTGGGAGAAAAGGTGGAAATCTGAAGGGGCCAGGTCTGGGGAGTACGGTGGGTATAGAAGTACGGTCCAACTGTACGACAGCAGCTCGGCCTTGGTCGATCTTGCGAAGTGCGGTCTGTGGAAGTAGACACGTTGTCGTCCTGCAAGTAGACATGTGACCGCCGCCGTAGCGAACTTTGGACATTGGCCTTCAATTCTCGTAATTGACGAATGTAGACGTCGGCGGATACTGTGGTACCTTCATCGAGCAGCTCCCAGTACTCTACGCCGTGTACGCTCCACCAACCGCGGTTTTCGTCTTCGATGGAATAGTCGCCTGACGCAAACTTCGAATGCTACAACTACAGTGTACTTCTGCCGGGGGCATGCTCCTTGTGAACTTCTATCAGACGTCTGCCGATATCCGCGGGTTCCTGGCCAGATAGCGATATAAATACATAGTATGACGTTGCGGATGTGGTCTCTGGACCGCTTGAAATCGTGCGGCATTGTGGCGGAATGAATTTACTTTGGAGTGATTATTTTGCGGTACTTTGAAGAGCTTTTCATACTCATTCCAACGGTACCTCGCGCGTCCATTTTCTTTAATTCGTTACTGAGTTATGATCTCTAGAAATCATCACTACCATTTGTCCGATTTATTATGAATCAACCTAATATTTCACTCAGTATAAGCTGTATGTGTACATCATGCAAACAAATAATTAGCATAATATTCAAAATATCAATGTAATTTTTCGGAACAGGTGAATGGAACAAGAATGCAAGGGGTATTCCAAAAACAATTGGTCGAAGCATGGAGGTTTTTCTGAATTATCGTTTTATTATATAATGATAAATAATGATGCATTGCAGTAACCATATAATAATGAAATAAGACTGATAATAAAATAGCTGTATGCATATGCAGTTAGAATAGTAAGTTGCATACTGCACTCAGACATTCTGCATACACATAATTGAAAGTTTTTGGTACATATTCTATCCCAGTTCTGCAGTGAACCCTAAATGAAAAGATGAAACCCTAAAAATAATAAAAATAATAATGAAACCCTAAATGTGTAGATGGTAGTATTCCGAGCTGTCTCATCATTCCCGCTATCCCATCGTGGAAATGATTTTTTGGCTAATAGCCGGCTTATTTGAGTACTTCAATCTATCCACTGAGCATAGCTTTCGGAGAAATGCGTGAATTGCCGATTTGCTTGGTATTTGCACAGGGATCGCAACTCCGCACTTGATTTGCACATGACCAAGCTCGCGTCTCTCAGGCGATTATCATTGCTCTAAGAGGCCCTTGAGACTAGAAGAACGATAGCGTGCGGGCCCTTTCATGCGAGGAAGAGGGAGGAAACATGCAGGAAGACTTCATTAGGCGGGAAATGGTAATGATCATAGACGAATTTACTTTCTAGTGATGCGTAGGTGTTAGAACTGAAAGTCCTAAAATAGTTAATTAGCTGAACAAAATGGGGCAGAATAGCATCATCAGTTATGAAATGAGCGATCACTATTGGGGTTATCAGAGGTCTGAGTGAGGGGATCTGCTTGGGGATTCAGTGGCGATGGATCTCTAATCGTCGTGTTCACAATCTCTCGTAACTATCGCTTGGTGCATTTATTTTTATAGTTATTGTAACTACTGAAATATACATTACATACGGCCACATTTTATTTGATCGGGTCGTGCGAAAAAACTGACAGTTTCGAACGCTCCACTTTATGAATCATTTTGTGGCTTTTTTCTCTGACTATACCATATTGAAGACCGCTTCTCGCTCTATCCAAACATGGTAACGTTCTTGCTCAAAACGGAATTTGAATTTTTCTAAAGTCTCTTTCTGACTGATCTATTCTCAACCACATCGTGTCATATGATGAGAGCCGGATCCTGTAAGACCATCGACGACAACTTGCACAATTGTGGAACAAAGGTCAAGCTCGTCGCGTTCAGCCTCGTAAGTCTAGCGATGGTATGGTGATCTACGGCTGGCCGAACCATCCATAGATTCATGATTTCAGCGGAACGAGTAGTGCTGAGAAGTACTGTGGGGAGCTCGCGAAGCGCATTGCAAATCATATACTCGGTATTAGCTAGTAGAGAGAAACCTATCTTCTCTACGATAAGGTACAGCACCATGTCGTTAGAACAACCCCGAGAAAGTTGAATGAGTGGGGCTGCGAAACTATGCCGTATCCACTATTCTCATCTGCCGTGGCTCCCAGCGATAAGCATATCTTCAAGCATCTGGACAACAGTCCTCAGAGGAAACCCTTCAAGACCCAACACGATGCTGGAGCAACCTTCAACGATTTCTTCGCCTCTGGGTCTCCATAGCTCTGGGTAATCGGGATAAGCAAGCTTGTATCAATTATCAATAGTCTGCTGATTCTATGGTTGTGCCTTGATTGTTAAAATTCCGAATAAGCCGAGCCGATCATGAGTGAGTCAATGATCGAAAATCGCAAGAAATTTTTGAACGAACTAATATTTACTATTAATCAGTCTCTTTGGTTTATTTTCATGGTCGTCACTTAGAGGGTCAATAAATTTCTGATCCTTGATATATCTCTTTCCTCTATACGCCATGTCAGTCAAAATCATAGCGGCTATGAATGTGGTATGGCCCATAAAATGAATACGAGAGCCATCCAATTTTAATGTAAATTTTATATTTGGCCTTCCGAGGCTTTCGGAGCAATTCAACAGCCCTTGGTTGGCTCGAGAAACATCGCAGCCAGCGTTGGATCCGCATACCAGGAATGCGGTAACAGTGTCTTTCCTGAATGAGGTAACGGTGTCTTCCCTCACTGCCTTATCTCATCACTCTGTTATTTATCCTTTATTCGGCTGTACTGAATTTTTGTAAATAAATGAGTATATCTGGACCTATTCATCCAATTGCATAGAATAGCTGCTTTCCCACTCCCAGTCATTGGAGACTTGATTCGAGCCTATACATACCTCGACTAGAAGTCCCAAACGAGCTAATGGTGAGGTCCAAATCGAAACTTTACGACAGGGTAAATGGGCGCTGTCGCTGTGAAGAGGTTCGAACTTGTATTAGGTTTGATACGTTCGTGCGGTTTATTATTCTCTGTTCTTTTCGTCATTCGACATAGTTTATGTAGTTATGTTATTTTAGTAGTTATGTACATTCTATAGAGCATCTTCTGCTGTAAGAAGTGGTTCTATCTGTTTTGAATCTTTCAATTGTTTAATATTTGTGAGGTTTAGAAGTGAAGTCATCTGGGGGCAAAAACTCTGACTTCCGGCATTTCCTCTTCTTCGTTTACCAAAATGGGCAAAAGAATAATACATTTGCAACCATATGTTTTTGATAGCACTTTTTCTGTTCTACAAAAAATTTCCATTTTTCTTTCAAATCCTTTCAAACTCAATGTTGCTGAGGCTCAGAAGTGTGACACACAGAAAAAAACGTGCATTTTTAGCACTTACTCTTTTTCTCCAAAATTCGAGATTTTACAAAACACTTTTATTGGGTCGGAGAACTCTTAATCATAAAATTGCAAATGATGCAATTACCCTCATATGATTCGATCTGGCCTGTAGAACGGGAGCTTTCTGGACATCGATGTGCCAAAAAAGCAGATATTCGCCTGATTCACTTCTAAACCCTGGAAACAATAAACAACTGAACTTTCAAAAACAAGTAGCACCTATTTGTAGAGCTGAGAAAAACTGTCGAATACACATATGCATACTAGGTACCTTTGACCTCGACCGTGGACGAAGAAAATATGCCGAAAGTGAGACTTTTTACTTCCAAGTAATCCCTTTCTAAGCCTTATGAACACTAAACAATCAAAGGATTCGAAAAACATATGCTACCACTCCGTGGAGCAGAGCTTGCTCTATCGAATACATGTATAATTTTTGTCGAGTGATGAAAAGAATCTCATGAAACACGGAGAGTAAAAAATGACACGAATCTATTGCATAGCCCAATAAAATGTGAACAACGACTTGGTGCGAGAAAACACCACTCTGGATCCCTGTTCAGCTCATGAAGTAACTGGGTCAGCAAGGTCGTAGGAACAAGATTACTGTGGACCGATACAGATTATTGGATGCAGCTCATTATCTCCCTAATGATGAGTAACGAGATTTCATTGCGAGTTGCGTTCTTGCTTATTGACAGAACGTTCTTTCATCGTGTCCGCACGTCCTGGTCCGTTATCTCAAGAGTGTTAGGCGAACTGGAAAGCTCAGACGGGACCGGAAGTAGCCACCTGCGAACTGAAGTGTTAAGCATTACGCCGCGAAGTGATTCCCAAGCCGTCTTCGCTCGGGTCCTTTGAGTGATAGCGATGACGACGCTGATAGCATAGTGGCCAAAAGTTAATTCTTCTGTTCGCATGGAAGTGATGTTGCTCGTTCGAATAATTTTGAGGATTTTCCATCCGCATTTTTTTTTGCCATTTTTGGTCGTAACAACGTGAAGGAGTCTGCCAATAGTATCTCTTGAAGAACTTGTTGAAACTTCCTCGATACATATTCTTGAAGATCATTCGCTATTCATGGAACATCTTCAATCGTCTGTCCTGTTCGTCTCTCACAAAAACTGTGATAGAGATCTTCAACCTATGAATAGTTGAGTTTTTCATATTTCAGGCACTTTTGGTGCACTAGGTTAAGTTAATAAAAGGACCACATGGTGGTTTACATCTTATTCGGAAATGGGTATAACGCATCTTTGACTGTGAAAGAAAACTATTTTGTGCTGAACATCTGCTGACATCAATGTTCCTTGTATGTATGAAGTATGTAGTCAAATACTTCTGAAATGTGCAGTTCTGTGACTTCGAAAAGAGGTGAAGACATAAGACAAACTAAATGAATGCGGTTATGTAGATCACCTAACTTTTGTATTTCTTTTTATTTTTTGTATTTCTTTTTATTTACTTTCTTATCTAACATGCGCTCAAGGCGCACCATTAACAAAGAGAACAAAAGTGCTAACACAACTACGAACCGAAATTCCAAAGCATCAGACAGCCAAACTGAAAAATTGAGCCTTGAACAAGAACTAGTACGCAGACCAGTGAGGTACACTTTTGTAGAAAAAAGGACAAGAAATGCCGTGACTGGGTAGCCAGACGCTCATGTATCTTCTTTTTTGAAAAAAAGATAATATATTTCATGATATGATTTTATGGTATTGATAGTAAGGCAACAGTAATATAATATACATAATTATTATATGGTATTATAATAATGTCATATGTATTAAAACAATATAAAAATATCTTTATGCAACATAGCAAACGAAGCACTATAAATCGCAGAATGGTTTGACAAGTTACCTTTTGCAGCTGCAACTACAACTCCTATATCCGTAACCCATAATCCAGGTTAGGCTGATTACTGCAGAATTCACTTCTTGCAGTAATAAGCCTTACTTTGGTCAAATTTTATAAAAGCCCTGAGATGATTACAAAGTTGTGTTGAACAATGTATATAGGTATGTATCCATGCAATCGTGTCTGAAATCCTATCGAAAATGCGCGTGCATGGCTTACTTTGAGAGGCTTACTACATATGGAGGTTGTTAACCATTATGATGAACCTTTTTGTGCCACAGTAGCTGTAGTATCGTCTATTAACAAGGGTTTTGAAGGCTTTCAGAGAGCTCGGACTTTTGAGAAGAATTGGAATAATTGATATTCCCTGTGCGGCAAGCGGAAATACATCAATTTTTATAAAAAACTCAGTGCTCACAATATTACAGTGTGTCATATCTACTAATGATATATGACTGCCGAGAAGTCACTGCCGCGTGAGAAACACCGTCGTTAAGCCCCCAAAGAGAAGAAAATAAACATGAGCCACAGGGCGCTCCACAACTTACCAGGCGGTCCCAGGGGAGCTTCATTCCACGCGTCACAGGCTCATCTCCCTATAAATTGACCACCGGGTGGTGTTCCGATTAGTGAAAATGATACATAGTCATGAGTATCGTAATTGGCAGTTAGTAATGGCTTACGAATAGGCACCCGCTCAACACCCTCCGCATGCATATTAATCCGTGACCATTAGCGCGAACCTCTTGAGAGGTTCAAGCCTTATGAGGGAACCAAGAGCAGTGAGAACATCACAAGAACATTTTTCACATGGGGGAGGAGAGTGTCTCCGCTCGCACTCATTGAGCTGTCGTGCTAACGATTTCCCGTCCTGTCTGGTTTCTCGCGAAAACGTTGACAAGGTATTTTTGGATGATAAGGTATGATATGAATATTTATCGCTCCTAATTAAGCTTTCCGAGGTTGTTCTGTTGCTTCGTTTTTTTTTTTCTCAGACTGTTGCCATCATTTTTAAAATTTTTTGTGCAGTCGTGCTGTTTGAAAGGATACTTCAGGATTTTTTGACAGTCTGCTGTTTGTAAGATAACAATAAAATTGCAAAAAAAGCAAAAGGTGTGCAAACAGTTCTGTGTTCGCGAGATATAAGGAACTGATAACAGCCGAAAAATGCTGTAGCCATTTATGAATAATAAATGCAATATTTTTCACTATCCTTTGTATCGTGTAGACTTCGATTCTAAATTTTCATTTTAAATTCGAGGAAAGTTTTCAAACTATTCAAGCGTGAAAAGCATTTTACTATCCTCCAGAGTGAGCCATGCAGACAAGCCCTAACTGACAATGTGGAAAGATTAGCATGCTTTCGACAGTCACAATGACTTGTGCGATGGGCCATTAGCCAGTGTGAAGTTCAATTTATCGCTTGCGAGTATTGGTATGGAAAGACGAGAGCTGAGGTGTGGCTATGACTGTAACGTTTGCTTAAGCAAATATAGCAGGCGGTCATAAAACAACAGGTGATAGCGGTCGTGAAGTCAGGAATACGCGAAAGAGTGTAGGCGAACTGAAAAAATGTCCCGTTTTTCAGTCCCTTGGTTTCTTGCGGCCGAGAAAGCTTAAGATGCTATATTATGTATATATCCATATGACTGTCCAGTAGCAGATGGAAATCGTCGGAAGAGCGCTATGGAAAAATAAAAACGTTTCTGGTGAAAACGTTTCTGGCAGTTCTATGATCTCAATGAAAAGTGAAGTAAAGTGTCTCTTTTCAGTGAAAATTGACATTTTTCTTGCACTTTCTGCAAATGTTCTATCCCACAAGACGGGAAAATGATCGTCAAAGAATTTCTCGCGAATCGACGCTCTATGACTACGTCAACAACTTGAACCAGACTTTTCAGTTCTTTCTGGAATTGTTTCCGGTTAAAAAGAAATGATGTCCTCCTGAGACATTTCTATGTGAAAATGGCTCTCTTTACTAGTTACAGAACTGTAATGGTTTCTAGGATGTTCTTCATTTGAATGTTGTGAAACTTCTGGAAAGCATAGAGCTTCGAATGATGATTGTAAATGAACAGCGAGCTTTTCTGAAGCTATTCTTTGCGATTTTCGCATCTGAAAATGGAAGTGGGATGAGCTTTTACGTTTTGATTTCTGATTTCTATAGTGGTAGACGGCATCCACGCATATTCCCACCCGATACTGGAAATTCAGTTCAAATCCAGTTTGCTCCAAAGGCTACGGCACAACTTGTACGTCCTGGCAGATAGTTCTCAAACTTTTCCAATGCTCCACTTTGTTACAGTAATCCAATAGCGATTTTTTTCAGGATCAACGCCGAGCTCTTTGAGCTGTCACCGGACGGTACGAAATGGGTAATGGTGGACAGTCGAATGATGTACATTTCTGTTTATCGTAATGAAGTGGATCGAATCCGTATCACGGCCGTCTCACAGACAGGCAAAACTGTGCTGGACACCGTGCTCGGAAAGGGTATGTGGTCTTTCACCGATAAGCTACCGATGATCGATAATCGATCGTTATCGGTCGAATGTTGGCTGGGTTTCCAAGCATATTAGTTGACCATTTACAATCAATTTTAATAATGCATTTGAAGAATTGCCAACAATTTTTGAACCTCATGAATAATAAAGCGGCAAGAATAAGGAAAAGAAAGGGAAAAAAGGAAAATAGGAACTTGTGGATTATCTTTTTGTAATTTTTTTTTCGAAATCTAAGCTGCAAGATAAAACACTTTTTGTGGAAATATTTATGGTGAACCCCCCCCCTACCCTCATTCCTTGAGCAGCAATAGTAGCAGCATATCTGTTGACCCCTTCACCGTCTGTGTATGCTATCGATTTATCGGTTTTCTGATGAATCGTTTTTTTTATCAGTTAAAGTAACCTGAAATGGGGTTGAGTTGCCCGACCCCTTGGTGCGATAAATGGGTTCGTTCTAGGAGTTAAAAACAATGCTTATTAATCCGATGCATTCCCCTGGTTTTCTCTGTATTTCTATGGGAAACATGCTCTGGTGCGTGGGAATATTTGGTATTCACGAGCTCTGAGCAACGAAATCCAATTAGAATATGGGGACGTGGAAATGGATGGGATTACTTACGCCTGAAAAACACCATTCATTCCAGCGGGAAACGTTTGCTCATGCAGGAGCTTTGCAAGCGAATTGCCAGTCTGTTTCTCCGGTGAAGAGGGATTCGGTGCCGCTTCAGACAATAAAATGATGCTCGAAAGATTAAAGTCAGGGGATAGGTACCTGAAATGGCGTGGACATAGGGTGTGAGGAAATCGGTAGTATTTCGAAGATTCATTTTTGAAGTGGCGTCATTATCGCGAGATCATCGGATTAAATCCGCCTAGGCCAAATAACCATGGTACGTTCTCAGTCATCCGACCGGTACCGCAGTCGTGCACCTTCCTGTTGAAGCAATAGATTCAGATACCCGTTCAGATGTATCCAGAATATTGTGGGCTTCCCGTTATATGTCGTGGAAGACGGGTGCATGGCGTATCGCAGCAAGGATTGCTCACAGGAAAGAGCTTTTTTTCTAAGTCCCCGGAGAAAAGCCACAAACTGCACGACAGATCTCTGTTGGGCTGCTGATGGAGCTACATAGATCGTCAAACTGTGGCCTTGGAGGACTCTACCGTCCCTGATCCCGACAAGAGTGCTTCGAGAAATAGCCAGTGTGGCCACTGCTAAATAATGCCAGCGATGGCCTAGGTGGTAGAGTGCTTTTGTGGAAGCAACGTAAATGTAGGGTCCTTATCGGGTGTTCTTCACAGCGTTTGAGTGCCCTTCCACTATGCATCCAAAGAGTCTCAGCTCATATTACTATTTCTGGTTGTCCTCAAATTTTGTGGTTTCCTACAATTACGATTATTTTTGGTAAGTCATGGTATTATGCCGTAAGAGTAGCCATAAAATACAAAAAAAAATAAAGTAATATAATAAATTTGATAAATTCAAAATAAAACATAAAAATGATAAAGAGAAAGATAAAAAATAGAAAAGATAAATGTTTATGCCGTAAGAATAATCATAAACTATAGAATAAAACAATAAAACTAACAAATTAAAAATAAAACATTAAAAAATGATAAAGCAACCAATTAAAGTATTTCACTATTTAATGAATTATATGATAAACTGCTATGCGCATCACTTTTGAGGGACCTTCGTCTGGGAGGTGATGAGCTGTCGTGAATTGAGTAGCGGGCTAAGATCTTTGATAGGTCAATATTTACCCACGGTTTTTACTAGACACTCAGCTTAAGAATGATTACCGAGTAGTTTTGCAAAGGTTTTTTTCCGTAGCCCATGGAGATACTCAATCCAGCTTCCATTTTTCAAACATGTTCGACGCATGGGGAAATAAATGAAAAACAGCTGTCAATCAATTCGGTATTCTGCGTTTCTCACAATCATCTGTCATCTACACCGTGTTAATTATTCGTAGAGGCGTTTACGGTTAGCAAATAAATGGGCTCGAAAGGGCTGTTGGGACGTGAGAAACGAAGCCTTCGAGGCCATGAATGTCTGAGCGATGGATAAATTGAATAAGTGGAACTTTAGTATTTTTTCGCCTTCGAAAAATGATTTCCAGATCAAAAAGTCGAAAAGATCAGCGATTGCTTTGTGTATTGGCGAAATGTGGATGGACGAACCTTGGGTGTGAATACGTTGTCAGCCAAAGATGCCACCCTATTTCTTACCCATACAGCTCCAACAACCACACCGATCACCACGATGGTCCAACATAATTTGATTGCTCAGGTTAGGCAATTTAAATATATTTTTTTACTGATTATTAATGTGCAACTTGGTCACGTTTGGAGTGCTGTGATTTTCGAGCCTTTTTTTTTGGCAAATTTGACGATTAACACTAGAGCCATCTATTTGTGTATGACAATACCAGCAGCATGGCACTCTCAGGCGTCAAGGAAGTTAAACGCTTCAATTCAACCTCCCCCTCTCTTTCTGAGCTCTGCAGTACCAGTAGCTGGTAGCAGACTGTATAGTTGCTGTGAGTTTTATTGCTACACACTCGTATTCTCACGTGAAGCAAAAAGGTATCAATTTCACATTTTCTCGTACGGGTTCGCTGTGAAATGCCCTTCGCTTCTCACCTGCCTATTCAAAGCTTAGATTTTAATGCTTGTCGCTGTCCTCTGCAAGTGCGACCACTCCTGTCCGCTCAAATACGACCCCCTGCCGAGGAATCCTCGATTCCCGGTGTGCCCTGTCAGCAAGCGGCTCGTCTTTGTAGTTGCAATTGTCTTGCAGGCTTCTGATCTGAAAATGCTTTATAGAGATAATTTGAGTGATTATAATACTCATTATCAACATTAGAAGCCCGAATGGCATCCTCTGTGGACATCCAACAATGTCGATCGTGAGAAAGCAGATCAGAGCCGTGAATCCCTTCTTCAATGAAAAAGGTTACATGGAGCAAGCTTGAGAGCATTAAATAGCCGTGAAGTTCCTCACATCTACATAAGCCCAGCCGCAGAACTATCATCTCATACTTGCCTAGTAGTTTAGGATGGAAATAGGGACGAAGTATTTTTGGCGTCAATGAATCTCTCTGTGGGATGCGCTACGCATTCTGTATCCAGAATCGTGATGACAGATGAAAGCCATTTGGCCTACAGAGTGACTTGCTATAGGCCAGATGGCTGGCCGAAGTTCGTCAGTGATTTTTTACTCCCAGACGAGTCTTTGCTAATACACGGAACCCGGAGGGATGGAGGGTTTGGTTTACCTGCCCAAGCATCGATGCAGAATTCGATCTCCGCATCATGCGGGAGAGAATGCGCACCAGCTGTCACTATACCACCTCCACCACTTTGGGATATATGTTATTTATAAAAAGCTCGTCACCAGCAATTTCGGAATGAGCCATGTATGCAACTTCTGTTCAGGATTTCATGCCCATATGCGTGTCTTCAGTGCATCGTCTACATTTCCCGACCTTGACCTTTGTTGCTCTTGAATAGAAATTTCATGCCCATAAGGCAGAAAATGTGAAAAGGATTTGAATTGGGACTGGAAGCCAATCCTGCAAAGTGTTTTCAACGCTATACTACTCTATCCTCTCGTTCGAAGGGATCTTCCACGGAAAAATGTGTTTTTCTGTCACCCATATATTCATGTTGTATTTGTCGAATGAGGGCCGCATGCAAAAATCCGCGCGAAAGAAATGTGAATTCTGCCAAGATACAGCACCACAAAGTTCCGGCCGGATGGGCGGAACCTCCGAGCAAGTGCCAACCCCGTCGTTCGCCGTTACCGAAGACGTATTAAAGGAATAGAAAGTTACGTGAACAGTCTCACTATCCGTTCCGAACACAAGCGCACGATGGGACGGGACTTTCACTCGGAGGCCCCTCCCACCTGGCCGAGAACTCGGGAAGCTGTATCTTATCCGAATTCTCACTTTTTTGCGTAAACTTTGCATGCGGCTCTATTAGGCAAATACAATACAAGTGTGTGGGTAACAAAAAAACTCATTTCTCTGTGGGCGCTTCCTCTAACTTTGTTGTGACCATTTGTCAGATTTTATATTGCATACAAGAGTATTAATTACACATCTGAATTCTCAACCTATCTGAAGACGATATCATGTGTACGTCTCAAGCACATGAACTTGCTGTTTATTTATGAAGACAGCTATGTACACTGTTTAATTTACAGAGCAATTTTTTTGAAGTTTTTAGTAGAAAAACGACTTGCACTTGAAGTGCTGTGCAAACGAGTGCACATGTGTCTGAGTTTGTTCTCACATTTCTTCCTGCTCTCTTTTGTAAACGGGATGTTTGCTGGGGGAAATAGAAGTCGAAATTCGTGGTATGTCCTATCCAGCGATGACGTACATAAGCCCTTTTCTTCGGACTTCGGACAAAGGTGTACCGCCGCATTCCAGTCCGTCGGCATGTTTTAGCCATGTTTCACCCATGATTCACCAAGACCAGGGAATCTGTCTAAAGGGAATAATCGAAATATATAAGAAGACTTTCTTCATGAAGACGGCACTGAAACTATATCTGTTGCATGGTAACATGTGCTAGTGGTCCGATAACGAAGATATGTGTTTCGGTCACATAGTGCTTGAAGGAATCGTCCATGGGAAAATGAGTTTCATTGTTACCCATTTTTATGTTATAGTTGTCTAATAAGGGCCGCATGCAAAGTTTCACCCGAAAAAGTGAGGATTCGGCCAGAATGTAGCTCCCCAAATTCTCGGCTGGGTGGGCGCTGTCTTTCAGAAGAGGCCTCGTCCCTTCGTCCGCCGCGGTTGGGAACGGGGTAGGGACCGTTTACGTAAGTTTCTGTTCCTACTGTGCGTCTCCGACCATGGCGGACGACGGGGTGGGTACTTGCTAGGAGGCCCCGCTCACCCAGCCGAGACTTTGTGGTGCTGTGTCTTAGCCGCATTCACATTTCTTTCGCGTGAACATTTGCACATAAGGCAAATACAACATGAATATTTGGATAAGAGAAAACTTTTTCTGTGGACGATTCCCTCAAATCACGCTGAGCGACACCGCGCGACAGCGAACGACATCGCTTTGCAGCATGGTATACGGAGCGATCGATATGTATGTGTTATCAGGATGAGAAGCGAAGGAATGTAACTACAGAGCTGCAACCGTAGTGGTGAAATTGAAACAATTTCACTGTGAAAGATATCAAGTGATATTCAAAGACACCGGGGGGGGGGGGGAATTTTAGCCTACGGTGCGGGTTACAATGACCTGCAGTTCGATGCTTTGCACACATGACGCCTTATCAAGACGACGAGTGTAAATCAATCAAGACGTCAAATGTAAATTAATTGGGTTTTTTAATACTATACATAAGGCCAATCGGAACAATTCCACTGTGGAAGATATCAAGTGATATTCAAAGACGCTAGGGGGGGGGGTAATGTTGAATCACACTTTTTCTCAACCTTTCGCTATTATCCCCTTCACTGTTTCACTTGTTTGCTGCTGAGTGCTGTCTCACAAGTTCAACATCGTCATGAATGAAATCAATTTCGCCCTACGCGACACCAAATGACAGTCACGTCGATCCACCTAACACGTGCAATTCAAAGTGCAGTGTGCAACTCGGGGTGAAGCGCACTAAAATCGCAGTAGTGTCCCATGACGCGTTTTTCAACGCAATTTTCGCTACACATTATCTTTTCTGCGTTCGAATCTTCGTTTGCAGAAGACAGTGCTTCAAAATCACTTTCCTACCTTGTCCCCCTCCCGGTGCCTGTAATGATATGGAGGTCAACGATGATCCCGTAACTAGTAGCAGGGACAGTGAGCGTCTCGAAAAGGCACTAAGCGAAAGTGAGCCGCGGACTTGGAGCGCCTTGGCTATGAAGGAGTGCTATCAGGCTATAGAATGTGAGTAGTCAGCCTCTTGCAAATTATCCTCAAAATGTTCAGGTTGCCATAATAGCATCATGGGACGGCGAACGAATTCAACGACAAGCACGGAAACAGGAAACAACTATGGTAAGAATCAGATTTTCCCTCGAATTCACTCAAAAAAGTTTGATCAGTATTGATTCAGGCTTCGATCAATCCTCTCAGCATGGTGTTTCATTTTAACCACGGGTTAATTAATATCGATTTGGTCAGTATTTTTTATCGCAATTTTCATGGTTACCAGTACTGATGTGAAAAACGTTCATATCTATTTTCTCATTCTCGCTTGGAAGAGATTTTTAATTCTTTCTGTTAGCTTATTCAAAAAAAAGTAAAAGTTATATTTGAATGCAGCGATAATCAAGTGATATGATTAAAATTATGATAATCCTAATAATACAATTAGTAATAATGAATTAATGATCAAAACAATTTTTACAAAATAGTTGAATGATGGTACAAGAAAGAAACGAATGAAATAGCAACCTTTCATATCTTTCAAGTGTTCTACGATTGGAATCTTACTTTTTATTACGATATTTGTAAATTTACAATTTGCTTTCAGCTAGAATGCTTTATCACAACTACGGCAAAGCCACATGTGCTACACTTGTCATACGCAAGTCACATCTACGAGTTTGAATTCGTTGGTGAAGCTCATCGTTTTGTCTCTCAGGTCTGTACTCCTTAGTACTTCACCTATTTATTTTCAGTTATTACTGTAATAAGTACCAATAGCGCATAGCTCCACATAGTTGCAAGGAAAAGGAAAATCTTGGAAATGATATGGAAATCGCGGGGGTTATGCATGATGTCGATGAAATTACAATTATGTTTCTTTTTCGCATGTTACCTGATTACTATTTATGTGGGACCATTATTCCTATCATTATTATTACCTGTGCTATGGCAATGGTGAGGGGAGAGAGGATCCCAGTATGGACATTATTTTTATCTAAGCCTAGGAGGGGGAGGAACCCCTTCTTTCCTCTACTAAGGCTCAGGCAAAAATATTTGCCTGAGTATGTAGGTTCATCCCTCAAAGATCCCTCTGAGGCTTGGATGAGCAACCTTCACAAGATGCCCCCTCATTGCTTTGATAGCACCATTGTTATCCAGTACACAGACGCACCTGTACCAGAAAATTTGACAACACTATTTTTTGAAAAATTCGGTGAAAAGCAACAAGGTCATTGACGTAGAAACGGTACAAGTCTCATAAATTCAAATTTTGTCGAAGAATTGTTAAAGAATTGCCCAAAATTTTGTGGAATATCACGGTTTTAGTTGTATTCATCCTACATGCAGTAATCCTCGCAGTAATGGAGAAAATCACTGGGCGCGTTACGTCGTTTTCCTCGTAAAAGCAATGTGCGGAATGGCGAAATTCGTTAATTTTTCATGACCAGCCGCTTTCTGCGCTGCGATTCGATTTGCTGCTACTGCTGAAAACGATGGCGACAACAACGACCAGACTGCTGTCGCCACATAACGCGGGATCGGCAAAATTCAGGAGTTTTAATCGTTGATAATTGGAATTGTTAAGGTACTGAACATGTCGTCATTGCTGTTGGCTCGTACCACCTGTAACGAAGTAGCTGTCTCATTTCTTCAGCGACAACATCAGAAAGTGATGGAGAAACTTCAACAGGTTAGTTAAATGTTTTAGAAATCCAACAGCCGTTGGCGTAGCTCAGCTTTGCTAAGCCGTTGGAACTCTCCCCTTTAGCAAGATTTGAAGCCACACACACTTCTCAGAATCATCAAATTCGTAAGAAAAAAATGGGAAAGGAAGGAAACGTCCAGCTAAATCACTGTTGATCCTAAGGAGCCACATATCCATTCAAATGTTTACGAGTCTGAGTGAAAGCAGGAGTCATGGCGCACCCAGGAGTAGCCGCATGCATAGTTTTTACCCTTCCTGTACATCACAATTATTCAACGAGGTTCTCGGTTCGATGTACCCTGTCAATATAGCCTGCAAGAATATAAGTTCTGCAGCTGTCACAGCAGTATACCGTAGCCGGATTCTTTGCCACCGTGTATCAAAATGGCGTTTATTGCTGCAATACCTTATACTTGCGATACATCTCCACTGTGAAAAAATAAAATGTATTGACCATGGAAGAATACCAATTGCATCGAAATGAAGTAATAGCTGGTTTATTTGGAATGTTTTCCGTCTGATAGGGTGTTTTTATGGGTTTACAGCAGCAATACATTTCACTTGACGCCTATTATTGACTGGGGAACGCTCAGTTGTAGCTGTAGTATATCATCTGACAAGTGCAGAGTGTATGATCTTGTGCATACCATCTTCTCACCCAGCCAACCGCTTCAAAATAAATTCTTCAGATCTGCTCCAATACCCAACACACTTACCCTACCCTACCTACACGTGACCTGGGTTATGGAAGCACGCATTTTTTTTGGAAGACCAAATGGACCCGTCAACTCCTTGAAAGGCGTTCTCTTTTAGAAATGCCTCAAATTGGCCTTTACGTTGTTTTTTGGTCTGCGATTTCGATATAGGCTAGTAATTCTCGATGAATTGCGCATGGACGAATGCACATTCGCATCGGGTCCGTCGTCAGTCGACCGAGTAGTAGTTGACGCGCGTGATCGCTCAGCTCGATGAGGTAAAAGCTCGCCGAATCGTTGTCAGCTAGCCGAAAATATTCCCAGTGGAACCATGAAACGTTACTATTAGTGGAAACAATGTAGCCATTCTCAGGTGAAATCCGAGGGAGACGTGGATCCAGTGGCCAAGGAAAGAGCACTGCTCAAGGAGTTTGCCATTCAGTGCCGACTCGCAGCTCTCAACAACAAGCCGTTACCTACCTTTCAGGTAAGCTTATACACTGAGCATGATCCGTTGGAATTGTCAAGTGACTGAAGAAACTGAAAATGAGTGTTTTGTTACCTATACAACAGAGTTTAGCATGCTATACATCTTCAACTGGTAACTGGTCGATTCTTTCTACTTCAACCCAAATCTAATTTTGGTTCAAAGTAGAAAGTAGGGGCCAATGAATGTATGATAGAAAAAGGGTTTCTGTTTAAATGAGACAAGTTCAAAGCTAAAAAATGAGATCCTTATCATGGCCTCATGTTTACCTCTACCACCCTTTCTGAGTTTCATATAGCTTTCATTTCTTTTCAGTTGTAGTGATTTCTTTCAATGTGTCATTTGTTTGATGCTATGCGTGTACAATGCTTTCCCATAGTCACCTGGTCACGTGAGGGCCCAGAAAATCTTGAAACTCCGCATTCTGCCACTTAGAAAATCGAGTAACCTCGAAAGATTTTTGGGGTCTCATAAAATTCTTTGAGCTTCACCTGGTTCTTCGACGCTTACACGGAAGGCCCATGAGGTCATGGTGAGCTTTTTCAAAACGGTTTTTTGCATTTTATAGGGTCACATACACGAAGCAAAAAACCGGTCTCAAATTTGGCTAAATGGTTTTGGGGGGCCCAGAAAATAGTTGATGGTTCGATCCCCACTGAGGACAAATTTTTGCATTTTTCTAATTTTCATCCTTTTGTGCTCATGTAAGACCATACATGCAAGATATGTGTGGAATCAATTTTTATTCTGCCAGGGAACCGCTATCTCCAGTATTCTTGCGTACTGAGGGAATGATTGGTTTGGACCTGCCAACGCTCATAACTGGAGAACTAGGCGTTTTCCCGCAAAGTGCGTGTGATATTCATGCTCAGGGGATCGAACTACCCTAGGTAACGAGTTTTCAGCCTAATCGTGATTTGGACCTAAACTCGAAAAATTGGGCGACCACTAGTACTACTGCTGCCATAGTAAAGAGCCATCAACGGAAGGAGGTCGGTAGCCGATATAAAGAAATATTGGCTATCTTTTGCCATCGCATGGTGTTGCTAGGTGCAGTTCACTCGGATTTCGTTGATTCTACACATGCTCCATTAAATTTAAGCAATGCTGCTACTTGTTCGTTAGTACAAGTAGAGCAGTGACTATGTGCTCATGTCCATGTCACTGTCTCGAGTTTGGGTCAAAATCTCAATTTGGACAATATTTTGTATCCAGGGCTAATTGGGTCCCCTGAGCACGAATATCACAATAGTTTCGCAGGAAAACGCCTGGCACACGTGCTACGGGAGCCAAAGAGTCCAAACACTTCAACCACTGAAAGCTTGCAAATGAGGTCACTTTAGTACACCAGTAACGGAAATTGCAGTCATTTTGCATGTGCGCAAATAGTTTAGTGCTGGACAAAGAAAATCGAGAAAATGCAAAAGCCAAAAGGTCGAAGGGACTCGAACCACAAACAGCCCATCCACCGTGCCAATGCCAGTCCGTCCCCCTATCCATTCGGCCATCCAATCACTGCGGAACTTTGGACCTGAGCATCCGCTATGAGTTTGCTACGCCTCATTTACTGGTTACCAAAGGTGACTCCACATTTTGGATCCAGTTCGCACTGGTTCT
The DNA here is from genome assembly GCA_963978905.1 of Trichostrongylus colubriformis. Classification (NCBI taxonomy): domain Eukaryota; kingdom Metazoa; phylum Nematoda; class Chromadorea; order Rhabditida; family Trichostrongylidae; genus Trichostrongylus; species Trichostrongylus colubriformis. The sequence continues at coordinate 38,443,305 of OZ022260.1, forward strand.
AGCGTAGGTCCGAAGGGAGTCTTCTGATATGCATATTCTGAAGGTCACAGCTGAAAAGCACTGCAACAAACTGGTCAAAATTGCTTCTTTCCAAGTAACTTTTGTCACTCATTTTTTGACCCCACCAAACTCATTTAGCCGAATTTGAGACCGGTTTTTTGCTTCATGTGTGTGACCCTATAAAATGCAAAAAACCGTTTTGAAAAAGCTCACCATGACCTTATGGGCCTTCCTTGTTAGTGAGTAACAGTTTTCATATCTATCGTGATCAATCACTCAAGATGCATACTAAACTCGTCTTTTCATTCTTAGAAGTTCGCTGAGGACATACTGTCAGTTCCCTTCTCAATCCTCGAATCTCTTGATGCCTTTTGAGACGGTCCCGATGCCTTTTCTGTGCATCTACATCGTCTCCGGATTGTCGCAATTGCCAACAATGAAAATCGTAGTGTGTAGCCTGATTAATAATTACCATGTTCGACAAACTTAATGAAAATTTAGGACGACCGTCCGACCAGAATAATCACCTACCCCTGTATAAGGGGTGTGTAGCATTATGTCAAATATTCGCGCGGCCGCGCACAGCGAGCGGAGCGGGGGTTTTTTGCGTGTGATTGCGTACATTACGTACACCCCATTTGAAGTTTTACGGCCGAATTTATTATTTCTTGATCGGGGTTATTATCATGTGATGCTAATGCTTCTTTTACTTTTCATGTAACTGTGTCCTTTTGGATATTTTCATGGTAACAGCTATTTGCGTCCTGAAGGAATTCCAATCTACTGCGTCAAGTCGTGCTGATGGCGCCGCAAGTGCGACGCTGCAATGCGAAAATTCGACATAAGGCTACACACCCTGCATAAGTCGGCAAATCCTCTTCAGAGTTGCTGGAGTGATACAACCGTGAAACGGTAAAGCAGAAACATCAAAAAATATCAAAATCATTACTAAAGCTTTCAGCTTCACGGTTCGATGCCGATATTAGCCAACCGGCTCAACACGTTATACGTGTGAGTGCTGATAAGCTATGGTAAATATACCATCAAAAAGCTGAGTTAAGGTGAAAGGGGTGTTGGTAGTGTAATGGATTAGCACATATCCGCGGAAAGGATGAGATGCGGGTTCGAGTCCCGTCCGACACCGAAGCTTTTGCCCATAACTCAGCATCCTTGTAGAACCATTCATCACCATTCTTTCGTCCTGAAGTCCAAAATAGTTCGTCCTCGAGTTCCAGTAAGTAAGAGAGAAACAATGGCTCTGGTTTCAACACAGTTATGCGATGACAATAGTGTTCAAAATTTGAAGGCATAGTGCTCCTGAAGATGGCTGATCAGCGTTGAGGCTTTATCCCTTTATTTTTTTCACATCCTCAAAATGCTTCTATGTCTCTTCAAGTAGCATGATCAGTGTTGTTGCAATAAAAGCCAGAACTGACACAGGTTTTGAATACATTTGATAATGCCACATCGGCAAGCCTTAGGTGGCTTGATCTCATAGGATTATCGGATTAGGGCTGCCACCCTATGATTCTGCACGGGTCTCAATGCTACAGGTTTGACGGTATAAATAGTGTAGGTGTGGCAGAAAGCTGTTTGGCAGCTCTTTTTGCTTACTTCCTATTGCTACCCAGTTTTTTCCATCCCCAAGCTCCTATGCAGTCCAATTTTTGAAATCATTATCGAAAGAAGAAATTTGTACTCTAACTGAAAAGACTTTACGGATTTCTGAACGTTCTGCTCGAATGATTCAAAAGAATGGTGTAAGTTCCAGCCCAATGGCTCCCTCATCCACATGGGGTTGTTCTTTGAATGGAGGATTGCAGAATCTCTGTCTTATGAGGATAACTAATCGCGTTTGAGAAAATGTTCAAGAAAACTTAAAGTGGACCGTGGGAGTGAAATGTTCCGTTCCAGAAACTCCCACAATGTCCTCAGAAATATTCTGCACTGATAAATGAGATTGCCCTTGTATTTCTATGTTATTCACTTGAGAGTTCTCCACAGTAAAACACTGTCTTGTAACTGCTTAAAATGATTCGAAACTAATGCATACGTCTACAGTGACTATGCGATATGTTCATTTTCTGTCTTCATGTTGCTTGATTTCGCTAGCAGTTGTAGGTTCCCAGTGGGGAAACGGTGCTCAGTAACCATGGGTGCACAGGTGAAAAGTCGCTTATTTTAGTTTTGTTTTCCGAAAAACTTCGGCATCATTGTTGAATTTTGTTATTTTCCTATGCCAGTGAATTGTGATAGAGGCCCTATTGCTGACTACATTTTCTTCTGATTGATGTCCTCAGAAGCCAGAAAGCCACCGCAGAAACTAAATTAGAACACTCTTTGTTACTCATTGGTGATATCGGTAACATGGCTTGCTTAGAATCTAAAATTTATTACCCCTTACTAAGAAGTACTCTGAGTGATCTTACCATTTCTCTAGTTCGGCTACTTTTTTTCTGCTCCCGTGTTGAGGGTGTGGGTGGATCAGATCCTGGGTTAGTGCCTGTCTAGACTAACTTCCGACGTGATCGGTGACTTTTTACTTTTCTGAATAGCTGAAAAACTCAACAGCTAACTGACACAATCATTCCATTCGGTACCAGCCTCATCTTGGAGGATAAAAACGGTGTCATGCACATTGCATCCGCCTCGCAATCATTTGTGTAGATTAAAACGCGTTCAAATGCCACTATAAATCCGAACAGTACTGGGTATATGGCGCATTCGAAAAGCAGTTATCACTCTCAATGTTTTATCCTTTTACGGTTTCTCCAGCTTCCACCAAGCGGTTCATGCTTGCCACGGAAAAGTGTCGACACACTTCCCCCTTCACTTATCCCTCAAACCGATGACGCGATTTCCTGCATAATTGTTGACCTTTTCGGTCGAGAATCAAGTTCCAGAATGTTCAACTCTCAACTGAATTCAGAAAGATTTTGAAGATATCGTCTTCGAAAACATTCAAAATATTCGGAAGCTTATTTTACGAGATTGAAACTGAAGGGTAGTTCGTATTTCCACGATTAACCTCTCTATATTTCCAACGAGTTACTATGCGGTATAACTTGCCTTTCTTCGTTTCCAGTACTCATTGGAGAGCCCTTTCTTGTTTGCTGTGATATATTTTGTTTGGAATAGACGTAATAAAGTAAGTCTGGAGAAACTCGCCATGTGAGAATGTCACTTAGTTTACCATCATCTTTTTCTACTGAATGATTTGAAGTACGTCTGGCACCATTACTTGCTCCGGAATTTCATTCGTCAATGTCCGGTCCTTGCAGTCATCTAAGATCGAGTAGCTCGCTTTCTATGTTTATCTGGTGCCTTGTTTTAGTGATTTGTTTATCCAACAGAAAATGTTGCAAACACTCATCACCATCATTCATGTGCAACTTTTCTTTTGAAAACGAACAACTGCGTCGATTACTTGTTTTGATCCATGTGACTTGTCTGACATCCACATAGCCTGTTTGTCTTGATATCTGTTGGCATGTTTTGTCGGCAGCCCCTCACGGAGCACTACTACTATGTAGAACGAACACGCATACAAATGCCACTGCAGTACAATACAGAATGGAAGTTGAGTGCGTGGCGCATTCCAGTGTAAATGTATGCTGAATAATTTTTGGAGTAAAGTATATACTGATAGTTTTGGAATTTCTTCAGATCACAGCACATGCCACCAGCTTGGGTGCTTGAAGTTCCAGCTGTCACTTAGCGATGGAAAGGCCCAAGAGTGAATTTGGAAGCATGGGAATATTTTCAGGCCTCGTTGTCAGTAACGTGTACTATAGGATCTACAATTACCGCACGAATTTCCGGTATGGCAAATTCTATAAGTCTTCGAAGGAATAATGCAGATGTAAAAAAAGTGAAATTATCCACCGACACATTGTAACTCATTGTCATCTATTAGGTTGGCAACTAAGTAACTGCGGATTTTTAAATACTGCTTTTTCCCTCAATACTGCTTTCCAGCAATCTCTTCTGTACATACCCATGTGGTATAATTTCACACGCATCTATAGGTATTACTGTCTTCCATCTCCCGGATAACCCTTTTTGGCAAAATAAACATATCAACGGTCAACCTCATTTTCAATACAAAATTATAAAAAGATTTTACTTTGAATGGCGTTGGACAGGGGAAAGAAAAGGTGATAATCCGATGAAGCAAGATCTGGGCTATAGAGTGGATGGGGCAGCAATTTTTATCCAAGCTCGAGAATTTTTTGGCGAGTCATTTTTTCAATAGTGGTAAAAAGTTTTTTAAATTTTTTTTTCAAAAAATTCTCGAGCTTGAATAAAAATTGCTGCCTCATAGTTCTGATCTTTTTCCATCGCATTATCACCTTTCCCTTTCCCTGTCTAACACCATTCAAAGAAAAAAAATTGGAATTGAAAATGAGGTGACTTTTGATATTTTTATTTTGCCGAAAAGGGTTATCCGGAAGATGGAAGACAATAATACCCATAGATGCGTGTGGACTTGTACTACATATATATTTACAGAAGAAATTTTGTGGAAAGCAGTTTTGAGGGAAAAAGCAGTATTTAAAAATCCGCAATTACTTAGTTGCCAACCTAATACATGCCTTCGTTTCTCCTTGGTGCTGCTGAGTACCATTCAATTCAACCAGGTCCATTAGTGAATTCCATCCGATGTCCTGTAGAGCCGACTATTGTCGCTAGCGAACATCGCATTTTGCCTGGGATAAGGTATCGTTGGGAGTTATCGACATAACGAGAGGAGGTGCTGTATGTAGTGTCAGGTGGCGCGCACTCCCATTCTCATGATGCGGAAATCAAACTCGCATCAACGCTGAGCCAACCAGGTCTTCCACCCTTCCGGGTTCCGTGAACTAGTGCACACTTATTTGGGAGGGTGAAAGCACTGATTTGAACAACGACTGGCCCCCGCAAGTCATTGTATAAGCCAGATTCTGGATAGCACTGGAATGCACCCTCCAACACGGGCCTGATTAAAACCAACAGCTTTACCCTTTTATCTCTTTTACCCGTATCAAACGGGTAGGTGAAATGAATAAGATTTTTCCCATTGGGGTTTCATAACTTGATTTTGCGAGCGCCAGCTCTGAGCAATACCTCGTATGTGCTTACTGATGGATCATTTTCCTTGGAACGGTACAGCATTCCTACTGCCACCTCATGTCCCACGACTTTCCAGTACCTTACGGTCGCACTATAGATTGTGCTCGCTTGCTGTCGTCGTTTTCTGCCCTCGATTCCAGTAGGTTGCATTTGTCAATCCTGCTTGATGTCACTCAGTCGCGTTCAGTTCGGCTAATCGTTTATCTTTTCATTCGTTTATCTTCAGCAGCGCCATCGCGCGTTGTTGCTTACTTCTAATCTTACTACGGTAATAGTAGAAGTGGAGGCAGTATGTGAACACAGTCAGAATACACCGGGTGTGGAGGATTCCTCGACAGTAGGGGGATGTGTTTGAAGGGTGATTGCAAAGGCTAGCAATGGTCCCAGGCTAGATGGTAAGCGGAGCATGGAGTCAGCTGACCCGGTTATGAGAAAATATGTTTAAACGCGAGTGATCAACACAAAAATTACAGTAATAAAATTCTTTGTAACACTATGCAATCGGCAATTCATAGTTTGTGATACTGCAGAGCTTATTTATTACTGCTAATGATGTATAATGATGTTGAAAGGGGGTCAAGTTGGGGTCCCTTTCGAGGGAACTGACGCACCCATTTTCATCGGATCCTGGGTATACCTCAACTTCAGTATGTGCGATTGTTCTGGCAGAAAGCAGAACTTCATATGAAGAAATTGGCGCTAATGTTGACGTAGAACCATAATGCTTGTATAGTTCCCTATGCACTTTGGTTACTTCATAGCGCAAATCTATGCTGCTAAGCCATCACGTATTCTGCAGAGCCGTCCAAGTCCTTCGTCCCATGGGAAAAGCATCATGTGACGCACGCGTCCAGGGCAAGTTCATCAACGTCACAGTCGTCTTTAATAACGTCCTTTTATAGGTTTTCAGGACCTCTTCTCCGTGTATACTGTTTCACACACCCAACTTTAAGGCGAAATCTCTCAACAGTGCCTGAGCCCTTCGAAAGGGCTGCGGGGTCTGTGGGATTGCAGCATAAGCAATTGTGGGAACAATATTTCATAATTCTGTGCCATTGAGCCATCGACTCTGCCATTGTCTGCATCATGTACAAAGCGAGGTTGGAGAATTCAGAGAGCCGTAGGCTTCCTTTCAATGTCAGCGAAAAATGGCTGTGCTTTTAATAGTATTAGAATAGACGCCACTATGAGGCGCACCTCAAAGTCGATACTACTGCCATCTTTTCGCCCATTTTTTGTTTCAGGCATTCTCTTTGTGTTATTTACGCATTCATGAGACTTGGATAGAAGTTTTTATCAATATTTATCGAAATGATGGGTGTGTCGAATAGAATACGTCTTAGTGATAGTGAATGGTAGTTAGTGATGCTATAGGGTGCGCCTCAAGTTGATACTATTGCCATCTTTTCGCTTTTTTGTCCTGAGCATTCTTTTTGGTTATTTACGCATTTATGAGACTTGGATGGGAGTTTTTATCGTTAATCGTCGAATTAATGAGTATGTCGAATAGAATTTATCGTAGTGATAGTGAATGATAGTCAGTGATATAGTTAATGGAGTGATTCGGTTTTAATGCTGATTATAGTCCTGCACCAAGAATTACTATCGTAAGTTGTTTCGAGGGTTGGTTACCGCGGTACTATCGTTTCGCGGCTGCTAAATCATTCTGATTCAGGGACTTTTGCGAGGTAGTGACAGATGACGCTATAAACCACACGCAAGTATTGTTTGAGGATCACTACACTAACGTATCATTTATTATCTGACCGAATCAGTATTTTTCTCAAAGATCGTTCAAGTGCTAGCGGACACTTCTGACAGAAAAAACATTGGAGCATGACACTGGAAAGTAGCCGTAGAAGAAAAAAACTTATTATATGCCACTACGATTTTTAATGGGATACGTGGACTTCACGTCGTGTTCCAAGAACCACTTCACGTCAAATTTCACTCTACTTCTTTCTGTTTCGTAAAAAACTAGGGAAACAATTGCATATCTATCGTGGGAACTCGTTAGATGAATACTTTATTAAAGCCCAGCTTTGGGAGAAACCAACAATCCAATACCTTCATCGAAATTGCGTGTTGGTTTGCTTTTCAGAGGGATTGAAGCTGAGAGGTGAAGAGGTTGAGGGCTTGCTTGACGGTCATTCAGCGATTCATTTTTTCTTTCTCAAAAATTCTAAATTCCTTCAATATTAACAGTAAGCCACAACTGCCACTTCATGAGATCGATTTTCATACGAATTGTTGCATTAGGGCGTTCTCTGCTCTCTTACCAGCGTATTGATTTCCTTGTTTTTCGGTTGTAAATAACGCTTTCGGAAAGAATACGCCCAATGCATAATGGTGTCGGCCTTATGAACCATCGCATGCGAAAAGCTCATATTTCTCTGCCAAGTGCCCATTTTTCTCCGTTATGGCCTCGGGCCTTCCAGGTTCTCTCTTTTTGTCAGGCCTCCTTCGAAAGAATCAACCTCGAAAATTCCATAATTCTGATTCCTCTCAAAATCACTCCATTAGATATAGTTCATGAATAGAGACACAAAAAGATCTGAGAAATTTCTTTTGTTCCAAAGCAGGAGGAGCAACCCGTTTGAATTCCCACCAAGCAACATTTGAACAGACGTCGGTAGCCAGAGCGCAGTTCAAAATTTTGCGCGCGCCCAATGTTTATGTGTTTCTTTTCCTACGTTCCTGTCAGGGCACACTTAGGTGTCGAGGAAAATGACTGCTTTAGAACGCCCCCCCCCCCTCCTCCTCCTCCTCCTCCTCAACAGGGACCCATGTACGATCCCTTTTACCATCTACACAACCTCTACATTATCAGTAATTATTCTCTATTGCATATCACTTCTATGTATCTCGTTACTGTAATTTTTATGTTGATCACTCAAGCTTAATTATATTTCCTTAGTATTGTGCTGTCACGTAGTCTCATGATTATGTGAATGTGAAAAATAGAATGAGACTCCAAAAGTTTATTGCGAAGAACTTAAAAGGCTGTGAAAGTCCCAAAAGTTCCACATACAACCTTACAACCTTACATAACCATAACACATTTCCTCACATAACTGGGTCGGCTGGCGGCATGTTCCGCTTATCATGTGGCCTGGGACCATTGCTGACCTCCGCCATTACACCCCCCTTCCCGTCCGTTAAAGACATCATTAGGGGTAGGCAATAGTGGAGAAATCCCAAGAAGAAGTCACTCACATGGTAGTCCTGGGCCTAAGAAGGCTATCTGCGGCGAAATCCCGGTGAAAAAGCGCCCCTCCGAGCTGTAGAAGCGCTGCAAAACGGCGAAGCGTTCAGGGGCTCCGCCTCTGCCACTCAGTGGTTCCGCCTCTCGATGACGTAATTCCCGATTGATTGGGGTGAGAGCGGTCGAGGAGATGGGGTAGGATCGGGGGTTTTGCGGCGCGCTTTCGCAGTTTTAGCGTGAAACTCACTCAAGAAATAGATGTTGTCGTCTTTCCAAACAATTCCCCTGTGTTTACTTGGCAACATGCCAATGGAAAACTAGATCAGACTACTCCCCTCTTGACGGACAGGTCGTCCGCTTCGAGAATCAACAGTGGAAAGGGGGTCCTATTTCTCGGGTTTTAGGCCAATTCCATCCGCTGTTTCTTCACTGTCCTATTGCTAGGCATCTCGGCTTTCATATGCACTATTTCTTTTACTTTTCGTCCGACTTTCCCCTAATGATGCCTTTAAATACGACCCCACTGTCGAGGATTCCACGACTCCCGGTGTACCCTCCTTCCTCTTACGGCCCTCTTGGCCGCGCCTCATCTGTCGCGCTACCCCGTTAGACGTCATCTTGAGGAGCTAAATTCTGGTCGGATTCTTGCTTTTTCGCTTTAAACTTTGCATGATAGGCATGCTTGATAGGCAAATGCTACATAAATACATAGATAACAGAACGACGTAAGATTTTGTGGACGATTCTTTTGAAAAGTTGGTTATACTTGGCTGTGGAGCTCCCTAGCACGCTTGGATCTGAGTGTGTGTAGGCCTATGACCGCAGCTGTGTCTATCCTAAAACTTAGAGCTCCACTATGGCGTCAGTTTTTTCTGGACGATATGTGAATTCGACAAGCATGCTAATCCTATCGAAGTCTAAGTACCTTTTATTGAACCAGATTCCTCCATTTAATCATACATTGGGCTCCGAATCGCCGATAATATAGTGTCAGCCACACGCTCCGCTCCAAGTCCATTAGATTTCCTGAAAATCGAAATCCAAAGCGTGAAATCGCGCCCAAAATCGGCGCCGTAATCGTATCGCCTCAAACTTCCGCACCTCATCCATCGCAGCGCCATCCTATGCATACATCAGCGATGCTTACGTGTTTTCAGGCCATGACAACAGCACAACGCATATGTGTAAATAATACTTCTGCACTTTTTCTTTGTTATGCTGGTTTTCTCCTCAAATTTCTTCCAAAATCTAAAGTTATGAAAAAATTCAGAGTCGTAGAACATTCCTGAAAATCTCCTCATAAGGGGCAGATTTCGATTTTGGCCAGTTAATGTGCGTAGAGATTTTTTGGAATCACCAAAGTTCTGACTGAGTTTCGGACTATCGTTCTGCTCCATAAACACCTTTATCCTGAAATGCGGTTTTGAGCTTCGATTTTTCCCTTGCAATGTTACGCGGTGAATATTGACAGTCTGATAATTTTGCAAATATGTACGATACCAAAAGGGGATTGCGATATTTCGTGATACCGTATGATAGATGACGATAATCTCATCGAAGCGCCTCGAACAGTTTTTCTCATAACTCAGGTGTCGAAATGAGACGCGAAATTTTTCCCGTTATCACATCAAAACGAATGGATTCCAATTGGGACGTATGGGAAAGCGCTTTTTGCGCATAGTAAATGGGCTTAGCGCTATTCCCATGGGATTATGCGAGCGGATAGTACGTTGACCTTTATACGGACAAATTAATTGTCCAATAAAATGAAGGATAGAGAGTACACAGTAAAGTACTTAGCGTTGATTAATTCCCCAGGCGAGCTCTCCGCATTTGACCACCTTCTTTGGTAATTTGGACGTGAATAAATCATAAGAGGCGCATACGGTATGCCTGTTATTTGCCATATCCTCATATACAAAACAACTTTCAGCAAACTGGCCCCAGAATGGTGAACAACTTTACTTCATAATAGTATTTTTATTCTTTCTTATTTATTTTTTGCAATTCGGCCTGGCCCCATATCTACAAGCTCAAATGAGCATTCGCTCGCAAAAGTATAGGTTCTGAACATACTGTCAGCCTCGGAGGAATCTTGAGGGTTTTTACCCATTCTGTAGATCAGAGCTTGGGCGAAGGGTGTGTAGTGACAGGTGGCGTGCATTCCCACTCTCATGGTGCAGGGATCAAACGCCGCATCAACGCCCTCCCAGACCAACCAAGCCTTCCATCAATCTGCGGTCGGTGAGTTGATGTAAGGTTTGTCTGGAGGGATATTTGCACTCACTGGCTTGTAGGTCGGCTGACCCCTACAACTTATTGCCTTAATCAAATGGAACTAGAATGCACGGCGCATCCCAAGGAGGGACCGACCAACGTTGAAACATTATCCTTCACCTTTTGTGGATCACGGGAGTAATCCCTTTTCGGTTTGCGTCTTTTGATTGTGTTCTTTTAAGGCTTTCACTATTGAGTTCTCCTTCACAGCTGCACTAGCTGTCATACATAATTCGCTTCAGTCACCAACTGCACACTAATGGTTTCCGGGTTTGAATAGCAGCGTTCTCAGAACAGCTTTCAAGATTTCAGCATACACCACAACAATGGTTGTTTTTGCGCTGTTTTGCTTTTTTACTGCTTTGTTTTGTTAACGACGTAGTCCTCGTTACGATTGTTAACAAAGCAAATTCGAGTTGTAGATGAAGTATTCCACATTGTAGTTTCTTCAATCCCCTGATTAGCTCCTCAAGACCCATGGCTATCTATTACCCTTCAGGCATAAACGAAGTGCTCTTCAGCTGTCTCCGATGTACTTGTGATTGGGTAAATAGCTCATATGATACATCTGTCCCGGGAAGCTAGGGCAAATTCCAGTGGTGCAGGCGAAGGCTCCTAGTAGCGTAATGGATAAGCACTTTTCCCAAATGACATTAACACGGGTTGGGGTTCCGTGGACCAATACTTTTTGAGCACGGCCCGCTCATAGAACAAAGCATAAAGGTTCACGAACACATTTGTCAGACTAATTTTTCTATGTCCTTTCCATTGTATGTACCCAGGGAAATGAGTGGTACTTGAGCGAAGACTTCAATATCACGTTTCGCAAATATCACTCGTTATCACCCGGTTTCCTTGTCTATGAACCAATTAAATCCTTCTACTAGTCAGCTGATGAAAATCAGTTAACTTGGTTTTCATTCATTAAATGGGCAGAGTTTCTATTGGAGGAGTATTATAAGTTTATTTTAGTTTTATTTTCAATTTAATATTGTTTCAGAAATTTTCATTTTTCGTTGCTGCAATGCTCAAAGGAATCGTGCACGGAAAAATAGTTCTTTGTTGCTTATATATTTATGCTGTATTTGCTTAATAAAAGCCGCTTGCAATGTTTCACGCGAAAAAGTGAAGAACCGCTTAAGATAGTTTTTCAATGTGGCGGCTGAGGGGACGGGGGCTCACAGCAAATGTCCGCCCCGTGGTCCGCCGCGGTGTTTACGTACCTTTGCGTTCCCACTATGCGTCTCGCACAGTGGTGGACGCCGGGGCGGATATTTCCTGAGGCCCCGCCTCCTCTGCTGCCACTTTGAGGATTGTATTTTAGCTGGATTCTCACTTTTTTCGTGTGAAACTTTGCATGCGACCGTTACTAGGCAAATACAACATAGGTAGAGGGGTAACAGAGAAACTCATTTTTCCGTGCACGATACCTTTAATGTGCGTATCTGATGGGAATGGAATGGAGCAGTCAGTGAATGGGTCCTTTACTAGTGAGAGTGTGAAGTGGGACAACTTGTTGAATTTCAACACTCACATGTCCTTACTTGAGTGACGTGTCAAAAAGGGTGCCATAGATCTTATTCATGTGCAATCCTGTAAAGTTACTATTAATGTTTAGCATCCATGTAAAGTCATGTTAACATTCTACATTGAACAAGATGACCCCCCCCCTCCTGATTGGTATAGCACATTTCGCAACATCGCTAACCGTTTGCACTGTCATCAGGATCGAATTTCACCCAGACCTCATATTTCTTCTCGAGGGGACCAGAAGTGGTTCAGAATTCACGATTTGTGGCCACCAAAGGATCCAAGTGAGGAAAACTTGGAATTTGCATAGCTTACTAGTTTTATTGTCGCATAAGAACCTAGGATAAGATGCGTGGCGCATCCTGAAAAGGTCGATCAATTTTCGTCCATTCCCCTTTTCGCTCGCATGTTAACGCATGTTATATGTTTTCTTAGTAAGGATAATAGGACCGATAAAAACCTCGTGAAGTGAGTTTCTCGCCCCTCCCCGTGGCCTGAACTTGCACTTTGGCGTCTGTGCCTCTGCAATGGCGACTTTCCCCCTCTTTCATCATGTCTGCAGGCATTTTTGCAGCTTGTCTACATCAAATCCTCTTATTTTCTGCTGGTTTTTCCCATAAGTACGGAAATCAATCAACGTCTTGTCCTTCGAGACATCGTCACAACGCCATTGTAATCCCAAATCTTACCAAATGCCGCCAGAAAAAAATGGAGAGACTCAGTGTCTACTGCAAATGCTGCGTATTTTTTGCAAAACTTCCGGTCGCTTCGTGCAAGCCTTTCTTATTTTTTGGAATATTTTTTTTTGTAATTCACTTTTTTATTTTAACAAGTACGTGAGATATGTGAGAACTGGGTAGGGAACTTCTGGGGGACAATGAGGTGCATTCACAAATGTAAGGTCCGTTGAATTGGCTACTCACATGGGCGAAAAGCGGCTCCAATAAGTGAGGCACCATTTTTGGAAGTTTTTTTTGGAAGTCATTGATCAATACCTATCTTTTTGGTGCCAAGTGCATATTGACGACAATATCCGGTCGTGAACTTTACTGATATGATGGGTGGCTTTTAATATTTTTACAACGATAAGAAAGAAATGTGGCCACAAAATGGTTGTTCGTGTTTTTTGCTCTTTTTTGTCATTTTGCTTTGTTTTTTTTTGCTCTGGGGTGGGCAATGTATTCGACCTCTGCCCAAGATTTGCGAGGCTCAGAGTGTCTCCAATCTGTACATTTGTTTTACTGAGCATTTATTTTTGAGAAGCATTTATTCTATTTCTTCTATCTCACTCCATCAAGACTTTCTGCTCTAACAATCTTCAAGACTTGTGAAATTCTTGATCAGGCGGAGGGGGTCGTATTTTTCTAAATTTTTCTCGACAAATGCTCAGTACCCAAGCACTTTTGAGGAGAACCCAGGACAATTGAGGAAATTCCGATAAGGCGATCTCAGAAAAGGTGGTCAATCGATAATCATATTTTGTACTAGGCAGTAGCAGCATTATGATTGTCGCCTGCTGACTTTCTTTGGAAGACGGCTCCGTCGGATATAACCCGCCCTGACAGCCTCACAATGCGTCGACCGGGAAAGGGAGGAGAAGGACGTCGGACAGAGGAGAGTGAGGGGATTTTTTTCTGGGAAATTTAGGAGGAGGAATCGTAACGGATACCCCTGTTTGTGGGATGGCCAAATTTTTCTCAATTTTCTTCTCCGGGCTCGACTCTGCTCCTAATTCATTAGCATTTAATCCATAAAAATGCAGTCCACCTAACTGTCACAAGGCAATCTAAGGCCATTCAAAGCTCAAGGTTGACCATCAATGCCCAAAGCTGCAGGGGTTCCTTGATACTAAGTACCGAGTAGTAGCTCTCACTTGTCACCCTTATCCATCACTACTAATTCCCTTGCAGGAAGGGTAAGTGACATGCGCGTTTCTTTAGCAGATTTGCTTCGTGCAATTTCTCCAGACACCTGTTTTTATGGTCGTTCCGGTTCGTGGAGTGCAACCTCGATGTCACATCCCAGACCTTGGTGCAAATGCTCTCGAAACGTTTTTTTCCTGTGTGTTATCGCTTTTGCTGCCCAATCGTATAAAATACTGCTGCACTCTCGATGATTGATGGCTTCGGAGGCGACCAAATGATTTCTAACTGCACTTTTCAGTGATTTAGGGGAAACTGATTAATGCAGTGTGGTGGCCTGAGACATTTAAGTCAGAAGTTCCTATGTTATGTCCTTGCGCGACTGCGTCGTCATGCCATAAGTCTGTTGCGGTTTTGAGTTTGAAAACACACCTGGGAGGGTGCACGTACAGAGCAAGATGTCGTGATGTGTTGCAAATCATTGGCTGGGATCGAAACTTACTCAAAGCCTCCTTTTCTCATGAATGAAACTCAAGAGCATGGCTTATCTTTGAGACATTAACGAATATCCTTAGAGGTGTGCGGCAACAAAACCGAAAGTATGAGTCGTGGGGTCTGTCGGGCGAGGTAGCTCAAAGAGTCCAATGTGGTTGATTTCTTGAAGGCACACCATGTCAAATCAGTGGCCTACTTTCTTGGGGCGGGTAGGTTTTTGGATAACTGTTCAGGCTGCACCTTTGTTGTGGCTGCACAGTGCACCCTCACGGTGATGTGCCTGTTGCGATACAACCAAGCCACGCCCACCGAACTAAGCCACACCTAGCTTTGGACGAGCAAATTTTCAACAATGAAGCTGCCTCATCATTGGAATGGCTGTAATATTGAATTATTTTCTCCTAGCGCAAGTTTCTTTTTCTACGTGAACCCCACGTTGGAAATTGGTGCATCTAAGGTCAGGTGGGATTTGATTGGTTGGGCATGGCTTGGTTGCACCGTGCAGCCGCAACAAAGGTGCAGCCTGAGCAACTATTCAAGAACTTGCTCACCCCAAGTAAGTAAGCCACTTATTTGATTGTCGCGTGTTGTACCTTCAGATGATTGTCGTGTTGTCCTACCCCTTACTTTGGACTCAGAACAGAGTAGTCGCTTTGGGACCCTGCAACTACGGCGTTCCTAGCTCGTCCGCATCGCGTTGCGTGCCACACGTGTCCATGGAAACTTTCCGTCCTAAAGGCCCATACTCGTATCTTAAGCCGTACTTACCGGGTTGTATTCTGTCATGAGCCATGTGTGCTGGAGAAGCCCATTCGGTGTTCGTCTTATCTGACTGACTCATTAGTTTCGAGTCTTGGCCTCCTTTATCTCTGGTCGAAATCTTGTCTGATTTCCATGGATGTTAGACAACAAAAAAAGCAGTCTTTCCATTGGTATTCAAGCAATCCTGTTTGGAATAGCTTAGCTATTTATTCTTTTTTCTTAGCTTACATTACCGTTGTAATAGCCCTTTTATACGAGTTTCATGGAGGTGTGATAAGTAGTGGCAAGCGGCAAGTGATGAAATCTAAGGAATTCTGTTTAACAATAAAACAAATCAGACCTTCCATCCATCTAAAGTCAGTTGGATAGAATATTTATCTCCGTATCTCAATGCACTCCCTACCTCTTTCTCCGCTCGGTGGGACCGGACACAAAGTTTAGAAGGAGAGGAGGGTAGTCGGGATCGGAAGTTTAGGTGCTCCGATGTGGCCGGTTTCTTCGACATCCTTATCTTAGTTAGAGGTCTTAACAAGGCGTCTTCAGTGTGGGATTCTCCGCGTTCTGAAGAGCAGTTGAGAAAACAACCTTGCCACCCCAATTATGGCGTAAATGGCGCAAGAATGCCTGAGTTCACACCCTTCAGGGCGATCGAAGATCGGACGTAGTTCCGGTTGAATGAATGCGTCGAGAATTGTATATTGCGGAGAAGCTTGTTTTAATTGCCGAATTGCGAGCTTATTAGCGATGCCTGCTCGATTAAACCTCCTTCCTCTTTGCAAACAGGTCTTTGATTCGGCGGGTAGTGCTTTATAAGTGCATTTAAGGTTTCTTAGTGAATATGGGTGGCCCTTCGCAAGCGAGCAATAATATATCAAGCGAGGTACCGCTAAAAGTTAGAGCTTTAACTTCTAGGGAGAAGTGAATCTCTTCAACATACGCTAAATAACTCGCAGGGTTAATTAATATGTGAACCTCGTGCCTCCTTTTTACTCAAAAAAATTCTTCTTTTCCTGAGAGATTTTTCAAGAGGTTTTTTGCGAATTAGGAGGTAATAGAGACGGAAGGCTCGGTCGTATGCAGGGATTTGACTCAGGTTTGATTCTTGGACTATTTAAGCAGAAACCACCCTCCATGGTTTTGGCCTTCTTCCACAGCCACCTGACTGTCCCTATGCGTTATTCAATGTTATGGAAAAAGGGGCTTCTGAATGTTTTTCCCTTGCAACTCCCGTTTGATGGATGTGTCTGGGAGGTCTACAGAAACGTGTTCCTATAAAAAAAGGAATCGATAGACAATGGCTGAAAACGAAACTGAAAGTTTTTCCCAGCGAAACGGATACCCGTAAGATTGAAAACGTCTGTGTGAGCGACATCGTTCACCTTCGTGACAGCCGAGAGGACACGCTTCTTTCGCTTTTCGGTCAGGTCTCGTCGATGTTATAGTTTCTTACGGCCGCAATTTTCCGCTGTGACAAAAGGAATTTTCTGATGATTTCTTTTAAAAGCTTGGGTAGCATTTCAAAACGTTTCAAAGAACCATTTAACGTTCATTATTTAGAATCACAAAACGTGACATTTTTAGACCGATTTTCGATCCATTCCAGTCCTAGTTGCGGTCAATCTAATTAATGGATTTTGAAGAGAAAAATTTCAACTATTCGAATTGGCCTCATAGTGAATTGCGCCATGCATACACATCCATTCTTCTCCATAAAGTGAGTGGAAAGCCTACAAGGATCCACATGAATCAACCCATGGTAATTAAAGTGTTTCAAATGTTTCATTAGTGTTGCAAGCGCTTCCTCCATTGGCTGCTTTGCAATTGTACCCTTGCAGAGGATATAACTTTGCAAGATTTCAGTCCTGCTCTTCCAAAATGGCGGTCGTTAGCGACAAGTGACAAGTTATGATAATAACAATTAATAAATATAATACTGTAATTATTTAATTATTCGCAACGGCCAAGGAATACCGCATATTCTCTTTGCCCATAGTTAGCAATAGTGGAGCTTTCATTTCTTAATGCGCGCACAATGTAGAGCAGCACGGGCACAAAATGACTACCTAACTCCGCAAACTCCTCCCACTCATGAGTCACACCCAATGTAACACTGTATTCAAATGAACTACCATGTACATCAATAATTGCATCCAGTATATATTTCATATATGGCTAAGGAACTGTCGATGCAATAAAAAACGGGCTCTGAAGAGACTCCGGGTCTGTGAGACTCGAAATTTTACTTATGAGACAATTACCCCATTTTTGCAGTTCTGAGCCTTCATCACCGTTCTTCAGGAACGCCGCCATATTACAGATGTACACTCCCAGTCAAAAATCCCTCATCACACCTTAATAGATATACCAATATACAGGTGATTCCGATTGGTAGTAACTGGCTACCTCCTCAATTAGGCCTAACTTCGCCTGGTCGATTAGGCCAGCATTGAAGAAAGTTATAGAAGTAATTTGAGTAACGAGAACCTAAGAAGTGTTCACTCAAATAAAAGCTAGAGGCTCAGGAATACTATATGTGGCGAAATTCTCTGCAAAAAATGCACTCCCAAGCCTAGGAGGAGGTGTTTTTGATCAATGGCCATTTGTTTTAAGGAGGTCCACCCTTTCTTTAACGTGGCCCCCCTTCTTCCTGGATCAATTGTGGGAAAGTGGTCTTACTTCTGGAGAATGACCGTTTCATTCCGTTCTTCAACACTTCCACGCCACTAATCACCTTTCTACACTAAAATGATCTCGTATTCGGCCTGAACTACACCTACTATTGCCTCTAAGAAGACCAAATGGATCGATAGCTAATCTTTGTTCCATTAGCGTCAGTGTGTCCTTTGTCGCAACAAATACTATTTTGATTAGATAAGATGTCATTATAAGGGTCATCCACACTTCTCATACCTCTACGATACGTAGTGAGAATGACCAAATGGCGCCTGATTAGCTGATGTCTACCGTATCCTTCGTTCCATTGTTCCATTCGTACTTGTACAAACTGAAAGCTGGATGAAAGTGGCGTCAGGTTCCTACAGCTTGTGAAAGAGCTTTTTATGACGTATTGTCGCGAAACATGTGTTGGGGTCATGGGCGAATAATGAGGGGGTTTATGGTTGCATTGGAATCTTCATCAGCTTCTAAACATCTGGATTGTGGCTGGTTTTATGTGATTGTTAACGGCTGTTTGTCAGGGTTCGGGTAGATGACGATCAGGCTGGTGGTTGGTTTCACTCCTTCGCTACCCTTATACCCAGTTTCCATGGATTATCTTCACTTTCAAGAAACCTCGACTCTCTAAACGATCTAGTGATCGCAAACATCATTGCTGCCTCTCTAAACGATCTAGTGATCGCAAACATCATTGCTGCCTATTAACCCCTTTTCACCCCCCCCCACACCTAACAAAGAAGAATGGGTTTCTAATGAGAATTAGATCTCGACCTACTGACGAATGGGGAAGGGGTCATCGACTAGCGCCGTTTTTCTCTTCTTCCTTTCCTTTTTCTCATTTATTTGAAAAGTAAAATTGTTCAAAATCCACAAACTTATGGCTCACCAGGCGAAAATTTTCGTACACTCCCAGCTTATGACCCTGATGATCCAAGTACAAGCCTAGGCAATGAATCCATCACTTATTGAAATGTAACAGTGACAAATGACACTGCTATCACAGCGCTTATCTGCAATGTTTCACTGCACTTATTCTTTTTGTTCTATTCTTATTTTTTTTTCTTTTCCTCCTTTCCTATTTTTCTTATTTAAACATCCTTGGGCTGCTACCTTTTCCCTTACTCTTCATAATGTCGCTTACATATATTGAATAAATTGATTAATAAGTTTCCACTTGTAAATCTTGAATCTTTCCCCGTTCAAGCTCTCTGAATCTTCTGTACTTTAAAAGTCACTGGAGGAGGGCTAATGAAGGAAATGACGTTTTTTTGTAAAATAAACGGCCTCTTATGAATAGATAAGCTGTGGCGAATTCCTGTTAAAGAGCGCACTTTTGGGGCCTTCATCGCAATCTTATCGCGCTTCACTAGTTGCTTCGACAGCGTCAACAGGCTGACTGACATAGCCTCTTACTGTCTGCATGTATCTCCAGGCAGCTAATGAAGCCGAAGAGCGAAAGGGCAAAGTGAGGAGGTGGACCTACTTCGCACATTTTTGGCCGTTTTTGCTTTTTTCTCACATAGCGCCTTCACTTTTATATTCCACAATCGGCCAAAATCCCTTCCGGTGCGTTTAAGTTTGGAAAATTGGTGCCAGAATCGTCCGTAGCAAATCGTATTCTGTTCTTTTGAGTTTGTCAAATTGGTAGCGACTTGTCTGAGCTTATGAGAACACAACATCGGACATCTGTTAGCCCTCTGAATTCCGCTTATAAGTCAAATGTCCACTAATATTATGGCTAAACCCTTTTCTATAAGGATCTTTTCACGCGCCACATCTCATTTAGGGCATTGGCAATTGGTGATCGTTATTTATTTACGTGTCTGCTTTAGAACCTCATCCACTCGTTCACCGTGATCCTACACTACCAACAGCACATTACCAGTAATTGTTTATTACTGCTAAGTGCCACTTTATGTCCGGCGGCGGTGCTTTCTCTCTGTTGTTCTCCCTGACTCCCTGACGATTGCAGCTTTATTCCCTTCTCCATTCGTTCCGTTCACATGCCCTCACCTTACACCCCAGGTGCCATTCATTCCCATTCAATATTCTGTTTATTTCATGCCACCTTGCTGCTTTTACACTGTTTGAGGTGCTTTGGGAGAAAGAGGTAAAGTGCAGAGTTTATTCACAGTCCGTTTCATACTCGTCCATGTGAACCGAAATGCAGCCTCGGGCTATCTTTTGTCGTTCCCAGTAAAACCAATTGATGCCATTACCCTCTCTTATCTCTGGTTATTTTATTTTCATGCAAATTTGGCAGTCAATGGCAGAAAATTAATTTTGTTGCTTGTGATAATGCAATAACAAGGCGCGCCGCTATCTTTCCTGATGTTCGTGGTTCCAATCTCGCATGAGCTTAGTGAGCTCACTATCTGTGATATGCAGACTTATAACAAAACAAAATGATTACCATTGTGAAGAACATACACTCTTACAAACGCCTCTGTAAATCCTAACAGAAATTTTACAATTCATACAGTGAGCTGTGGTTACTGATGTATCTGCAGCTGGGCATGTTGTAAGTAGTCTCGATGACTTCTTCTATCATGAAAACCTACAACTTCATCAGACGAGCATTCATTTTTATGAGTGCTTGCTCATTTTTGTTCTGCTTTTTATTTTTACTGTATCGATCGTTTCGCTATGCGCTGCCTTTACGCCATTTTCCACAGATGGCGTGGACATGGACCCATAAGCATTCCTATGATTTTCCAGAAGATTCGTCCTGAAAATCCGAGCAAATAGTTTTCACAAATGGAGTATGTGGGATGTTATAATATTTATTGATTATATTGGGTTAAGCAGAAAGTCCTGACCGGTTTTTCCTACATTCTCTCTAAATTTTTAGAGACGATGTGGGGATGCAGCAGCACCAAGGTTCAATAGAAGTTTCTCGAAGCTCCACCTGGAGACCTATATAAACGCATGCGTACTATTATGAAGTAATCATGATCTCAATCGATCAAAACCATTTGCGAGCGATTGTCTACTACGAGTTCCTGCAAAACCACGGATCGACGACTGCTACTGCCAATATCTGCGCTGCATTCAAGGGGGACATCACCTCCGAACCAACGGTTCGCCGTTTGTACCAGCGCTTCCGAAGAGGATATATCTTCTTCGAAGACCAACCTCGTTCCGGACCCTCCACTGTCGTGGACGACGAGACCCTACGCAGTGTCTTAGACGAGGAGCCGTATGCTACCACTCGGGAATTATCGACGGCACTCGGACGCAGCCAAAGGACCGTAGTGGACTGCCTCCACGGCTTCGGTTATCGCAATATAATTCCGAGATGGATCGCACACGATCTGCGTCAGTCGGACAGAGCGTCGAGAATCAGCGTATGTGAGTCTTTGCTTCTCCGTCCACGCAGAAGAGACCCGTTTTGAGAAGTCTTCCCATACCCCCCCCCGCCATATTCTCCAGTCTTCCAGTCTTGGTTCCATCCAACTACCATCTGTTTCGCGCTTTGAAGCTTACCTTCGCGACAACAATTCGATGAGCATTCGGAACTCGGAACGGAAGTCGTCCACTTTTCCGAGTCGCAGTCGTCGCAGTTCTGGGCCAAGGGGATCGAAAAGCTGCCCGATCGCTGGACATATGTTCTAGACAATGATGGAGACCGATTTGTAGTTGATTGAGCTTGTATTGCTGCAAAACTATGACTTTTTGAAATAAGAGTGAGATACCGGTCAAGACTTTCTGCTCAACCTGTTATGTTGCAGCAAAATTTGATGTAGTCAGTTTCAGTATCGTAGCTCTTTATTGAACAGGCGTGGTGCAGTGTGAAGGGGCGTGGCCTAAATCCGCTCTCAACAGAGCTTTAATGAGTGTTTGCCCACGTAACGAGAGCGATTTGAAGGCACCATTGACATGCTAATTAGCCAACACCGTTTCGCTACAGCTACTGCTAGAATCGTTAGGTTAAATGTTCGATCAATCAGAGTTTACTTATGTGAAACACATATCCTTGGTACGAATGCGCCTTTTTCACTTTTCCCAGCTCTTCGTTTTCGCTTAATTTCTCGATTCATCGATCCATCTAATTATAGGGGAGATGAGCGTATGTAGTTTCCGTAATTGAGAAGTCTGCTGGCTGTGTGAGGAAAAACGCTCGGACATTTTCGTGGAATGTAGGCTTCGATTGAAGTAGATGTAATCGTGCCCTCTACCCCTGAGTGCTCATGCTCCATTTAATCGCTTCGGCTTCTGTAGCTTAATTCTACTTGTCAATTATAGCCGAAAACCTCTCACAAGTTCCCATGCACTTTTGCTAGTCTCCATCGGGTACTATTGCTCTGGCGTGCTCCAACACTTCTCTCCTATCGCAGCGCACTCACTGCCACTCGAAAACTAGGCTTTCTTCTGTTCACAGATTATCGCAACCATTCGCTTGCGACCCCTGGTTGTCGCTTCATAGTCTGAGCTGCTTTCCATAGATGTATGTTGCAGTCGCTGAAGTCGAGAATACCAGCAAAGAGGAGATTTATTGCGCAAAATAGAAAGGAAAAGTGGTAGTTCCATACATTTCAGAGACCTGGTTGAAAACCCTGGTCAGCTACCTGTATAGTGGATAAAATAACATATAAGGGGCAAATAGATTATAATAGACCGTTGGCGGGCGCACACTACTGCGCGCCATTCATGGCGATAATGTGCAAAATGGGTGACCACAGTTGTGTATGGAATTAAGTGGAAATTCCTCTGCTTTTAGATGAGCTATTGAATTGGAAAAAAGCAGAGAAGATGGCGTGATAACAAAGCTTTAGGCATTGAGAGTCCCAGCTTTGCTGCGACGCGAGATATCAATTTCTCGCAGTTCGCTTTTCGAGACTCCTTATCAGCCCTTATCAGTTGCTATCACTTCCGTTCCCTCACCACTGATGTCCCCTTACCACCCCCTACATCACTTTAAAAATTCATGGTCCCAGCTTTACTGCGACGTGAGATATGAATTTCGTGACAGACGGACGTACAAAGGGACGGACAGTCAGACGAAGCGTTTTATATATTTCCCCTTTCGAGGCTCCTTATCAGCCCTTATCAGTTGCTATCACTTCCGTTCCCTCATCACTGATGTCCCCTTACCACCTCCTATATCACTTCAAAAATTCATGGTCCCAGCTTTACTGCGACGTGAGATATGAATTTCGTGACCGACGGACGTACAAAGGGACGGACAGACAGACGAAGCGTTTTATATATTTCCCCTTTCGAGGCTCCTTATCAGCCCTTATCAGTTGCTATCACTTCCGTTCCCTCACCACTGATGTCCCCTTACCACCCCCTATATCACTTCAAAAATTCAGAGTCCCAGTTTTGCTGCGACGCGAGATATGAATTTTCCCCATGCGACTTCCGAGGCTCCTTATCAGCCCTTATCAGTTGCTATCAGTTCCGTTCCCTCACCACTGATGTTCCCTTACCACCCCCTCATATCACTTTAAAAAATCAGAGTCCCAGCTCTATCGCGACGCGAGATATCAATTTCTCGCCATTCGCCTTTCGAGGCTCCTTATCAGCCCTTATCAGTTGCTATCAGTTCCGTTCCCTCACCACTGATGTTCCCTTACCACCCCCTATATCACTTCAAAAATTCAGAGTCCCAGTTTTGCTGCGACGCGAGATATCAATATCCCCTTTCGAGGCTCCTTATCAGCCCTTATCAGTTGCTATCACTTCCGTTCCCTCACCACTGATGTCCCCTTACCACCCCCTATATCACTTCAAAAATTCAGAGTCCCAGCTTTGCTCCGACGCGAGATATCAATTTCTCGCCATTCGCCTTTCGAGGCTCCTTATCAGCCCTTATCAGTTGCTATCAGTTCCGTTCCCTCACCACTGATGTTCCCTTACCACCCCTCATATCACTTTAAAAAATCAGAGTCCCAGCTCTATCGCGACGCGAGATATCAATTTCCCCTTTCGAGGCTCCTTGTCAGCCCTTATCAGTTGCTATCACTTCCGTTCCCCCACCATTGATGTTCCCTTACCACGCCTCATATCATTTTAAAAAATCAGACTCCCAGCTCTACTGCGACGCGAGATATGAATTTCGTGACAGACGGAGGGACAGACAGACTTAGCGTTTTATATATAGTAGGGATTATATGCTCGATAGGTCTCTGGAAGTGTTCGACTTTTACGTAGTTACCAAAGACTAACTGTCACCTCGGCTCCTTTGCACATGGGGATGCGGCAAAAACGTTTTCCCAACGATCATCCACCACTGACGAACTCTGACAGCCTCTCCTTTCAGTGATAGTGAGATGCATCCCTGAAGAAGTGGTGCCGGAAAACTCCATGATTTTAGGCATTCTCACAATCACTCTATCAAAAAGTGTACTTGAATGAAATCACAAAAATTATGAAAATACGTCCTCTGTTTGGAAATCTGTAAACGACCTGCCACCCGTTCGAAATCTTGCCGGAAAATTTTGATGTGTTGCCACTTTTCACCCAGACCTATCGACACCACTCCCACATTACCCGCGTGCCCGAGAACTGTGGAAACTTTGAGAGGATGTGTCCTTGCCTAACTTTGGTTTTTTTTTTTCGCTGAAACTTTTCGTGAGTGCCGTAAGAGTAATTGTACATGACTGCACGGGGGAATAAAACTCAGATTTCCGTGAATGATTCTTTCGAATATCCATCAAACTTGCAAAACTATGCATTCGAAAGAAATTCCAGTTGTCAATAAGATTGGGTCATTCCAATGTTATCGAGTCATGTCAATTCGGATTAATCAACTATTGCTCGTTCGACTTTGACACTTCTTTCTATCATTCTTTCTAATAGTTGAAAATATTGTTGCTCCTTACTGATAACGGTAATCATCTCTGCTTTGGTATCAGTGTCAGTTGCTTATTGTTTACGTGAACGTCACTGCTGAATTCGACATGTTATTTTCGACACAGGCATTTATGCATATTCCAGTTTTCTACATCAGCCCATTTCCAAATTTTTATTGTTTTTCTTTTTTAGGATTTGAACGAAGACGTGAAATTGCTGATCAGCGATCGAATCCTCACCGACTGTCCATTGACCAGTGTCTTTCTCGTTTACAACAATCTCTACGAGTTTCGAATGTAGGTATTTCATAGCTTTTATATTTTTCTCGATGTAAATCATGGGATTCATAGACTTTATAGTTTTCCCTCTAAAAAATCAATGGAAATTTTGGGATGCCATTGCAGATAAAACTCTCTTACAAATATCAAAAATTAAAAATATTAAAAAATATCTCTCACAAATATTTTGGTGAGGAACTGTGAAGGACTTCGCATCTGTCTCGCCCTTTATCTAGGTAATAAATGGAGTGACAGGGGAGCTAACAGCTGACAAAGCCAATAAAAGAAAAGCGATGAAGAATCTTTTAATACAGCAAAAGACCAGAAGTGCCAAGGGTTTTGATGTTCATAACACACGAAGTTCTCCACTTGCAGTTATTCTTGGACTGAACAGGGAAATTTCACAGGATTTCCTCGATGGACCATGCAATCTTTCTAGAAAGAGGACTTTTAGTGGGTAACTTTGATTGCCAAGAACCAACCCGACTTTTTTCGATGGAATAGCCTGCTACATGCACTAAATTGGCTTAATTCTAGATTAAAAGGACGTCCAAAATTATTCGTCGTTTTTCTTTAAAAAATTTCATGAGAGCAAGGCAAAAAATGGCTTGTTTTTTCTGTTATTTTTAATTGCAGTTACATGGAAATTTGAAAACAAAAAAATTGAAAAATGATAAACAGTCTCTTCCCAAGCTATCATGAGATTTTTTGGAAAAAACGACGAATGATCTCGGATGTTCTTTTGATCGAGAATTAAGTCAGCAAAAGGCATATGATAAATGTGGAAGTTTTTCATGAGACCGGTCCTTTTCCAGGTGGCGGAAGTCGGTGGATGTACGAGTGAGCGATCTGCGAGCACTCTGCTCATCATCAACTCCTCGTGATATCATCATGAACTGTCCCTCCTCGTCGTCCAATTCGATTTTTCGAATCGAGCTGCCCAACGGGAATACCACCGTGATCTCACATGAGAACCAGAATCCTCGTGAGCTGCTCGAAAAAGTCTGCCTAAAACTTGCATTACAGGTATGTTGTATGGTGAGATATGGTTGACCCTGATCAGTTGTGAGGAAGCAGTTGCGCAACTGTTCTGTTCGCTGCTAGGATGGAAGCAAGTTGACGTTTGACTGATGAGTGTAGATTGAGCAAAGATAAGGGCTATAGGATGAGTTTAGTATTTTTTCTCGCGAAGTTGATGTGGTGAGAGCAAAACATCCGTCTGAGGACGGCTTTGGACTCACATTTACGCGCTCCATGAGCTATATGTACTTATCCACTGCCCTACAGAAAACTCATCGGCTCTCGCTCGCTTTCCACCAACACATGCAACGTACAGAAAGGAGAAGTGAGGAAGTGGATACTAGGACCCTGTTCCAATATCTGTCCAACCGCGTGTGCGCAGGCAGACTAGAAACAACGGCTGACTCAGGCTTAAAGGGATAACGGAAAAATGAGCCTTTCTGTTACCCATATAATAATGATATATTTGCCTCATGTGAGTCACATGCAAAGTTTCCCACGATTAAGTGAGAATTTGGCTGAGACACAGCACCAATAAATTTTGGCTGGGTGGGCGGGGCCTCCGAGCAAGTGCCCGCCCCGTTGTCCGCCGCGGTCGGAGACGCGCTGTAGGGACAGAACTTTACGTAAACAGTCCCACTCTCCGTTTTCAACCGCAGCGAACGAGGAGACGGGCTTTTACTCGGAGGCCCCGCCCACCCGACCGAGAATTTGGGGAGCTGTATCTTAGCCAACTTCTCACCTTTACCGTGAAACTTTGCATGCGGCGCTTATTAGACCAATACAGCATAAATATAGGAGTGACAAAGAAACTCATAAGTGCGACGCAAGGAAGGCACAAGTGCTGGTTCAGTTCCTGTCTAACAACTAATTCCAGTAGAAATGTAAGCTGGAAAATCAAAAACAAAGGAAAACTATATCCGAGTGAGTTTGTAATAAAGATAATAAATGAAGTTGTATTGCAGCCAGAACTATTTGAACTGATCCGGAAAGATGATGGAGATTGGAAGTTGTCTGTTCGGGAAGAGTACGAGGTTCATAAACGTCACGCAAAGCTTGGTCTCACCATTTATGCCTACAATGACAACGGAGTTATTAAAGCCGAGGTATCGCCTACCGCCAACTTCCATAAATTTATCATATTTATTTATTATATTGGAATTTGGAATTTTTGACCTATCTCGCACGAGTCTGGAAGATCGTTAGTCTCATTTCCCGCGCTCGCGGCATGCCGCAATCTCGCGCGACGTTGGGTGCCGAACCTGATCCTACGTACTCTGCATGCAATTTTCTTATTAACTTTTCTAATTAATTTCTTAAAATTTATTCATATCTGGGCTACTCGGTGCCGTTCTGTACTTTGACCTATCATTTATCTTTTTTTTGCTGATTAGTAGACTGATTGGTTTTCCACCAGGTTCGTGGCCTCACCTCCTATGCTCCCGAAGGAGCGGATATCGGTGACGTGGTGGTGAGCGTAGATGGCAAACTAGTTTCAAAGGTTCGACGACTTTATTCATGAATCGATATATCGATCACATCGATTTCTTGTGTTATGGACTAAGAGATCTGATACTTGGCGAGTTCAGGTAACTTCGGCTGCTGACGTTGAGCGTATGCTTACTGAAGGACGGATCATTCGTCTTCGGAAAAGTCGTATTCCCACGAAGAGCGGTTCCGAGGCGGCAAAGGTTCGCTGACATGGCATTTAATTACATTTATTGGTCCAAATTACTGATCTACTTTTTATTATATGAATATGATATGATATAGAAAAAAAAGAACTCACTGGCAATTCCTTTGTACACCTTTTTCTTCCAGCCGCTCCTCATTTTAACAAGGGTTAGAAAAGCTGAAAAAAGTTGTGTATAACCTTATGCTGAGTTAACGTGTCTAGCCTTGTCTCATCCGGTATAACGCTATCGTATAACGTGTATTTACAAGTGGAGTATTGATGTTATGCGCGTATAATCGATATTTATCGCTTCTCGCTGACACGTACCCGCTCCCTTCCCATCATAGGTCGATCCTAGTATCCCAATGAGAGGGAAGGGGGTGTGTGCACTTATGACGGAAAATCGCATGGCCGCCGCGGTGAGCGGCTCGGCGGGTGCGAGTACCAATGGCAGGGCATGGCAGCCTACAAGCGAGGCAGTGTGACATGGGTGGAGGAGGCAGTGTGGCAGGGTGGAAGCGCAGAGATGACGCAGCCACGCTCTGCCGGGCTCCCAGGGGCAATCGATTCGGCAAGTCGTGCTGATGCCGTCGCGAGTGCGACGCCGCGAAGCGCTTTTCCGTCATAAGTGTACACACCAGCGGGGAGGGGGCTCTAGGCATTTCCTAGAATGACGAGCATCTAAGCATTTCAGTGATGAGTCATTCCGCACAATCCAGTGTATGTTTTTGTCTGTGCCCTAATGGTTACCGAAAGAGGTTCCTCTCACTTCCTAGAGCCTGAGCGTAGATGACGAAGAGCTTCGGACCCAATGGATTGTCCTCCTTGTTCGGATATCATTCCCAGTTTCATTACAGCATCCATATTTTCGCTGTGCGACCGAGAAAATTGAGACATGTCTATCACCTTTTTCAAAAAGCAAATCAGAAAATACCTTTCCCCAGTTGACGGCTGGTCACCTGATTTTTGATTCATTATCATTTTTGATGTTTGTTCTTCAGTTTTTTACTCATTTAAAGGTATCCGAAAACTACTCCTTTGATTTCAGACTCCTACACTGGATAAACCACGTCTTATGAAAGTAAACCCGCTCCCTGGTGAAGTTCTTCTGCCGAATGTTGCCCGTACAAAAAACGAAGAACGGCTTTTGCGTAGTTTAGAAGAACTTATTCAAACCGAGAAAAAATATGTCGATGATCTCAAAGAGGTAAAAATTGAAAGCTGACATCTGTTATACGAGGTGGTATCGATTTTTACAGATGATCGACCGATATCTGTCAATTCCGTCCGTCCGCGAAATAATGGAGTCAGCTTTAAGATTGCAGAAAATGCAGGTGAGTAGGTTGGCTAAGTGAAGTAATTCTAAAGGATCGTTTGAAACAGAGTTCTGAAATGTTCTGTTGGAGGGAGTGAGGGTCAGGAGAGAAAAGGAAAACCTGAGATGTTCAAAGAGCGCTGTGAAGAATGTCACTTAAAGGCACCAGGAGGGGGTAATTTTGGCTTACGGTAGAACAGATAGTGTGGACGAGCTTGAGTGGCCGCCATTGCACAAACTCGCCAATTTGACGCCATGGCATGGTGCCAAAAGAAGATGGTTCTAATATAGATTTGTTTTTTCCTTTGAGTTTTCACTTTGTTCTTTCTTATATTGTTTCTAGATGTACTTACGGGTCAAATAAAGTCGGGGGGGGGGGGGGGGAGAGGCAAAATTTTCACCCACGTCAAAGTTTCTTTCCCTTCTTAGGGTTGGGCTAAAGCAGATGAGACCTATGCTTTGACAGATGCTTTTTAATGTGGGAGGAGGGGATATCAATTTTAGCCTAAGCCTAGTAAGGGAAAGGAGCATCGACGTCGACGCAAAGTTGCCGTCGATGACTTTATTTGACCCTTCTGAGATTTTCAGGTATAGAAATGCACAATTAAGAAGATCTATAAGTAAACAAGTAAAATAGTCACTAGAAAACAGTAAAGAGGAAATAATTCAGAAAAAAGGTTACATCAGCCCGAAGACAAGCTTCAAAATGAACGAAGCGTGGCTCGGCCACGGAAGCTTGCAGTTCGGACGGAAGCGCGCCCTGGGGGCAAATAGCGCCCTGTGGCGCGTTTTTCAACGCCGGTTTCGTTACACATTGTATCTACCGAACCCTTATGTTTGTTTTCAGACGCCATTGTTTTCGTAAACGTTATTCCGCCCTTGCCCCCCTCCCGGTGCCTTTAAAGGAATCGTCCACGGAAAATGAGTTTTTGTGTTACCCATATATTTATGTTGTATTTGCCTAATGTTGGCCTCATGCAAAATTTCACGTGAAAAAATGTGAATCTGGCTGAGATACAGCACCACAAAGTGCGGTCCAGGTGGGCGGGGCCTCCGTGTAAAAGCCTCGTCCCGTCGTCCGCCGCCGTTGGGAACGGAGAGTGGGACTGTTTACGTAACCTTCTGTTCCTACAATGCGTCTCCGACCACGGCGGACGACGGGACGAGGCTTTTACACGGAGGCCCCGCCCACCTGGACCGCACTTTGTGGTGCTGTATCTCAGCCACATTCACATTTTTTCGCGTGAAATTTTGCATGAGGCCAACATTACGCAAATACAACATAAATATATGGGTAACACAAAAACTCATTTTCCGTGGACGATTCCTTTAAAGCCCTTTCGGCAAAGGAGAGAGGCAAGTGACAACGGGGAAAGAAGCAGAGACAGCATGACGTGTTTGCGTCAGGACACTCGAACTGAGTCTTGCTCCCAGCGAATTGAGTCACCGCAGCGATAAATGCCCCACTGGTTCCGCTGGCAGGAGGCAGCGTGCTTAGGAGCTGTGGGTGAAATTACCTAATCCCAGTGTCCTGTCGCACATGTCGCTCGGTGCTTAAAAGAATCGTCCACGGAGAAATGAGTTCCTTTGTTACCCATATGTGTTGTACATACCCAATAAGATCCCGCATGCGAAATTTCACGCGAAAAATGTGAACTCGGCTAAGATACAGCTCCCAAATTGTGGCCGGGTGGGCGGGGTCTCTGAAAAAGCCCGTCTCGTCGTCCGCCGCGGTTGGGAACGGGGAGTTGTGCTGTTTACGTAACTTCCTGTTCTTACAATGCATCTCCGACCGTGGTGGACGACGAGGTGGGCACTTGCTCGGAGCCCCAGGTTGTCATAACTTTCTGGCGTTGTATCTTAGCCAGATTCACACTTTTCGCGAGGATAATACATGGGTTATATAGAAACTCTTTCCGTTGACGATTTGAGGGAACGAGCGTGGGACATCAGAAGACTAGCCGTCACGTACAGAGTGAGTAGGTAGAGGGAACACATATGTTAAGTGTAGCGCTGGAGTGCATTTTAGGGACGCATGGAGAGCTAGAATCCACGATAAACGGTGATTCATACAGATCTTGGTTTCACAATTAAAGTTGAAACCACAGAAATAAAAAAAGATAGTTCCTTGCTGAAATGAAAATGCTGAACTATCTTGCGTGCAAAACACACGTTCGAGTGGTAATCGATGAATGACTAAGCGCTAGAAGACGCAAAGTGCAACAAAGTGCAATGGAAAAATTGCACTTGTTTGCGAACATTTTACGAAAGTTAAGGCCAATTGGAATTCTCCAGAAAACGTTCTCAATATCGATTACCTAAAGATTTTTTATCTGCTTTTTCAGATATCTTTCCTCGACTCTCTAGAAGAAGCTGTAGGTGACATTGGTAGCCGTGATCTGAGTGCGCGTCCTCTTGTCAGGGTATGTTCTGGCTAATTCTACCCATGTGGGCAAACTAAAGTGGAATCGATTACAGGATGCCATAATACGAGTCTGTGCGTTATTTGTAAATCGTTGCGGTGATTTCAAAATTTATGCGGAATATGCAGCCGCATACTTACGTCTA
This sequence comes from Trichostrongylus colubriformis, assembly GCA_963978905.1. Taxonomy (NCBI): domain Eukaryota; kingdom Metazoa; phylum Nematoda; class Chromadorea; order Rhabditida; family Trichostrongylidae; genus Trichostrongylus; species Trichostrongylus colubriformis. The sequence continues at coordinate 38,474,878 of OZ022260.1, forward strand.
CTACAAGAACTACCATCTCGAAAAGACATGCTGGCCAGCTTAGAGGTACAATTGCTTTCGCATTCACATATTTATACTCCATTTCGGAGCACTTGATTGGACGTGGACATGGTTGAGTGGCGAGAGTGAGAGTGCGTGGAAAGAGTGTGATTGCGTGGCGGGGTGAGAGAGTTTGATACACTCTCACCTAAGTCCGTAGGCCACGCCCTATCAAGTGCTCCGAAATTGACGGTAACAATGATTCTTTTTACATATAACATAAAAAGTATCCGCCAAATGACTATTTTAATTTTTTTTTCAATGGAACCATCTCGGTTTCCCGATGTTGTCAGGGTTAGGCCTCCTCAGCGACTTTTGTGAAGCTGCGTCCCCTTCACACTTAATTCAGATAATTCTGTTTGAGCTCACCTTTTCCTGTATAGTCCCTCATCCAGTTGTTATGGGCTCATACCGCGTATCATTCCGTACTACATCGCCGTGACATACTTGGAATCCAGATGTAGACTGCATAACATTTGAAAATATGAATAGCATTGATCCACAGGACCACTGCGCTTCTTACCGCAGACATTGCCATTGAAATAAGAATTGAAGAAGTCAATAGAGGAGGGGAAGTATCAGGGGGTAAACGTCATGTGTTAGAAGTGAATTTTAAGGCAGCAAACTGTTCCAAGGAGCAGCACTGTTCCTACGAATCACGTATGATCAGACCGGTTCAACGAGTGGTGCAGTATCCACTTTTGCTGAGGGCTATCCAATCCTGCTGTGATCAAGACAGTCTTCATGCTAAACAGGTACGAATGCTAACTATTATTTTTGCTTATCCGTATAATTAGTTCCTGTTTATAAATGGTGCATGAATTGTTATCTCACTGACGCCATTTCTTGGATATGGAATAGCTGATAGTAGTACTTCCCTGTAGATAACATCGGGTGTGTACACTTATGATGAAAAATGCGTGGCCGTCCGCGGCGAGTGCGAGTCGTTTGCAGCCTTTTCTGTTGAAACAGCAACAACAGCAATACAGGCAGACTTCCGAACCTTCAATGTGCAATTTGAAGAGCCTTCACGGTACCAGCCCGCTGCGTTTTGAGCGGAATTCCAAACGACTCCTATTGATGGCGCCGCGAGTGCGACGCCGCGAAGCGATTTTTTGTCATAAGTGTACACACCTGATAACATCGTGTGTGGTGCAGGAGCCGATGCAACGTTGCGACGCGCGCAGCGTTTCCATGATTGGATCGTTGCAGAACCGAAGTGGAGAGTTGTGTGCTTAGGATTTCACTGTTCTATACCTCTGATAGTGAGAACATCAAATATTCTTAGCAGCGAACCCATATGCTCCCACCTATACCGGAGACACTAGTCCTCAATGAATATTTCAGGTAGAAGTGGCTTTGCAAAAGATGCAAACCCTGGCCGAATATGTCAACGAAATGCAGCGAGTGCATGAGCTGTATGCGCCACATATCGACGTTCTACGGCGACAAAACGATGTGCTGTTTAGGGAAAAGGTGAGATTGCAGCGTGGTGGCTCAAATCGTCTGGGAAATTCTGTTGGTTTCAGGGTCTACGAATTGACATAAGGGATTTGTTGCTTTTTGCCCATATTCAGTGGTTGAATGCTGAGAAATCGATGCAAGAATATGTGATCTTCGTTTTTCATACGTTAATTCTACTGCTTCCACGAAATGCAAGGCGGGATCTTAAGGTAGGAAATCAAAAATTGTAAAAGATTAGTCAGTGACGAAACAAATTAATCACTGAACATTCGAAGATTGGTAAACTCTTGCATTGTTTCGGGCACAATCAGTACACGGGCGTGCTGTTGAAAAGCTGTAAAAAAGGTTTTATGCTTTCGAAATTAAGGAAGTACCTTCACGCGCATATGGGTGCGATGTATAAGCAATCCGACCTATTTAGTCCAAAATGGATAATAAATACGTGGCGTATCCCACAGCGATTAATTACCCTAAAATCCCATAGATAAGAGCGGCCCGTAGATAAGAGCGGTTTGTGCTATAAAATGAAAATTGACGTTTGCATACGTTTTTTTGGCGCTGTGTGCTCATGATTATTGCAATAGTAGCCTACAACTATACATTTATTCTTACTGTTTTCTATACTTTTTCTGTTGCAATTTTTTTATTAGGTTGTAAGGAAATATCTGGCCGGTTTTTCGCGTTCACAAGATAAATTCAGAACTCAGAGCGCGTCGACGTTAATCAGCTTACCTATTGTGCTCCTTAGATAGACAAAAAGTTGCTCTTCCTCTCTATGTTTTATTTGGAATGCCACAAGGTTTTCGAATTATTAGAGAAATCTGAAAGTACTGCGGAAATGGCACTTCTTAGATGACTTCGCTTAGCGAGTTATTGCTTACCCGAGTCCCAGCAAAGGCAGCCATAAATGTGAGTAATGTTAGGGGAGGGGGTGAAGCATTGGACTGAACACTTTCTCCCTGGTTTCAGAAGTGCAGAAATGAGAACGAGTTGCTCGAATTTTCAATTGATCAAATCGCTTTAAAGGCACCGGGAGGGCGGCAAGGGCGGAATAACGTTTACAAAAACAATGGCGTCTGAAAACAAACATATGGGTTCGGTAGATACAATGTGTAACGAAACCGGCCTTGAAAAACGCGCCACAGGGCGCTATTTGCCCCCAGGGCGCGCTTCCGTCCGAACTGCAAGCTTCCATGGCCGAGCCACGCTTCGTTCATTTTAAAGCTTGTCTTCGGCCTGATGTAACCTTATTTTTGAATTATTTCCTCTTTAGACTGTTTTCTAGTGACATATTTTACTTGTTTACTTATGGATCTTCTTAATTGTGCATTTCTATACCTGAAAATGTCAGAAGGGTCAAATAAAGTCGGGGGGAGGGGGAGGGAGGGGGGGGGAGGGGGACGTCGAAGCTCCTTCCCCTTACTAGGCTTAGGCTAAAATTGATACCCCCTCCTCCCACATTAAAAAGCATCTGTCAAAGCATAGGTCTCATCTGCTTTAGCCTAACCCTAGGAAGGGAAAGAAGCTTTGACGTGATTGCAAATTTTGCGTCTGCCATTTTGCGCCCGACTTTATTTGACCCGTAAGTACATCTAGAAACAATATAAGAAAGAACAAAGTAAAAACTAAAAGGAAAAAACAAATCTATAATAGAACCATCTTCTTTTGGCACCATGCCAAGGCGTCAAATTGGCGAGTTTGTGCAATGGCGGCCGCTCAAACTCGTCCACACTACGTCTGTTCTACAGTAAGCCAAAATTACCCCCTCCTGGTGTCTTTAACTAAAGCGACAGAAAAGCGATGAGCGCCCATACTTGCAGGGGATATCCACAGGTATTGGCCCTCAACAAACAAAGGTAGTTGACCAATCCAAGTAGCCTCGATTTGAAAAAAACCCAAACAATGGATGCCGCGCGACCCCTCGGAGCAGCAATGCGCGAGCACATTTCCCACAAATCGTCTTCCACTAATTGAAGCAGTTGCAGGGTAAAGCCCATACCCATCCATCATGTTCATCAGATCTAGCGCTAACTATGCCCCACTTCCCAAATCTGGACAGCTTCTTCAGCAGCAGTGTGTCCGGATAGAATGGTGATTTGATGTCGACTTTTTTGATTTCCCGCTATATGAATCATCAGCCCTTCATCAAAATAGGATATGCAAATATTCATGATAGTTCCGAAAGTGTAGCAAATCAAATGGTGCTTATTCTGTGAGAAAAGAGGCAGTCTGAGCCGAGTTATGATCTCCCGAAGTTGAAATTGCGAAAACCGGTCTTGAAAAATCTAATTTTACTGTTGCATTGAGAGTGACTGCTGTTGGAGAGAAACTCGAACCAATGCCAATTTTTAAGAATTTTTTCAAAAATTTAAGAATTTTTTAGAGTTTTTTTATAACCGGTAAATTAAACCGCTCTTATCTATGAGATTTTAGGTTATTGAGAAAAATCAACTACTTATCGGCGCACAGTTAAGGTGTGAGTCATGACACTCAAATAGGGTCACCTGACTACGCGAGGAGCGTCATCGCGCGCGACAAATGCCTTGCCGCTCCCATTGTCACGCTTATTGTTAAGACGGCTGTCCTCTTTTTGTGCCACCTCACCCAGTTCGAGTGTACTGACGCGTAACCAAATGTTTCAGCTCTCCAGGGTGTTCTTATTACACTTGTGCCTGCGCAAAACAAATACGAAAAATTGCAAATTCCTCCTCAAACGCATTACGTCGAAAATTCGGAGTTTATTTGCATAGCACCAGATATATATTTATTTGGTAGATTGTTGATGTAAATCTAACGTGTGTAAGATTTAAGATGAAATTAACGCGAGTACTGCCGATCAATGAAGTTGAAGTTGAAGACGACAAAAAGGATGATCCAGTGCTGACAATTGTTCACTCACGTACAGTGGCCGAACGGCATTACGGTATTTGAAGTCGTCTGATTTCTGTTTGTTTCTCACTTATCAGTGTCTTATCGTTTTTGTGGGTAAAAATAATTGTTTTCTGACTGATGCCTGTAAACTGCTTCCATTGAAATTCATGGCGTTTCACCCACCCATTCCGGAGTGGAGTTGGAAAGGGGTGTGTAGATCGTACGTGCGCAAAATCGGTTATCGATTACACGGGCGCAAAATCAATACTTGTGATATTTACAGAGCTAACGCTTTGCTTTGCTGTAGCTAGGCAAGCACATCAGAGCTCGCATCACAGCAAGCTCAGGCCGCTTTCATACTTTGCGGCACCGGCGGCGATGGCGGCAAACGAGTGCATCCGCCGGCAAAAGCGACACTCTAGCGGCGCGCTCTGTTTATAACGCTCGTCCGGAGCATACAACAGTATGATGATCATGGCAAGATCCCACTTGAATCTGTCGCGAGATTTGAATATTGGCATAGTGCCAAACTGTGACAAGATTTGTGTGGGCTCTCGCATCATACTGTAGTATGGTTCGTTGGAGCGTTATAAAGAGAGCGCGTCGACAGAGCGTCGTCGACGTCGGTTCGCAAAGAATGAGAGCCGCCTTACACAGTGATCAAAATTAGGAGAATAAGCTTTTCAAGCTGAAAATTGCTGCAAAACAAAGAATAGTTTGAACGTTGCTTAGAACCGCTGCTGATCCTGATGAGAATAATGCTTAGAATCTAAGAGTGATTTATTGGTTATTGCAGATGCCAGTTATTACATTGCATGCTGTCAACTGGCTTTGAAACAGCAACTCATCCGAAGTATCAAAAAAGCCCGAGCTAACTTCAGGTTCGCCGTTCAGTGTTGAAATTGTGGCTCAAAAATCATGTCAAAATAAATTAAATATTTAAGTCGTGAAACACGACGTCCGTTAAGCGGTTCAAGTCAATCGGATGGTGGTTACGGTAGTGATCCGATGAAGGAGAGGAAAAGCAGCTCTTAATACTTGCCACTAAAAGACCGGTTGCTCAATAGCATTCGATAAATGAATAGAAGAATTCAGGATTTTTTTTAAAGTTGAATTTCATATGCTTGTTTATGTTGTATGAATAAGCGATGATTTCTTTGTAGTGGTCTTTGAGTCGTACACTTCACTTTGTCTATAACAATAATCGATAGTGTCTATAACAATAATCGATAGCCAAATGTTTCACTGGCCAATATTTTTTCTTATTTGAATTTTATTTTTATGTGGTGCATATTGTCATGAGAAACTGTCAGCATTTGTTCCCGGGTACCTCAATACATACTCAGCCTTGTTTCTTTGTTACAGTACAACTTATCGATTTTTTACTGTGATCTGAATTCTATTCTTTTAATGTTGCGAAATGAGTGGCAATGATTTTCTTCAATGACCAATAAAAGTATCTATAGAAATGTTTTTCACCTTCGGAGTACTAAAATGACACATGCGCGAAGCCCCGCCTATGTTGAGTACCGTCCTTTCCTCGTGCAGCAGGTCATCTCGAGGAAATTCATCCGTCAAAGCCTTCAGATACATATATTACAATGTTTTCCTGCCCAAGTCACTTCAGTGACCGCCCAAGCGTGGTGTGTGAGACTCGCCCAAGCGAGCAAACCTCTCCCCTTATCTTTTATGGCCAGGAACAGTTCAAAATGAGTTTGTCCGTTTCTTCTGCTGCTTACTTCAATTGCCCTGTAACCTTGAAGCCGTGCTGGTGTGACGACTCACATAACTAGCTTAAAGACCTCGGGAGGCGTAAGGAGAAAGTGGGAACTGTGGATACATGTTCTCTGAAAACAAACCCTCCTTTTCAGAAAAGGTGACGTGTAGCGAATGTGGCATTGAAAAAGCGCAGCTTGAGGTCTTATCACAATCCCGCAGCACCTTCTGTCATTCTGCAGTTCATCAGCCGGGCGGCGAGGAAGGAACAGCGTTTGCGGCCCACTATTCAGCCTCTCCGCTTATCTGCAAACTACCTCCAGCTAGTGACGCAGAGGAGCCTGAAAAAAAGAGGTTTTCAAGTTCCTCAGGTTTTCGACGTTTCATTTTATTTTTTTTCTTATGTTAACTGCTGGTGCCCCGCCCATTACGGGCGGTTCCTCGCTCATTTTGAGTGTGCTGAAGATAGCTTGGACATTACTTATTTCTAGCGATTTTTTCCTGGTCCCGAGGCCGCGTTGGAACCGACTTATGAATTTTTGTTGCACAAACCGCTCATTCGGGATGCGATCCATTCATTTTACCCAAGCCTCTTTCGTGACCTTAAGAAACTCATGGCTGACCTTAATCCATCTTTTCCTCAAGTTCGTGGCACATTCGAACCCAATTAACAATAGTCGGTTTGAAAACGGAACATTCCACTTACAATTAGGCTAAGCTCCGCCTACTAAGGGCGGAACTTCGCTTTGTCCATGTGTGCTCTTTTCTCCTTGTCCCATGCCCTACCCATCCCACACTTGACCACCCAGGTTGTTTTTCATGTTACGCCTTATTTCCTGACAGACAGGCGGACAGACAGACGAAGCGTTTTTTATACAGTAAAATAGGATGCTCATTTCCTGGAAAGATCCGTAGATCGAAACTACGTAATCCATAATGTGGTCTCGGGGGCTGCCGTTCAATATTGAACTGGCGTTACTCGTGCTGCCAGCGTCATCACACAATGCTTATTTTGCATTCTATTATATTTTATTGTGCTTATATACTCTTAATATTTACTTTATCATGATAAATCACATCTTCCTCCATTGCCGTGTTTGACCTCACTTTTACACTGGTTTATTCGTTTTCTTTAGTTACCCTAAAGTCTGGTAGATAAGTCCGCCCGCACGCGGTGTCGCGGGTGGCAGCGGTAGACGCAGGCGCAGTCTTCGAAGAACACAGAATCGCGATGCACCCTTAATTCCTATTTCATTTCCACCCTTAATTTCTTCGATTTCGTTTTCTCACTTAACGCAATTATTGATTCGTCGTCGGGTCAAATAAAGTCGGGGAGGAGACGCAACTTTGCGTCGACGTCGAAACTCCTTTCCCTACCTGGGCTTAGACTAAAATTGATATTTCCTTCTTCCACATGAAAAAGCGTATGTCAAAGCATAGGTCTCATCTGCTTTAGCCTAAACCTAGGGAAGGAAAGGGAGGGAAAGAAGCTTTGGCGTGGGTGAAACGTCAACGCAAGGTTACGTCTCCCCCCGACTTTATTTGACCCTCGTCGTCTTTTGAAGTGGTTCGTTACTGCAGTTAGGCTGGGGTAGGTTACCTTTGGGTTTAGTCACGTTGCTTTAATCTTTCTCGAAAGTCTTTATTTGATACAGGAAGGTGAACTGAATCATGGGCACGCATATTCCACGAAAACATTGACTACCTACGGAATAAAAGGCCCTGTCCTAAGCACCACAGAAGATTCAAAGTGTGCCATGCATTTACCTCTTAGGTAGAATCGTGGTAGCTTTGGTATGTTGTTTAGCCCATTCGAATTCATAGAGTAGTTGGTGTATAAGTCGGACCATAAAGAGTGCAGCGGATAGATGGACAGCTCATTAACCTTACTGAGTTTCGATGTAAAATTCGATCCACAGGTCGTGCGCCCAGTATCAGTATCAGTTGTCATTGCCTCAGTCTGGAGCGATATTTCACGACTGAATGTTTTCTAGCGGCGGATGGTACGATGAATGAACTTCAAAACAGCATGCATGCTTGTTATAAATGAACGCCAACATTTTAAGCCAACTGCATGTCGTGCCTTTGGCGGTGAAAGCGACTTTAGCCATGGCTGCGACTTCAATCGAGGACGTCGTATGTTGCTTGTGGTTGCCACACCTCACAGAGCCATGTGGCTTCAATCGATACGTCGATAATGTGCACACCAGGAAACACGTCCAGCGCCAAAGCAGGGTGGAAAGAAAGTCTCGTTTCTCGGGTTTCTGGCAGTACATTTTCCTCTTCGAATTAAGGATCGTACCCTCTAGCTCTTGGCTTCGAGGAACAATAACAATACCAGTTGGGTGTACCTACGATTAGTAGTGCTTTCAGTTCTGGTAGATACACATTTAGCCAAATTGTCGGTAAACTGTCCACACATTTGATGTTGCAAAGGAACTTTGACGGTTCCTGCTTGTCAACATTTCTCTTACTAAAAACACTGACAATGAGTCGTCTTTTCCACTATTTCTGTCTATTATTCACTGAATCGAGTTTTTGAACTAACCTACTCGTCTTTCTCATTTGCTACCTTGGTGATTCAGTATGAGGGTAAGAAATGTGAACGTTGAGTGTGCGATTCTTCTTTTCCAAACACCACCAAACGGTTCCAGTCAACTGAAATGAGTCACTGAGAGGACTGTCTGAGAGGCTAAAAAACGTTTATTTTGTGATTTCAGCGACTCATGTACACATTGGTTCGTTCCTTATTACACTGAGATTCGTGTGTATGAATAGTCTCAAGATGAATAGGCAAATACCAGTTTTCTGGGGGAAAACTCTAGAATGAAGAGTCATTTCCCATATGAGAACTGGTCTTGCTGTGAACTGATTGCTGTCACACAAATACAGATTATTCAGGAAAGTGTAATAATTACACCACACCAGTAATTCTCAGAGATTCTTTCAGAACTTTGCCTTGTTATTATTTTCAGTTCGAAGATTCCTTATTAGTCTAGTCGATTTTATCGTGACTCTCATGGTGCGGGGATCAAATCCCGCATCAACGCTCCTCGGCAAATTGCTACCAGCTCTCGTCTGGGAGAATAAAAGCACTGACATGTATGTACACCGGCTGGCCACCGCAAGTCATTGTGGCCACATCACATTCACCAGCCATCACGATTCTGAGTGGAACTGCGGTAGAATGTCCCGCGCATCCCAGAAAGAGATTGATTAGCGCCAAAAACTTTATCCTTTTTGTTATTTAATGGATTGCTTGTATCTTCTACAAGGGGGTGAGCCGTGTACTCAGCTTTAGTAAAGTACCTCGTGGGCAATTGCAAGGGGATTGTAAAGGACTTGTGGAATCCACAGTCATTTGAAAAAAAGGTCCGCATGCACCAATGAGTTGAGGGGATTTGGAGGGTGAGCTAAGCGGACCTCAAATCGCCAATAATATTGGGTCATTTCATAAGTAATGTCGCTTTTTTTCAAACAGAATTTTCTTTTATAAAGCTACATGTTCGTGTGGCAGTTTATATGCCATTCGAAAGAGGTTTTCCTGCACTACGAGACGACATGTTTATTTTTTTGTCTGTCATAACCGAGCCGACTTCAGGCTGAAGGAGTGGTTGGTCCAGTCAACAAAGATTTACCAGACCGGCAATTAATTAAAACACTACCTTTCACTTAGGAAAAGTCGATAGTCATGTGTCTCGTACTTAGTCCCGACCTCTTCTATGAGTTCCACGAGTTGGTTGCTCGAGAAGTCGCCTCGCTTTTTTTCCAACTTTGATTTTTCCGCCACAACTTGGTGATTTTTGAATCAAGGCAAGAAAATTTTCTCAACCAATCAGTTGAAAGAGTGGTGAAACGTCAAGGAGAGGTAATGAGTAGCGACGAGGAAACATTATTGACCGGATTGTTTGAACATCCATTGAAAAAATAGGTTGTGAAATAATGTCACCTGGGCTCCTATGACATAATTTTGAAATTTTATATGAATCGCAGCCAAAATAAAATCGAATCATCCTCTCGATAGAGCAGAAAAAATCCTATCGAATAGTCCATAAAGCAATGCTTAATGAACTTGAAAGGAAAAATTCCTTTCTGAATAGACGTGAATGCTTCCGGAAAAAAGAATTTAGAAGAAGAACGAGGTGAATACTCAATCAACCAATTATTGAAATTTGTGGAAGAGGTCGAGGTTCAATACGGGACAATTAATTGCCGGTTTGGTCAATTTTTGCGAGCTGAACCCATCACTTCGCCGGCCTAAAAATCAGTTATGTACTGAAATATCCAAAAAATACATAAACCACTTTATAGAGCAGAAAAATCGCTTTCGAATGATATTTGAAATGCTGCAAAAACTCGGGACTTTATAGAAAGATTTCCGTTTAAAAAAAACGACACTACTTATGGAATGACCCGATACATGTATTCTGTTGTCGCTCTTTGGCCATCGCACGCGGCATGGTTCGCTGAATCTCTGGGATTATACGGTCCTCAGAGTGCCCTTTTGGCACTAATATGAATTGTACGAATGCAAATAAATCCAAAAATTAGGGTTAGGATCAGCGTTAAGGTTATGAGAAAAGCATAAGCAAGCATGTGCCAATCCCTTTATGGAACATTTTCCATGACAATTTCGTGAAAGTCTGAACCGGCGCACTGAGAACAGGTTTTCGCGTATTTGTCAGCACACGTTGATTGAAAAGTACATGCAATCGTTCAAACGCCATCAGCGACTAGTTGTCCACTGCTTTACGTTTCTAGTCGAAAAGTGAAACCAGAAACTCTCAGGGACTGTGTGCCCCTCTGCCCAAACCTCGTCGAATACAACCCCTTCACTGTAGGCGAATTCCTTTTTAGGAATTTATTTGTGATTATGAATGCGCGCATTTCCTGCGCATTTTCGCGGCCCGCTTTTGACCTTGAAGACAGTGTTCGCGATTGTGACCGCTTCCGACGTTCACTTTTTTTCGAGATTGAAATCTGACGATCCGACCCATCGTAATTGAAAATCTGCTATAAAGCAATAAAAACAGATTGAGGTCGTTCTACTGACAGATGAGTCATCAAGGCGGACGAGTTTAGTAATTGAGGATACAGGTCAACCATTTTAGCTACGGCAACCCCTTTTCAACAATTGAATATCTCGACCAGACCACAGAATTACGGAAGCCAAGCTCAGGAGGAGGGGGGGGGGAGGGCTTAACTCTATTTCAACCCATAACGTATCACGTGCAACACATGGTGTTGCACCTAAAACCGTTCCTGAGTGGCCAAGTGCAACACATGGTGTTGCACCAATATCAAACCACAGTTTTTTTCGAAATTGTATCGGTTCAAAAACTGTCACATATGTTCTCAAATATGGAGAATAGCATACCTTCCTGGGACCTTTCCTTTCCAAAAAGCAGCTAGGATTTTGGCACCACGCTCTTTGAACATCATAGCGAACAATAACAAAACAATTGACAGGACAACTACTCACTTCTACACCCGAAAACGTATCCTGACAGTTTAAGCCTTCACGAATCGACGGTTTCATGTGATCCCCAAAAAAAGACGGTGCTAGGCGGCCAAGTGCAACACATGGTGTTGCAATTTGAAGACTAGATAAAAACGTCCGGCCATTCAGGCGAGAACGGTGAAAATAGCCTTGGTGCGTCATGTGTTAAGAGACCTGACCGCTTATTAAATGCTTGATACATCACAGCTCGTGCAGAGAGCAATTGTATCTTGTATGCAGACAATTCGGACGTCTCTGGGCGGGGCGAACACACAACCCCACCAGGCTCCACGGAAAAACTCACCGGCGCGTGTGCGGCGCGTGCTAGATGACGTCACAGCCACCGCCCAGCGCGACGGTGAGCGATGGCCTTGCTTCTACCAAAACGCTTTATAGAGGGTAACCTTGTTTGTGTTTTGCTAATACATTGAGGGTGAGCACATAGTGCTAAGGAAGCTTTGGGTACTGTTTTGGCAGACTTTCGACAGTTGGGAGAGCTGGCCTTTTTCGAAGTGGCTAGCCTTTCCAGACGTATGGATTTGCCTCAGCCCAATGATGTAGAAGTTTCAGGAGACTGTGTGTGCTGCGTCTCATGTATAACCATGGGGGGAGACACATAGTAGAAAAGTGCAAGTCATCTCATGACTTTGATGAAGTGACAGCAAGGTTATCCTCATCGAAGAGCAATGTTTGTAGCGCAGGCCATCGCATATCGTGTCGCGCGGTGGCTCTGACGTCACCAAGCACGCGCCGCATGCGCGCGCCGGTGAATTTTTCCCTACTCCCACCCCACCAATTCGATGTTTGGTATGAGTTTGAAAGAGCTTTCTTTCGTTGGAAACACCACTTAACATGTATGGCTGCGAGGCAGAGATTGTTTGCAAGCAATTTGTATTATGTCGCTGCTTTGAAAAGTCTCCACTTATGAGCGAAATAGTAGGAGTCATTTCCCTCACCACCTTCTGCTTGGGATTCGGATGGTATCGAGTGGTGCTAGTGGGTTGCCATTTATTCTATTCCTTCCAGTAGACATTTCTTGCGTATTCATTCAGCTTCGTGTCTCTGAAGCATTGGTAGTTCCAATTTTGGAGAGGGCAAAAAGAGCGGTTTATCATTCTCGTGGTACAGTCCATTTCGGAGCGCCTGATAGGGCGTGGCCTACGGACTTGGATGACAGTGTATCAAACTCTCTCACCCCGACACGATTTCTCACTCTCGGCGCGTGCTCTCACTCTCGCAACTCATCAAGTCCGTAGGCGACGCCCTATCAGGCGCTCCAAAATGAACTGTAGTGAGATGATTTCGCTCAGACCGAAGCTTTACTCACCCCTCCTCTTTTTTGACTCTTTTCTTTATTTTTTTTTCTTGTAGCTACTGCTACGTTCGATTCAGAGGTTTTTAATTGTTTTTTCACTAATAACGTGTTATATGTTACAGGTACGAGATAGAGCGAAGGGTCAGTTCCAAGCAATTTAGTGTGTGGTCTAGATCATGATGCGCTGATCGCGCGGGGGGTCGATATTATCGAGTGACAACAAGGTGGCAGGGGGGCCATTCGATTCGATTCGGTGGGTCCTGAGCGCCGGCTAGAAAATATCGTCTGCATCGCCTCCCTTTGGACAAGACGGGATCTACAACTTTCGCTCTATTCGGTACACTACTTGGAGTTCAGATCTTCTATTCAACTGATTTCTGTTGTTACTAATAAACTTTGTAGTACTTGCTTCAGTACATTCATATACAACAACCGCGTGGCAGTGATAAGGCGAGCGGGAGCAAGTCCTACAAAATTGGTGCATCGGAGATACAAGGACCAGGTCGGTTAGCATTTTTCTCAAGGTAGTCCAAATTCAAGTGCGGATTTTTTGCTTTGCTCCAATATCGGATTTACCGCACACTACATTTCGGCGATAACGATTTCCGTTATATTTCCTTTTCCCGTTTTTCATTTTGACTTGGGTGGTCGACAATAAGTGGATATTGATTGATCATTGAGACATGGCCGCTCAGCTAACTATTCATAAGCGCTTATTAACAATGTTCACTAATAAATTGGAGCATATAGTGGGCAATATCAGGAAAGAAAAACTGGATCACCCCTGTTCCAATATTGGACAAGAACAACGAGCTGAGGAAGCCACTCAATTAGAGGAAAGCATTAGTGCGATAGAATCAATATCAGGAAAGGTGGAAAAGGCACTCTCGGACTTAGCAACAGCGATTGACAACCAGGGAAATGCCGACGGAGGAGACCCAAGCGAATTTGAGGACTACATGGGGAAAGCGGAAGCGGCGCTTTCCAAGGCCTTCGATCAGATCATCCTTCTCCGAGCCCGTTTGAAAGCTTTGTCAGAAACAAACCAGCACACCGATCCTTTGATTCCGTTGGGTCCAGCACAAGAAATGGCGGAGCCAGCGACAATTTCGATGGCTCATCCGCGGACCAAGGCAATGGAATTACCCCCACTGCCTATCCCAGTGTTCACGGGAAATTTGTGGGAGTGGGACAATTTTTGGGAAATGTTCAATCATAACATTCATTCACGGGACCTACCCGATATGGTCAAATACAATTACCTACTAGATGCGCTAAAAGGAGAGGCACGCGAATGTGTAATGAAATTTAGGGTTTCGAAGGATAACTACCCTAAGGCAATAGCATGTCTTCTCAACAAGTATAACAATAGGGAAAGACTGGTAAATCAATTAGTGGAGCGATTGGAAAATTGTGTATTGCGCAGCTCATCAATACGGGACCAACGCTCGCTATTGGAAGAAATCCAGGCCATTACCACTCAACTAGAAGAGAAAGGGGAAGATGTCAACAGTTCGTGGTTGATCAAAAAGGTACTGGCAAAATTTCCCGACCCCACTAAAAGGAAGGTCATCACCAAACGGCAAGGGCAGGTCGACACATCGTTCACCATGGCCACGCTTTTCAAGTTTGCGGATGAAATTCTATCCACAGAAGAAATGGTTTTACAATTTGTGGACAAAAACCCACAAGAAGCGATAAAGAGCAATCTCCAGGGGAAAAGGCGACCATATCGAGCAATAACGGCGAAATGCATGTATTGTAAAGGGGACCATTCGTCCAAAACCTGCACAGTATATGCCACGCCTCAAGACAGGTCTTCGTACCTCCGCCAGAACAACCTGTGCCTCATATGCGCGGCGTCTGACCATACGGCGCCGCAGTGTCGAGGCCGGCCATGTTTCAGTTGCGGAGGCCCACACCATACGTCGTGTTGTTTCAAATCCGAACAGCGGATATCAACGTTATTCAAGCAAGACAGGAGTCCAGCGAAATGCAAGGACAAACAGGGAGACGCCTCAAAGGTGAAGGAGAACTCAAAAGGAGAAACCAATAAAGGATCCCCACGCAAGATTCGTTCGAATACGGTGATTGCTCAAGACGGGGAAGGTAACACTTCACAGGAGGCACCACTCCTTTCAGCACAAAGTGTGATGAACGCGAAGAGCCCGCTCCATCCATGCTTACCCACGGGAGAGGTAACACTATTGGAACCCAAGACGAGGAACCTTATCAAGGTCCACGTTCTTTTCGATACCGGAGCGGAAGTATCTTTTATAGATAGCAAGTTAGCAGCTACGCTGCGCTTGCCTGTTCTTGAAGAGAAGCACATCAGATTAAATACTTTCGGTACCAAAGAAGTACTGAAACGGAAATGTCAAAAAGTGCAGGTGGAGGCATGGGACCAAGATGGGAACCCCCATTCCCTAGAGCTGCTTACGCACAATATTTTGACTCATTCATATGCACATCCTCACTTATCACCCCAAGATCAGGAATTTCTGAGTACACTCAATATACCAGTGAACCCCAAGCAAGGGAAGCAAGTCATTCAACCGTCCATTTTATTGGGATGCGACTTGCTGTGGTCATTCGTACGTAATGATACACCTCCAATATCGCTTCCGTCGGGACTGCACATTTTGCCTACAAAGCTAGGTTATCTAATTTGTGGAAAGCAAAAGGAGAGTCAAAAGGAAGTTCTTCATGTATCACAATATCAGGATAGCGAACTGGATCAGTGGGAACAATACTGGTCAATGAATTCCGTAAGAATGTATATGGTTAGAGGAAGTGAGGAGGAAATAACACAGGAAGAGAGGGACCAGTGGGAGCAGTACTGGTCAATGGATGCCGCCGGGACCGAAGAATTCCAGGGACCGGAAAAGGAGGCACAAAGCAAACTTGATAAACAAGTCTGGGAACAGTTCAACAGGACCATTGAACGAAGAAAGGATGGATATTATGTCCATCTACCATGGAAGGTACAACATCCACCTTTACCGGATAACCGAATGTTAGCATATAAACGCTTGGTCAATGTATGGACTTCACTGAAGAAGGATAGGCAATTACTGGATCAGTATAATGACGTCTTTCAAGACCAGCTCAGCAAAGGCATTGTAGAGCCTGTAGAGGGCGACAATACCGGAGAGGGAGTCCAGGTTCATTATATCCCCCACCAGCCAGTACTAACGCCACAAAAAGCTACAACAAAGCTCCGCATTGTTTTCGATGCATCAGCCCATTATAAGGGCTGCCCGTCTTTGAACGACGTCCTACATAGGGGTCCAGTTATCCTTCCTTCACTATACGGTCTCCTGTTACGATTGCGAATCGGCAGGATAGCTCTCATTTCGGACGTCGAGAAAGCGTTCCTCCAGGTCCGCCTACATGAAAGGGATCGCGACGCCACTCGCTTTATATGGCTCAAGGATCACAAAGAGCCACCCTCAAGGAACAATATACGGACACTTCGTTTCACACGGGTCACCTTCGGTCTGAAGCCATCACCCTTTCTCCTGGCGGGAACAACTCATTACCATTTGGATAGGCATCAAGAAGAAAGGTTGGCTCAAGTAATAAAAGCCAACCTTTACGTGGATAATCTCCTCTTAACGTCGGATTCATGCGAGGAGGCGCAGCTCTTCTACAGCAAGGCCAAAGCAATATTCAGTGAGCTGCGAATGAACTTGCGAGAGTTTGTCACCAATGATGGAACAGTCATGAGCTCAATACCGGACGTTGACAAAGCAAACAGCCATCGCTCAAAGGTTCTTGGCATACTATGGGACTCTCGAACAGATATTCTGGAACTTCGGTGCACAATAAAGGAGTTTCCAGTAGCTAGTAAGCGAACGGTGACAAGCGTAATAGCCACGGTGTACGACCCAATGGGTTGGTTTGTACCACTTCTTCACCGAGCAAAGGTGTTCCTGCAAAATCTTTGGAGGGAACAATATGAGTGGGACACACCCTTGTCAGAAGAAAAAGAAGAGCAGTGGCGCAAAATTACAGAGGACTTGAAAGGATTCAATAAGTCCATCCCGAGGTATTTAACTCCGAAGATGACCAACGCTAACATAGTGATTTTCGCGGATGCTAGCAATACCGGAATGACAGCATGCGCTTACCTTCAAAACTCTGAAGGAGTCCACCTCTTGATAGCAAAGTCCAAGTTGGCACCAATCCGGAAAACGATTACCATACCAAAGCTGGAGATGAATGCAATCACGCTAGCGGCTCGTGTTGCGATTGCAGTTGTCAGGGAATTGAAAACGGTGCTCAATATTGGATGTGTATATATTCTGTCGGATTCCGAAATAGCGTTATGCTGGGTGAAAGGTACTCCAGGTCGAGAAATGGGTATTTTCATTGGCAATAGGCTTGCGGAAGTGAAGAGAATCGTGGATCACCTAATATCAGAGCAATGCTCTGTGCGGTTCGGACACGTATCCACGGAAGACAATCCAGCGGATTGCGGAACGAGGGGACTATCGAAAGAGGAATTTAGCCAACATTTCTGGTGGACAGGCCCCACTTGGCTCCAAAATGATGTGTCTTGCTGGCCTATACGTGAAACAATATTCGGCTATCCCATCGACGAACATGGGGACGAGCCTAGCGATAAAGCTGAAGTAATGGTGGCAACAGAGGCAACATCATACGACCCTGAACTTCTGAAGCTGACACAAGTACGGACGCTCACTAAGGCAAAACGAATCATAGCATATGCTTTGCGATTCATACGATCAACCGTGAGAGAAACCAACAAAAAGAGAGCAATGAAGATTCAGACAGCAATCCCGGACGTGCCCTCAGCCCCGAATCCATCTTTTCTGAGTGGCCCAGAGATGGAACTGTCGGGCAAGGTCATTATAAAGGCTCATCAAGCTCTGCATGTCACGAGCAGCATCGTAAAAACCTTGAAAGATCTCAACATACGCAGTGACCAAGAGGGGATATTGCGATGCTATGGACGCCTTGGCCGAGCACAGCTCAAATTCGCAGCGAAATATCCTGCTTTCGTCTTGCAGAAGACTATCTTGGCCAAAATCATTATTTGGGATGTTCATCAAGACGGGCATACGGGCATAAACCATACTGTGAGTCTCGTCAGACAACACTTTTGGATACCGCAATTACGGTCACAGGTGCAAAATTTGATCCGTAGGTGTGTAAAGTGTCAAAAATTGAACAATCTCTCTTACAAGTATCCACTCCAAGAAGATCTGCCAAAGGAACGGGTGGTAATATCACGACCATTTCAGCACGTAGGTCTCGATTACTTCGGGCCTCTTTCGATAAGACGTGAAGATGGGAGCCAGGGGAAATGTTATGGTGCGATTATTACATGCACGGTAACAAGGCTTTTACATCTGGATGTGGTCTCCGACATGACGACCGTAGCATTCTTACACATGCTCAAACGATTCTTCGCTCGAAGAGGAGTGCCCCAAACAATCATTTGCGATAATGCTCCTACTTTTCTGCTAGGAGAGGAAATACTCACGGAAAGTATCCAGGCGGCGCAATGCGATCCATCAATTAACAAGGAGCTCAGCAATAGAGGAATCCATTGGATATTACCCCGTATGCGCCATGGCAAGGGGGTTTTTACGAAAGGATGATTAAATCGATCAAGCATTCACTGTATAAAACTCTCGGCAGATCAATACTGTCATTCGAAGAGCTAACTACGACAATAATCGAGATCGAGTCTATCCTCAATACACGTCCTCTCACTTACGAAACTACAGACTTGGATAGAAGCCGAGTTATACGGCCGATAGACTTCTTACAAAAAGACATCTGCTTGACCCATCCAATACTACCAACAGTAAGAGAACAAGATACGGATTACTATCCTCCGGATAGAGAGCTGGCAATACAGACGAAGTCGCAGGCGACAGCGGCGTTGGAAACATTAAGCAGGATAACCGACAAGTTCTGGGACATCTGGCAGGCACAATATTTGACCAGTCTTCGAGAGAAACATGTGCTCAAGATTGGACAAAAGAGGGGATGCACTCTATCGCCGCAAGAAGGTACTGCGGTACTGATAGTTGAAGCAACAGCTCCACGTCAGTCATGGAAAATGGGTATCATTCAGGAACTGGTGGCTAACACTCGAGGAGTAGTAAGGGAAGCAGTGGTACGATTGCCCTCACGGAGATTAATTAGAAGACCGATCAACCTCCTAGTTCCACTTGAACTCGACGACGAAACTCACCAAGAACAAGAGACTAAGACCAATATGGACAGAGCGAATACGAGCAGTGATAGCACTACAGATTCTGTGAGTGTAGATGAAGAAAGAGGCACGCCCCAAATTCGATATAATCTACGTCGAAGGAAACCCATCAATTACAAAGACAACAACAGCTCCCAATTCGGGCATTTCTTCTTACTGTCTATCGCATGGCCCAGTGTAGTTTTACTTCTACTGGGGTGCATGACAATAGCAGTCAGAGCTCAAGAAAAACCCTTTAAGTCGAGTCTCGAACCGACTGTTCACGAATTTCAAGGGAGAGTGACACTGGAGTCAAAAGACAGGATACCTGAGGAGGTGTATGGTCACCAGTCCTATGCCATCTTCAACGCTCAGAGCGCGGCTGGAAACGTCACCTCCCTCTCAGACGTAGTATCGTACAGTGCCCAATGGAAAGTCGCGCTAAATCAGGCGATTGCAACCAGTGAGACGACGTGCTGGACGGCACAATTTGGCAAAGCTATGAAGTGCAGGCTTTGTATCATCAACGTTCTCAACCTTACTGTCTCAATACTTGGACTGATGATCGTTCCCGAAATAACATACCTAGTGTTGTCCACCTGGGGTTTGGGAAGGTTGTCACCTGGGTGCTGCTGACCGAAAAAAAAAAAAACTGTTAGCAGCGTGTACAAAATCAGCAATCTCTGTTTTTAACCTAGTCAAAAAAAAAAGTATTAATCAATAGACAACTGGGCTCAATAAATATCAATATATCAATAAATAAACACTTTTACGACAAAATCAACTGGGCTTACCTTCGACATTAGTCATACTTTCTTAGTACGGGCTTGAATATTTCATTACAGGACCACTCACGATGTCAGAAGAAAAAGTAATCTCGAACGCTTTCCGTTTTCTAACGGACCTCCGTGATAAAGCAATATCGGTAAACGAGCTCGAAAAGGAGATGGCGTCAATATTGAACGAGATTCACAGGCAAATCAAGATTTCCAAGACGCTGGATGGGTCCCTTACCCACCACCTCCTACAGCATACGTGCACGGACGAGACCGGAGGAGAACTCCTACTTATGGCGCATCGTCTGCTGTACACGACCATTGTGACGAAAGGAAAATTGCAGGAATTGGCTCAAAGGTTTATATCCCTCGATACAATGTACGTCATCCTCATGGATCATGGTCGCCTTGCGAGGGGACGACGTCAGCAGTGGGAGGAAGGATTCCGAACCACACATGATACGAGTGCCAAGGACATCGCAATATTAGTCGACACGCACATTTCGAAGTTGGAGGTAATAATAAACGATCTCGACCATGAGGTAAATCGGGCTACGGAGCTGATAAGAAAGGAAAAAACGATGCTCAAAGGACTGACCTTCAACAACAACAACACGGAGGACGTCAATGTATTATTGCAGCGTATGGAGGACCACCTGGCGAAAATAGCTGCAAGAACGGAAGACAGCACCAATAATAATATCGTAGCCACCGAAGCTCCCCAATGCAAACGGGCACACACGACGGACCACAAGACGGGACGTCATCAGGAGGTCGACCACAAGACGGGACGTCAGCAGGAAGGCAAAGCTCTCTCAGACGACGATTATCTGGACAAACTCATTCAAGAGAGCGCCGGGGAAGATGATCGCCACGATCATCAAGTCAAGGCTAGCAAGCCCAAGGAACCGGATGCGAAAGATAGGAGCATTTCTCAGAAGGGAGGAAGTACAGAAAAGGGAAAGGAATACCGGCTCACCGTGAGGAGTGAGGACAGAGAGTCGTGTCAGCGCAGACGGCATGCCCTAGAACAAGAATTGGACGAACTTCGACAAGGACTGCGGCTGTTGCCACAAAGGAGAACGGGTGACGGGGCAGACCTGGTTACTTTTTGCTCGTTCTGCGAAAGGATGGGATATCATTACTCAGATTCCTGTCCCCGATACACCGACGGAGAGCAGAGGTACAGATACATCAGGAGGGAAGGGCGATGCCCACATTGCTTGGAGAGATGTGAGGTTCCGGCGGGATGTTCAAGAAGAAACGTCGACTGCTGGTACTGCGCGGTGGTGAGTAGGACAGTGCTGAGTTTCCTCATACCAGACGATGGAGGACACCACCGCGCCCTCTGTCCCGTGCCGGACTCCAGGGATCGCGTCCGAGAAGTCATTCGAGAAGTACGTTGCAAACTGGAGAGACTGGATCGGGAAGATCGGAGACTGTCCTTTTAACAAGCCCGGGAGTGTAGCTACTGCTACGTTCGATTCAGAGGTTTTTAATTGTTTTTTCACTAATAACGTGTTATATGTTACAGGTACGAGATAGAGCGAAGGGTCAGTTCCAAGCAATTTAGTGTGTGGTCTAGATCATGATGCGCTGATCGCGCGGGGGGTCGATATTATCGAGTGACAACAAGGTGGCAGGGGGGCCATTCGATTCGATTCGGTGGGTCCTGAGCGCCGGCTAGAAAATATCGTCTGCATCGCCTCCCTTTGGACAAGACGGGATCTACAACTTTCGCTCTATTCGGTACACTACTTGGAGTTCAGATCTTCTATTCAACTGATTTCTGTTGTTACTAATAAACTTTGTAGTACTTGCTTCAGTACATTCATATACAACAACCGCGTGGCAGTGATAAGGCGAGCGGGAGCAAGTCCTACATTTCTTTTCGTCATCTCACTTTTACTACACTCCACGTTAAAAGGATTCGCAGGCATGGTGCATACCTGCAATTCAGTCACAAATGAGCCATTTATATCCGCATTTTCCCACAAAAACATTGTTTAAGAGTCGGAATGACAAAAGTGAAAGCAAATAGAAAGACCACTTGAAACCGTATCCGCCACCCACCGCGCATCATAATTCATTAATTAGTTTCCATTTCAGTCTTCCTCGCTTCTCCACCGGCTCGCTATTGTAATCGCTTATTCTATAGCTCTGCCCCCTCTGTGGTTCCCGACTCTCTAGTTCATTGTCCCATTTTCGGACAATACGACGATCGATCCACCGACGTGTAATTCGGTAGGGTGACCGTCGAGTATCTCACGGCGCCGTGCAGTGACCACACAAACTGCGCGAAAGGCTTGTCCATCTTAATCACACTTAATGCCTACCGTAATCTTCTTGCCAGGACTTCCAAATAAGGCAAATTTGCCTGAAAATCAGTTATTCCGTTGATGACTCAAACATTATTTGCGCAACGCTGACAAGATGCCAAGGTCGCCGCCGATCGGCGCCTCTCTCGGCACCAGTCTTCACATCGTTCGCTCTCGAACGTTGGCATTATTGAATGCTATTGATTATCTTATTGATTATCGACTTCGCTTGGCCACCGTGAGTGAATCGAATTAACCAATCGGCCCTTTGACATTGTATGCACGATTCGCACCACAACCGGTTTTCACGTCAAATCGTTGTTACTTCGTGTCGCCATCGATTTCAGTACCTGAAACTCCTGACTCCAATCGATCGATTGAATTTCAATCAATAATTTCCTTTGATTTCTATGTTGACTAGTCCATTATTCGGTTTACCTCTTAATTACATCAGTTTCATTGAAGCGGTTGAACAATTGTTCAACCCAGACATGCTCACAAGCCTTTTTTCAGTTTACTGTTTTCCAGTCTTTTTTTTTTCGTAATCCTAAACGGATAAGTTCATAATGGGTTACAGTATTTTTTGCAGTTCGTGGTCTTACAAATCAAGTGACTTTCTTGATATTACGTGGTTCTTACCAGCATCGAACCGTGGTGATTGATATACCGTAATCAGCCACGCTGCTTTTACCGTACTGATAGCAATCGCTTATTAGATTACAGTATTCTCGCTACAAGCATCAAGTTGCGGTACTCACATGGATCTGATTTCGTTCATATCATTTACTATACTTATCGATTAACTTCGCTATTACTCAATCAGTATTGGCCTTTTTCCTACTAGCAACTTCAACGTGTGGGCCTTTGTTCAGCTCGGGAGGCTATTTGGGTAGAGCGGGAGGCTGAACTGGTTCGTCCATCTTGAAAGTCCTTCCTTTCCTGGGCGAAATCCATACCTTTGGTTCACATTGACTTCTTCGTACCCCTTCCCGCCCCTTTCTTGGTTGGTTCTGGTGCCGACACATGGGCTCAGATGCATCGGACTGAAACGCTCCCCACCCTGTCCCTGGCTCGATCAAAGAGGCAGGGTCATGAAACGAAAAAATATGGCATATGGAGGCAAAGTGCACGTCCCCTGCATCATTGCCATTTTATTCTCGCTTCTCTACATTCTACGTTGTCTTGCCCACTGGGAAATTTCATGCGACGTTCATAAATCTTCCCACCTTCACCACTTCACTAGCTGTTTTGCTTTTTCGCTACCATACCTATCTTACGACTGATGATAGGAAAATCAATTAGGTGACATCATGAAAACGAGTTCGTTCGAAAGAGAAAAGAATCATAGGCCGGAAATCTTCCTAGGTAACCCCGTACATTTGAAGTATGAATCGTTCATTTTCTGCTCTGATCTATTAATCTGTTCTTCAAACTACCTGCAGAAGGCACTTAGTTCCTGGACAAATCCGAGACAAACTGGGACTTTTCCGAGTTCTACAGATGTTTCTAGAATGACCAGATGTCCCCTCTTTCGTTGTCCTCGTGTTGGATTTCTTTCCCATATCATATGGAAAAGTCAGCTCATTCTAAGTCAATATCCGTCAGGAAGGTGCAGTGATGAAATGTATTTTAAATGCACTATGCAGTTCGGTTGGTTTTTTGCAGTTTGGTTGCCCGTAGAAGCTTTGCTGGAACAGAAGTTGAGGGGGGGGGGGGACAGGTGCATGCCATTAGGACAGAAAATTTGTGTGGCTGCGTTCGACGCGCAACGAAAAGGTGCAAGATAGCGGAGGCGTACTGGTTGAGTCCTGGCGATTACGCCTAGAAAAAGGCGTATAGCGCCATCATCGCTTGAGATCCATCCTATAGGGCGCGCATAGCTCGCGGCATCGCGTCGCATGCCGGAAGCCGCAACGCGAATTTTCCGTCTTAATGGCTCTCACCCACATGGGGGCGTGTCACGCCAAGTGCGCCGCTGTGATAAATTGCGCCAAGTGCGCCGCGTGTTGGCAACAGATGTCTCCAAATGTTCGTTAATAGAGTACATATCTCTCCACCCCTGAATATCCAAATTACCACGGGTGCTGCCTTTGAGTATCTGGGATAATGAGGTGCTTCAGATCTTTTCCCTTGTTTCTAGGTTTCATGCTTTGCAGAGTATTTGCGTTATCAGATAGAGCTGACTCAATTCTTGTAGAACTGATAAAATTGCATCGCGACTTTGCCATGTATGATTCTTTTGTTAACGACAGGTCAAAGGTAATTTGGCAGATTGTGAAATAATTAAGGTATATAAAAATTCAGATGATCAGTAGTGTAGCAGTGGAGAAAGAATGGAATGAAACGGTCGAAAATTCAAAAAACAGAAACTTGAAAACCTTCCATCCTCCCCCCCCTCCCCCTCCTCCTCCTGCATCCCTAGCTGGTGGGGATATATGCACACGGGTGAGGGGCTGAGTCAGCCAGTGGCGGACGTGGCCCCGCCTTTACGGCAACTTGTTCAGCGTATGAGAGGCCACCTGACTGGCAGCGCTACGGAATCCCAGTCCATATTTTCTGGATGAGCATTCATTTAGCTCATGTATTCCCAGTTTTCAATTCCTCTTTAACCCTGACGATGCCTTTAAAAGTGAAATGTGATGGATTTACACAGTTGACAGCATCTGTTCTTTTATGAATTATGATAGGAGAATGGCTTACGGTTGTTTAGACGAAGGTTTTGGCACTAATATCCATGTCTCGCATTCACACAAAACAGTTTCTTCCAAATATCTTGTGAAATCTTGAATGAACTCTGTTTCAAAAGAAATGTTGAATTTGAAGGGATAATCGTTGATGAGAGAACGGGAGGACGGGGTGTGGCCAGACACATTTTGTCAATCACTGGTGACGTGGCAGTACGTGGTGACACCTGGCGTGAACCTCTCGTTTGAAGTATTTATTTCTCAATTCATACTAATTGTAAGGAACGCTTTGTTCTGTCGCAAACAGTTCCTTCCGTCACTGGCGGGAATTTGAATGCTTCAACTTTTCTTTTTTCAGATTTCTAAATGGTGGTATTTGTCGTTACTTTTGTGGTGTATGAATGTTACCTGATTGTAAATGATGGGGCAAGAACGTTCTGTGTACTTGCTATAGCTTTAATGGGGTCGTTTCCCTATGAAATTTTTCCTCCCTCCCTACTCTTACGCGGAACCAAACCAAGCCCGTTTCAAAGGGAGTGGTTACGCGGATTCAATAGTAACCTCGCTGACTCAGCTGTGCTATGGCGCGATATTTGCTGATGAATTGGCATAAAATTTTCGCTGACGTCACATTATTTTTTCGTGCGTCGGTCGTATACGAGCTGCTGGTAAACGGCCAACTCTCCGAACCGCACCCTTTGCCCATCATTCATATCGTTGGTCCGTCTCTCATCGTCCGTCTAGCGATCATTCTCATTATTCACCCGTCGCCGCTGTTGCAGCCGATTCCCCCCATTAATCCTTCGTCCATTCGTTCACCAAGTGTTTGCCACATGCGTTTGCCCATTCGCTTTCTTTTCGTCAAAAAACCTGAAGCGAACGGACAACGATCACTTCGATTGTGGTCTGGACCTGATCTTGGAGTAGCTTTCATTTTTTGTCAGTTATGCTTTCTTTTATTTGGAAAGTGGTCAACAGCTATAATAGCAATGCGATGGGCCTCGTAAAAAAAGCAGTTCAAGCAACTGCAGACCCGCTAAGGTATGAAGACGTTGAGTCCATTGGAATTCTGTAAGTACAAAGCACCAGACAGAAATTCGCCTGGCAGATGTGGTGCGCTACACGATAGATACGAGCTAAGGCTGTGTTCATACTCAACTAAATGAGATTTTTGGCGCATCGGCGAATCGCGATTTTTGACAATGCCATGTACCACCACGTCAGTTCATTTGCATTGTTGCAAGTAGCCAATATCGCGGACGTGCTGATCCGCCAGTTCTTTCAAATCGCGAATGCGCCGATACTCTCATTTTCTTGATCGATACGTATCTTATGCATGACGCGAATGCGCCAATTCTCTCAAATCGCCGATGCGCAAGTGCGCTCATTTCCTCGAAACACATATTTAACTTTACGCCAATGCGCCGAAAATCTCTTTCAGTTGGGTATGAACACAGCCTATGGCTCCGTATAAGGGGTCCTAAAGCTATCACGTCTGAAATAAGGCGTAGGTCATCGCCGTCGCCTCGGGATTCGAGCAGTAGGGGAAATTGCCTATTCCACGCACCTCAAGTCGGCCGTGATTGCGTACCCGGGTTAACTACGGTATCCAAAACATATCTATTCATGCGGATGTGCGCTTTTGTGCTGGAAATGAGGTAGAAACGTCTTCATTATTCGTCATTATACGTCTTGACGTCTTCATTATAGGAAATTTGGCAGTTCCGCGAGCGGAATATGTACGTATTGTAACTAGTGAAATGAATCTAATCTATCTAAAAAAATTTCCATATTATGTCTATGTTATTCAACCGAATGAGTGTCTATATTATTCAACCATGATTTGGCAAAGAAAATGTCCTACGAGAAACGAGCAGCTGCGCAAATCATAGAACGCGCAAAAGTCTCATGACAAATAACCTCCTTGTTGCTAACTACAGAAATGTGTAAAGAAAAGAATTCGAGCATGCAGATATGGATTTCTCTAGGAAACTGAGGGAAATGCTCCCCGCTGCACTGATTAAGCCTTTTATGCAGGGAGAGTGCTTAAAACGTAGTTCATACTACCGCAATCTTTTCACGCGCGAACTCAAATTTGGCCTCCATTCGCTCACAGCCATTTGCAGTTTCTTACATTTCTTACACTGGCAGTATGCTTTCTCCTAGTCACATTGTGTCTGAAGAACCTATCAACTGTGGTAGGGCCGTCACCTGCGACCAGTTCTCCGTTAAAGGTGCTGATGTAGATGGAGAGGGCACTCCACTACGCTCGGCGTCCGACGCCTTTCTACTCACGCTTTTGCCTACGTCGCGGTCATACCCACCGTCGGCAGGGCGTGGCTGCGTTCATAGTCAGCGAGGGAGAGTAGCACGGGGGAGGTGCAGAGATGACACAGGCAACGAGGCAGGTTGGCATATGCGGAGACACAGAGATACGCAGCCACGCCCTGCCGCGAGCACCGCAAAGTATGACCGGGCCTTAGTTAAGGGAGCCCCTACAACGCCTACCTCTCTCTGAATAAAGCTTAGGTAAAAATATACTCTTCAGTGTACAGTGATGATTGTCCGATGACATCAGATGAGCAACGACAAGGTGCGATTGAGTGCCCTTCCCCCAACTACATTAGCACCCTAACTTACTCGTGACGAAAGAGAGTTCGCGTTTTGGAGTCAGTTCAGTGCTACACAGCTGAGCATTTTCGCGCCGTTTGATGCGGTCTTGGGTTACTGTGGTTATCCTTAGTACGCAATCACAGCCGGCTTGAGTTGCGTAGAATAAACAGTTTCGCAATGCGGCACCACCACTAATCGCGTCGCACGCCGTACGCGCGAGGATCGTTTTCTGTCTTAATAGCATACGTCTCATTTCTCTTTCCTCCTTCTCAATCGCTCTGCGCAGAATGATTTCCATTCTCCCATCTAAATGATTTCCATTTAGAAGTCTGTAACTGCACAAATTGCGCATCAATATCCCGCGTGAGAACGTCCAAATCTTTATATTTCGGCAACTCACTCTTGAATGAACCGTGTATTCTTTAATCTTGTCTCGTTACCCATTAACTTGGATTTAATAGGAACACCTACTTTTTCAATGTTTCGGGCTCTATCATCCCTGTGCAATATGCGATATTGCCCACTAGTTAGGCATCGTTCACAGTTCGCGATCTAGGAGTATAATTCACTTAAAGGAATCGTCCACGGAAAATGAGTTTTTGTGTTACCCATATATTTATGTTGTATTTGCCTAATGTTGGCCTCATGCAAAATTTCACGTGAAAAAAATGTGAATCTGGCTGAGATACAGCACCACAAAGTGCGGTCCAGGTGGGCGGGGCCTCCGTGTAAAAGCCTCGTCCCGTCGTCCGCCGCCGTTGAGAACGGAGAGTGGGACTGTTTACGTAACCTTCTGTTCCTACAATGCGTCTCCGACCACGGCGGACGACGGGACGAGGCTTTACACGGAGGCCCCGCCCACCTGGACCGCACTTTGTGGCGCTGTATCTCAGCCAGATTCACATTTTTTCGCGTGAAATTTTGCATGAGGCCAACATTAGGCAAATACAACATAAACATATGGGTAACACAAAAACTCATTTTCCGTGGACGATTCCTTTAATCTATACGCATCTTGTGGTTGGTACCATTCTACTTGGATTGCGTGAGTCGCTCGATCGCCTGGGTCACTTGATCGATATGTTCCCTTTTGCTTCCGCCTGAATCGCGCGATAGCCTGAATCGCGAACTCTGAACGATACCTCACTGCTGGAAAAGTCTCATGTTTTGTATCATGCAATCGCACAAAACATTGATCACAACAACAGGTTTGCAAAAGTGCTCAAATTTTTCGCCTTGTCGTAATTTTTTTTAAATTCACCTTTCACGGTTGTCTCTCGATTCCCATTTCTGAGCTATTTCACGTGTACATATTGCATGACACTCCTGCAGTTATAGTATTGCAATAATAAGAGGCTGTTGGCCAGTTCTGGGTCCTTGATTGCAGTAACCCAATGGTAAGAACCTCAGACATCTTCACGCATGTTGTGTTTTTGTTCTTCGAGGTTTTCGCCATAGTTCACATCCTACCTGGAAATTACTCTGTGATGGCGTTCACTCGCTGTGGGGTTGATCAAGAAGATCTATGATTTTTTGCTTCCCTGCAATGGCGAAATCGTCAGAAATAAGAGCTGTCGCCTTCTTGAAATTCCGTAATTGAACAAAGCGCCTACTTCTATTCGTTCCTCGAGAATTCAGTCCTGAACGTGCGCGATGATTCATTCGCTATGGCGATATGATATTACCGGGGTTGCATTCCGGCTTTGTCTTTGAAAAGGTAACAGCCCATTGTAAAAAAATCGTATCAGAAACAGGTTACTTGTTGTGATTGCGATAATATTGCGTCGTGTTCGGCGAGTACGCAATTACAGGAAAACGCATTTTCGATCATTCGGACTGAACTGGTTCAGCACTTTCTCCTTTTTCTAGATTTTCGTCAAATTGTGGTTGCTAAACTTTCAAATGCTGAGCATCATACGAAAATCTGTGGAAGTGTATTATTATGAACTCACTACTCTGCATAAATCTGGTCTATGTGCCCTTCAGGCAGACGGGTGTGTTCCCTTATGTCAGGATTTCGCACGCGGTGTGCCGCAAGCGAAACGATGCTAACGAGCTAAAGTGCCTTGTTGTCAGGGCCCAACGCGATTACATGTCTACTGTGCGCGGCGCATCTAACATTACCGTGTAATCGCTCAAAGACAACTATAGCGGCGCGCCCATCTCGCGCACACTGCGTCGCACGCCGCTTGTTGTGGTGCGAAATCTTCACATAGGGGTTCACACCCCATGCAGATAGGCCCCAACGCGTACGCGATAGAGCCAAGGGCTCCGTATCAGTTGGGTCCTAGGGCGATGAGCGTAATCGCTTTAGAACCCAACTAATTCTTTGTTATTTTGTACTGCGATAAGTCATTCAGTACATATTAACCTGGTCATCATCCAATCACTGAAGATCTTCAGTGGATGATCACATAAATGATTGTATGATGAAGAGGAAACGAATCATTTCTCAGTTTTTTTTTGTTCCTAGCTCATGGTTTTTTTCATTTTGTCCTTAGCTTGCACCCCTCACATTGCGCTCCTCGCGAATTCTGTCGTGATTTCGTATGCAATCATTGCGCCCTATTTTGTAGTGTTGTTATTCAAATCGAAGTGACACCCAGCAGAGCTATCTGTAAGTAACCCGCTTTTTGATAAGAACTGATTAAATTTGAAGATAGAAACCGGTCGTTGATAGAAAACCGTCACATCGTGTTTATGATTAAGGCATGATTATGTTGCCAAATCTAGCAGATCGTAACCATATCCCCGGTTAATCTGTGACCATGATCTCGAACCGATCGTACCGGAATAAGACCGGTTCCATTATCGCGATATATCTGCCTTGTTCGATCGTATGATCTTTGTACGAGCCCCGTTATGATCCACCAGAGCAGCATTAAATTGGCGACTGAGCACGCTGGACTATTGATCGTTACAGATGCGTTGCGCCGCCGTTGCGTTGCGTCAATCGGTTCGTTGCAGTCGGTCATCGAGTGTAAATGCCATTTTCGCCTGCCATTTTTGAAGTATTTTTTTGAATTCGAAAAGAGTGGTGTATGATATGATTGTAATGATGTTTCTGTCCAAAAGGTGGTGCTATTGCAATGAGGGAGGGGGAGGGGTGGGTAGCATCCCATTATGGACACTATTTTAACCTAAACCTAGAAGAGGGAAAAAAACCTCTCCTTTTTTTCTATCAAGGCTCAGGCAAAAATATACGCCTAACCGAGTGTGCAGGTTGACTTCTCAAACATCCCTCCAAGATGCTTAGATTGAGACCAAACTCGGGTCGCGTTCATACTTTGCGCCGGCAGGGCGTGGCTGCGTTCACAGGCAGGGAGGCAGAACGGCACAGGGGAGGTGAAGTGGCTACGCGGGCAACGAGACAGGTTGTTAGAGGCGGTAACATAGACACACACAGCCATGCCGTGCCGCCGGCTAGCAAAGTATGAACGTGGCCTTAGATGTACAACTTTTTGTAAGATGTCTATATAAGACTCCCTAATTGCGATAGCACCCGAAACGCTTCTCTCAGTGACCATTTTCACGCTTTGCCATATTTTTCTCCATTTGCGGCTCTTTGTAGTTTACTGTCTTTTTTATTTGAAAAGGGTAACAGACTGCTTCTTTTACATCTGAAAAATTACATTTACAAGCCATCACAGGTGTCTTACGTCGTGCTTTTCGCATTTTATTTGATTTCCGGAATTGTTTATGCTTCTATTCATGTGGATTCTGATTATTTCTCAATCCTGCTTTTAAAGTAAGCTATTACTTCCGGATTTTAAACACTGTGGCTTCTGCTCGTATTTGATGCTCTTCCATTTCTCAATCGGTGGTTTGCCTCAGTGCCCTTCAACATTCCTTCAAACCGGATTGAACAGGAAGCAGAATTACGTTAGGCTAGTGAAGTTGTTGTGGCGCAGTGACCGCGATTAAATGGCTGCCCGCTGTGCTGATTAACGAGACCTGACAGTTGGTAACTCTGGCCATCGTAACGGCGAACATGCTGCTCTTGGTTGCGAATGAAAGAAACTTGAATTGTGTGAGGCTGAATAGTGTCCATTGTTCTCGTTTACACGGAAATGTGAGCATATCGCTAAGGATAATTGTAGGGTGGTGCTGTTGCGACACAGGCAAATTTTTTTTTCAAATCTTCACTACCTTTAAAGGAACCGGAAGGGGTCCGAAGCAAGAGGAAGATGCAAAGAAATGAGCGTTTTGTGATGAACACTGAAGGTTAGAAGCGATAATCGGTGAAAAAGCCTGGATTCAAAAGCGCGACGCTGCGGTGTGTATTCGCATCCCATTCTCATCCAACACGCTGACTTTCCGAGTTGTCCGCTGTAGGAGACAGGCCGCGGGCCAACGTTAGTTGTAGCACCTCACTCCCAGCGCAGTGGAGTGGCCAGTTCCCAACTACATTAGCATTCATTTAAGTATACCTATAAACAATATAAGAAAAAACAAAGCAAAAAGTAAGAGGAAAAAACAAATTTATTATAGAAACACCTCCTTTTGGCACCATGCCAAGGCGTCAGATTGGCGAGTTTGTGCAATGGCTGCCACTTAAACTCGTCCACACTACGTTTTTTCTACCTTGAGCCAAAATTACTCCCTTCTGGTGTCTTTAAGCTTTTGGATGTATTTAGGCAGTATAATGATCATCGCTTCTATGATTTACCCCTATGACTGGGTAGCTGCTCAATGCCCTTTGTCTGGAAATTCACCAGCTACGTTCCAAGAAACCTAGATAATCATACTTCTCACTTTTAATGTAAAGCTCAGAGCCCTGACTAAGTGATATTCGGAACGCCCTACGATAAGCAAATCCGCAGGATGAACGTAACTTCAAGGCTCAACTTTCTTTTGATTCCCGCCCTATCTTTGCGTATGCTCGTACACGAGACTATACTAGTGGGAGACAAATTTGCCGCTTTTTTTCGAAAACCGGGTCGTTATAGAAATCCTATTGGCCGTGGATCGCTACGAATATTCTTCACCAGCCACCCTTTATTTTCTTCTATTCCGACAGTTGTGTTTGGTGCTATTATTGAGACCTATATTTCCAAAGTTAATGATCAGAAGGGAGGCTGTCTCATTCGAAAAAAGATGGGGACGAGCGGATGTACGATGCAATCCGAACTGCTGAATGGGCCATTGGTTTCTTTTTTGAAATATCGAAAGACATCTCTAGAAAGAGCTGGTGTTCGGACTTTCGATGAGACTTCCTAAGAAATGTCCTCGATGGGTCGGAAAAGCGCCTTCTGGACTTGCTAGCACAGAAGCGAAACCATTGAAGTCTCTGAAGGGTGCTTGAGCCGTTTGAATGGCAATGTGTACAAGGTTTTGTTCAGATTTCGTCAGTCGAAATTCAACGAAACTATGTTTCATATTTTAGAACGTCTTAGCACTACTCGTTGCAAGTATCGAGCGAAGTGCATTGCTCAAAGAAAAAAAAACGTAGACTCACTTCCATCAAGCGAATGCCGCGAAGGTTGTTTCCACGACAAGCTAAATATAAAGGGCACAAAAAACATGAATCACTACGAACAAGTTTTTCGGAGTTTTCATGGACAAGTGGGCAGGTTTTTTGGAATTTTTTGTTCTGTTTGGACACTCGAAATTTCTAATAACGCTGAGAATGGTGCGCGTTTCACATCCCTTTCACATCGCATTTCCCCATGTTCTTAAATAATGTGAACATTTGCGCCATCTTGATCAGCCACAAGGTTCGGGGGAGTGGCTGATTAAGGTGGTCGAAGTCCGTTGTCTACGAGTGGGACAGCTTCTTATAGATATAGGGAAGGTAATTTGATTGATTTATTAAGTGTGAAAGTGGGGATGCCAAGCAGTGCCGCAGTGGAGGAGAAATCGTTTGAAAAATCTGAGAATTATCCCCCCTGCCTGCGGTTAATCATTCTTGCGAACGTGTTTTTGCGTTCACGCGGGGGGGGACTGATCAAGTGAAGCCGTTGACTACTGCCCCAAGTACATCACAGTATACCATGTCAAGAATGAATTTAAAATCGCGTATTTATCAGAAGATAATGTCTTCCCACCGCTCATTACCCTAACTACTCTTTTCTGTTCATTTGAGACTGTATTTTCCGACTCTGAGGAGCGAAAAGATAGGGATAAACACTCCGAACTGACCAGCAAGAAGTAAAGATTTTTTTTATCTAATCTGGAAGACTCATTTTTCTTAATATCGTTCGTATCTACAGTACCTGTGTCCTTTTACCATTTCGTTGAAATAGTATTCGCTTCTAATTAGGAGCTCAATTTTCCGAGGTTTTGTCGAAGTTGGTACAGGATGCAGCTCCATGATTCGGCTCATCATCTCCGCATATTCTCGTTTTTCTGCATCCTGTAGTTTTGTGCATCCTGTAGAGTAACCCCTCTTCAAATTGCTGTGTGCTCCAGGATTCAAATTGCTGTATGCTTCAGGAGTACAGCAAACACTACATATAAATCGGCTTTGTCTCTTTATCTCTCACGAAATTTAGAACTACTTGAAGGACCCGGGAAGGTCCGGTCAAACGTGGGATAGGTAGTGTATGGGTGAAGAGGTGAAGAGCACATTTGAACGAAGGTACGTTCTGCCCCAAGTGGGCGGGGCCTACACTGGAGCATTCGGCACTGAGGTAAAAAATTCTACACTGTTAAAAGCGAGCATTAGCTGCACTCCTATGAGCCAAGCATCTGCACATTCTTCATTGATTTTTTTCAATTGAAAATTTACCTATTCGATGTGAGCTACTGGAGTCTTTTGCTGAATTACTTGTATCATGTCTATAATCTTCTTGCATACGTGGCATGACTTCTCATTCCATAACTGAAGCTTGCGATAAATAGAAGAGCAACTAGGAGTACGTGAGGAAAGAAACCTTCATTTCAGCTGTTTTTAAGCGACCGTGCTGAAAAGGAGATTGTAATTTCAATTCAAGCGTGTTCTGTTGGAAATTGATGAGAGAAAGTTTCCGGAAGGACTTCTAGAAAAACGAGTCCTCGAGTGTGTTATGCCAATCATACCTTGGGAGTTCCGCGAGCAGGTGTGTATCGTGAGGACAGGATTTCTCACCGCAGCGCGCTGCTGGCGACGCGATGCGTGTGATTTAGCGGCGCCGTGTGCAGATGGGTCCTAAAGCGATTGCCGTCCTGCCCGTTACTTTGAGCAACACCCTAGGACCCAACTACGTATAGCACTCCTAACTTGCCACATGCCTCGGTGCAAAGTCCTGTCTTAATGATACACACCCTCAGCGGATCTTTCCAAGAAAGGAGGATTATCTGGAGGATTGTTCGTCAAGCTCTAGCGCGTAGAGCATCATTTATATGTCTTGAAACTTGATTGCAGTTGAAGGCTCTCTCAGATCACAGCAGTATTTCTACCTCATCGTGAGTCAGGACAGTCGCTGTTCATAGGCTGTTTACCGCTAACTGGACAATTATCGCACAACGTACTAAATACCATTCATTTTCGTTTAATATCAAAGACGTTTTATTGCTTGTTCTGTCGTTTGTCTTTATTTCCGGCTCTGACAAATATTACAACTAAATTTTGTCGAGCAGTTATTTGCTTTGATTGCTACCTTTTTTCCCGAGAACAAGGTCTCTTGAAAATTTTATAAATCACCAGAGTTATAGCCTAGTTCATTTTATGTTAAAAGTGCGTTTTCGTGTGACACAGATGCCGTATGGTAGTTTCAACGCAAGTGCAGTCCCGAATGCTTTCTCTGTCTCATAATCGCCGGTAGGTAGTGCTGGAGTATGAAGGGTGCCTAGAGCGTTTCGGAGTTTGCTGTGGAGTTGCATCCACCCGCCAGATGAAGTGCTGTCACAAGTACAAATATAATGTCGTAGATTTTTTCTTCGTTGCTGATTCTCCATGCAACCCTGACCTTTATTGCCCCGTCTTCGAACGTGTCGTTCTTTTCTTAGCCTTTTTTCCCACGCTTCAGCGCTATATCTTCAGCCTTCAGTACTACTACGATCAATTCTTCCATAATCGTATTCACCTTTAATGCCTTGGGTCATAGAAAGGGAGTGGAAGGAGAAGCGGTGTATTGTTGTTATTTCAGGGCTTACCCGCAGGCGCATTGCCTTTCGAAGGCCCACTTGAGGGTAGAGGATGGATGGGTGACATTTTAGGCCGGCACGAGCTTCTCAACACTATCAAATGAGACTATTTGGAGCTTTTCAATCATAACTAGTAGTACTGAAAAATATAATATTGTGATTCGTTCTGCCCCCCCCCTCCTCCTCGAACGAGCCAACCAGTCCAGAAGAGATGAGTTGTGCCGAAATAGCTCGCCTTGTGGCCTTTATCGCGATTTCTCGCCCATCCTTCCGAATTCGACGCATCACTTTCGAGTTGCGGAGGCTGGGCAACGTTCACGGCTGGCTAACTTATTGTTAGCCTTTCATCTACTTGAGGATAGAAACTGATTGGTCTTCGGGGATTGATGAATACTCAGCGGCTCGAGTATTTCACTGATGCAGGGAGAGGTCCCGGCTTGAAAATGAACATTTTCAATGCAACCCTGTGACTGTGGAACTCACGAACCACTTGATGACCGTTCTTTTTCCATGCCTTGTCTTGATGGGAACGTCTTTATGTGATGATATCATGACGAGAGCTGCAATGCAGGCCCAGGCCTAGTTTTTTTGACGAACGTCACTCAATTGTACCGAATCTTGCTAGCGGATTCTTGTCCCTACAAGATAGTAGCTTCCGTCAACCGAGATCGAAGTTCTATAAAGCCCTGTAAGACATGACCTTAACTCTGTATGAATCCTTGCCTTCGAACCAGTATTCCTTCTTTTATTCGTCACTTCCCACTTAGGGAAAGGCCTAAATCCTTTTTTCTTTGTCTACATTTCACTTCCCATTTAAGGAAAAGCCTCTATAAATCCTTTTTTCTTCGCCTGCATTTCACTCTGTCCATAGAATTCACCACCATCCTATCTGGACCAGCTTTTCTTCTGCTAGAATGGACAGGCAGGCACCAAGCTGTCATTCCACTGTCCCCTCTCGAAATGTGGCCCACTCTAGTTCTGTGGGGTTCAGCATTATTTGTCTTGTCAACGACGTATTTGTGTTGCTCGGCAGACACTTTTCACCTCACCTCATCATTCGGCTCTTGATTTCGCCACTCAATCTAGAATTTTTCACAGTTCAACACGATTTTTTTTATCATTCTCTCTATGTGAAACACCTCTATGTGACACCTAACCCACAAAAAAATTGACGAAATGGTCTTTACTCGACAGTCTGACTTACTGAGCTCAAAATTCAGAGATCAGTTTTCAAGGACAGCTAGTTCTCTTGAGATAATCCCTCCATTTAGGCGCTCCATTTGAAAAGCTCTCAATTTCTCTGGTTCTGTCCAGGTTCGGTCAGGCTTTTTATCTTACGGACAGCCCCTGTTACCGATTCCCACCGATAAAGTTCGGCCCAAATAGAATTTGATGGACTGCCGTTCAGGTATGGCACGGAGCTCGTGGCATTCTACAGAATTATGCCCTAATCGAATCAGCTGCAAAACGATGTGCATGGCTTTACTAATAATATGTAGGATGCCGCTGTCGGTTCAGTGCTTTTGTTCTCCATGAGGGCCCATTGCCTATTGCAGAACTCTAAGATAAGGAGGTATTGGCATCCGAGGTTCATAGGTAACTCTACCCTTTGTAGACCAGTTACAACCAATAGATCATTATGCACCATTCGCGAAAGCGCGCCGAAACTGAGTCGTCATGCAGTGATTTATTTTTGCTGCGCTCACGATAGACATGCCGCGCGCGACCGTCGTGGTTTCGAGGATGGAGGTTTCCAGCCAAGATCGCTCTCAACGTGAAATGCTGAGTGTTATTCGTAATTCGTAGAATGGTAGATCGTGCTTTATCACAATTTGCATACTATTGGGTTGAGGAATAAGTTCCCGCGGTTTTTTTAAACCCCATTTTTCACATTGTTTCCTTTATCTTTACACAAAGCTTATATATGTTTTCGATGGGGCTTTTTTTGCTCTACAAAATGATACTATCTGTTTTTCGATTCCTTCGACTACCCAATATATATGAGGTTTGGAAATGAAATATGCTAAAGGCGAAAATTGGCACTCTCGACACCTCGTCTTCCTAGTTTACCATCGCTATCAAAAAATGCATGTAAATATGATTTCGATAAAGCTTTTCCAGCTCTACAGAATGGTGCTACTTTTTGTTCAAATCGCTCAACTTTTTGCTGTTTTTAAGACTCGGAAATGCAGTACTCGCAAAAGTGTGCACTTTGGTTATCTTCTCTTCCTTGCCTACCATCGTGATTGGAGAGGATGTGCATATATGCATTCGATAGAGCTTTCCTTGCTCTACAAGATGGTACCATTCTTCTTTTGTATCCTCTCATATTTTAGCATGTAGTGGTAAGCTTCCGCCTGTTTTTCAATTTAAAATTGCATAATGAATATAAATTTTTTGGCAGAGTGTTCTATACCATTCGATAGAGCTCTTTCCGCTCTACAAGATAGTGTTCACAGATTTTGTTCTAATCAATTTTCGCCATTTTTTAGACCATTTAAAAGTCGACGAAATCGAGCATTTTTGACACCATGTGACGAAAATGCTCGATTTCGTCGACTTTTGAATGGTCTAAAAAATGGCGCAAATTGATTAGAACAAAATCTGTGAACACTATCTTGTAGAGCGGAAAGAGCTCTATCGAATGGTATAGAACACTCTGCCAAAAAATTTATATTCATTATGCAATTTCAAATTGAAAAACAGGCGGAAGCTTACCACTATATGCTAAAATATGAGAGGATACAAAAAAAGAATGGTACCATCTTGTAGAGCAAGGAAAGCTCTATCGAATGCATACCTAAACATTCTCTTCGATCTTGATGGTAGGCGAGGAAGAGAAGATAACCAAGGTGCACACTTTTGCGAGTACTGCATTTCCGAGTCCTAAAAACAGCAAAAAGTTGAGCGATTTGAACAAAAAGTAGCACCATTCTGTAGAGCTGGAAAAGCTCTATCGAAATCATATTCACATGCATTTTTTGATCGCGATGTGCACCTTAGTACTAGTAGGTCGGAATAGGTACGATCTTCCTAATTGTTTTTCTCGAAACCGCTCGAGCCGATCCACTCTGCTGCTGATAGAACCTTCTACTTTTTTCAGTGATCCTGAAATCACTGAAAAACTAGACTAGGAAGACGAGGTGTCGAGAGTGCCAATTTTCGCCTTTAGCATATTTCATTTCCAAACCTCATAAATATTGGGTAGTCGAAGGAATCGAAAAACAGATAGTATCATTTTGTAGAGCAAAAAAGCCCTATCGAAAACATATATAAGCTTTGTGGAAAGATAAAGGAAACAATGTGAAAAACGGGGTTTAAAAAAAACCGCGGGAACTTATTCCTCAACCCAATATTTATGCGGTTAAATTTCCGCCTTGATGTGAATTGTATTATAGGTGTCGTAATAATTTCCAACCGCGCTCATAATATTAGGTTGTCCCAAAAGTCTTGTAGGATTTTTCCAAAAAAATCATTAGCTCTTGTTCACTTCGAGGCAGGTCCAGGCGGTTCAGGAATATGGTAGAACGGTCCCTAAGCTTTCTATGAAAATATATATTAACCCACCAGATCTCGTGGAGAGAGCTACAATGCCCGTTGTCGATACCCACCCAACTCGCGGTGTCATCTATTATGAGCGGTCTTGCGGCACCAAAACGACGGAAGCTTGCCACTCCATCAGCGCTGCATTGGGCAAGGGATGTGTGAGCTACGTGACCGTGCGCCGCTGGTTCATCAGCTTCAGCAACGGCGAGATTGACATGGAAGACAAACCACGCCTGGGACTGTGCTGGTTCTGGAACGAGGAAGGAATGCTTTTCCGCGAGGTGCTGGTACAAAGCGAGACAGTCACCGCTACTATGCACCCGCCAGCTCCAGCAGCTCGCCGTCGATGTTCGAGAAAAGTGCCGGAAAAGTCCGCGGTCACCCTTCTTCATGACGACGCCCGCTCCCATTTCGCGAAAAGTACGCAAGCCAAGTTATAGGAGCTCGGCTGGGATGTGCTGCCCCACCCGCCATACCCTCCAAACATTGCCCCTTCTGACTATCACCTTACCCATCCTCTTGAATCCATCCTGGCCAAAGGAAAATTCGTTGATTATGACTTGCTTGCAAAGGCGATCGCTGACTTCTTCGACTCTCAGAACCCAGAATTCTGGGAGGAGGGAATCATCGGTTCACCTATGAAGGAGCAGAGTGTTGTCGATAACAATTGAATACGTTGTTGCCTGATTGTTGTTTGTTGGAAGAAAAAATAATAAAAAGTGATGATCAAAAAAAATCCTACAGGACTTTTGGGATAACCTAATATATGTGACGCGCGCGGCTGCCGCGCTTTTGCGACCGTGTTGACCAATACAACCACTGTGAAATCATAAAATGGTATTGCCCGTAGTTTATGTGAAGGACGAGCATATCATTTATGTATTGCTTATAACCTGTTCCCGTTCTTCTGTAATAGTTCTTTATGGCAAAGAACTAACGCCATGTCATCATAAATACCTTGGAACTTTTTTCCTTGTAATTTGAGGGGTTTCAACGATGACATAACGATTTCCATGCTATTATACCTTACGACGGTTTTTCAGATGGAAACGGGGAAAAGGTCGTTGAAAAAGTCTGAGATGGTTTTCTTAACAATACCTTTGTTGACGGCCTTGGTTTGCCATGAATCATTTCACCGGGCGACGTTAGTGATTCACATCTTTCACATTCCACTTTAAATGCTTTCTTTTGAGGCGCTCCCCAATGCCAACAATCCAACCAAACCCATCTTTTCTTTCAACTTCGTTTCTCTTTCCAAGGAAATTGTAATAGATCCGATACCCTCATGACCGACCTTGGGGGTCACCCGAGCTTTTCCGATTTGAGCTTTCTACAGGTATTCGAAGCGATCAAGACATTACACTGCTGCTCATCGAGCAACTCAGAACAACAATTTGTGGTCGCTCTGGGTATGGTTTACTTTTCCGGTTGACCTCGATTTGGAGAGCGGGCCATTTCAGATTGCCCCCATTCACGATCGGTACTCTCTCATTTACCCTGCACCTGTCGAACTAGTTGGTCGAAATAGGAACGTTCTCCCTAACTGCTTTTCTCGAAACCGCCCGAGCCGTTCCCCTCTGCTGCTAATCAGCCTTCTCCTTCTTCCAG
Source organism: Trichostrongylus colubriformis (assembly GCA_963978905.1). Taxonomy (NCBI): domain Eukaryota; kingdom Metazoa; phylum Nematoda; class Chromadorea; order Rhabditida; family Trichostrongylidae; genus Trichostrongylus; species Trichostrongylus colubriformis. The sequence continues at coordinate 38,515,627 of OZ022260.1, forward strand.
TGACCCTGAAATTCCTGACTATTCAGCTATGCCATCGCTGATCCCAAGTTCGGTCCCAAGAGAGGGTTGATGGCCTTCAGGCTCATGGAGAGGCTTACTGAGTTTCTACTGTAAGCTCGAGTCGTGATGTCGTATTCAGAGGGCTCATTAGATCAAAATGAACACCCTATCAGGGTAGACGGATTGCTACAGGTCCTATCCACTCGAACCCGATCGTCTGACATCCCACGGTTCCTCCAATTACCGCGCTACACTCGAAATGATCCCCATTTCTCGACTTGTCCAATCTAAACGCTGTCTAATTTTGGAACTCAGTTAACAGAGATCCGGTGTTACTTTTTCCGTTGTTTTATTTCCGCTCCACTCCTTTCTCGACCGTTCTCGACGGCCTCTAAGCATCTTTCTTTTCGGCCATCCTTCTTTTGAATTATAAAAAGCCTTTGAATAGAGCGGAACACTACAGGTTCAGACACAGTGTTGGCATGAAAAAGGTGTTCTCGACGAAACCTTTCCGCGTTTTTCAATCGTAAGTGTTCCAAAATAAGGGTTTCACTGAAATGTGAAGATTGCAGCCTACAGTGTGACCGAGACCAAGCTACCATGCTTTCCCGCAGCCCTCAGCACATGTCGAAGTTTCCAGGATCTTTCTTTGAAACAAAAAGTACAAGAGTAGAGGGTAATTCTAGTTTGCAGTGTAAATATAGTACAATCCATGGACAGCTTTCGTTCGTGCGATAGTGCAAGACTGCTTAACATGCATCTGTTTCTTGTACTTAAGTCAACAACTGTGAGGCAATACGAGTTCTAAAAAATGTTTCAACCGTATGAAGGTGGTCCGTGGATGGTCCCTCAGAGCAAAGCACAGATAATTAATTTTCATAAAATGTATTCAAGATCAGTAGACTTCGCAACGCCGTCGCGAGTTTATATGTCCCATTGATCTCAAATATTAGGTTGATTCATAATATCGGACAAATTGACCAATTTTAATAATTGTCGTACAACTTTTTTACGACAACAGGGATTCACTTGAAATATACTCCATCTTTATCGATGACCTTCTGCCACGGTATAGGCAGATCATGGATGCCCTTGCTCCAGAAGGCCGGAAGCTGGAGCTCGAAGAAGTTGCCGAGTGCCGCCTTGACCTCGTCGCGAGTTTTGAAGTCTTGGCCGTCCAGGTGGCGTTGGCTGTGGGAGAAAAGGTGGAAATCTGAAGGGGCCAGGTCTGGGGAGTACGGTGGGTATAGAAGTACGGTCCAACTGTACGACAGCAGCTCGGCCTTGGTCGATCTTGCGAAGTGCGGTCTGTGGAAGTAGACACGTTGTCGTGCTGGAAGTAGGCATGTGACCGCCGCCGTAGCGAACTTTGGACATTGGCCTTCAATTCTCGTAATTGACGAACGTAGACGTCGGCGGATACTGTGGTACCTTCATCGAGCAGCTCCCAGTACTCTACGCCGTGTACGCTCCACCAACCGCGGTTTTCGTCTTCGATGGAATAGTCGCCTGACGCAAACTTCGAATGCTACAACTACAGTGTACTTCTGCCGGGGCATGCTCCTTGTGAACTTCTGTCAGACGTCTGCCGATATCCGCGGGTTCCTGGCCAGATAGCGATATAAATAGTATGACGTTGCGGATGTGGTCTCTGGACCGCTTGAAATCGTGCGGCATTGTGGCGGAATGAATTTACTTTGGAGTGATTACTTTGCGGTACTTTGAAGAGCTTTTCATACTCATTCCAACGGTACCTCGCGCGTCCATTTTCGTTGATTCGTTACTGAGTTATGATCTCTAGAAATCATCACTACCATTTGTCCGATTTATTATGAATCAACCTAATATATTTGCTTTCTGCACGGTTAAAGGAACGCTACACCTTGCAGCCGCGAAACCCCTATGAACTAGTGTTAAAGGCTCACAGGAGAGATTTCAGGTGCTATGGAAGATGTGAGGGAAGTGAGGAGTCCGTAGAGACACTCGTAAAGGTCGTGACAGATTCCAAAGGCGTGAAAGTTCTCGAGCTGTACGAGCACCTCCCACAAACGGACGTGTTTTGATGGACGTTATTTACATGCGTCTTACTGCCACGTGTCTACGTCTTATTGGCTGTGGTAATTTGACTGTTCAAAAGCTACAATATGCTCTCAGTAAGTGGGTGTTTTGACACCAAGAAGTGTCTTGAGCAGCGTTGACCGCTACTCATCACAGATCCGCGTAGCCACAGATAGATAGGTTAATAATGCGGTGCGCCGCACATCTCGTATCTAGTTCTTGTCTTACAGGTGCGGTAAAAACTATCACTGCATGGGTGAAAGGCTCTTCAACCCGGAACGCGTGAGCTGATCTTTTTATCTACATATTGTGCAGTTGAGAATCTCGGCATTGTCCTCTCCCAAGTACCCATTATACCTCATCTTCCCACTCTAAATGGGTGTAGCGCAACGCATGCGGCTTGTATGCCAACTAGCCGTGTAAACTCACAACCTATCCTTCCCTTTCCTCTGCTCTTGAATTTTTTAAATTTTTTTAGAGTTAACCGAGTTACCTTCTTTTATTTCAAAGCGGTCACTGTTGCCATTTCACCCGAATCACTGTACCTGCGCTGCTTCCTTGTTGTCTTATTGATTTTTAGAAGAATTGCCTTTTTGATAGTGGCGATATTAAAAACTACTAATTTAATTACCCACTTTCGCGCAGATAGAAGGTTGGCTAATTCATTTTCCTACAAATTAGAACTCTAATGGTAAGTAGAACAAAGATACGTTTCGGTGGAACTTGAGATAGTCAGAAGTGAGAAATCAAGAATAGACTAGACAATGGTAATTTCTCGCGCGATGCTGTGTTCCACGTATGCACTTTTTTTATCATAAAAAAAGTAAAGTTACGTGTGAAGTTCCTGTTCAAGACTGTGTCTGGCGATGTCAGTGTTTGCCTCTCGACCGATTCTTGGTTTGTTGGAAAAATTTAGGATCAACCCTTTTTTGGATATCCATGGACTTTTTTTTAGAAAATTTAATTTTTCCTCATAAAAGGAATTTCATGGAGTTAGTAATTCCACTGTATTTTTCGAAGCGCAACAAAATTTCGCAGAGACTTATTTGGTAATTAGGTCTGAATTAATTGAATTACCATGATGTCGTAATCTAAGCAGTGAATTCAGACAAAATGGCTCATATTTCTTTGTTTAAAGCCTGATTCAGCATAGGCTAAAAATGCTACGCAACGGGGTGTGTAGGGCTGTTCAAAAAGCGTGTTCTCATTTGCAGTTGGGTATCACGTACAGAAAGAATGATTACACAGGAGGGTCAAGTTTCTCACCCTACTAATTGAAGTCAGATTGGTCCGACAGTATGTTGAAAACAGTGATTCGCATATGAGTGCTCTCCGAAAATGGCGAATTCACATTCAAATAACGGTACGATGTTGAATGGGGACATAGTGCATTGCGCATTACAAGAAAGGGATCAGTCAATGCCGAGTACTTCATTCTTCAGGCCTTTTGCTGGCTTGTTGGCTATGTAGATGCTAGTATCACATTGCAGGGCCCAAAATGCTTGTCCCAAACGCCTCAGGGTCTCAGGGGTCAGCCGAGATGAACGGACAACTGTACTCAACGCAAGTATTCTTATCCTTGCGGTCAGGACCAGCGCTCGAGTACCTATTTGTCGGTGAGGCCCTTATCTCTGGCAGAGCATCCCATTCTTTTTCTTGAAGCCTCTCAAACTAAAACACCCAGCTCGAACAAGATTGGAAACATGACGATGCTCTTTCGTTGCGAGGCGTTTTTGTTGTGACTAGAAGGAACCATTGTACATTCTCAACATGAAACATGCGCCATTCTCTTTCTAGGATGCGCTACGTATTTGTCTTCCATTCAGAGTCATAATATCATTGGGCTAGGTCGACCGCTACAATGGACTGCTTGAGGCCAGCTGATGTCAAATTCGTTATTTTTATCCTCTTGGCCCTGGTATCATTGGCCTGCTCCAATAGTATGGTACACTTAGAGTATGAACGGCAATTGGTACGGTAACGGCGCTACTTGTCTTCACCCTCAATCCGTCTGACAACCATGCCATTCTCCCAAACTCGCCAATCTTCCATAAGATCGATACGCCAAGTTTAACGTCGGCTAATGCGATCGATTTGGATAAAGACCCTCTATATGGTTGAACTTTACCGCGGTTATGAATTAGACCGACGGCATGGCGTATCATCAAGAAAGTGGTTAACGTCGAATCACACAGCCACGATTCTGCCCGTAGGATTGATCGGTTGACTAGTACATCCCTAGTCGTGGTTTATGCCTGCTTCTACTGGTTACGTAGTCCTGAGATCCAGCCTGACATGTGATAGATGTGCAAGGAGGTGTTTACCTTTTTGTTAGGATTTCGTACCGCAGCATGTAACGTGATGCTTGTAGCTTGGGAGTGTACCCTTATGTCAGGATTTCGCATGCAGCATGTCGTAAGCGAAGCAATGCGGACGAGCTAAAGGCGCCACGTTGTTGGGTCCCGGAGCGATTACAAGTCAACTGCGTATCGCGCCCCTAACATTACCCCGTAATCGTTCTAAGCCCTGATTACCGCGACGCGCATAGCTCGCACACACTGCGTCGCACGCTGCTCGTCTTCATGCGAACTCCTGACATAAGGGTACACAGCTTGTGAGCCAGAGGCACCGCAGTATGTGGGGTCCTGGGGCGATCACGACTGAAATAGAGCGCACGGTAGTTCTCTCGGACCCAACCACATTTGGCGCCTCCAGCACGCACGCGGGACGCCGCAATGCGAATTGTCCTAATGGCACACTCCCATGGGCCAGGTATTGCTCAGTCTAACGTGGCAGACTCTTCTAGACCCAGCACATACCCACGTGGCAGGCCTGCAATTTCTTGTCTACTCATTTCTGAGCTTTAAACCAACAGATCCACCCCGTTGTTTTCTTTTCCGCGCAGCCCTCAGCTCTACAGATTGATGGGTATCGATGTCGCTTTTACGATAGGAGACCAGCACCACTTGGCATCGCCACTAGTAGTACTACCATCGGTCACACACACAAACGGAGAATGGAAAATAATTACACTTTCGGACGTGGTATGGGTCGACGGACGACGAGTGTAACCGTCTCGGTCAGCATTGGTCGGGTCCTCGCTACTGCAGTCGTCCGCGTGTTTGCCACAGATGCCACTGACGGCGACAAATGCCGGCAACAGACAATCATTTATCGTCGTCAGACATTAGCAGCCATACTTGTAACTGGTATCCCATGATGGCCATAATACTGGTTCCTCCTCCACCACCCACGCCACACCACCCATTCATGTCACATGCAACTTGATCGTCGTCAAGTCGATTGTCAACTATATATTATCTATGAGATTGATTTCCTGAATTATTTCGCGCTAATTTCACTTTCTCTTTCGCTGTTAGAGCTCTCATGCGGGTTGTTCGTTTGAACTATTGCAATTTCTATCTGGCGGGTTATTTTGAATTTTTCTGTATTACTTGACACAAAACAGAACGTTCCCGCGGTGCGGTTGCAAGTCGTGGTGACCGCAACGCAACCGCGTGCGTCACAGTACCTTTTAGAAGATGGAATGACACAAGAGGAACAATTATCGCAGCGTTTTGTTAAAGTGTTTTGTTGTGTTCCATCTTATGCAAATCCTTCGCATTAGTCGCCTTGTCCAAGGACGCAATTACAGAAAGTGCAGAAACCGCCACCGTAGCTGGACGAATTCTGCACGTTCTTGCGCAGAAATTTTTTCTCCTGCTTTTTTCCTACAGAAATGTTCATTGAAGGCCACTGCTGATCGTTTTCAATAGTGCTCTGATTTATGTAAATTTTCATGTAGTTTTGCGCAAAATTACGGACTGTTTGGTGTGACCTGTGAATTTCACTGAGAGAGCACAAGTCTGGTTGCTGATTCCGTGGATGATAATAGGGAAAGGAATAGAGAAAATTTTTTGAAGAAGGTTCACGCATTGTCAGCCATGGGCAGTGCTACAGTCAGGGTCAAGCAAGGGTTGAGAAACCTCGCGGAGAGTTGTATTTTGAATTGGCAAGAGGGGGGGGGGGGGGAGCACAATCCATAACGTTACTATACCATCAAGGAACACCAATCGTAGAAGGAGGTTGTATTTCTCAATAAAGTTTTCGCTATAAGCTGGCTATAGTGTGCGCCCGTCAGAGGAAGTGAGGAGGGAAGTTATTCATCCATCCCTGAATTGTTTCCCCTCACAGGCTTAGATGTTCACACCACCTGGCTTACATTGCGGCCATCGTATCCCCCTTCACCTTTACTGGTTTGGTTTGATTGCGCAGGGTGTGGATTCAGGTGAATAGCCCCGAAATGCCCTTTCCTCCCATTCGCATGAAGTCAAAACATCATTTTTAGAAGGTACGACTCGGTACGTCGGCTTCCACCACAACATCGTTTAGGCATCACTGAATGGCCACCCAACTTCGTAGAACCTGTGCGTAAGCCAAAAGCTGTCAGTGAGAGAATTTATGATGGAACGGTGTACTTCTTTCACACTTTGTGGTTTACTAGCAGCCACCTGTCACTTGCACTCGATCATCGTAATATATCGTCCCTGAAGTGCAACAAAGTTCTATAAAACAGAGAAATTGCCCCTTGGTCCTCGTCCTTCTTGATTTATTTGAGGATTGTTTTCCAGTTTCGAAGACTCGACGATTGCTAAGAGGAGACGTTTTGGGTTCTTTAGGCAGTAGAGCAGAAATGCTTTAATTTCAATGGCCAAAAAAAAGCAATTGCCAAAAAAAAGCAAAAACTTTTGCTTCCTAAATACTAAGCTTGGTGTTGTTTAGACTTTGGAGGAACTGGTTCAGTAGTATAGGAAGCACCATTCTGATACAAAATGTTTATAAACAAATGCCGTTTAGTCACTTAACTAAAAAAACTCCAAGAAGCTGAGGAATAGTGCATGGGTCCTTTTCAGTGCAATATAACCGAACTGTATATAAACGAAAGATGTGAACTGAGGGTATGAGTCCGCCCAGGGTCAATCTTGGGATGAGAAATTATGAGTGTAGTCGTATTTTGGGTTGAAAAAGCCTCCTTTTTTGTAGTTCTGTGCTAATCTACAAGGAGCTGGTGGTTATCGTCATCATGTACCGGACGGCTTATGGTTATCGACTGAAGACTTTTTTTAAAGTGGGATACCAGCAAAAACACGAGTCATGAATGGAAGGAAGGAGGAGGGCAAATTTTTCAAAAATTTCAACTCAGCCCTTGACCGCAGTCCCGCCTCAGACCTGAGGATCTGCCCAACCCATTTACAGACGTACTCAAGTAGTTGTCGACCGTTGACTACGTTTATAAACTGCAAGTAAAATTAAATGAGAAACTATGTATGCGTTTATAAACTGCAAGTAAAATTAAATGAGAAACTATGGAAGAACGCGATGGTGGTATCGATTCAGGCAGCTTACCGATTCTTTTCATCTAATTACACACTGCTACACACCACTACCCGCATATTCCCTTGGGAGGGTGTCCAAGTGGGCAAGGTGGTCTCAAGTTTAAAGTTTCGTCAGGCATGACGGGTCATGTTTCTTCAGGGGAGAGGGATTCACCATCGGTCTCCGACTGATCCACAACGTCATCGATAATATCGTTTATTCTGCAGTCGACCCATCCCATTCTCCACGCTAGTCGAACCTCCCAGAATCCCATCATAGAATTGGAATCCGTCATGCTGGCAGTTTTTCATCGCCAAGATATCTCGATTGCCAAAAAATCTTTAGCAAGATGTTGTGTAAAACTGGATTCATCGAATGAGACCTTATAAAAGAAGCGTCGAGATGAAGCCGCCTGGCCCTGGCCCAAGGTCGACCACTTTCCCAAAGCGGGTGCGCGGGCGGCGTCAGCCGGGGGCAGGGCGAAACCGACGCGGGCCGTCGCTCTGTCACCGCCCGTCGAGCTGCTTCCGCTTTTCTTCTTCTGCACCCTCACATCCGACGACGATCCGCTCGCTTTCAGATTTCTTTCGCCAATAACCAGTTACGCTTATTCCAGATGTAAACCTCGTTTTCACTATCTAATCTTCAAGCTATCACATCGTAATCCATAATAATGAAGTCTTGCATACTCGTTTCTAGCACCAATAGGCTATAAACCTTTTTAATAGTTATTATATGGCATCATGCTCGCTTAGCATGTTTTCTATGACTTAATTAGGCTATTTACGTGTAAAAAGCTTTTCAACTATGGGGAAAACTTTTGATGGAATTATACAGGCGGAATCGAAGTGCAAGTGTCTTGAGAGAATCCCCTAGAAAATTGCAATTGTGTTGTTTCAACCTGGAACTAGTTGCTGGGTTTTTCACGTATCTTGTGGGTCTTTGCGTCGTTTTCTTTTCGAATTTGAAAATTTAGTCGCATCAATTAGTAAATTCCCACAAAACTTTATCATATACTAAGCATCACATAAATGCATTATCCTAGGAAAAGGGGGAGGGGCGACTGTGAGCTATGTGGTGTGGATTTTACCCAAACAAAAAGGTTCAGGGTGAATGACCCGCTGATTCTCCCCCCCCCCCCCCCCTCCTCTTCCAATGCCGCTTTTTAGGTTTGGGGTGATAACACTTTTGCACCTTTTGATCACATGAATTTTATTTCTGTCATTTCAACGGAATGTGAGGAAAAGTGTTGTTTTAGGGACGATTTATACATACAGTCTTTCGGGGAACTCATCTGTCCCTGAAGATTTGCGGCTGCGTTTGTTCATTGTGGCTGTAGGCTGTAATGTAATTTATATGATATTATATGATTGCATTTCCCATACTTGACGTTTATGGTATGGTCAGTTTCAATCGCTATGATATTGATTGACGATTATGGGCATAAGTAGTAGCAGTGGCTCTTTGTTCATGAAACAGATGAAACTCTCCCTTTCAACCGAAGAAGCTAATTAGCTGTCAATGAAATTTGCAAAGAGTGCAAGCCGAACCTGTTTGGAGTGTTTCGGTATGTGTTATTAATCAGTGCTGGCTACACCTGAACCACACACTTTTTCAATCTCGTTGCGAACCGGTTATCACTCATTACACTTATAATTAAGCGCTTGATACACAGTTTACCCAGTGTTGAAAGTATAGCTGTTTCCGTTGTAATCTTTACGCCCGTATAGCTCGTTTTAGTTTGTCCACCGTGTGATGCGCATGCGTGGCGCGGCCGTGTGCAATCGATAGGGTTCTTCTTTTCTTGTCTATTTCGCGTAAAAAAGCTGGAACAGATCAACCTCCCATTTTTTGATTATGACAGTGGTTGATAACTACGTAGATACACTTTTTTTCATTACAAAGCCCTCATTCTGGTTTCATGCCGGATGGAATCGCTCCTATTGAGACCGCATGAGGCGTGTCGCCGGCATGTTGCAAACCTGACGGCTTAGTGGTTATGTTGAAACTTTCGCTATTCATCCCGATCAACAGCGTATAGAGAAAGCCATAAATACTGTATTGAAAGTTGGTTCATGGTTTTTGCCGCGTCGCAATCACGCAAGCACCGCGTCGGACCCAGTAGTACTAGTTCTGAAATGCCATGTAACTTTCAGACGACTAAAATAAGTTATTTTTGTGTTACAGGAATATTCAGTATTCCGGAGTGTTTTCTTGTTATTTATTACTTTTGACTGTCTACCACTGATATCACTAACTTAGTATCCTAAATAGTTGCGTACACATTCATGACATTTTCCGTTTTCCCGCTTTTAGCAAACTGAAGCAAAATTGGACGCCTTAGACCTGAAGCCTTAGACCTGATTTATTTGTTGTACGCTGTGGTTTCCATAGTGGTAGTTAATGCTTTTATACCCAGCCATTACGCCTGGGTTCTTTTAAAATGATTTTTCCAAATAAGCGTGATTATTTCATGTAAGCGTCGTGTGAATAATCTTCGAAGATCTTGACCGATTATAAAAATTGACAATATTCATCAAATTTGTAGAAGCCTGGAAGGGTGAGAAGAAAAAGAAAGATGAGAAGAATGATAATACCACCTTTCCGAGTTGCTCGCTAAGGGGATGTAATCTGTTCTCTCGTAGGGTGTATTTCATTCGATGAGATGTGAAATAAGTGAAACAACAAGATGATTTATGAGATGTGAAATAAGTGAAACAACAAAGAGCGGCATCAAGTGAAACGGTGAATGGTGAAGTAAGCGAAAGTGTAAGAGGTGTTCATGATAAAAAAAAGTCCATTGAATTTACACTGGACGTCTTAGCAAGGTGTCGTGTGTGCAATGCATGCAACCTAACGAACTGCAAGCGTCACCGTAGGTCTTACCGTAGGCCAAAATTCCTCCTACCGGTGTCTTTAAACGGGCGCTTCCGTTGAGCGCCAACCAGAATGGCTTATGAGACCCAGAAAGCTCCTTGAAATGCAGTGATTTCCCGATTGCGTATGATTCGGCGTTGTGTTGCGCAATTCTCACCCACAACTATTCACCGCGCCTAATATCAAATGCCGCCTCGCAACGTCGCACCGGTTCCTCCTGCATTAAATTCACATTTCGTGAATATGAATAATGAGCATGCCCGTGCATATTTTCTTTATTTGCACAGTTATACTCCATTTCGGAGCGCCTGATAGGGCGTGGCATACGGACATGTATGAGTGGCGAGATATAGTGATAGTGTGTGCCGGAGTGAGAGTTTGGCACACGCTCACCCAGGTCCATCAGTCACACCCTACCAGGCGCTCCGAAATGCACTGTACACGGACAACTACTCACATACCCGGCAGATTTTCCAATAACCATTGAAATCCTCGTGAAAAGGAAATGAAGGGATTCAAATGCAGGCTGATGTGAGATTTTGCGATTTCGAGGTGTCGCAGTTTCGTACGCGATTTTACGACTTTATTATCCATCAGTACTGCGACCTCACGTGCGAACATGCGACACCGAAAAAACGCGATGTGACATCGGCCGTAGTGCTGTACCTGGACCCATGCACTGATTGCCATCTATAGGAAATCACTGGCATCCGTTTCCCAGACGAGAGCGCTGTCTCTTCAACGAGATATTCGAGAATTTGCCGACGCCAACGCAGGAACATAGATTTTTGAGGGAATGAAACGTCGCACGTCCTCGAAATGATTGACAGCACCACAGGTGTGTTAGCATTACAGTGCATACATGTGACATGTCATCATGGCACATATATCGCTCAAGGGCACTTCACATTTAACTTCACCCCTCATATCGACCCACAAGTGCATCCACTTGGTGGAATCGTATCTTTTTTTCGCGCGCAAGATCAATTTCTGTTTCAAAGCACAGGCTTTGACTTGGCTAGCCGCATTATGAGAACTATTTCAGCGATAAGTGATCACGACATGGTTCCATGAGTGGGATTCGACGGTCTGAAAAAGAATTTTTTAGAATCGGGATCATATTTGCTTGCAAAGTTGCTTTAAAATTTCTTTGAATGTTTTGTCTTGATGTCATGCTCTTAGCGTTCGCTTCAACCTATCTCATCGGTGACATAAAGCCTGTCCGCTGTTATCGCGGACGTTCTTCTTCTAAACCACCCCGAAAGACAAGTATATTCTCGCTGGAAAAACTAAACGTACAATTTTTAATTCCGTTAAAAAACAGCACTTACGTTTTGTGCTTGATTTTATATTAATATGGCTCTGCTTTTTAATTCTTGACGTCACTCTTGTGAAACATCTGTTGGGAGCAAGCGAATATTTCCAAATAAAAAAAACCAACAATGGTAATAACCATAATAGCGAATGTAATATGAATTCAGTGGCAATAAATATAATCCCAAGTTCAAACCTATTTGTGTAACTAACTCTCAGCTTTTGCAAATTTTTCGTGACTTTATTCCGAACTTAATCGCTCTGTCGCAATCAGGTTAAGGGCATCTTGCTATAGACGCAATTCTTTCCTAAGCCAAAAGCGAAAAGGAATCCCCCCCCCTCCCCCGTCCTCCACCGAGACTTCGGCAAAAATATGACCTCGTGCAGATTGACTCCTCAAGTGTCCCTCAGAGGTGTGTCGATGAGCAACTTTTTCTGAGATGCCTCTTCTTACTAATAGCGATAGCACCCTTGGTCTTCACCATAATTTGTAGTGGTCGAAGGTTCAAAGAAGTCTATACTTTGCAAATGAAGGTAAGTCGTGATTGCGGACTTTGCCGCGTGTGCCACAATGACATGAACCTGCGATTTTGTCCGTTGACGGTTGCTTCCAGCGGGATTCCCGGGTTCATGGTGTCACCAGCCGATTAGGTAAGTTTATCGTCTATGAGTTCATTATGTTTAAAAAGAAAAGAGACAATATGAAACAGGATTTCTCCTTGTATATATGTTACTGCTATCTTCGAGCTTGGCCTTTGCCCATTGATTTTCATCTCATTCGCCACTGGTCTAGATTGTATTAGGGCGGTTTCGCTTAAATTTATTGCGTATTCCTGAAGGCATCATTCATTCATTAGCTGCTTATATTCGTCGCAGTTGAATTGTTAATTCGATCGACTGCCAAGTGGCAACTAGCCAAAAAACGGAATATACATGTTAGACGTTGCGAAGTTCCCACACGGCTGCTGAGTTACAGGCAAAACCTTCGGTCGTACAGCCTTTTCCAGCACACATGTGCTGGTCCATAAGAGTTACCGTGACCTCGTGCAAAGATTGTAAACTGGGTTTTTGCGGCTTCAGATACTCTGGCGTATACAACTACCTCATACAAGCTTTAAATTAAGAATAAAATACTTTTAAACCCATGTGTAATTTGATAGCTGCGTTACATCGGTATTCCTTCGAAGTATTTTCGGGAATGTGGCTGATGTTGAGCTTTAGGATTTTGTGGTTCTAGGATTTGACGTCGCTATTTCGCATGCAAGGCGCGGAGTTTCGTGTTGGCGAAAGTGCCTGCGAAAGTACGACGTCGCAAAGTCGCGGAGCTCCAAATCGCGAAGTCTGTATTAACCTACCTGTGCTCTTACAGACTTGGCTAAATATCGGGTCTGAGAGATCATTAAACATGCTCTACGCGTTCGCTATGTCAATTATCGCATTTCTCCTTTCATCCCTTTTCTTCCGATTCGTGGATGGCTTTATTTATTATGTAATTTTTCTTCAGTCATAGGAGATGCTTGCTAGAATCTGCGTGAACACTTAGAAAAAGCATTTCCCATGCATACGTGTAATTGATGCCCTTTTGAATGATGCATAAATCGGTGTGCCATCTTAGAGCATCTTATGATTCGATGAAACAATGTTATTCAGGGATGTCTTTTTTTGGAAGCTTTTTCTGACATTCTTAAATGTTGCAAAAGGACAGGAGAGTGAGTGCAGAAATAATAGTTTTTCACGCGACCGCATGTACACCGAAAACAATTTTCTAAAATTTGCAAGTTCACCACATTCATTTAATTTTATTGCAGTTACAGTATCCAGAATGGCAAATTTCACGTAGCCGTTCACGCAATGTTTCACATTTCATAGAATGATGGTGAAGGGAAACTGATACAGGTTGTACTGGTACAGTACGCTGTCATAATATGTCAATAATGCTGAAATTACATGTCGCACATGAAACAGATTTCTAGGTTCTCTTTGGCCGCTTTGAAAAACTCCCATAATTCTACATTCCTTCACTTACGCTTCCTGGATCTTGCAAGAAAATTGCTTCGAAAAGTTCTCTCGTGCATTTCGATTTCTCTTTCACTAATGTGTGGGCGGTACCATGGAGGCAGCATCACGTTTGTTGAACTATTTGTTCAGGGTTATTTGCCTATAGGTAACGCTGCTTCGCGATTCTGCGATCCTGCAGTTTTCCGATTCTGCAATTTTGCAGTGCCGCACGAAGTAACAGAGTCTTAGAATTTCAGACAGTGCAAAATTGCACAGTCTGTCGTCAGCCTCATTTTCTACAGGCTACAGTTCGCGCAATGAGGGGGGGGGGGGGGGCATCCTACGATGGACCCTATTTTTACCTAAGCCAAGAAAGAGAAACGACCCTTTCCTTCCTCCTTTGAGGCTTAGACAAAAATGTATGCCTGAATGTGCGGAGTGACCTCACGAAAATCTTTTAAAGGTACTCATAAATGGAACATTTGGTGAGATGCCCCCCCCCCTCATTGCGATAGCACCCACTCCTTTGTCGTATCAGATTTTATGAATCAAGTGAAGAGTGTTGGGCGATGTGAAGTAGAGCTAGATTCATTTCACGGTTTGTTCTTCACTCGGTGTGGTCGTAGGGTACATCAGTATGTGCGACTCTCCTGTTGTTCTCAAGTTCAATCACTCATTCATTCTCTCGTCTCCATGATCGTAATAGTTTTCGTGACGTTTTGAGCATATGTTCAGTTTGATTAATTGCCTACTAGCTCAGTTGGCCCGCCTTCGAGCGAGGCCGAGGCCACTTCGCAACTTTTTTTTCGTGAGTGTAATATATCGAATTTATTCATTTCAGAGCCGCTTTCCTATTTACTCGTGAGACTAAGCGTACCAATTTCGTTCATCCTCATGAGGTGCTAACAGCACTCACTACTTGTTTCTAATAGACTACTATTTGTTCGTGCTACTACTCATCTAGTCAGAAGTATGAGAACGGGTCTGATCGTATTATTTTCGCTTTCTTGTATATATGCAATAGAACATGATTCGGTGAGTTTTCCTTCCTTACCTATTCTTTTTTTTTGAATTTTTTGGGGATGTTTTCTATTTTGGCCTTTTTGCTTGTTTGTAGATGTGTGATGACGACGATGATAGTTGTCCCGAACCGACGCATACGGTGATTCGGTTAGCTAAGCGAGACGATGAATTGGCAAGAAAACTTGCCGCCGAACACGGAATGCGGGTCAGGGTGAGTGGCTGCGTCGTTCGATTTCATTTCCACTGCATGCTTGGCGTTGGTGATGGTTTGATGAGAAATGGGGCAAGGTTCTTCTACCTTTGCTATAGCCAGTCTAGGAGTACCTTGCCCCATTTCTATCGATAGGCTTCAGGTCAGTGTCATGAGTTCACGCCATGCGTTAAGCTTGCTGAGAACGTTACTGGAACCTAGAGGAGGTATTAGCTTATAACGCTGGAATGAAACTGGTTGGTTTCAGGGATAGTTGCATGCTCGCGAATGAGAGCTCTGTTCCCAGGCAGTAGTTTCGTTTGCGTTCTGCTATCGCTTGACCCTGCACGCACGATTCACCCGTCCTTGTGTTTGGCGGTGTGAAAGTGAAACGGGGCAGGCGTGTTCTCATTGCGCTATCGCTGAGTGGGACTCGTTTTCTTGCGGCAGGGCGGGATTTTTCGTTTTCTATGCGGACTTTCTCAAGGTTACATAAAGAATTCTCTGGAAGCCGTAACCAGCATCCTTGAGCAAGCAAAAAGTTCTCCGTCCTTCATAAAGAAAATTCTTCTGATAAGACAAAGGGGTATCGTCATTCCTGAGTTCGTCGAAGACGTGTGAAGTCATCAGTTAAACTACTGCGACTTACTAAACAAAGTAAGAGAGTGGTTTGCGGCGCACACGCGCTGGCCAGCTCGTTTAGGGTTCTCAGCGTCGACTCCTACCAGAGTGAGAGAAGTACAAAGATTGTTCTCGGGAATTCGCGTTTCGGCTCCATTGGCGACATTGCCTGTCATTGACAGAGACCCTATGTACTATGCTTATACCAGTTACACATCATGCAAGAAGACACTCGCGATTGCTCCTCCCTATGAGGTTCTAGAAGTGCAACTATGGCAGCATGGTGGCTGTGAATGAGTGTAGTAAAGGCGAAACTATTGTTGGTTGTTTTCCTAACTGGCGAAAAGAAAATAATTGACTCATGTTGGCGCGCCGAACTCTATTACTATTACCATTTTTGTTTCATTTCGACATATGTATTTTCAGGGTGAGCCCTTCCTTGAAAATCACTATTTCTTGTATCATGAAGATGAGTCACATTCTCGTCGAAGGAAACGATCGGCAGTGGTGCAGTTGAACTCACATCCTGCTGTCGAATGGCTTTCAGAACAAAGGCCACGGCGGCGTACGAAACGTGACTATCTTCATAGTGGTTTTCAAGTTGTCGAGGTATTGCAATTATTTTACTTCGATCATATTCACTTGTAATAATTTCTATGATCAAAAAATGGGGCGAGTCTACTTTGTTCTGATTTCTGTACGATTCTTTTTTGTCTAGGGCGAAGGAAAGCGGCTATCAAAGCGAAATTCCTCGAATTCGGGGCAATCATCTTCCAGTGGACAGCCTCCAAAACGTCGTCGTCAAGTAACTCGTGAAATTCCTCATTTACCGTTTCCAGATCCTCTCTATCAGGATCAGTGGTACTTGGTCAGTTTATTATGCTAAGTTATGAACTATTTGAGATTGATTTTCAATTCATGTATTTCTTGTCAAGGTCGGGAAAGCTGTGGGCAACTATGATATGAACGTGCGAGAGGCGTGGTTACTTGGATATGCTGGTCGGAATGTGTCTGTATCTATACTTGATGACGGAATCCAGAGGCTAGTACTTTTTTTTGTAATGCTATTACTCCTGCATCCATTGAGCTGAAGTTCTAAGTGAGGCATTTTAGGGATCATCCAGATTTGATAACCAATTATGATCCTTTGGCGAGCACCGACATCAACGACCACGACGATGATCCAACGCCACAGAACAATGGTGACAACAAGTAAGCATACAGTGAAAATACCCTTTTTCACCGTGCATGTGTCTCACTGCCCTAATCTTGCCAATTAAAGTTGTAGTGGCTTTCGAATGTGGGTTATCCCAAGGGTTTGAGGAGTTTTTGTGGTATTCAGTTCGGGACTCGATCCACATGCAGCGTGTGTACCGGGGTGCCACTTGGGTCACCTTCGCCTCTAAGCACGTATAGAGATGCAAAGAATAACAGCTTTGAATTTGTTTACTTGTTTTATCCTACTTGTTCTGTACGTCCGGTAGCTATTCCTAGGCTTTTTTGTTGATTGGTGGTTTACTTACAGTATCTTGAAAAGCAGTTGTTCTGATTATAAAGCATTGTTTTCGCTGCAACACGATTGATTTTCAGACATGGTACACGATGTGCAGGTGAGGTGGCTGCAATTGCTGGAAACAATTATTGTGGAGTTGGTGTTGCGTTTAAAGCAAAAATAGGAGGGGTAAGTTTTCTTCTGAAAACTAATTCTTTCTTTATATTCATACTTCGGCTAAATTGCATGTGTTCAAGGTCCGTATGCTTGATGGTGCCGTATCGGATAGTGTAGAAGCTGCATCGTTGTCATTGAATCAGGTAGAATTTTTAGGTTTTTTTTTTCACAGTTGGTAATCGCTTACGGAGCTCTCGTAGCCGTAGGGTTTCTTGTGTTTATATGGAGTTGGTTCATTCTGTTGGATATCGAGTATTACGAAATAGAGATTTTTCCTTAGTACAACTTACGTTATGAAGTTTTCTTAGTTCAACTTATGTTGAATGCTTAGTCATTTAGGACCACATCGATATTTACTCAGCGAGCTGGGGTCCTGAGGATGATGGTAAAACGTTCGATGGACCGGGACCATTAGCTAGAGAAGCGTTCTATAGAGGAATCAAGAACGGACGCGGAGGAAGGGGAAATATTTTCGTGTGGGCCAGTGGAAATGGCGGATCAAGGTGAGTATGCGCTGTCAGACCGCATGCAAGAAATTGAATTCACTCTGACTTCCTTAAATATAAACGCATGTACTTCTAAGATTCATTAAGTCCTCTTGGCTAATGTCAGGGTTACAGTTCCGTTCTGAGTTGGTGCTCAAGCCCCGTTAGGAGGCAGCTATGTATTTTGTGCCCTCCACGCATGATTTAGGTCCCCACTTCCTCTTTGCGAGACTAACAAAACGTTTACTTTGTACCACCCTGTAAGCTTGATGATTAGAATCTGTCCCTTTTTGTGATGGAGCGAATTTGGTAGGCTTTTTCACTGTCCGATAAGGGAATTGTGTAATCTTCTTTGTATAGGAATTTTGAGATCAAATTGTATTCCGTGAATTTTTTGAGACTTCATGGAAGTGTAATAGATAAGAACAAGGCAAAGCCTGTGACTGCTTTGCAGTTAAACAAATAAGCAGAAGTCACCTTGAACACAAAGAACTATGGAAGAAAAGCTTCAGTGAGCGTTTATTCAAACGGTTACAGTGGAACGATAAAGCGAGATGGCAGATAGCGGAAAAAGTGTTCGTCTGCCAATCTGTCACTAGTATACAGGGGGTGCCAAAAAAAAAAAGTAATTTTGCCCACGGCTCACATCTGCCAATTTTACAAAACGTAGGGAAACGAAAGAGATAAAGGTATTGGGGCAAAACATTCCCGAAATGTTCCTCTAAAAGCAGGAACAAGCTGTGGCTCCTCACGTTCATGTTCATAAAAATATGGAGGTTTCATTCGGCGCAGTCGGGCTTCGGAGTACCTACATTTAAAAATTCGCTAAAAACAGTGGAGCCAAGCTCCGTGGTAGGTCTTTTGTGGGAAGCTTCCTGAGGGTTGGCCCTTCGGTTCTTGGAAGTCACAAAGCCCCTGCTGCTTGGACAAGGCTGCTATGATCCAAAGTATCATTTTCATGCCTCAAATCCGCCTCCGGAGGGGTTTCAGTGGTAGGGGAACGTTTTGGCTCTTGGAAACAAAGAGCGCTGGGAACCCGGGAAAAGCGCAATGTTAAAGAACACCATCCGGTATGAATCCCCTTAGGTACCCAGATTGAACGGACGTCAGCAAGGTGTGAAAGAGGGCGAAGAAATTTCGGATTTTGCCCAGTTGAGGTGATACATCTTGTTCAGTCTTTCCTTGCTCCCGTTTCTGCTCGTGCAGGAGGCTGCCACGGAGTATAGTGATAGAGTTAGGTCTGCTCTTGATTCTGGGGATGAGAATACCTCAATAGAATTTACTGTAGTTTGGCTAAATGGGGTCGAAAGTGGAGGAGACAAAATTACTTTTTTTTTTTGGCACCCCCTGTATACGTCAAGCAACTATAGAGTGCTGTAATGTTTCTGAAGTTAACATTTGAAAACGCTTTTCGGTGGCGTTCCCAAAGACAAGTTTTTATTCAAATAACGGAATTACTGACGTGAATTTGCTGGTACTGCACGAAGTGTTCCCTAAAGCGTTGAAGTGCAAACAGATGATTCGATTACTGGCGGCCTTTTATGGGAAACTTGTTCAATTGTAGAACAGTCCATATTTTTTATTATACCAATATTTCGTTGTAGTTGTCTTCAGGAACACGGAATAAACTAAGGGAGCATCTTCAGGAACACGGAATAAACTAAGGGTGCATCTTCAGGAACACGGAATAAACTAAGGGAGCAGGAAAGGCAGTACCGAAACTAGATGTTCGCTCTATACACATAAGTTCATTGTATGAAAATACGCAGTTGAATAACAAAGTTTCCTGTCAAGAAAACGAGGACTCCAGAATGGATGGAGGCGCTATGGAAACGACATGTATTTATTCAGGGCACCTATCCACTCATGTTAATAAGCGAAAGTCACGTATTTAGGGTGTGTGCAGATATGACAGGGAATCGCTTCGCGGCGTCCCGCTCGCGGCGCCATCAGTACGAATCGTTCAAAATTCCGCTCAAGACGCATAGGCTGGTACCGTAAAGAACCTTTAAAAATTGCAATTGAAAGCTTCGGGAGTTCGCCAACCTTTAAAGGTCCTTCACGGTACTAGCTCATTTCGTCTTGAGCGAAATTCCAAACGACTTGTACTTGCCGCGCCGCGCGCGGCCACACGACTCGCTATCATATCTGCGCTCACCCCACATATTTATAGTCATTCTTGAATTTATATTGGTGAAGTTGTCTGGTAAACTAAGACACTAACACGGATAGAGCTCTGTGTAATTGTGAATGGTAAAAGGTTGAAGAACTCGTGGGATGAAATATGCATTCAGTTCTCAGTCAGGATCATAAGAAGGTATCGAATGTTTTATTGTTCAAATTATGTGCAGCCTTTTTCCTATCACAGGGTAAAGAGAACTAAGTTCTCTTTGGGCTGAATCCGGTCCACTGAACTGTGGCCATTGAAGGATTGGGAGGGGAAGAGGAATATGGAAGAGATGACCTTCGCTTGTCACGAACATTCGAGGTGGAAGTGGTAATCGCTAAAAAAACCCGAGACGCAAAATTTTCACCGACGTCGAAGCTCCTTCCATTCCTAGACCTAGGCTTGAAATCATATACCCTCTCTTACATGAAGAAGCATCTGCCATTCTCCTCTGCTTCAGCCTAAGCCTTGGGAGGGAAAGGAGCTTCGACATCGGTGAACATTTTCCGCCTCCCCCCCCCTCCCCACTTTGTTTGATTTTAGCATCAATCATGTGAGAACAGTGAATGGGAGGATAAGCGCAAGGGAAAGAAAAGGTGTTCGTGGTAGAAAATATGCTTGAATCACTCTCGACGTCTCAGCAGTGTTGTATGTGCAGTATGTACAACCTGTACATGTGAATTGTAAGCGTGAAGGTAGGCCTTACCGTAGACCAAAATTGTCCTCTCCCGGTATATTCAAGGCGTCGTTAAGTACTGCTCCATAGGTGTATGTAATGGTGCTACTGTAAAGATAGAATTCAGGAAAAGCTGGAATATGTTCCACCACACAAGAACGTTTTGGTTTCAGGCAAGATTCGTGTTCGGCTGATGGATATACTACGTCTGTATACACCCTGTCAATCTCCTCTGCCACGTACGATAATCATCGGCCATGGTACTTGGAGGAGTGTCCGTCATCAATAGCTACCACCTACAGCTCAGCTAACATCAACCAGCCAGCTATTGTAAGTAATTTAATTGTCGATGATAGCTACCGAAACTTCCTACATTACCAGTTCACTTGCACATCCGACGTATTTAGGTGACCGTCGATGTCCCGTCAGGTTGCACTAAAATGCATACAGGAACGAGTGCATCAGCTCCGTTGGCTGCCGGTATCATAGCCCTGGCACTTGAAGCCAAGTGAGTCGTTTGAAGTCGACCTAGCGATCTTGTTATATTACTATGCACCTTTTAGTCCTGATCTCACATGGAGAGATATGCAGCACATAGTACTTCGAACAGCTAATCCAACACCGCTTTTGGGAAATTCTGGATGGTCACAAAATGGTGTGGGAAGAATGATCAGCAACAAGTTAGTGCTATCTGAAAACTTTATGTGACCTCGGTTACAAGACTTGAGCAGGCGCGCTTCAAAGGTTTCTCTAGGTTTGGTTATGGTCTCATGGACGGAGGCGCTCTCGTGAAACTGGCTAAAACCTGGAAAACTGTTCCTGAACAGCATATCTGCACCTACGAATACAAGTTGGCCCCTCCAAAGTACTGTTTTCTGTTTTCTTTTTATGTTTTAAAAGGCAAACCCTCAATATTTTTATTCTAGTCCTCGCCCAATACAAGGCCGTTTCCAAATGAACTTCACGTTGGAAGTGAATGGTTGCGAGTCTGGAACGCCGGTGTTGTATTTGGAACACGTTCAGGTCCATGCCACTGGTAAGCACATAATTAATTTTGTCATTATATAATGTAATAATATTGTTGTTTATTATTCTCATCTCCTTAGTGCGATACTCGAAACGAGGTGACCTGAAACTGACGCTTTTCTCACCTTCCAAAACGAGATCGGTATTACTTCCTCCTCGACCTCAGGTTCGTTGCGAATATTGATACGTTTTCATGAGTGAAGTTCAAAGAATTAAGGCTCCGATGTTTGATTCGTGCTCCTATTTCTTGTCCTGTAGCAATCCAGTTTCTAAGACTTCTGTGATCGAGTGATCGATTAGTTGGAGAATGTCAAACATGCAGAGTAGTATTGTTTGAACTCTAATAGATAGCTATCGGATTTATGTACTTCAATCATGTTTCCGATAATTATGTAATACGACTTCATGGCTTACCCAATTCAATGTTAGTGGTCGAAAAACAAGGAGGCAGTATTTCAGGATTTCAACAGCAATGGTTTCCACAAATGGCCTTTCCTATCAGTACAACAGTGGGGTGAAGATCCTCGTGGAACATGGGTTCTTATGGTAGAAAGTGTCACAAACAATCCATCAGCCTCTGGTGATTTTTTGATTTTTCTTTAAATTTGTTTGTCAAAAGTCTTGCGAATTTCTAAACTCATTCACTCTCAGGTACTTTCCATGACTGGGCGTTACTTTTATACGGTACAGCGGATCCGGCACAGCCCGGTGATAGAGTTCATCCACCAACACCTATACCGTCTCAGTCGATGCTCAATCGGATACACCAACTCACAAGCCAGGTCGGACTTTGAGTCTTTTACTCAATACGTTACGCAAAGTAGAATGAATCACGAATGGTACCGAAGCTCGTACCTAAACAGAATTGGCCAAGATGTAATTAGAAAAATGTGCGAGCTTCGTGTTCATCTGCGTTGAACCAGATGTGATGCACTTTTGAAGTGGTGTGACTTTGCTTAATTTTTGTTTGCTACTCGAAAGCACAGCCAGCTTACCCTCACTATATGTTTGCTTGCTTATTGTTGCTCGAAGAGCCTCAAGCCGCTTGCCTTCCGACTAACATGGCTCAATCTGTTAACCTTTTCGTCTCGCTAGCCTATTACTGCATCGCTGCCCGTTCGTTCCATAAATTAATAAAATGTACCACAGCGGAGCCAGTTGTGCCGAGTGTTGTTTGTCGGTTACATTTATGTTCATGCTTACCTAACTTTTTGCCGCATCTAACTTCCTGTGAATGATGCATAATCGGTGGTGGTCAGCCGTCCGTACTGTTGGTGTCTTACAGAAGATTCGGAAGCGTCCGATGGCATTCTCTCGCACCCGTCAGTTCGCGATACCGGGTGCTGCAACAGCGCCACAACGATCGCCGTTTGTGCGACCGAGAACGCAAACACAGCGTCCGTTCCAAAACGGCCCATTGGCTGGCAGATGGTTGTTCAATCCGAACTCGCACCAATGGGTCTGGGTGGATATGCGTCAGTGGCAGCACAAAAGATATCGACGATACTAGCCAACCAGAAGTGCCCTGTGTTCTCTACGAAACGTACCTCTTGTCCGCATGGGGTTTTCGGTGATAGGGCTTATGTATCACTCACATGGCGCCAACTACGACCACAACACTCTGAGTCGCACACACTGTTCCGCTGTGATGCGCGAACAATTTACATGGGCGTGCGATAAGCCGAGCGATGAGATGCGATGCGTATTGTCTCTACAGATTACGTTTCCCGTTATGTTGATGGTCGTTCAAGCGGTCGTACTGGTACTGATCGCGACATCGGCGGCGATCGCTTGCCGCCGCGCGACTGCACCTCCTCCTTCGTCTACACCACTTCCTACAGTGATGATCGACGAGACCGCTTCCGCATCCTCTACTACTGCCTTTAACGATGTATCTCAAGCCACTCGACAGCTCCATCACGAACACCCAAACAGCGCAAACAATGCATTTTCGTAGTGATTATGATATTGTATGTATTGATTAATATGTGATACACCTACACACTCATACACAAGGTCCCATTCACCCCGAGCGCGCCGTTCACATCTGGTTAGGTCGCTTTCATACTCTGCAGTGCTACCGGTGGTAGAAGTTGCGACGCGCTGTATTTATAGCACGTTATCCAGTCGCGCTTTATTCCATTTCGTCGAATATTTTGAACCACAGCGGTGAAAATAGCAAATGGTTGCCCAAAGCAATATTATAAATATCAGGTTGAGGAATACTTCCCCGTCGTTTCTTTTGTTCTCTGTTTTTCTCGGCGAAACTTTCATATGTTTTCGTAGAGCTTTTTCTGCTCTACACAGCGCTGCCTTTTGTTTTTCGATTCCTTCGACTGCCTAGCATTTATGAGGTTTGGAAATGAAGTAGGCAGAAGGCAAAAATTCGCACTCTCGACTTTTCATTTTCCTCGTCTGCCATCGAGATGAAAATATTTATACGCATAATTTTCGATAGAGCTTTTCAGCTCTACCGAAGGTACTGCCTTTTATTCAAATTGCTCAACTTTTTGCTGTTTTTGAGACACAAATGCAGCGCTCAGCAAACGTGCTCACTTTCGGTATCTCCTCTTCCTCGCCTACCATGGTGATTGGAGAGTATGTCCATATATGAGTTCGATAGAGCTTTTTTTGCTCCACAATCTGATGCCACTAATTTTATACTTTCGCAGTTTTCTATTCGTGAGGCTTGGAAATGGAGTACTCAGTAAGAGCCCACCCGCATTTTCTTCGCAAAAGATCAGGTTTTACCAAACATTAATCGTACAGGAAACCCCTCAGTTATAACAGTAGATGGCTCAGGAGTGTCTTTTTCCCTCATTTGATTCATCTGACGTGGAAAAGCTCAGCTTATTTGGACTTCGATGCGCCAACAGTGCAGATTTTTCCCTACAAATTAACTGTATTTCTAAACCTCAAAAGTAGAAAACAATCAACCGATCAAAAACAAGTGGAACCGTTCCCTACAGCTGGGAAAACCCCATCGGAAACTCAAGCGCATAAACTTTTTGATCTCGATGACAGAGGAGGAAAACGAAAAGTCGAGAATGCGGATTTTTGCCTTCAGATCACTTCATTTCTAAACCTCATAAATATTAAGCAATCTAAGAAATCGAGAAACAAATAGCACCGTTTCGTAGAGCAGAAAAAGTTCTATCGAGCACATATATAAATTTCGTCGAAGGGTGAGGAGATTGTTGCGAAACACAGAATAAAAAATGAACCAACTCCTCAACGTAATACTTAAGCACAACTACGGAAAACGGGTCAAAAGAACGAACAGAGAAAGTAGTGACGTCAGCACAAGTAGAGCATTGCAACAGCTATTGTCGGCATCGTCACAGAGAATGAAAGCAACCCTCTGGGACGGCAACATGTTGAAAGAGCGCTGTGACTTGCTACCGACTTTTTCAGTCTCAGGTTTCTTTGCGCTTGCCGTGCATCTCAATTCTGTGTTCGAATAGCGTTCGGGCTAAATGTGACTGTATAATTCATTCTCTTTCGAAATGATATGCGTTGAAGTGTAGATGGGCAGGCATGGCGTTGTCACGCGTGGCGTGATGTTTTCATCGTACCCTATGCTGTTTCTATGATATGATTACTCGTCGCACAGGAACAGTTCTCCAATGCAGGGATATTTGGGGATATCGCAGCAGGACTGATTGAATGTGAATAAGTCCTAATACGTACAATAAAAAAAGCTTCTTGCAAAGGAACTGGACGCGTCATGCAGACATACACCGCGTGACTGCTCTAAGCATATTGTGCTGCACTGTAGCGCTTGTCACTTCGATATAAACGAACTGTTAAAAATGAACAGATCGTGAAAAGCGCGTGCGTGGTTTACATTACAAGGGTATTGCTTTGCGTGTACTTCTGGTCATTCCTTTTCTTTCCTCACTCCCCAATATACCCATATTATCGTTTTTGCTCTTTCGTTGTTTCCTCTTACCCTGACCGCATCCTCGCATGTATTGGTTTCTATCCATTTCCCAAGCTTCTTACTATCGTGTACTATTCTAATCTTACGTTTCATCTGCTGTATTGTAGAGAAAACGAGCAAATTAGTATGGAGAGTAGTTAGTTGTTATGTTTAGTCTCCACCATCGAAGTTCAGTCTTATGCAGAATTATTTCGATGCGGTTTTTTCTAAAGCATTTGGAGGTTTGTGAAGAAAAATCTCCATTAGCACAATTATTTTTTTCACTTCTTATAAATTGCATTTGTCATGTCAGGTTTGAATTTAACTTTACCCATACTCTTATTAGCCCTGCCCTGATTATGTTCTCACAGTATCACACTGAGATATAAGTGCCTTAGTCATTGAGTAGTAGTTTGAGAATTCCATGATGATTTCCCAAAATCTATGCTTTTTTGTTGAATAACTAGGGTTTCATATTGCTATTATCATAGCAAACGGTTAAGTTTAGGAGTTGAACAATGCCACATGATATACGTTCTTTTCATTATATTAACGCAACTCTAACCAATATATAATAAGTAATATTCTTGTTCTCAATTATTATCCTGCAAGATGCAAGATGATTTGCTGAGCCCAATGGCAGTCGAACTCGCATGATAGTAGATGTTGTGGTGTTTGTCTATGTTTGTACCATAGTGATGCATCGTTTATTCATTTCAATGAAAATGTGCCTTGAAAGTATAATTTTTATGACAAAAAATATACCTGTGAATAAATTATTTCTCAGTGTCATGGTGTGTCGGTACTGTGGATGTATTTCTGGTGCTTTAATAATTTTTTAACTTTCACTTTCCATCCTTCGTTCGCTTCTAAAGTTGCGTCTTTCTTTCTGGTCGGTGCGTTTATGCTGCTGTTGATGATTGTGGTGGCTGTATTGGTGGTAGGGTTGCCTTCTCTTCGTCTTTTTTGTCTTTCATTGTAGTACTTCAAGGTTCGGGTACAGTTGGTGATAGTTGTGTCCTAATGGTGCTCTTACCATTTTTCTTCACGAGTTATTGTCTATAAAGGCTGTCCCATTACTGAGTCACGCAAAAGCGGCACATTTGCCTTCATGCACGCAGGCGCGCTCTTACGCTATAAGTGCTTTGAAGTGAAAGTGTTTTGCTGAATTCACTCTGAACAGGTCGCTGCTTTTTTTTGCAAAATGCTGTAGAAGACGGGACAAAAACTGCTCAAAAATAAGTTGTGCTGAGCATTAATCATATCGAGAAATCATTATGGAATTCAAAAGCAAGGCTTCGAAGTGGTGTCATCGGCCCCTACCGGAAAGTGGCCACGCTAGTGGCGAAGATAGTCATGTAGAATAAACGTTATGAGTGCTTTGGGGAAAGGTTAAGTTCATGAATGTCGTTGATTATCGAAGGCCAGCCATTAATCCCCTTTGTAAAGTGATAATACCTGTCAAAGTGGATCATGAACAGCACATAAATTTTTGATTCTGAATCACATCGATTTTTGAGGGTGCCTTTTCTGAAAAAGCAAATCAGTTGTCTAGAATGTGAAGAAGCTAGAGAGTAAAATCAAAAAACGTGGAGTTCGCAGAGACTCTGTGTGGCTCTGGATCTCGGCCGCGTTGACACTTGGAGACACTGGCGCCGACGGCAGCAAAACCATGTGCCCGCCGTCGACGACGGCGGCACTCTGGCGCCGCGCTCTGTTCGTGACGCTCGAACTATCCATACTACGGTGCAATGATCGCGGCGAGACTCCGCGCAAATCTTTGGCGATAGCGCGCGCGAATCTTTCTATAGAGTGTATGTCGTTTGGCGCGGCCCTTGCAGCTAATTTGCCACTGGAGCGCATGGGCCGTCTGACTCTCCCAGATTTACCTAAGCCTTTTAGGGGAGAAGCTTTGGCAGTGCCCCATTGGCAAATTAGCTCCAAGGGGCCGCCCTAAACGACCGTCTCCCTTTCTATAGCCTGGCACTATGCTAAGATGTCGCCAAGATTCAAATCTCTCGTGGGTCACAGTTCGCGCAGGCTTTCGCCTCTTTCCGATCGTCATACTCTACTATGGTTCGGTCGAATTTTATAAACAGAATGCGTCGCCAGAGTACTGCCGTGGTCGACGTCGGTGTTGCAAAGTATGAATGCGACGTCCGCCTCTCTATCTTCCTTTGTGGTGGTTTTTGTGTGCAAATTTGTTCACGAGATTTAAAGGGATCTGAAACATACCCATGCGATGAAGTCACCAGTGTGTAAGATATCTGTTCAGATCGATGAAGTCGAGCCGCTGACATTCAGTGATCTCCGCTCGGTGGGCGATTGTCATTCGGAATGCGATGGTGGATGTTCGGAGAGTCAGTCGGCCGTGGCATGCTTTCGATGTAAACATTTCACACAAACACTCCGAAACAAGGCTGGCAATGGATTCAAGTGTGTAATTCTCTCAAGCTTCGCACGTCGTTGTAGCTTGTATAAAGTGATCGAAGCACGAATTATGATACGCGCGCGGGTCTCACCATTTTTCACCTGAAATTATTCAACATACGTCGTAAGCGCAACGCAGTTTCCCAACCCTATTAAATCGGAAGCAATTTGCTCAAAAAGAAATTTTATGGGCTTTTCAAGTGTTTTCCACGTAAGCGCTTGGTTAAGTCGAGAGGCACTTCAACATCTGTGTTCAAGCGCCTCTCCTATCTTACCCACTTTATATCGGGTCGAATTTGCTTCGATCTGCTTTCTCTTATCAGCAAATTATTTACGTCTACATAAGCGAATCATGGCTTTCCAAATGCTTTTCTAATTGGCACATACACGAAATCGAAATATTCCCGCAGATACCTGGTTAACCAAAAATTCGAAAGTTTTGTAACCAGAAATGGTGTAAATTTGATCGTCAGCTTTTTTATCACACGGATAAAAACACGTTGAGGACTACATCGGCGGTTCTTGCACGCGTATTCAATCACGTTAGACAATTTATAGTTGCTTGTATAATAGCAAAACGAAAGTTAGAGTGGCTTTAAAGTATGAAATGATCGAACATTCAAACATATCGGATTTCCAGATGTGTCACTCATTGCGACGATACATACTATTTGGATGGTACAAATTGCAAAATGTGCTCGTCACATTGTCATTCCTGTTCACAAGCCGAGGTTACTACCTTTATTTTTCATCCTTCAGTTCTTCAAATTTTTCAAAAGGCGTGAGCAAGTCCTATAGTTATAGAAGGAAATTACCGTTCTTATTTTTTGCTTGAAGGAATCGTGCGCGGAAAAATGAGTTTTTCTTTTCCCACATATTTATGTTGTTCTTGTTTAATAAGGGCCACGTGCAAAGTTTAACGCGAAAAAGTGAGAACCCGACGAAGATGGAGCTTCTTAAAATGACGGCCTAGAAGCGGGCCCTTCGACTAAGTGCACTGTCCCGTCGTCCGCCACGGTTGGAGACGAAGAGTGGAAGTGATCACGTAGTTTTCTCCTTCCAATATGCGTCTCCACCCACGGCACACGACGGGGCGTGCAGTTACACGGAGACCCCGCTCGCTCGGCCGCCATGGCCGGATTCTCACTTTCTCCGCGTGAAGCTTTGCATGCAGCTCTTACTAAGCATATACAACTTAAATATATGGGTAACAGAGAGAAGGTGGCTGAGAGTGTCAGTGAAAGTTTATTAGAGCGAATTGTTCATGAGGAGCACATATCACCGCACACCAGTTTATACAGCTGGCACACAGTTGGCGTGCAGTTGTGGCTCAAGAATACTGTTGTGTTTTACCGGTTTTTTTCAAAAAAATGTTACCTATCAACATTATTGCAGCTTTGTCCAGTTATACAAATACACAATGCTTCAGGTGTGTGAAACATGCCCTGGTGCGCAACTTCTCGTTCATGTGGCGAATTCACCAGAAAATGGAAAATGTGTCGACAAATGTGGAATGGGACAAGTACCCGATTGTGGGTTTGGTTCAATCATCGATTTTGCGCAATTATGCTCGCTGGAAATTGAGGGACGGAATGAAGTAGAAGTCGTAGTATCATAGGAATGTTGATGTTTGAACACCATACATCAGTTTTTTTGGCGAACCTAGGTAGATGTTTGGACAACGATTTTTGGCTTTGTAATCACTTCTATTCACTAGATTTCATGCAGACTGCAGATGGATTGCAGATTTTACGCTGTGTTTGGGGTTCCCGAGTAATAGTATCGTTTCCCTCTTTCGAAGTTGAGCGTTTCAAAGGTTAATGCCTGACTAAATTATGCGATATCTTGATAGAGACACGCTATTAGCTGTACAGTGGTCGTTATTGATCCGAGTTCGAGCTTATTATGCAGTTGTAGAGGGCTGATCAATGTTGAGAAGTTAATTTTTTTATTAACTTTTAGAGGTATTGGATTCTTTGCAGATGAGACCAACTTGGTACAGGCACGGTGTGTACTACGCGAAGAACGATGTGGAAAAGGATATTACCTAAATTCCATCGGAAAATGTGATCAATGTGATGAAGCGTGTACCTCGTGCAGTGGTCCTGGTACGGTTGATCAGTTTATAGTTTTGTAAGCTCGTGAATAAAAGAAACTTCATATTTACATATAATTGTGCGTCAATCAAGGTATATTGGGTTGTACGACTTGTGCCCCTGGTTATGGAAATCGTTCTACTGAATACTGTCGACCATGCTGCGCTGAAGGACAGACGCCAGACGATTATCGATGTGGTGAGCTTTTGTTGAATTTGCTATCTGTACTCTTCTGTTCGCTCCCATGAATTTCAACTTTTGTACTTTTGTTAATGACTTTTACTCTTCTTAGCAGCTGTCTTTCTCATTTTGCGTGCAGAACAGACTTCATCATTTGGTTTCAAATTCGTTGTGGCGTCCAGTAGTACACAGCGTTATCCTTATGCTTCATAACCGAGCCCCTCTCATCTCATCTCTGTCTGTGGCGGACTTAATTATCGTTTTGATAGCAAGCGTTTGTGAGTTTTTTGACTCTTATCCTTTTAGAAGACTGCTCTCCAAATGCCAAATATCCTGCTCGTGGTCATCGAAGTTCAAGCATAGTTTGGTCCTTCTTTTGGATCATCATTGTCGTGGTTATGCTCTCGTTTGTCGGTTGTATTGCGTACTGCCTGCTCAGAGACGACCGCAATCAAATTGAGTAAGTGTTTCCATGTGTATGCCCACCATCAGACTTCGCTGTTATGCGATTCTGCCGTTTTGCGGTGTCGCGGCTCCGCACGCGAAGATGCGGCACTGCAAAGTCTCAGGATCGCATACGAAAATGCGACGCCGCAAAATCGCGAAATTTGACGGCGGCATGTCATGATGCCATCTAATCCTTTCTGGGATCTAATAAGGTCGGGGGAGGGGGAGGAGAGACGCAAATTTTCACCCACGTCAAAGCTTCTTTCCCTCCATAGGCTTAGGCTAAAGCAGATGGAACTTGTGCTTTGACAGATGCTTTTTCATGTGGGAGGAAGGGATATAAATTTTAGTCGAGCCTAGGGAGGGAAAGAAGCTCTGACGTCGACGCAAAGTTGCGTCTCCACCCCCCCCCCCCCCTCCCCGACTTTATTTGACCCCCTTCTTGTATTTCACGGTTTCCATCCTAATTGAGAGCATACACCTCCGTAAGAACGTATGTAGAAAATGTTTTATTAGCGACAGACTATCTATCCGTAAGCCGTTGGCCTAAGGATTGATTTTTCATTGGTTTTGTCATCGTGTTCCATGTCTCCGAACTACACCAGTGCAGTTTTTCGCTCTGGAAAACTCACATTTTTCATAAGAACCATGCAAATTACTGCGCGTGTGCTCATCTCCGAAGCTCATTCTGCGAGGTTTCAACTGTTTTTACAAAGAATTCTTTACAGCTACACTCCTTTGCCTCACTACAATAGTAAGACTGGAGAGGTTCACATTCTGGACTCGGATTCTGAGGAAGATGACGAGTTGTATGAAGCCAAACACGTAGAAATTTGAAGTTCTCTTTGTTCTACTCCGGAGATTTCGCTCGATGGTTGCACTCACGACTTCGAATGCTATTTTTTTGTAGAAATAACGTTAGATATTTATGCAGTTCATTTTATGTACCTTAGGTTGTGGAGCTCAATATTGATAGACTTTGCATTGAAAGCTTAACGGCATTCCATTCGCTTTGCCTTTGCTTTGCCTGTTATGACCCTTTTCACTAATAATCTTGATCGGTCAGTATTATCTGTGATTTTAGAACTAGTACGAATTGATTTTCACTTTTCTCCCAGTATTCCCTATCCAATTTTATTACCTCGACTTTTCTTTTCAATTTGGTCATAATACGGGGTGAAGAAAGAGGGGTTTGAGAAGAATGTTCCATAGATGTTAGCTGTTATGGGGAAGCTGCTATTGTGGGGATTTTTATCAGAGACTAGTGAGTAACATTATAGGCCTTTCTTCGCCAAAATAAACACGGCTATATACTTTTAAATGTGATTAGGTAATTGTTTTCTCATCGGTTCAGAGTTGCCTTTTCCATCATTGCTATTTATAGTCATGAATATGTTTCCAATCATTAGCCAATTCTTTGGTTTTACCAGTGCCTTATCTGCTGTGAGTCTGTTTGAACGTGACCGGCGTGTATTTGTCACTTCATTCACGTCATACCATACGGTATGTGCAGGTCTGTGAATTTAATATAGCTAGCTGTGTATTGTTGTTTCTGAAGGGTCCACTCGATTAATGTATCACCATAATATCGCCAACATATCACTCGTGGTATTTACTAAAGATTTGTAATAAATTCATAACAGTTCCGGTTTTCTCCTTCCATGCATGTTGATTCATTCAAAGTACCACCTTTAATTTTCTTTGTTTTCGTTTTCAGTAATGAGAAGGGTCCATGTTACGCATTAATCTAAGTGCGCGATCAAGAGGATCAGCCGGACTGCCGCCTAGACCTACACCTCAAAATATGCAGTACGAGTTTTCCCTGGTGAACTCGTCCCTCTTGTGATCGACTATCAATGTGTCGTTGCAGGACCAAGACCCACTGTTCTTTGAATTTGTTCGATATTGCCATCAGCTGCAGTGCAGTGTGAATAATGCTGTTGTTGTTTCGGTGCTAATAACTTTGAAATACAAGTTTTCATCTAAGATAACATAGGCAATGAGAAAGGCAATGTAGCACCCGGCTATGGAAAGACCGTCGTGTTAGGCCGCGGTCACAATTTGCAGCGCTGGCGGCAGGACGTGGCTGCCATCTCTGCGTCTCCGCCTATGCCATCCTGCCCCGTTGCCTGCGTCATCTCTGCACCTCCCCCGTGCCACTCTCCCTCTGCCTGTGAACGCAACCACGCCCTGCCAGCTTAGTATGACCGCGGCCTAAGCTTTCGTGGTGAACACTTTACACCGGTCAGTATCAGAGATTGGAATGACTGATACAACCGAATCACCCTACCAGTGCCTTTATTAGGCAGCGTCAATGTTTTGGAATTTGCGGAATTACAGAATTGCAGAATTTGCGGAAAACGACGAAGATCGTATTGAGTGGGAGAATTGCGAAGTTTGCGGATTTGTGAAAATGCAGAATTGTGGAATTTGCGGAAAGGCATCAGAAGTATCAATTTTCATGCTACGAAAAGTCAGAGAACTAGAGAAAGGAAAGGAATGAAAGTGCGGATTTGTGGAAATCGCGTGCAGTAATGCCGGGTCGTGGAATTTGAGGAGTTGTGGAATCTGCATCAAGGGAAAGATACGGAAAGTTTGGGAAAACTGCGGAGTTAGCGGATTGTGGATATGCAGAATCATAATTTCTGCAAAAGATACGTATTGATCGATGTTTTACTAAGGCCACTATTCCAAACGAATAGCGCAATATAATTTTCAGTGCTATGTTACTGAGGGGGCCGAAATTGTGCCAGGCAATATTTATTTTCGTATAAGCCCTAAAATAAAAGAAATCCGTCCTTTTGCCCTGAAGGCTTAAGAAAAACATGTGTTCCAGTTTGAAAATTGAAGCAGATTTGTTCAGTACTGTTCAAGTGTCTCAGTTCTCATTAGGATAACATCTGATGTTCTCTCGATCACTTATTTTCAAAGTGTACCACATTAAGTTTCAGAAGTAAGTGAGGTAGACCCACATAAGCGGAAAAGTGAAACGTCGTAAAAGACAAGTATGTACCTGAACGTATAGCGTCACTCTGTTTCGCTGCCTGTGAACGCAGCCACACCCTGCCGGCGCAAAGTATGAACGCGGTCTAAAGTAAGATCAACCATTTGCATATGATGGGCTGCATATGTAGAATGACACGCACCGCACACGTTGATTTCACGCTTTCCACAATTCGTCATTTCCGTAAACTCCACGATTCCGCATATTCCACAATTCTCGCGATCGATAAGTATCTATTCTTTTTCCTCACAGTCCGCGAATTTTCCACTCCATTCAATTTATACCTTTCCGTAATTCTGCAGTCCGCAAATTCCAAAACTACGAACGCTGCCCTAAACTGAGCAATTTTCATTTGGGTTTGAATATAGTTGTGAGAGGGGGAGCGTATACCGTGCTCGGTGTCTGGGACTATTTTTGCCTAAGCTTTTAGACTAAGCCTTAGTTTGGAGAAAGCTCCTAACTCTCTAGCCTAAGTAAGGCTTAGGTGAAAATATACACATCGGTATTCATCTGGTGAAGAACCATATTGGGTGAGGAATGGCAGCGCGGCAATGAGTTCCCTCCTCCTCCAAGTTACATTAGCACCTTCATTTCTCAGAGGCGAACGTGTGAAGGTGTTCACCGCAAGCGGTTAAATCTTTGCATCCCGCAGTTCCAGCTAGTGATAGGGGGAGTGTATACCATGCTCGAAGTCTGGGACTGTATAGGATTCAATGAATACCCATCTGTAATCGCTTCCTTTCATTACACACCCCAACTGCAGAGGGTAAAAAAAAAAATTAAGTAATTTTGCTCACGGCTCACATCTGCCAAGTATACAAAACATAGGAATACGAAAGAGATAAAAGAATTGGGGCAAAATCTTCCCAAAATGTTGTTCTTGAAATAGGAGCAAACTGAGACTCACTACTTTCCCCTTATCAAGATACGGAGCCTTCAGTCGGCGCAGTCGGGCTTCAGAGCACCCACGATATCAAGATACGGTTAAAACAGTAGAGCTAGTTTCCATGAGGCCTTTTATAGGAGGCTTTCTGAGGAATGACCCTTCGGTTCATGGAAGTCACAGAGGCCTTGCTGCTCGGACAACGCCACTATGATCCGAAGTGTCATTATTCATACCTCAGACCCCCTCCGAAGGGCTTTCAATGGTGATGGTACCTTCTGGCTCTCGGAAACGAAGGATGATGGAAACCCGGTGAAAACGGATTGTTCAAGGTTACCACCCAATAA
The DNA here is from genome assembly GCA_963978905.1 of Trichostrongylus colubriformis. Classification (NCBI taxonomy): domain Eukaryota; kingdom Metazoa; phylum Nematoda; class Chromadorea; order Rhabditida; family Trichostrongylidae; genus Trichostrongylus; species Trichostrongylus colubriformis. The sequence goes on from OZ022260.1 coordinate 38,550,416, forward strand.
GAATCTCCTCAGGTACCCAGAGTGAACGGACCTCAGCAAGGTTGTGAACAAGGGTGGCGAAACCTAGGATTTTGCCGAAGTGAGGTGACACATCTGTTCACTCGGAAGAAGCTCCCTTTTCTGCTCGTGGAGAAGGCTGTTACGGAGAATAGTAATAGAGTGATGTCTGCTCTTCACTTTAGGGATGAAAATACCTGGTCAGAATTTGTTGAAGTTTGACTAATGTGGGATTGAAAGTGGATGAAAAAAATTACTTCTTTTTTTGGCACCCCCTGTATTGATGGACGAAGTCTGCTGCTTGAGGTGAGACCGGACAGAAGGAATTGACAGGACACCGTGAGCTTGTTGAGCAACTCAGAGCGCGTCTCTCACGCTTTGCGCACACACTCTCTCTTTACATCTCGGCTGCTTCTTCATTCTGTACCCTCAGAATCGTACCCACTGCCTTGGTCGTTTTCTTCGTTACAGTGTACTGTAATGGCTTCACAACACTGGATTACAGGTCAAGAACGAGAAGGAATAATCCTGGGGTGGGGTCGATTGGTCGAATTTTCGCGCGGCCGCCCGCGGCGAGTATGAGTTGTTTGTGGTTTTATCCGTTGAACAGCAACAACCACAACATATAAAAACTTCGGAAGCTTTCGACCTGCAATCTCTGAAGGTCTCTCACGATACCAGCTCACGGCATACCGAGCGGAATTCCAACCGACTGCAGCAAGTCGTGCTGACGGCGCCGCGAATGCGACGCCGCGAAGCGAGAATTCGACCAGTCGATCCCACCCATAATCCTGAATTGCCTATTACGGTAGCATAGTGAGCCTTACTATCATGGCATTGCCTTGCTGCTTACTGTTGCTCTGTGTCGTGGTTTGACCAATTCCATTTCATATCAGCCCTTCATTCTATGGAAGGTGTGACATGGATCCATGAGATGGAAGCAGGGTACATCGAGAATCGAGAATTCTTTGACAGGGGGTCGTATATAAGGGTGGAGGGTCGTACTTCAGAGGTCAGCGATAAACGCTAAAATCTATACTTTCAATATGTAGATGAGAAGCAAAGGGTATTTCACAGCAAATCAGTGTCAGTGAATGTAAAATAAATGTATTTTTGTCTCAGGAATGGATATATAGCAATAAAACACATTGCAACTATACAATCCGGCAACAGTTACTGGTATTGTAGAGGTAAAAAAGGAGAGGGTCGTAATTGATCGCCGTGAAGGGGGGTCGTATTGGATCGACTATTTTCTATTTTCCTCGACATCTAGGACTGCCCTGATGGGGGGACTGGGTTTGTAGGATCTGAACGATCGATCTGTCGATCACGTGTACACGATGGAAGGCCGTGCACTGCATTGTTCCACCTTTATCATTGCAACGATCGTGAGAATACATCATGATTTCTAATGTTCTTCTTCGTTTATGAGAAAAATCTTCCTTTTGGACTCCAGAGAACTTCCAAATGCTCCGCTAAATTTTAAATGTAGATTTCGAGCCCTTTCTCACTCTCTTATCTTTTCCTTTCAGTGTAATCAGTGAAACGTTGTGAAGGGGTGTTGACGCTCCACATGTCGTCGTCAGGAGCTTCCGATATCGCTCGGCATCGAACATTGAAAACATTCGACTGGTCACTAAAGGTAAGCGTTTATCAGACTAAATGGGTCAAATATCTTTGTAAATCGATCGATATAGAGCTGGCTCTAGTCGGATTGTGGGCACCGGTTGTATCCTTCGTTGCCATGCTAGGTGACTTGTCATATTGACTTGAATCAGAATTTATCAACTGTTTTGGTCGTTTATATTCCGCCCCTGTGTGTGACTTTGTCGCAAAAGGGAAGTGTAAAATAAACAGGTTTTCGTAGCGCGCTCAACAACCTTCTAAGAAGCGTGACTTTTTGTTGCTGATTTGTCTCATATAGTTTGTTTAAAAGTGATACTCGTCCAAGTTCCCCTAGTAGGGCAATCAATCAGAACTGCTGCTTTTTTGACAGTCATCTGCGTACTATCCATCACTTTAATAGAGCACAGTTCACGTACAGTGTGCTTTGGTTGACCATTAGGCTGTTTTGATGTCGACCTTTATCGTAGCCTTTTATCGGTGCTTGTTCGGTGGTCGCATCTGGGGTCTTGGCAGAGATGGGTGGACTGTTTATCAGTTCAGTAGATAACCCTTAACCAACAGTTGGGTATGGTCCAGTCGTTCGCACGGTTTTTGTTGACAAGGCGACTATGTTATTGGAGTCACATGACTTGCAAGTACTGTTTCTTTTATTGAGAATTTTATGAGGTGCAGTGGCTAAACTTTCCCCGCGTACGTGAGTTTTCGCGAAGTTTTGTTAGAACGTAATGTGCATGGCCCATTTCCGAATAGTACCTTACCTAGAATTTTTTACATTTCCTTTGAATCTCATTATTGCGATATTGTTTTCTGCCGTACATTTTCTTTTAAATTCAAGTTTAAGCTGCTTCCTACGATTTTCCTCTTAACAGGGCTATTTATTTAATATACTATGCAGGGAATGCCAAAAAATTAATTTTGCTCACGGCCCACATCCGCCTATAATTCAAAACATAGGGAAACGAAAGAGATAAAAGTATTGGGGCAAAATATTTCCGAAATGTTTCTTTAAAAGCAGGAACAATGAGACTCACCACTTTCACTTTCATAAAAATATGGAGCCTTCAAGCGGCGCAGCCGAGATTCAGAGCACCCGCGGTATCAAGATCCGCTTAAAGCAGTGGAGCCAGGTTCCGTGGTAGGTTTTTGGTGGGACGCTTCCCAAGGATTGGCCCTTCGGATCATGGGAGTCACAGAGCCCTTGCTGCTTTGACAAGACTGCTACGATCCGAGGTATCATTTTTCATGCCTCAAACATGCCCTCAGAGGGGTTTCAGTGGTAAATGCAAGTTCTGGCTCTTGGAAACGAAGGGCGTTGGGAACCCGAAAAAACGGGATATTTAAGAACACCACCTAATATGAATCCCCTCAGGTACCCAGAGTGAACGGACTTTAGCAAAGTTGTGAACGAGGGCGACGAAGTTTCGGATTTTGCCCAGCTGAGGTGACACATCTCGTTCACTTGGAACAAGCAACCGTTTCTGCTCGTGCAGAGGGCTGTAACGGAGACAGTGATAGAGTGAGGTCTGCTCTTTACTTTAGTGATGAAAATACCTGGTCGGAATTTGCCGAGTTCGACTAATGTGGGATTGAAAGTGGAGGACAAAAATTGCTTTTTTTTGGCACCCCCTGTAGTACTATTCATTACATAATAATGGTTAATGTATAAAGGTCAGTTAAAGTTGGTGGGGGGGGGGGGGGGTGCAATTTCGTACCGACGTCGAAGCTCCTTCCTTCCTTAGACTGAACTCTTATCCTCCCTTTTACATGAAAAAGCATCTGCCAACGCATCTGTCTCGTCTGCGTTACCTGAGTCTTGGAAGGGAAATGAGCTTCGACGTCTGTACACATTTTGCGTACACCCCCTCACTTCAATTGACCCAAGTTTAAAAAAATCATCCGAGTGCTATCGGTTCAAATTTTATTGTAAACACCTCTATCAGTGTGGTTAGCTTTTTTCCCCATTCTTTTCTTCCGTAATAAATCACAGACTCTGTTATCACTCGATCAGACTGGTGTTGCCAATCAGAAGCTATTAGTAACTTCATTTCGTCTTTATAGCTTATAAGGAGAATTATTCCTATCATTTTCTGTGGTGTAATCCACGGTTTAATTCTGTGCAAGAATATAGGTACTGCGGTAATTACTCGGATCTTCTGCTTTGGGTCTTCACTAAATTATCTGCTTACTGCTCACATATCATCTACCGTGACGCCGTGAGGAGGTTCTTGAAAGAAAATGCGATCACGAAAACATGCCTTTATGTTAATCCTTTGGGTAGTGAAAGTGGTTAGATATTATTAATCTCCATAAAGGCACGTCTTTCGTGTAGACTGCATTACTAATCTCTACGTTGATGAAAACCTTATAGTACGCTTTGTGGGAATTTTCACTGTTTCTGTCTTCTCTTCTGGGGTTCCGGGGCTCGTAAATCTTGCATTGCAAGATAGGGCAGCGACTGTCTACAACAGAGTAGCAGTGAGTAATCACTAGCTCCTGTGCTCTTTTGTCTACTCGTTATTTATCCTTCGTGATTTTGCATGTTTTCTTTTCATATACATTATATTGGTTTGTACCAAAAGTTTTGTAGGATTTTTTTGATCATCACTTTTTATTAATATTTCTTCCAACAAACGGCAAATAGGCAACCACGTATTGACCATTGTTATCGACAACCCTCTGCCACTTTATAGAAAAATCGTTGATTCCCTTCTCCCAGAACTCTGGGTTGTGAGAGTCGAAGAAGTCAGCGATCGCCTTCGCAAGCAAGTCATAATCAACGAATTTTCTCTTGGCCAGGAAAGATATCAGAGAATGGGAAAGGTGATAGTCAGATGGGGTAAGACCTAGAGAGTGTGGTGGGTGGGGCAGGACATCTCAGCCGAGTTACTGTAGCTTGGCCTGAGTACTCTTCGCGACGTGGGAGCGGGCGTTGTCATGAAGGAGGGTGAATGCGAAGTTTTTCCGGAGCTTTTCTCGAACAATGACGGCTAGCTGCTGGAGCTGACGGGTGTATACGACAGCGGTGACTGTATCGCCTTGTACCAGCACGTTGTGGGAAAGCATTCCTTCCGTGTCCCAGAGGTACACAGTCCTGAGCGTGGTTTGTCTTCCATGTCGATCTCGCCGTCGCTGAAGCTGATGAACCAGCGGCGCACGGTCTCGCAGCTCACACATCCCTTGCCAAATGCAGCGTTGATGGAGTCGCGAGCTTCCTTCGCTTGCCGCAAGACCACTCACAGGAGATGATACTGCGTGTTTGGTGGGTGTCGTCTACGGGCATTATAGCTTTCTCCACGGGATCTGGCGGGTCAATATATACTTTGCTAGAAAGCGTAAAGAATGTTCTACCATATTCTTGAAACCCCTAGATCTGCTACGAAGTAAAGAAGAGTTATTGATGTTCTCGGAAAAATCCCACATGACTTTTGGTGCTACCTAATACATGTGTCTTGTGTACGGTTCAAGTGACTCTAGCCATTAGAACGGCGTAATAGACAAATGGAGCCCTGGTTGCGATGTCCTCCACATATTTGGTTACCAATTCCAATCTCAGTCGAAGTACCGTTTGGATCCTCATGAATGGCTTATTTAGTGTCATGTTTTGAAGATAGTAAATGTGGTGACTTGACTATAATCAGATCCACAGTGTATTTCAGAGCGAGTTGAAAAGCTCTTCAAATATATCTAAGGTTTAGGTTCGAAGGGGACGCTATACATGTTCGTTGATCCATTTATCATTATGCATTGCCTTGATTTCAAAAAGACCGCTGCAGGAATTCATGTTCAAATATATTAGGTTGTTCGGAAAGAAATGCGCGTTTTTTTTGTCCATCTATTTCTCTTCTACTACAGAAGATTTTGTAAAACAGTTTTGTCTGCTAGAAAGAGAATTTTATTGCGCATCTTTTGAAATACTTTTGTCTATATCTACTTGTTTTTTTTTTTCGAAGAAAAAATTCAAAAAAGAATTTCAATTTTTTTTTCAAAATTTTGAAAACAAAATTTCAAAAAAATGCAAGATTCAATGCAATAAGCGGTAAATATTTGTCGCCATGCGTATAATGTTTGCAGAAAGATTTGGCTGTATAAAGTGTCGGGCAAAGTTCCAGCGTTTAAAAAACGGTAATGAAAGCTTGGATGACGAAGAACATGGAAGTCGGCCTCAAGTCGTTGAAACTTTTTTTTCTTTGAAAAAAAAAACCAAGTAGACATAGACAAAGATATATGAAAAGATGCACAATAAAAATCTCTTTCTAATAGGTTGAACTGTTTTTAAGAATCTTTTATAGTAGGAGAGAAAAATGGACAAATTCAACGCGCATTTCTTTCCGAACAACCTAATATTAGGCGAGCTGCCATTCTGAAGGGTTTTCAATTGTAATATGGAAAAAAGTAGAATTTTACGAATGAAAGCGGGTTTTGGTAGCTAAGAAAGACATGGGAAACATGTCGTTCTCTAATAATATCATATATTCAAAAAGTTGCCTCTCTCACGAGTTTGATCAGCTGAATTCATTCCTACATTTATTTGGGAGAAAAAAAGGTTTTTAGTCGACCGAATCGTGTAGTTCGTGGCGACGTTGCCGCTTCACTTTTCTTTCTTGTAATGAAGTAGGACTAAAAAAGAGCTCCTTTGTGATTCTCACGGTTCTACTCGGAATGTACTGGCTCATAATCGTTTTTCAGGCAAGCATTAACTGCAGTGAATCGCTACTTAACCTACAACCAATCGTACGTGTTGTATTATACTTCGAAGAAGGGGACAGAGAGGTGGCAGAGTTCACAAAGGACCAGGTCAGCTTTGCCCTACTTACTGTCAGTAAACTTAGTCCTAAACCTAACCATTGAGACATGTAGGAGTATATAGAGATAAGAAACGAGGAGAGATACGCGGAAGGATAATAGGCAAACAATAGCATCAGTCTACATACTATGTCGCTCGTTCGGTCATAATTGATCTGTACTTCGAGTGCCTGGTCCAATCGTAACCGTTGATCTCGCGCAACTCCTCGTGCCATTTATATTTATTTCTTTATTTATACTTTTATTCTATTATTTATGCTGAACCTAACTCTCGAAACAATCATGCACTGAAGACTTGGTTTTTTGATAGCACTATTTTGAGGAATCTAGGTACTTGAACCTGAGTGAACTCTATATTGAACTACTGTTTCAACCAGCTTCATAGACTCCAAATGCCCTTCGTCGTAATTTTGCTCGGAGTACTACCCGAAGACCTTTTCTATGGGATCTAGTGCTCGGTTAGTAAAGACTTGAGCTCATACACAGAGGAAAAAGCGGCATTTCTGGTCAATGCTCCGATTCTATTGAATGTACTCTTGCGATAATAGGCTTGCTGTTGAATATACAAAATTCTCCCGGGGAATAATTAACTGTCTGCCCGTCGCCATCGCACTGTTCTATGTTTTTCGGTGGAAAATCGTATCTACAACGCATCCTTTCATCTGCAAATTTCTGCGTTGAATAATTTTTATTGTAAAAGGATATCCTTCTTCGGTTCGTGAAGTACAAGATACCCTTAAGTGTAATATAATGTTTTTATTTCATTCTGAACAGATATTTTTAAGTTTATTTCTTTCGGTACCCTGCAGATAAATGATATTATACTGCTCCCTGTTCGTTAGTCCTCTAAAAATGAAAATTATTTAGAAATGGACTTTAAACATACTGCCAAGTTTATAATTCTATTTTTTTTAGTTTGAAGTGTTTTTGAGTCAACTGAACGCCGAGACAACTACTACTAGCAGCTCTTAGTTCATGTTTCTAAAATCTACTAGAAGGCATATCACTAAATATACTGTATTCATTGTTGGAGGAAGTTTACTGACTTATGGCTCCGCAGAATTACTCGCAAGTTCGGAAACGTTTCAAAGTAAAGCGGTGAGTTCAAACATCAAAACTCGTTTATAATTATGCTCATCATATTCTTTTCTCACCTTCCTATTAGATATGCTGCTTGTTAGGCCTGCTTGGGCGTGTATCGTTCGAGATTTCTCGGCGCGGCGTGCAGTGCGTCGATGTTCATGCGAGCTAATGGGTTTTTCTGGTTAGGTTCTGAAGGGACTATCGTATCTCGCGCTTTATTTTTGGCACCAGTTGGCTGGCGCACGCTGCTGTGCGCGAAACACCATGGGCGTCAATAGATCAAGTTCTTTTTTCATTGAGGACAGAGTATATCAGTGCCCGGGCGAGCTTCATGTGTGAGCCTTACTTCCTGTCTCATGCTCTAACCACACCAAATTTTCCTCATTTCCATAGGCTGTTTTACATGTAACGTCGATGCCCCCCCCCCTATACAAATGCTCCGCCCACTGTGCCCACACCTCTTTCATGACTTTAAAAAACTTATTCCTGACCTAAATTTACCCTTCCCCCGTTTGGGTCATACTGAAACCCGTTTACAATTTTCGGTCTGAAAACGGAACATTGCAGAGCACGTTCCCGCCCACCGTGGGCGGAGCATAACCTGGTCATGAGTGCTCTTTACTTCCTGTCCATTACCCTTCCCATCCCACACTTTTCCCCACTCCAGGTCGTTTTTCATGCAATACCTAATTCCGTGACAGACGGAGGTACGGACAAAGGGACGAACGAAGGGACGCACAGACAGACGAAGCCTTTTATATATGGTAGGGATAAAACACGGTAATCGCTTTGGGACCCAACTGCATACGGCGCCCCTTGCTCGCAAACACTTCTGTCGCAACCCCTCCCATCTAATAGAGACCTGATCCCTAGAGCAACTAAGAGCATGGCCACATGTGGTTGCCAGATTCCTTTAGTTGTAGTCGTTAATTTCTGAGAAATTATTCGAACACCATCTGAAGTATAAAGGATAAATATCGATTTTTTCAGATGATGCCACTAATTCACCGATACATTGATGGCGAAACTAGTCACGAATATGCTCTTCGATTAGCGTCTTGGGGTCTCCTACCTCGATTCAGCCACAGTCGAACAGAATATCCAGAGCTGAAGTGTGAAGTAGATTATTTTATAATTATCAACGTTATTTTATGTATTAATCAAAATCTTTTCGAAACCATGCGCAGGCCTCTATGCTGCACTGCTGGCATAGGGGATCAATCAATGAGACAGAAAATTCGCTTGGGCGCGTGTGACTGTACTTGTTGAGTCTTAAGTAATTGCGCGCAAATTAAGCGTGAGATACCGTGATCGCTTGAGGAGCCAACCACATACGGCGCCCTAGCTTGCACTCATCGCAACTCATGCTGGACGCGTCGACGTGAATTTTCTGTCTTAATGGCACGCACCCTTATCAGCAGCGTCCTTATTACTGATCGAAATTAGTGACTACTTACAGTTTCTTGGAAAGCACCTGAGAAATCCGATCGGATTGGCAGCGGGTTTCGACAGGAACGGTGAGGCTATCCGTCCTTTAGCTGAATGGTCCGGTTTCGGTCTCATCGAGATCGGTACTATCACGCCCATTCCACAAAACGGGAATCCACGCCCACGAGTATTTCATCTGTTTGAAGACGAGGTAAGCTCTAAATACGTTGTCATTGGTTCAAGGGCATTACTGGTATTTTTAGGGTATTATCAATCGAGATGGATTCAGCAATGGTGGTGTGGGTCGCGTACAACAACGGGTAAAAGCTGCTCGAGATAAGTGGAATGACAACCTGGCAATGTTCGGTGTAAATATAGGCAAGAATGAGCTCTGTGAAGAGGCCAAGTGTGTTATCAGTTCATGTTCAAAATGTTATAGATCGCTGGTTACGGTAACAATCTTGGTCATGGAAATGTTTCAGACTCGATTACGAGATTGGTGTCACTTATTTTGCGCGGTATAGTGATTACATGGTTATTAATGTGTCTTCTCCTAACACGATTGGCTCACGATCTATGCAGAAATCGGACTTACAAAAAGTAAGTTCTCTGAAAGCAACATGATCAAAGTTTCCTACAGAGGTGTGGTGATAAAGATTTTGGCTGCAGATTAACTCACACGTCGTATATCCATTAATTTCAGTTACTTGTATTCGTTAAACATGCTATTGATATTATGGAATTAGATCCACGCCCTAAGATGCTCCTCAAAATTGCTCCAGATCTCACTGAATCCGAGAAGAAGGATATTGCCCAGGTATTACATTGCTCCAGATATCAATGAATACGAGAAAAAAATGCCCAGGTATTATATTTTCAAAATATGCACTCTTCGTCTGAAATCTGAGTAGGGCTACATCGATAGCGCACACGGAATCAATGGGCACCGAGCAGACAACACTTTGGATTTAGGTACTTATGGATCCGAAATATGGTGTAGACGGATTAATAGTCTCAAATGCAACGACTGCTCGTCCGGACAGCCTGCGAAGCGAAAATAAGGTTGAACCTGGTGGCCTTAGCGGTGCGCCGCTTCGTGATATGAGCACTGAGTGTGTTCGAGAGATGTACAGGTAACTGTTTTAACCTTAATGTACCCCGCGTTAGAAATTTTTTAAAATGATGCAGCGAAATGAAGAAAGTTTTACGCCATGTGAGTTTTAGATACACCAGTGGACGAGTACCCATTGTAGGATGCGGTGGTGTATCAAATGGTGCTGACGCGTATGATAAGATTCGAGCAGGAGCATCAGTTGTACAGCTTTACTCAGCGTTGGCGTACCAGGGATTCCCTGTCGTAGGAAAGGTATGCTTGCACTGCAGCATTTTTTCTTTCAGTAAAAGGAAAATGGGAAAAATGGAATACAGAGAAGTAAGAAAATGCTTTTAGAATGAGGAAGTTTTGTTACTTCCGCGTCAGGTAGTAATCAGACTCTTGTCCACAACCATGGTCAAATCAAAACCATCGTCTTGGGGTGGCCCCTGTTTCGGACAAGTCTGGTACTTGCCACCACTTCCCTAGGTTAAAGTTTTCACTATCAGTGCACTTTTCCTGTCTACCTTCTTTGAAACCTGGGTCGTTTGCTTCAACAGGGACCTCTCAGTAACTCTCACACATGCGCTCCACCCCACAGCTTGTGTAGAATGGATGCTGAGACTAGGGTTTGGGGGCCCGTGCGAGGTAACAAAATAAGACGGTAGTTCAGCATAATATTTATTAGAGATCGAGAATGAGTGGTGTGGGAGAGCAGTTGCCTCCACATCTAGAGCTAAGAGTGCCTTCTTTAGCGGCATTGCCTAACTCCTCCCCCTTCAACGAGGGAGAGAGGAGTTGGACGGTTACAGGTCATAGCAGGGATCGTCGTCGACGACACAATCCCACTCTGGCATTCATTTGTTGTTTTGACTGGATTCTAATCGTTATATTTTCCCCAGATAAAACGAGAACTAACGGAATTGCTGAGACGAGACGGCTACACAAACATCAGTCAAGCCGTAGGTGCTGATCATAGGATATAAGATGAAGATTGCTCAATATCATGCTGTATGATTCCACAATTATTATCGTATATTGCTATTCTGTTATTTATTGCTCAAAAATGATAATCTTAACCATAAATTACTTGTTATTGCGGCATGAACAAACACCTATTTCACAATAAATAAACATCCTTAACCTAAATTTGGCACATTCAATTGATGCCACACGATATGACGACGTATGGAATAGATCAGAAAAAGGTCAAAATAACGAGTGAAGTGTAAACTAACAAATCCTACTCTACATTTCATATCTATATAGGTTCACCACGAATAACGGATTCCGGTACCAAGAGATCCATCCGTGACTCGACCAATCGTAATTCACAAGTTTTTCTTGAATTTGAGTCGACTTGCGCTAAAATGTGAGACATTTTCTGAGTCACCTCTCAACTTCCTGGTCGGACTATAGAAAAAAAAAGAAACTGAATAGAAAATGGAACATAACTAACCTTGAGCATACTTACTAGTTCTTCGTATCAATCCTTGCATTGATCCCAGTACATGTCCAACAGCTTCACAAACATCATTCTCGCAATTTGATAACCAAACAATCAACAGTGAAGTGAACACATCACCCGTGCCAACAAATTGGCCTTGTAAGCGTGGAAAACGGAATCGGAACCGACGTACGTCTCCGGTGGTATCTGAAGAGTGTGCACCGGAAATTACAGTGGAACTTGGTTTCATAAGCACCATCAGTAAACTTCAAGGAGATTCTGAAACAAGATCACCTCTTGTGCTCGCATAGCAAGTGAGTGTATCGATTCCTTCAGTCTCCTCCACTCCACTTGTAACAACGACGTTTGTAACTCCAAGATCGTGGATAATATCCATACCACGGATACAGTCCTCCTCTGTGACAACTTGAAATCCAACCAATTGTCTAGAAAATATATCGATTAAAACATGAAGATCTTTTGGTTAATATCAATAATAATACCCAAGTTCGAAAGCGTTTGGCGTCAATACATTTGCCAGTGGAGTAATGATATCTCTGTAGACAGGGAGGAGCTCCTTCGGAACGTACTTCAAAAGAATAGAATATCAATTAGTGAAGTCACTAGCATATTAAATAAGTCTTTTGTATGGGAAAGAAAGCGAGTTATACCAAACAGTAAAGAAAACCTACGTATTTTCCATTATCTCCCATCACAGGATCACAAACTGAAATCAAATTCAAACGGTTTCAGGAATGTTGAGTTACTCAGGTGTTGACGGGGAACATACCGTAAAATACGTTTGGATCATTATTTTTGAGATCTTTGATTATGTCCGCAATTTTGGTTAAAAAGGCGACGTTTCCGCAGTATCCTAAAAGGGAGTCAGATTAAGTACAAAGAACACCGATAACGTCTGCTGCTTCAGGTCTCCGTTACAGGAAAAGAATATCATTCATATGCCTTGCAGTAGCAGAAAAATTTCTTGCCAAAACCCTTGTTTTGTGCGCCTGTATCTTAAGGCTTTGTTATAGTGGAACTTGTGATGAGTTCTAAGGTTTCTAAGGGTCCGTCTTCTGCACAGGTATGAATGCACTTCGAAAATTTCTGACAAGCAATGTTCGATGCTCATGGGTTTCCTCATGAAGAGCGAACAAGTGTGGGCAAAGTAGGAATAAAAAGTATCGCATTGTTTTGGAACAATGCGGTTCATCATAACGTGGGGTCATTACGAATTTTATCATGACAAACCTGTTAAATGGACAAGCCCAAATTCCCAGGGGTAGTCTAACATTGGTTTCAAGGAAAACTAAAAATTTCGGCTTGAACTACTTTAACAGATTTGAACTGTAACTCTAGTCTTGAATTTTGAACAGAACTGCATCGCGCGCGATTTTGCCCAACGCTTATGGAGGAGGGGAGGTGCTCCTTCAAGCTTCTTAAGCTAGACAAAAATAGCACCACACACTAAAGTAACCCCGAGCACAGTGGGATGCACCTCCAATTAAGCACACAATTGTACTGTTTTTATCACAATTTCTCTCTTCCTCCTCTTTCACCAGAATCGCTCGGAGAAGAGGACAAAAAAGACTTAAAGTATGTATCGGCAGAATAAGAAGTCTTTAGAGTAAGAAAAAGCGCTCTGGAAAATATACCCACCTGTAAGAACATAAGAATATTCATTGATATTATTCAGCTTGAGCCCATCGTACAAATCATTCAACTCGACGTCCGTTAACCGTTGACCTCTTACGTACTCATATCCTAAATATGATCTCTAGACATCTACTTCCTCTTGGCTTATTTATTTGAGAAGAAAAAAGCGTGCAGATTATCAGTTACGTCAAGCTAAGTGAATCACTTTTAGGCAGATTCAAGAATTCCACGTTACCCGCATGGTTGCTGAATTGTACACTGTTGATCGGATCCACCTCGAAACCATTTAGCTGAAATGTTGAATTAAACAGCAAGGAATTCATGACTATATAAAACAAGGTTTCTCAAATGACACCAGCGCGCGCATTACCAATGCACTTAAAGTTACTCCAAAAGCATCACCGAAGTAGTAGATATCATGAGGCAAGTGCTATTACAATTAGGCAAAAAAAAACAAAAAAAAAACGGTTTAAACAGGAGTGTTCCCGTATTTTTCTGATGCGAACACGTGCCTTATTACTTGCTGTTTTCATATTTAAATAGCTTATCCTCAAAAAAGCAATTCCAAATAAAAAATGCATGTCGAATTGACTACAGCTGCAAACAGCAATACAACTAGATAAAAGTAAATTCACTTGTAGAAAAGAAATAAAAAGGGAGAGTAATCATTCGAAAAGTTCGTACCTGAAGTGGAAACACGGAAGCTTTATTTCCCGCATAGCCATGCACGACATGACTCTGAATAGATAAAACTGTCTTGTTTCGTTCTTTGCAAAGCGCTTCTTCGACGAGGTTCATCTGTAGACAGGAATTTCGACGAGAGAAAAGTTGAAAAAAAAAACAATGATTAGATGAATGTCACGAAACGAAGAGATAATTGAACTGACACAGATAGATGAAAGAAGAATACCTGTAAAGAACGACCAGAAAACCTGCTCTGTGAACGATTCTTGCTCAAATTAGAATTCTCCATTGGTGACTTGTTCAAGACTGACGATTCCCGTAAGCATGTGAAAAGTGTAGGATACATACGTATTGATTTAGCTGATTTCGCCCTTCGGATAGTCCAGGCGAATAGACGACACGCTGCTAATCGAGCCATATCTTCTCGTCTGGGCCGCGGTCATACTTTGCGCACCGATGCCGGCACTGCCAGCGTCGGCGTCAAATTGACGCCGCTGCCGTCACCAAAATCATGTGCCTGCCGCCGACCACGGTGGCATTCTGGTGGCGCGCTCTGTTTGCAGAATTCTTGACCCAATCACACTACAGTATGATGACCGCAGCCTGAGCCCGCTTCGAATCTTACTTAGCATACAGCCAACTGGTCGAAACGATTGCTCCTTCAAATTGAGACGTCGTTAGGCTTCAGCCACTTCGGGATCAGGTTTGAAATATGTGCCATACAACTGTAAGCCATATCGGCGCCCTTAACGCACCGTGAATCATCATCGTATGTTCCGGATAATCAATGAATACTCAAAGCAAAATGAATCGGATGCACGTCAAGGGCTCCACAGAAAAACTCACCGGCGCGCGTATGCGACGCGTGCTAGATGACGTCACAGCCACCGCGCAGCGCGACGGTGAGCGATGGCCTTGCTCCTACCAAAGCGCTTTATAGAGGGTAACCTTGTTAGAGTTTTGTTAATACATTGAGGGTGAGCTCATACTGCTGCGGAAGCTTTGCTGCTTTGACAGACTTTCGACAGCTGGGAGAGCTGGCTTTTTTCAAAGTGGCTAGCCTTTCCAGACGTATTGATTTGCCTCAGCCCAATGATATAGAAGTTTTAGGAGACTGTGTGTGTGCTCCGTCTCATGTATAACCATGCGGGGAGACACACGGTAGGAAAGTGCAAGCCATCTCATGACTTTGGTGAAATGACAGCAAGGTAATCCTCATCGAAGAGCAATGTTTGTAGTGCAGGCCGTCGCAAACCGTCACGTCGCGCGGTGGCTGTGACGTCACGTCGCGCGGTGGCTGTGACGTCACCAAGCACGCGCCGCATGCGCGCCGGTGAGTTTTTCCCTCCTCCCCACGCCAAGTTTCTAAGGTCACGGTCGTACTTTGCGATGCCGGCTCCAGGGCGTGGCTGCGTATCTCTGCGTCTCCGCCTATGCCATCCTGCCTCATTGCCTGCGTCATCTCTACACCTTCCCCGTGCCACTCTCCCTCGCTGCCTGTGAACGCAGCCAAGCCCTGCCTGCGGTGAGTATCACTGCGGCCTGGGTGTATGTCGTTTGGCGCGGCCCTTGCACCTAATTTGCCGATGGGGCGCATGGGCCGTTTGGACTCTCCCAGATTTGCCTAAGCCTTTTTAGGGGAGGAGCTTTGGCAGTGCCCCATTGGCAAATTAGCTCCAAGGGGCCGCGCCAAACGACCGTCTCCCCTGCGGCCTAAGCGAGCTCTCGCTGCGGTCACCATACTGTAGTGTGATTGGGTCAGGATTTTGCAAACAAAGCGCCCCACTAGAGTGCGCCGTCCGTGACTTTATTTGACCTCATCGGAATGTCACTTTCCACTCTTCTTGCGCCCCTCATGCAAAATATTGGTCAGTTTTTGCTCTAGGAAGTTTTCCGAGAAATGCAAGTAATTATGCATGAAATAGTAGACTAGTGGATAGGCGGTGTGTTCTTAATAAACGGAATAGAGTAGGTTACTTGTCTTTGTCTCCTCCTAAGGCGCCGTCAGACTTCGCGATTTTGCGATTGTGCGGTTCTGCAAATATGCGATTATGTGGTGTCGCACTCCGCACGCGAAGTTGCGGCATGGCAAAACTTCAAGGTCGCGGGATCGCATGCGAAAGTGTGACGCCAAAAAATTGCAGAATCGTGAAGTCGCGAAGCAGCAAAATCGCAATGTCCGCTTTTATACTTTGTGGAGCTGTCGCAGAGTGCCGCAGACAGAAGCAAGCTTATTGTTAGTACAACACTTCAGTGTGGAAGGCGTCCGCTTCCTTTTTCCTTGAAATTTCCAAAGACTTATGTGTTTCTTCAATCAAATGGGACTTTTGGGAAAGTCAGCATAGCGTAACGGCTACAAGCACTACAACGAGAGTTGGAACTTCAGCTCGTAGCCTGTGAAGATTAAAATTGCATTTTTTGTAAAGCAATTATTGATTGATCTTTAGCGGTAGATCAAACGTGATCCGGTCAACTTTGACCACAGCATCGACATATCGATTGCCACCGCTCTATTCATGCCAGCCGTTGTGTCGTACATTTTTTGGGTTTTTTTTTAAGTATTCGCTTTTCAATTTTTCATTTTTCCTTTTGCGGTCTAGTGTTTGCTAGTTTTCGTTAGGTCTTCCTTTTTTATGGAAATGTTTGGGTGCTCATGTCGTTGGGGTGGGGGCACCCATTTTCACGCTGTCCTTAATTTTCTCCGGAAGGGGTAAATCTGGCATATTGTGGAATATGGGAGTAAGGGTGCTCAGCAGCGTAGCATAAGAGAAAGAATGGAATGAAACGGCGAAAGCCTCAGAAATAAGAACTCGAAAACTCCCTCCTCTTTCGCATCCTTCTGCGTTACTAGCTGGGTCACACTGCAGTCGGGCAGAAATGCCAAATCAGCCGTTCGCGAACATTGTCCCGCCCTCCACTGCAACTCGCCCGGCTGATAAACTGCAGAAGGACATGCCGTGATGCGGGTTCGTGATAAAATTCCAAGCCGCACTTTTTCAATGCGATTTTGCGACTACGATTTGCTTGAGCCTTACTTCAAGAGAAGCCCCTATTCCCTCAAATAAGGCTTATGTAAAAATATACTCTTGAATGTATATATTGGTATTGTGGAGCGGTCTCGGATGAGGGATGTCAGCGTGGAGGTGTGTGGCTTCCCCCTTCAACTACCTATGCACCCGAAAAATTACTTATCGCTCGATGATACCGTATTTTGAAATTATTATCTCTGTAATTACAATTTCGTGTAGATTTTTTTCTGGATATGGTATATGCGGTGAGGGAGGGGCAGAAATGGTATATCCACCCAAAATTCTTTCCTTTATTGAGCCTAAGTAACGCCGTAACGCCTGTAACGCCACTTCTCAGTGTATCTACAAATCTGGTACTTATATTAGTACGGAGCTATTAAGCACTGCGATTGTGAGAAGAGTGTAATAATCTTCTATTATAAAATCCACTAACTTTGCGCGTCTGTCTGTTGGTGGGTTTGTCGGTTGGTTTGCCGGTATGTCTGTCCGTCCGCAATTGAGTGATTGTGAATAGGGAATGAGAGCAAAGCAACGTAGAGCGGTGGCGTACGGACGTTTGGGCGTGTCCTACGGACATGGGTGAAAGTGCATCAAACTCTCTCACCCCGCCACACTCACTCTTGCCACGCACTCTCACTCTCGCCACGCCCAATCAAGTACTGCAAAATGGGCTATTGGTAGGGAGAAACTAACGGATGTTAAGTGTCATTCTAAGGCCATGTTATCGTAGTCGTAGCACCTTCTCTTCATATAGATACCTATTTTGTGCTCTCGCGTCATTGTACGGTGTGCTGATGTCGCACTTGGAGGTATGCTGGGTTGTCGGAGGAGCAGTGCCGTTTGAACTAAACGGATCACAGAGCGGGTAACTCTGTAAATGGAAACAATTGCATTTTTTCAAAAGTCGTGGTCGGCTCAGACAGCATCATGTGAGTAGAGGGCGGGCTGGAAGAGGATGGCTGGTTCATAGTTTTGGAATTTGCGGAATTGCAAAATTGTGGAATCTGTGGAAAGGGATAAGATATGTGTCGATTGGAGAAATGGCAGAATTGTGGAAATGCAGAGTTGTGGAATTTGCGGAAAGGCATTAGTTACGTGTCGATTTCTATGCTACGAAGAGACGAGAGGATTAGAGAAACTGAGAGGCGGGAATTGTCACCATTTTCGAAAATTCCGCAATTCTTCCGATCGATACGTATCTATCTCTTCCCACGATTCCTCAAATGCCGCAGTTTCTCCAATCGATACCTATCTAGTGCTCTTTCGCAAATTTCGCAATTCTGCATTCCGCTAATTCCACAAGTATGTACCTGCCTTACCATCACAGAGCATACCCTCCTATTTCTTTGACTAATGGCACTAATGGATGTGTAGATGAGTGTGGATACGATAAAGTTGCCAATGTCGTGTGACGCTACATCACGTTCGAATTGAACCAAAAACAAGATAGAATTTTCGATGGAAGCCCCAATCAAAGAATAAGACAAACCAGCTGGCGCTCGGTTTCAGTGTAAACTGGAATTGAAAGCTCGACTTTCATACCCTGGTACCATAGCTTGATATAGTGACAGCCTGATTACCCAGTACATTAGGTTTTTTAGCGGATGACGAGATTTGTATGAAAGTGATTTCGTGTGATCAATATCGGATTTCAAGAACGAAGCTGGAAAAGGTGTTGCCAAAGAATTGAAGCAGTTTTCGGCTTTGAAATGTAGCTGAAAGAAGGTGTCAGAAGGGGAAAAATGATCGTTCGCTGTTCTTCGTTGTTTCTTCGTTTCAGCGACAGAGCGTTTTTCTGTCTTGTCTTGATCGATAGTGCCTGTGTATTGACTGACGATGGAAACTGTTGTGGGCTCGAGAGACTAGAAAACTTAACTTACCTCTTCTTATCGTGAAAGGGTGGTTCTTGTATCTTAGCTTCATGGCCTTGTTAGCGATGATAGGAACAGTAATAATACGTTCACAGTAGAAATTTGTATCATCTAGGGCATTAGACGAATCGATTGTGCATTTAAAAACATTGAATATGCAATGTAGGCAGCATAGCAAATTACAACGACAGAATGCGGTAATGAAATGGGCGCCGGCGAAGCGTGTGACCCTTAGCGAATCGGGTTTTCTCGTATTACTTTGGACAGATACAGTCCATTTCGCAGCACTTGATTGGGCGTGGCTTACGGACTTGGGCGAGAGTGTTTTAAACTCCCTCACCCCGCCACGCTCTCACTCTCGTCACTCACTTAAGTCCACAGTCACGCCCAACCAAGCGCTGCGAAATGAACTGTATTCTGCTAATACTTTGGGCAGAAATTTTAAATAAAAAAGCGCAAACTTAGCGAAGATATGTATATATAAACATAGGATGACCTATTTGTATTCATTGGGATTATGCAATTTTCTTAGCTGTGTGGAGGCAACGACACCGTTACTCACAACTTGTTAGGCAAAAGGCATAAGTGATACGTTAGAAAGAAATTTCGCAGAAAAAATTTGAGTCACTATGGGTAAATCGGAAATATCAGTCTGACTTGATGAACTCATAAAGGGACACGTGCACGCAAAAACAATTTGAGAAATTGAGCGAGATGGAGAAGGTCAAAAAAATTCAAATGAGATTGAAAAAATGAAGTGAAAATGAAGTGAGAGATTCAGTAAAAATATAGTCGAGGGAGTAAAATACCCGTGGTTTCCTCTGTATAGGATATATCACCTGTGAAAATTGGATTTCGAACAATTCGTGAAGCTTCCCTTTCCGATGATCCCCTACCTCACTTATGTGCACGGTGTTCAACTAGTGGCTATGACCAAGGCCGCGTTCATAATTTACGACACTGAAGTCGGCAACGGCGACAGAATGATGTGCCCGCCCCGACCGGGTGGGGTCCACGAGGTCGAATTTCCGCTTCGCGGCGTTTCACTCGCGGCGCCCCCGTACGACTCGCCATATCGATTGCCCTTGATCGGCCGGCTGAGCGTGACTGCGTCACGTCTGCGCTTTCCACCCATACCACACTGCCTCGCTTGAAGTCTGCCATGCCCTGCCACTGGCACTCGCACCCGCTGTGCCGCTCATCGCGCGCGGCCGCGCGGAAATTCGACCTCGTGGACCCCACCCGCCCCGACCAAAGCGACTCTGTCGACGCGCCGTGTTCATAATGCTCGACCGAACTATACTACAACTGATGATCCCGGCGTGAGCTCGCTCAGATCTGTAGCGAGACTGAATCCTGCCGAGAATTCTGGCAAGATTCGCGCGTTCCTTCGCCACAGATTTGCGCGGAATCTCGCCACGATCATCATACTGTAGTATGGTCCGGCCGAGTGTTATAAAAGCGCGTCGCCGTGGTGCCTCTTTGATTGGCTGCGGGCACATGATTTTGACGCTGGTGTCGAAGAGTATGAAGGCAGTCAAAGCAGCCGGCGTGTGTGTGACATATCTTGTTCACTCGGAACAAGCTCCCGTCCCTGCTCGTGCAGATGGCTGTTACGGAGAATAGTGGTAGAGTGAGATCTGCTTTTTACTTCAGGATACCTCGTCACAATTTGCTGAAGTTCGACTAAGGTAGGATTGAAAGTGGTGGGAAAGAATTACTTTTTTTGGCACCCCCTGCATAGGTTGGATTCTCGTCCACGTATATGTATGTTGTCTGGTGTAGGCTGAAAGTGAAGGATAGTTAAGCTGTTATTCACTCTGCAGAGAGTCAACAATTCGTTAGAATCAAGCTTTGAGACAAAAAAAAAGAAAAAGAAGAGTGCATTGGAAATAGGTGAGCTACTTGTTCAGCAGTGTGATTGCCCGTGTTCAGTTACGAGCAGAATGAGTCACGAATGGCGTCCACCCTAGGAAGACATGTTTATGAAATGAAATTCTAGAATTGTGCAGCATATGCATGCGTTTTGAAGGGACTGCAGCCGCAGATGATGGCCGATGATAGTGCTCGAACGACACTCGCAAGCCCCTCGAACGTCGATTGAGCGTGCGAAAGGATTTAGAGCTCGACGGAGAATTCACAAAACTGCATTAGTTGTTGTTGGGACTAGTGTAGAAGTGGTGTGAAAGCGCTAGAAAGAAAGACAGAATTCCTCACGTATACGCCATGCATCAAACATGTCGGTAGTACCTACAGTGCATTTAAATGCTTAAAGGCAGCGTCAGGAGTGATTCGATTGTTTCATTCCTTCCAATCTTCGATACTGACCGGTGGAGTTTTCATCACAAAACCTTACACGGCAAGCACCACGTCATTCCTATCGATACGGCTTCGATGCGATACGATAAGTATCATTCCTCTATCACGCTTATTACTCTACGCCTCAGTCATTCTTCGGTAAAGTCTTCCCTAGGAGGCGGGAAGGGGTTGTCCAAGGCGTCAGGTGTGATCCCTACGCCGTCACTACAGCTCGGGGGCGCGCTTTTCAACGGGGATTTGGCTAGAGCAATCTTCTCAGGCCCATAGTTTCCCATAGGCCCATAGTGAGTCACTTCTTTGAGGGATTTTCCATTAACCATATTATGCCTAATGCTGTCTTTAACAAGCTCACATTGACATAAACAGCCGCTCAGATCAATATTTCGAGTCCGATGTCAATCAGCCGGTGACTGAGGGCTGAGATAGCCTTAACCATGTGTTGAAAGAAAAGTAAGCGGTGCTAAACACAGTTGATACAAAATCTTCTTCCCGTTTCTTGTGGTCAGACATCTGGGAATATCCTTATTGTCCTAATTCAAACCTGAAATCTTCGAGATCAGAAGTGTTTGAATATATGTTTGTAAATAATACCAATTTGCTGAAAGATTTGCAACAGTAAATGAATTTTCAAATTTTTTGGTATGTCAAATACTACGTAGTCTTCGGCACCGGTTCTTGATCGAGTTTTACAGATCGTTTCGTCATAATTGGATTTAACTGAATTAGAATACTGGCCAAGGGTCTTCAAATCCGTTAAATCAAATTTTCTATGCCCATGTTGCTAATGGCGAAAATTTCTCCGGTGAAAATGCCGTAATAATTGGTGGTCGTGACATCCGGTAACGCCAATTGTGTCCAAAACGTCGCGAAAGTAGTCGAAAAAAATGACTATCTAGCAGAAGGATCATCCTCGCCTGTGTTTAGCAGTGGGGTGGGGTTCACGAGGTCGAATTTCCGCTTCGCGGCGGTGCACTCGCGGCGCCCCCGTACGACTCGCCGTATCGATTGCCCTTGGTCGCCCGGCTGAGCGTGACTGCGTCACGTCTGCGCTTTCCACTCATGCCACACTGCCTCGCTCGAAGCCTGCCATGCCCTGCCACTGGCACTCGCACCAGCCATGCCGCTCATCGCGCGCGGCCGCGCGGAAATTCGACCTCGTGGACCCCACCCTTAGCAGTGTATGTCACCGTGATGTGTTCCACACGACTTTATCAAGAGGAATTTGTGGGCAGAGGAAGAACGATGCATACAGGGATTAGCTGGGCGAAGGCGCTAGTGCTGATGAATGTGTTGCGGCGAGGGCATGACACTGACAGATGTGATGCGTAAATGGATTCGTGGAACTTGCATGAGTGTTTTTTGGACTTGTCTCACAAGGTAGGTGTGGTTTCGACAAGCCTAACAAGTGGCAGGGCCTTATGAAGCGCATAGCGTCTTTGAAGGACTGGGAAGAGTGATGAAGGAGCAATGATGTCGGTTTGCTACGGTTACACACGATTTTATCGAGTTTCCTTTCTGATGACTTGGTTTATTTGAGGGTATGACCAATGGTGGTTTCCGGCGTTTTTCAAAAATTGAATGATTTCACTCAATTTCGCTTTGTAAGGCAGCTTTAATACTTTCACCGGTGTCGGCGGCGGCAATCGACGCCAGACTATTGCGCGTGCTCTATTCATAAACTCGACCGAACCAACTGCTGTATGGTGATCGTGGAGAGAGTCTGCGCGAACCTATGGCAAAATGATAGGGGATGATAGGGATCGACCGCTCGATGTATGGGGATACTGAATGGTGCTGAACTATCAATCTAAGGCCACATTATCGTTGTGATAGCATTTCCTACTTATATAATCACCTATCACGTACGTCTGCAGTCATTCTGCAGTGTGCTGACGTCGCATTAGGTGCCAGCACAATAGAACGGCGTAATTCGTTTCACCTCTCGGGCCAGTCCTAGTCTGCCGACACTCATAGGCTTTGAGGGGTGGGATGGGCACATCAATGGTGGGTGATCCAAATTATAAGATTCGATAAGGAGCGTCGAAAGGCTAATGTCGCCAAATCGTTTTCGCTTTTCCGGCTAACAGTGGAATGTTCACACTCACAGGTATTGCAGGGTACGGGGACTTTGATGCTGACTTTTCGAAACTGATAAGGGCTTACAGGGGCTGATAGGAGCCATCAGGAAATGGGGAAGGGGTGAAATACGGTTCACGGCTTCTACCACTATATGACTGCTATGGTAAATGCGTCTGATGCTCAGTACCATTGGAACATATTTTGTTTATGTTCTGATATCTGCTGCCGAAATGTCGACCGCTAGATTTCCTAGCGTTCCCAATAATGGTGCTCGTCGTTCGGTACTGCGATCTACATGGATGATCAAGACACCATTAAGATTTGTGATAGCAAAGCAAGCGATTCATTCTCTCACGCGGTGCCAACAACAATGCTGGGTATTGACCGCTAGACTGCGTAAATTTCCAAATAGTTCTGTATGTTTACAGAAACGATAAGCATCGATGACTGGCATATGGATCTACCACCAATATGTAAGAAATAGATGTTCAGCGAATAGACAAATTGCTGCCAACTGATGCAGTTGAGTCCGAAACTGTCGAACCCACATTATCTAAACTTCCAGTAGTTACCGTTTCAGCCAAAGGGTTGAGGGAATCGTCGATTTACCCATGTCATTCCTGAACATTGATCTTCGATATCATTGTAACAAAGGGTATCGACCGCTAAATCATCTGGACCTCTGAAAATGGTGACCTTCCTCAGCGGTGATATCCTAGATATCGTTTAATATCTATCACCTATATGTAGAAAGTAGATGCTCAGCAAAAAGTCAACATTGTTCGTTTCCCCTTCACATAATCCTAAGGTGTTATTGGCGCAGTACTGTGCGATAGCCCAACTGGTTATTTTTATACACTGCACAGATCCCATTCCAAGTGGCTCTCTTCAAAGACACCGGGAGGAGGGCAGTTTTGGTTTACGGTATGGGAGGACGGTGGCTTGTTGTTGCCGCAATGCACACATGGCACCATATCAAGACGTCAAAAACGAATTAATTAGGTTCCAGTTGTAATCACACTTTTTTCTTACGCTCTCGCTTATTCCTTATTTAATTGCTTTAGTTCTTTGTTGCTGTGTGTTGTTTTACTTATTTCACATCATCATGAATGAAAGAAATACACTCTACGAGACTACAAATGACATCTCTACAGCGGATAACTCGGGAAGTCAATGTGTGCGAATGTGATGCGAATACACACCACAGAGTCGCGCTTTTGAATCCGGGTTTTCCCACCGGTTACCGCTCCTAACCTCAAAGGTTCGTTACAAAGTGATCATTTCTTTGCATCTTCCTCTTTCTTTGGATCCAGTTCCTTTAGGAAGGTTGCGATGCCTTTGTGACAGATTGCCCCTTTCAGATGCTTCGCCACATGAGATCTGTAACGAAATCAATGGCTATTAGCGACGCATAAGCTGAGCCCATCTCAGGACAGGTACGATTTTGAGTAGATCTGTTTTTTTTTTCGTATTATTTTTACCAGTTGTGAGGTACTGCGAATTAAAATCTCGGTTTTCTAATGGCCAAAAAGTCTTTCTGCGTTCCCTGTCTATTATCACGATGATTTGAAAGTGTAGTTACAGTCCATTTCCCAAAAACTGAGTCGGCGTGTCTTACGGACTTGTATAAACGTGTATCAAACTCTCTCAATTCTCTCACCCCGCCACACACTCTCACTCTCGCCACGTACTCCCACTCTCGCCATTCACCCAAGTTCGAAGGACACGCCCAATCAGTTTTCGGGAGATGGACTATATAAATAGTGAGTGATACTGCTATGTGTGTGTGAGTGATACTGCTATGCTAGGCTGCGTGATCGCTAACGTATCAAAATTTTATGCTCATTGTATTCCATATTTGCAACGATTTTTTATAGCCTTTTTGGCATAGTTCTGGGGTCAGGACTGTATGTAGTTTTAACGAGCTTGTTGAAGTCTTGTTCATGAAACTTTTCCCATCGGCAGGCGCTTGACTTTTAGAGAGCACAGTTTCACAGATGGGCTGGGCTCCTCATACTTCTTCTTTCCCTTGTCCTCCCTTATTCTGTCTTGAATGTGCGCTTGCAATCTCGTCATTCATTATGGATTTAGAGCGGGAGCCGGCAGTCTCTTTACTGGTCCATGTTGCGCGACGGGATAGTCCAATGCTTTTCTGGCTCTGAAGAGATCTACTATCCCTTTTATTACTATTGGGTTGAGGAATAAGTTTCCGCCGTTTTTTTCTCACCCCGTTTTTCACATTGTTCCCTCCATCTTTCGACAAAGCTCATATATATTTTCGATCAAGCTTTTTTGCTCTACAAAATGCTTCTATCTGTTTTTCGATTCCTTCGACTACCTGATATTTATGAGGTTTGGAAATGAAGTAAATGGCACTAATGGCAGTAAAGGCAAAATTGGCACTTGCGCACCTCATCTTCCTCATCCACCTCCACTTATATAAGAAGGGTATCATCTTGTAGAGCAAAAAAAAAAAACTATCGAATGCATATATGCACATCCTCTCCAATCTCGATGGTAGGCGAGGAAGGGAAGATAACGGAAGTGCACACTTTTGCGAGTACTGCATTTGTGAGTCTTAAAAACAGCAAAAAGTTGAGCGATTTGTATAAAAGTAGTACCATTCTGTAGAGCTGAAAAAGCTCTATCGAAAGCATATACACATACATTTTTTGGTCTCAATGGCAAACGAGAAAGATGAGGTGCCAACGAAAAATGCCAACTTTTTGCCTTCAGCTTACTTCATTTCCAAACCTCATAAATATCAGGTAGTCGAAGGAGTCGTAAAACAGATAGACGCATTTTGTAGAACAAAAAAGTTCGATCGAAAACATGTATGAGCTTCGTCGAAAAGTGGAGGGAACAGTGTGAAAAACGGGGTTAAAAAATGGCGGGAGCTTATTCTCCAACCCAAATTTGAAAAACGCTTCGTCTGTCTGTACGTCACCGTCTGTCGCTTTGTCCGTCCTTTTGCCCATCTTTACGTCCGTCTGTCACGAAGTTAGGTATAATTTGAAAAACTACCTGTGAAGATGGGGACAAGCTTGATCTCGGTGAGGCATGGAACGAGGAGTTAGGAGCACACTTGGACAAAGCCGAGCTCCGCCAACGGTGAGCGGAGCGTGCACTGGAATGTTCCGTGTTCAGACCAGAATTTGTTAATTTGGTTCTGATATGATCTGAACATGAGTTAACCCATAACGGATGGCGGCATTTTTGCGCGGGATGGCCTCTGGGACGGGCGCGTTTTTTTTTTGTCTCGCGGGCGTGCGCCACGGGTGGCGCACACCGGCACCCAAGACAGGTTTTGTTCCGGCGCACGCGGATGGGTATCTCGTAAAGAGAGCGCACACGGGAAAACAAAAGTTGGCGCGCGCCAAAGTAACACGGTTCGCACTTATACTCTTCAGTGATTTCTTGTTAGTTCACATTCCCACTACACTTCACTTCTTTTTTTCACTACTCGCAATCTATCTATCGTAGGACCTTATGAGCATACACTTCGCTTTTCAGCGCGAATTGCTCTTTGGCTTTCTTTCACACTTGACCTTTTTCGTTTTTCGCTTTTTTTCGCCTGAGCGCCCAAATACCACTTCTGCTACATTTGATAGCTTTTGACTGTTCCTTTCATGCTCTTTTTGATTTTTCTGTTTTACTTTTTACTTTAGGTTAATCCCTCGTTTCACCATTTCTACTGTTCCGCGCTTCTATTGCCGTTCGTGTGTGCCGGAACAAAACCTGCCTAGGGTGCTGGAGCGCGTCACATTGTAACGCACCCGGCACTCAGGGCAGGTTTTGTTTCGGCATACACGAACGGGTATTTCGTCGAAAGGGCGTAGAAGGGAATAAAAAAGGTCGGCGCGCGCGCCAGACGGGTAACCACAAAATGTCCCTCATGTGGGGCTTTCTATTGCTTGACATGTTTTCAAGTTTGCCATACATTCTGCACTTGCTGATTGTAACTAAAAAACGGTTACTGTGATTCATTTGTTTGTACAATGAGAGGTTCGAATTTAAGTTACTCGCATAATATTTGTTATATCTCTGACAAGATTTTTGCTGCACCGGTCCTGGGAACATGTTACTCTTCAATACTAGCAGTGTATACGTGTATGATTAGTTTCTTGAAAATATTGGATGACTAGAAGAAAAATTATTTTAAATGTCGTGCGCTGCCAGGTGGCGCACGCCGTCCTCGGGCATGAGTTTCTGGAAGTCATGAAAGAGCCTTGGCACAGTTAGCAAAGCGCACCCCGGATGGACGGTCCGTACAAGAAAAACTCTAACTCAGTTCCAAGGTGACATAGAGTTTGGGAAAAAATGGTGAAATTTATCAATGTTCATGCTATCTTGGCACGCCTGAAAAAGGTGAAGACCAGCCCACAGTGGGTGGAGAATGTAGTCAGTCGAATTACCATAACTACAAAAAATGAAATTTATCCCTGGAATGATATGGAGACCAGGAGAAAAGGGAATTGGTCAGTAGTAGCTGGAGCTATAGAGGGACCAGACGTTTGAACGGTGGACTGAGCTCTTACAGCATTGGGCGGAGCTTGAGCATTACATGAAGAATTCGCAACTCTGGATATGGAGTGAATTTCGGAAAGGATAGGACATGGGAGAGAAAGTAAAAGGCACACATGATCCACGCCAGGCCCCACCCACAGTGGGCGGAGCATGCACTGAGATTCTGTGTGCTCAAGAAAAAGGGCAGTTTTGATTGATGCTGGTGCCGATGGTGTTTCGCGCAGTGTTATTGCGCCGCAGGCAACTGGCAAAAAAATATCTTCAAAGAAATCTGAACAAAGTCAACAATTGTGACCGATCTCCTCTGAAGGAGAGTATGGTGCCTTGATTGAATGAATCGTTAGAGAAATAAGAATTTTCGATGTATAGTCCATCTCCCGAAAACTGATTGGGCGTGTCCTTCGAACTTGGGTGAATGGCGAGAGTGAGAGTACGTGGCGAGAGTGAGAGTGTGTGGTGGTGAGAGAATTGAGGGAGTTTGATACACGTCTATACAAGTTCGTAGGACACGCCTACTCAGTTTTTGGGAAATGGACTGTATTTGCTTAGCTGTACGTCTTTTTGAGCTGCCTTATCTTATCCGTTCTTATCAAAGGATTCGTTCACCGGAATCTAGGTTCTTTTTATTAATCACATATTTATGTTGTATTTGCTTATTGAGGGCCGAATGCAAAGTTTCACATGAGAAAAAAAACAAGATTCCGTTTGAGATACAGCTCCTCGAAGTGGCGGCCGACGGGGTGGGACGTCTGAGAGGCACGGCCACGATGGCTCTAACTAGGGAAGGTATTTTACTTCCCATGGAACTTTGAAATGAGACCCAGGGGGGTCAATAGAGCCTCGAACGCTGATTATAACTGTGGAAACCAAAATAGTTAAAGGCACCGGGAGGGGGCCAAGGGCGGAATAACGTTTACAAAAACAATGGCGTCCGAAAACAAACATATGGGTTCGGTAGATACAATGTGTAGCGAAACCGGCGTTGAAAAACGCGCCATAGGGCGCTATTTGCCCCCAGGGCGCGCTTCCGTCCGAACTGCAAGCTTCCATGGCCGAGCCACGCTTTGTTCATTTAAAAGCTTGTCTTCGGCTTAATGTAACCTTATTTTTGAATTATTTCCTCTTTAGACTGTTTTCTAGTGACATATTTTACTTGTTTACTTATGGATCTTCTTAATTGTGCATTTCTATTCCTGAAAATCTCAGAAGGGTCAAATAAAGTCGGGGGGGGGGGGGGGGGGGAGACGCAGCTTTGCGTCGACGTCGAAGCTCCTTTTCCTTCCTTACTAGGCTTAGGCTAAAATTGATATCCCCTCCTCCTACATTAAAAAGCATCTGTCAAAGCACAGGTCTCATCTGCTTTAGCCTAACCCTAGGAAGGGAAAGAAGCTTTGACGTGGGTGAAAATTTTATTTTGCGTCTCCCCCCCCCCCCGACTTTATTTGACCCGTAAGTACATCTAGAAACAAAAGAAAGAACAAAGTAAAAACTAAAAGGAAAAAACAACTCTATAATAGAACCATCTTCTTTTGGCACCATGCCAAGGCGTCAAAATGGCGAGTCTGTGCAATGGAGGCCACTCAAACTCGTCCACACCACGTCTGTTCTACAGTAAGCCAAAATTGCCCGCTCCTGGTGTCTTTAAGGCTAAAACTGCGAAAGCGCGCTGCAATACCTTCGATCTCACCGCATATCCTTGGCCGCTCTCATCGTAGCCGTATCACGTCGCTCGGAGGCGGGGTCGATCATCCATAGCGTCAGCTCCTATCGTTGCACCGTTTCTACGGCTCGTAGGCGCACTTTTTCACCGGTTCGCCACAGATAACCTACTTAGGCTCATAGTTTCCATGTAAGTAACTTCTTTCAGGGATTTCTCAATACCCCACACACCCCTGTTAACCCTAATGCACACAATACACATTACCCCTAATGCTGTCTCCCAAAGCAGTCGATTTTCGCCAGCGGTTGGCGAAGTTGCATGTCCAGTCGAACAAAATTGGTTGAACCGTCAATTAAGGGGATGATTCATGAGAGAATCACATGGTCTCACTTCGTCTCGAAAGCAACCCTATCAGATGAAAAAGGGAAGCAGAAACACGAGAAGAACCGGGAGCTTCCCCCTGTTCCAAAGCAGAAATCTAAAATCTGGAAGAGCAACTCCTTCAAACTCCGCCGCATAACATTCGAACACCGTCGGCTGCCGGTATGAAACTGAAATTCTTGCGCACGTTGTTGACTTCCTTCCACTCTACGTTCCCGACCACGTCAACGTCGCTTCTCTGCTCTTACAAGGGATGGTGTTTTACTTCCCATGGAACTTTGAAATGAGACCCGGGGGAATCGATAGAGCCTCGAACGCTGATTATGCTGATTATAACTGTGGAAACTAAAATTGCTAAGTGGCATTCTGAAGGGAGTAACGAGGGTCAAAGTTTGCCTGTGACTCGCCTGTGACATCTCATTGGCGAGGCAGTGTGGCATAAGCACGGTTAGCGGTCAGCAGTCAGCGGCTACCGGGCCTGGGGTAGTGCTGCGGATCGGTGAATGTCGTGGGTTTGCTTTCCGCCGGTGCGGATTTTTTTGCATTTTGTGTTTCGTTGTCATTAAGTGCTTTTCTTTCACTTCTAAACGTTTCCTTGTATGGTATTCGCGCGTAGGGGGGTCGAATTACCGCTCTGTGCCAATTTCCAAGCGGATCCAGTTTTTGACGCAACTTCGGAAAATTAGGGGTGGCCAGGGGTAAGTAGGAGTATTTTGAATTTCCTTCCATGAAAAATCCTGCAAGCTGAACAAGATAACCTAAACATACCTATCACACTTGCCCATCACACTAAACGCACGTAACAAGCGCCAAATAATAGCATTTGCTGGGCAAGGGTCAACGACGACTCCTTTGTTGAATGGGTTGTCGGCCAATAGTCCATCAATTTTTCCGAGATTTGGTCAAATTCTCGAATTGGCTGAAAACTTGTCCCATAGGGTAACTTGATCCCCTGAACACGAAAATCACACTGGTTTTGCGTGAAAACGTATGGCTCGCGCGCTATGGGCTCCCAAACATACCATGAAATGGTATTACTCTTTTTTTCAAACCTTCATAACTTCATTCAGGTGA
Source organism: Trichostrongylus colubriformis (assembly GCA_963978905.1). Lineage (NCBI taxonomy): Eukaryota > Metazoa > Nematoda > Chromadorea > Rhabditida > Trichostrongylidae > Trichostrongylus > Trichostrongylus colubriformis. The sequence continues at coordinate 38,581,173 of OZ022260.1, forward strand.
TTATTTGACAGATTCTGAATACAGATTTGAGATCAGCATTTGAAAGCGCGTACAGTGGTATGTGTATCATTGCAAATGGCCATTTCGACAAACCGTCTGATGGCAAAGTGCCTCGCCAATGAGGTGTCACAGGCAAACTTTGACCCCTCGTAACTCGCGCAGAATGCCACTTAAAGACACCAGGAGCGGGCAATTTTGGCTTACTGTAGAAGAGACGTGGTGTGGACGAGTTTGAGTGGCCTCCATTGCACAAACTCGCCAGTTTGACGCCTTGGCATGGTGCCAACAGAAGATGGTTCTATTATAGAGTTGTTTTTTACTTTTAGTTTTTACTTTGTTCTTTCTTATATTGTTTCTAGATGTACTTACGGGTCAAATAAATTCGGGGGGGGGGGGGGGGAGACGCAAAATAAAATTTTCACCCACGTCAAAGCTTCTTTCCCTTCCTAGGGTTAGGCTAAAGCAGATGAGACCTATGCTTTGACAGATGCTTTTTAATGTAGGAGGAGGGGATATCAATTTTAGCCTAAGCCTAGTAAGGAAGAAGAGCTTCGACGTCGACGCAAAGCTGCGTCTCCCCCCCCCCCCCCCCGACTTTATTTGACCCTTCTGAGATTTTCAGGAATAGAAATGCACAATTAAGAAGATCCATAAGTAAACAAGTAAAATATGTCACTAGAAAACAGTCTAAAGAGGAAATAATTCAAAAATAAGGTTACATTAAGCCGAAGACAAGCTTTTAAATGAACAAAGCGTGGCTCGGCCATGGAAGCTTGCAGTTCGGACGGAAGCGCACCCTGGGGGCAAATAGCGCCCTATGGCGCGTTTTTCAACGCCGGTTTCGTTACACATTGTATCTACCGAACCCATATGTTTGTTTTCAGACGCCATTGTTTTTCTAAACGTTATTCCGCCCTTGGCCCCCTCCCGGTGCCTTTAAGGAAAAAAGATGCTGTCGTATTTCCAAATATTTCCTTGTGTTGGCAGCATGCCAATGGAAATTTCGTTCATAGTATCCGCCCCTTGATGGAAAAGCCGTTCGCGTTGAGGATTAATCAGAGAAGGGCCTCCTAATCCTCGGGTTTTTTGGCCATTTCACGTTTTTTCCACCGTCCTGTTTCTAGGCATCTCGACTTTCAGACTCACTACTTCTTTGACTTTTCGTGCACTTTTCCCCTAATGCTGCCTTCAAACGGTTACAGAAATTGAACATAACATTTTACAGAGCACAGAAAACTCTTTCGATTGGTTCGGAGAAGGGTGCACAGACCTATGATTTTGAAAATTTGCAATTGAAAAAAAGGCGTTACCCGTGAAATGACCCAGCAGAGTGAACAGAAAGTGTGTTACCTTTTACCCTCTCAACATGAGAAGATTGACACATTGACTCCATTTTTTTAGATTCGTGCAATTTTCATCTCGTAAAGTATGTGTGTGTGTGGGAAATGTGGTTGCGGAGGTTCGAAGCCCAACTGTTGTGTGGAAGTCGGTGTATAATAGTAGTCAGATAACCACCAAGAGCGCCGTCAGTGTGATAGTCGCTTCAGCAGCACCCTATTATAGTTAGTTATTAGGCTACATCTTTGTGGGTGTATACCATTACGTCTAAAAATCGCGTTGTGACGTCGCACTCTCTGAGACGTCAGTTTTATAGTGTAGTGCATCATAAGGCTATTGTAACTTTCACTGAGAACATGTATGTAAAAACGTCTTTATCGGAGTGGCACTGGCTCCCCTTTGATATGTCGAGTGATCACCTTTCTGGAAGGATCACACGCTCCTTTCCTGAGCGCCTTGGCCTTGAATTCGTCCGTGATCCTGGTCGACGGACCTGAACAAAAGAAAATCAGTTCTATGCACGGGCGAATATAATCATTTTGAGGCGCGGAAGCCTATGGATATTATTACATTGTCGTGCACCTTAAAGGCACGCCACACGATTATCAGATTAGTGGCTTACTTCCTTGGGCGAGTAGGTCATTTGATAACTGCTTAGGCTACATCTTTGTGGGTGTATACCATTACGTCTGAAAATCGCGTTGTGGCGTCGCACTCTCTGAGACGTCAGTACCACTTTCCGCGGTCGGTTGGAATTCCACTTAGCATTGGGTGCATTGGGCTGGTATCGTGAAGGATCTTCAATGATTGCAGGTGAGAAGTTCGAAAGTTTATCTATGTTGTTGTTTCAACAGATAAGAGTGTACACAACTTGCACTCGCCGCACCGATCACGGCGGGTGGCCCCGCTATTTTCGGACGTGACGGTACTCGATCCATCCTTGTTGTGGCTGCGCGGTGCACCCTCACGGTCTGCGCTTGCTTGAACGCAGCCACGCCCACCCAGCGAAACCATACGTGGCCTTAGACGAACGGATTTCTAATGGGGAAACTGCCTTCAATTTATCTCCTCTTCTCGCAGTTTCGTTTTTCACGTATGCCCCAGGTTCGGGACTTCACCGTAAAAGCCCAGATATGATTTGGTTGGGTGGGCGTGGCTTGGTTTCGTTCACGCAGGCACAACGCTGTGAGGGTAAACCGTAAATCCGCAACAAGCGTTCACAACTCCAGTACCCACTATACTAGAGAAGATCAAGAGAACGAATGCTAGTAGGTCAGTAAGTGATCATGAAGGATGCGACCAAAGCGTGATTCCTGTAAGAAGAAATTAAAGTGCGATTTTTTTGCTACTACTTCGAGCCACGATCACCTCATTGCATGTACTGCATAAGAACACATTAATACATTTTCTTTGACTACATTAGAACTCATTTTTCTTCTATGAGGTGATCAGGCCCGAGCGGAGAGCTTTGCCTCCCTCTTGGTTTGCTTACGTAATATCCATCTATCCACCAGGGGTTCCACCCCCGTCTCCTCTGTTCGTACGTCTGTCTATCCAATGTCTGAACCTTTGGCTTGAACACCTGAAAAGCAACAAATTCATAGATCTTCTCCAAATTCTGGAGCAGACCTATAAATCGTATAAAGGCGGTGTAATATTTAATTGTAATTGAGGTCCAAACTGAGATTCGCTCTGAAGGTGAGAACGCTTTGGTTTTTTGTACTATAAGAGCGCATTATAGCATATTCGCGAAGTCCACGGCGCACGTACCGTATGATGTCCGTAATATCTCAAGATCAGCTAATAATAATGAGGAAAATCCAGGGTGTCCATAAAGTGTTAACGCCGCACGAAATGGATGTGACGAGGTAGTAGTTATAGGCACCATTGGAGATATGTTTGGACTCTGGTCTATCGAGAAGAATTCCAGAAAATTTCTAGAGATTAAACATCATCATATACCTCTCAATGAATTATTATATTAAAGTCCAAAGAAAATATTTCCCTGAGTCATGCTTCGTCTTCCATACCATTATATTTTGTCTAGCATGCTTTTATTAGAACATTCTTGAGCTTGCTTCCCAATTATAAGCCTTTGCAAGAGAATATAAATCGGACTCAACCCCACTACAATAAAGTTGCCGATCCGACGTCTTCGCACACGACACGACAGTAGCTTGTACAGGATAGCGAAGTATGCTTTTGCACAAACAGTTGCACAAGTCCACCTCGCATCACAGTGCTAAAATACTCTTTATGATCGCACCAACGATCCCATGTCAGCCATGTGAGGTTACTACTGTTCAATGGGCACTTCACTGGCCAACATTCAATAGTGCCCCTCCCGCTCCCTATAGCTTGTGACAACTTTGTGCATCCTTCGAAACACAATCCTATTTCTTTTGTGCATCCACCGGGACGCACAATCCTATTTTTATCCACTCTGCACAAAAGAAGGGTAAGCACGCAACTTTACCAACAGCTGATCATCGTACTGTATTAATACAATATATGCGGTCAAGTGTTTGGCGATGTGTGTGCGTCACAGGTTCCTGATTTCTCGAAGTCATAGGAGGGATGGTAGGGAGAGATCGGTGATAGGCGAGTAGAACGGATAATAATTATTGAGGGGTAATTTGCTGCAGGAATGTTGTAGCAGAAGGAAAGTGTGTGCCATATTTTTAGTTGCATCTGGTGCACGCATTTGCAATTTGAGGAACTGGACTTTCTGAAGTTTAAATTTCTATCTAGGCTCTCCCCAGTGAGTTTGCGTGAAATCTGCCTTCTGTAGTTTCTTCTGAATATGAGTTTTCTAGGTGCTTTTCCTGGGGTAAGGCTACTTACGCCAGAGAATCGCTTCAGCGGCGTCGCACTCGTGGCGCCACCAGTACGATGTGCGAATTGATTGCACTTGGGAGCCCGGCAGAGCGTGGTTGCGTCGCGTCTGCGCTCCCACCCATGCCACACTGCCTCCATGAACCCATGTCACCCTGCCTCCTCCACCCATGCCACACTGCCTCGCTTGAAGGGTGCCATGCCCTGTCACTGGCACGCACACGCCGCGCCGCTCGCCGCGGGCGGCCACACGGTTCTCTGGCGTAAGCAGCCTCACCCCAGTTCCTATGATTCTCCTGAATGAATGGATTATTATTCAGATTGATTTTGCGAAATCTGCGTCTCTTCATTTTCTTCTTGATTCCTTTTTAATATTTTGGATTCGCTAAGCATGCGCTGTTACTTTTTTATTGCTTTTAAAAATTCTGCGGTTTCGTATGCGCTGTTACATAGTACTCTTACTCATTATCAGGGCGTGCACCCTTATGTCAGGATTTTGCGCTTTGGCGTGCTCCGTGCTCCCTTTGCGTGCAAATTGGCCACCGTCGGTGAGAATCGCGTTTAATTGCGTAAGATGCGTTCATACCCCAACCGAATGGGGTTTTTGGCGCATTGGCGCGTCCGCGATTTGGGATTTTTGGTGGTGCCACGTGCCACCATGTCAGCTTATCTACACTGTGGCAAATAGCCGAAACCGCCGACGCGCCCATCGGCCAGTTTTTTCAAATGGTGGATGCGCCAGTGCGCTCATTTCTCGATCGATGCGTATCTTATGCTTGACGCGAATGCGCCGAATTTTTCAATTTGATATATACCTTATACTTGACGCCCAAATCCCATTCAGTTGGGTATGAACTGGCCTACGAAGTGCGGCGACCGTTTTACGCCTATTTTTTTCATTTCACCGTTGCACTGGGCTTGTTTTCAAATTGTTTGCATCTTCAATAGACAGAATTCGGTTGAATTTAGTTCAGTTCGGATGTTTTTACTTCACCATTAGTTAATGATAGCGTTCTGCATGCATTCATTATATTTTCTATGCATCATTCTTATGTGTATCATTTACGCTCTGCCGAACTTTATCCAATTTATACGTCGTACTATGGTGTGAATATATATTTTTTGTATTTGAATTACGACCCATGCGCTTTCACAGCTCGATCTAGGGAGAAGGATTGAGGCGATGAGCGAATCACTTCCGCCGTTGTGCAAAATTTGCCGGGAGCTTTTGCTTGCGTACACCTTAGAGTTCCTTCTTCCTAGGCTGAGGCCGATAATAGATCGCCAGGAATGGAATGAGTGCAGACAAGGCTTTCATGAGATTCTTTTCACCTCCTAAAAACCTAGGCAGAAATAGCGCCGGATGCTAAGCAATTGGTGTATCCTTTCCCCAAAACAAAATGGCGCCCGTTTTCGCCGCTAATTGCAAGTTTGAAGAACATTATGAGAAAGGTTACGACTTCAAATGGCGCAGATACTCAAATCAGTGTTTATTCGTGTTCTAAGCCATTCTTCACACCTAAAGAAACTTTCAACATAGATACGCAGATTTGCAGTTGAATAATGCAGTTGAATGAATATGTCACCAGTAAAAATTGCACAAAAACCTCGGGTCTTCGATAATATCTACTTTTAACACATTTAACCCATTTGCGACTGCGCCTGTTTTCGAAATTTGGCCCAGAAAGCCGCAGTCGATCCGTTCAGACCGGATCGACTGCGGTTTTCTGTCAACCATATGTGGCTGATACGGTCCCACAGGACCATTTTGCGGTTATCTTCGTTTTTAATGTGTTTTTTGTTTTTCTGTCATTGTAGTAGGGGGGGGGGGAGTGCCTGTTCACTGTGCTCTAAGTTTATTCGGTGGTAATATAGTAGTATGGCAGGGGCCACTCCACTGTGCTCGGCATCTGGCGCTATTTTTGCGTGGGTTATAAACAAAAGCCCTACTTTGGGGGTAGGCCGCTACTCTCCTAAAGTAAGACTCAGAAAAAATTATATGTCTGAGTATGTAAAATGATGATTGTAGAACGGTTTAGAGTGAAGAACGACAGCGCGACGATCCGTGGCCCCCTTCAACTACATTAACACCATACGCTTTTGGTAATGATAAAGTACCGATAGCATAGTCATCACATACGTTTGTTCTATGATCATCTGTATCTTTCGATGAAGCATTTTCTTACTTTCTGGCATTATTTAACCATCACTGTCCCAAATACCGTGAGTTGATAAAAATAATTTTCGCTGAAACGTTGCTTACGGGGTGTTTGGAGTGCAGATCACGAATATGACATTGATTATGACATTGATCTGTGGTGTGGATGCCGTTTGGCTCAAGGTATCGCCTATAGAAAAGACTCTCTATGGGATCACTTAATGTAGTTAGACTGTACCATTTTGTACCTTTTGCTGTCTATTTTACGTTGTTCTATTTCTTGCAAAATATTCTCTATTTTCCTCTGATGACTCATTGTCATATAAGAAATACTTATCTCCTGGATGATCTAACTTGGAGAATGTAATCATATTTTACCTCTGCTCATAAGACATTGTATATAAGACGCTCTAAGCCCATGGCGGCGCAGTTTTTCAACCGTCACCTTGCCTTCTTGGTGCGCACAATAAAAGACTGCAAGAACCATCTCGAAGAAACCGCGTGACAGTACATCGTGCATTGACCAAACGAGGAAAACCAAGCCGATCGACAAGGAAACCTGAATCCGTCCAAAGGTATCTGAAGTGGATACGAAAAGCTAAGAAAGAAAAGCCTACAACGACGATGACATTGTCACTTTCAACAAGAATGGGATCACTGACAAGGGCGACAACGAAACTTTCTGCTCTGTTTCAAAACTTCTCGGCAGATCTGAATCAACCCATCATCGTGCCTCAAGACGGAGACGACAGGAAGGAATACATTCGAATAAAGAAGGTTCAGCTGAAGAAAATCAAGAAGAGCTTCGAAACGAGTGAAAGAAATGTCGACAGTACGCTAACTGCGTACACGAATGCTGCGGATCAGCTTGAAAAAGAGACCCCTCAACTATCCTTGAAAGGGTTGCTGCAAACTCGGATGGCGCACAAGAACTGATGGAGAGAGCACAGTCGACAATATTCGAGCTGGAGCTGCAGGTACAAGAACTGGACGGTCTGGGACAACAGTTCGAATCATCGGGAGGAGAGGCTCCACGAATTAAGCTTTCCCCCCGTACCCATGCCGAAATTCAGTGGAAAGGTATGGGAATGGAAAAGCTTTTGGAGCGCCTTCAACTACTCCATTCATTCGAGGAATATGGAGGATGCCTACAAGATGCACTACTTGCTTGATGCGTTGCGCGGGGAAGCGCGACAGTCGCTGAGACAGCTCGAAATCAGCGGAAGAACGTACGCAGTAGCAGTAGAGCACATGAGGAAAGAGTGCGGAAACGCACAGTTCCTTATAAAAGAACTCATCGAGAGACTTGAAAAAGCGAGAGCAGAGTAAAAGGATATAGGACTAGGGAAAATAACATGAAGAGCTGTCGTCAACAGCCTTCTTCATTTGTGCTGTAGTGCTGTTGATGTAACCGGGAGGCGGGGCGTCATCGTCCCGCTGTCGTCTTTCACCGAATACTATCCTGTAATCGTACGCTTGCACGCTCAAGCGTATATTCCCGCTAAGCCTCGAATTAGAAGGGAAGATTCTCTTATTTTTGAAACCTAGGCAAACCTTGCGCGAACAGTGTGTGCCTATGTTATATTAGCACTTTAGTAGAACTAAACGACGCTACCGCTTCAAACGGATGTCATATTCGTTGTTAGCACCTCAAGTAACTCCTTGGCTTCGTCTCAGTGATTTTGGTGAGAATGAGCTGCTGAATTTGGTGAGAATGAGTTATTGCACTAACTTGATGCATTTGCATATTTTCTATTATATTAATGTCGGTATTTTCTGTTATATCAATATTCTGCCCACCTTTTTGAGAACTCCGTTTTCGCGAGCTTCGACGTACAATAACAGAATTGTCATGAAAACTATGACCTTCCATAGAAGCATTGTTCTGTAACAACTGGAGTTTATCTTGACTGTCAACTGAAGTGCAGCTTCAAAGAGCAGAACAAAAAAAAATGATTAGGTTGCCATACTGATGGGAGGGGTCGCTTATAATAGTTGGATGTGGAACAATAAAATGCCTTTGCATGACTGTCGTGCCGCTACCCTACCGTCGATGGCATACATACGGAGTCAATTTGGTCGGGAAGGCATACGCAGCTTCACGTTTTACCGCGGGAGCTCGCACGCATGTGAGAACGTGCACGGGACGCTTCTTACAGCAGATACTGACAGATGCTTTTTTCATATGGAAGGGAAGAGATATGAATTTCAGTCTAACTGGCTTGCTTGTTCGACTTTCTTCCCTCTCCTCCGGCCTAGTCAGAGTCTCCGGAAGGTGTAAAGGAAACTGAGAATTTTGAATACAGGCTCTCTGAAAACAACTTTAGGAGAGGTGATGTGTGGCGGAACAAGCGTTGAAATAGCGCGGCTTAGAGTTTTATCGCGATCCCGTAGCACGGTGTGTCGTCCTGTAGTCCTGCAGTCGGACGAATTGCCGGCGAAGGCTGAACAACTTTCGAGGCCGGTTAATTTAGCCTTTCTGCCCTTCTGCATTGGAGAGAAGGTCCCGGGCGCCTATTTCTCGGGTTTTTCGCGGTTTTGTTTCGTTCTTTCTCTGTTGTTACACTTCTGAGCACCTCTACTTTCATATTCTGCAGTCTGCCAGAATCACTCCTTCCGATGTCTTCGAAGTGTCTTCGTCTTGGCCATGTTTGTCATGTGTTTACATGTATCAGAGCAAGGTGTGCGATATGCTATAATCGAAGGCAGCAATGGGGAAAAAATTATCAAGAGTGTAGTGAATGAAGTCGAGGTGTTGGTAAATCGGCGTTGAAGAAAAGTCGGAAGGAAATGAGCAAGGATCCGAGAAATGGGATCCCATTTTCAATTCTTACCGCGGACGAGGTTCGTTGAGAGGCGGGGAGACTGGACGAGTTTCCCATTGGCATTTGATCAAGCCGCGAACGCGCATATAATCGGGTATACTACAGCATTTATTTTCTGGAGGGAGCTCCGAGCTAACACTGAGAGAGCGCGCCGTGATAGCCTCAACCGTGTCGCATCTCCCTGGACACTCTCACCGTAGCCGATCAGAAATCACGTCGCCCGGCGGAGTCTGTCATTTTGAAGCGTCAACCCAAAACAAATCGTCCATGAAAAATGTATTTCCTTGTTACCCGTATATTTATGTTGTATTTGCCTAGTAAGGGCCGCATGCAATGTAAAAAGGATACAAGAGTAAAGTTTTTGGCATTAATCAATCCCTTTGTGGGATGCGCCGCACATTCTAGTTCCATTCAGAATCGTGATAGCTGGTGAATGTGATGTGGCCTATACAGTGACTTGCGGTGGTCAGCCGATGTACAAGTCAATGCTTGTATCTTCCCGGACGAGTCTGGTACCAATTTGCCGACCCCGGAGGGATGGAAGGCTTGGTTGGCCTGGGAGGGCTCTGATGAGCGGTTTGATTCCCTCACCATGAGAGTGGTGAGTGCGCCACCTGTCACTACATCTCCTCCGCTCATGCAATTTAACACGCGAAAAGTGAGAATTCGGCTAAGATACGGCTCCCCAATATCTTGGCCGGGTGGGCGGGCCTCCGAGTAGAAGCCCCGTCCCGTCGTCCGCCACGGTTGGGAACGGAGAGTGGGACTGTTCACGTAACTTTGCGTTCCCACTATGCGTCTCTGATCGCGGAGGACAACGAGGCGGGCACCTATTCTGAGGCCCCGCCTTCTCGGCCACCACCTTGTGATGCTGTACCTCAGCCGAATTCATGTGTCTGCGTGAAACTTTGCATGCGGCCCACATTAGGCAAATACAACATAAATATTATATATTGGTAACAGAAAATTCATTCTTCCGTGGACGATTCTTTTTACCGTGACGCCGTTTCTGAAACACAGGGCGCCCTTTTCGATGGGGATCCCGCCATAACTAGGCTTCTTAGGTCCTTGGCTTCCGTTTGGGTAATTTCTTTCAGAGATTCCTCAATAACCACATTACCCATAATGCTGCCTTTGACTCACAGAACGAGGAGTTACGTCTCCTCTTACCCACATTGACCTTGCATATGTATGCCTCAGTGATCCTGTATAGCAAGGTTAGGTGGTGTTCGAAGTACTATTGCAATGAGCGGAACATCCCACCATGGGCATTATTTTTACATAAGACTAGAAGGGGAATGGAACTCCTTCATCCCTCCACTGGAGCTTAGGCCAAAACATACGCCTGAATGTGCAGATTGACCCCTCAAAGATCCCTCTGAAATGTTTGGATGCGCAGCTTTTTATAAGATATCGTCCTTCATTGCGCAGCACATGCATTTTAGGCGATTGGACCAAGGATCAAGCCTCCGTTGAGGAATCCTCAACGAGGGGGGGGGGGTCGTAATTGGTTCGCTGGGAGGGGGGGTCGTAATCGTTGAGGTAGCAGTGATCAACAGAATTTATCGGGCTGAGGGTCTAAAGTGTAAGGGGAGAAATGATAAAACTGACTAATTGGGTCCGAACCCGAAACTAGTTTAATTTAATCATCATGGAAACCTCATGCATGGCGCGATCCGCAACGAAACCGGTCAACGCCATAACCCTTTCGTTGGTCCGCTGACACCGACACCACGTACAGAGACACCTCCGAAATTCACCGATTAACCGTGTTGAGCGTTATCTATCCGGGGTACCACGACAGATGGATACTCCAGAAACAATGGGATGAAAACGAAAAATTAGCTGATATGGACTTCTTTAATATCTTATTACGATTGCAATTACGTGATCTGGTGTTAGCGGCCACTATGCGGATAGGAAAAACGTTTGTATTCATTGAGAATGTGGATGAAATCCTCATGCATGGCGCATCCCACAGAGAAGCTGACCGACGCTTCTCGCCCCCCCCCCCCCCCCCCCACTAGACCTTCGAGAGCGATGGATGCATACTAGAGAAATTCCAGTAACAATGAATCAATTTTTCGGAAAAGTCTTGGGAAGATCTCGCAAATTCGACGAAAAAAAGTTTTTCTCAACTGGCTTTCTTGAATTTTTCTAGCTTCGTTTTGAAGATACGGCGTAGCTCAGGTAGTCATTCGAAAGCAGCAAATCTCGCACCCGGACTCCCAAAAACGCACTCATATGGTTAAGTTTGAAGGAAGTTATGACCATTTGAAGTGGAACACTTCAATTTTTTAAAAATTTTCCTCATCTAATCCTTATCTGGCTTCCCTCAAAATAACTTCGTTTTGAAGATATGGCATAGCTCAGGTAGTCATTCGAAAGCGGAAACCTCATTGATCCCGCATCACCAAAACGCTTTCATATAATTAAGTTTGAAGGAAGTTATGACCATTTGTAGCGAAACACTTTGGAACTTTCCTCATTTAATCCTCAACTGGAAACCCATATCGAGAACTAAGCAAGCATTAGGGAAAGCAAGCGGCCAATAGTTGGGTCTAATGGAGTTACTAGGGAAACAGTGTACAAGATTCGTGGTTCGAAAGATGGGATCTAGGTAAAGTTCGACGTAAAAAGTGTGCAAATTTAGTATGGAGAAGATGCCGCGCCCCATCGTGATCGACGCGTCGCAGGCGCAGTAGCGGCCCGCCATCAGATGGGCAGCGCATTACATGACTCCTATTTAGCCTTTCTTTTGACTTTTGACTTTTCTATTCTTATTTTTTCATCTTTACCCTTGCTGCATAATTTGAATGACTTCTAAGCCTTCTTATTTGTCATCAGAGCACGAGCACATTACCAATGGTCGGCGTCGCCTTCGTTTCTGTAGATAAGTATCGTAATTGTTGGGGTCTTACTGAGACGATTGTTTTGCAATATGAGCACTGAGTTTTGATAAGTTCTTATTTCTCTCATTTGTCAGGAGTTTGGTTTGGCTTCAGTGTTTTTTACCATAAGCTCTTAATTTTCTTGGTGGATCGCACTGGTAGAAACCACAGAAGAAGCGGAACCTGAAGAAGGGGAGGGGGAGTCATATTGAGACCCCCTTTTTTTTGGGGGGGGGGGGGGGGGGGAGGGCCGTATTTTTTGAGAATTTTCCTCAACTGGACGCTTGACCCTGATTGGGCCACCATGTGAAATGCATAAATTGTGTGTTCCTTGAGCGGTCCTTTGATCGCCTGATCAGTACCTGCCTCATGCTTTCCCCAATTACGTGATCCGCTGATCGCCTGATATTCTGTTTGTCTAATAGATACGTAGCTTGTGTTTTTCGCTTGATCGCGTGAATCGCCAACTCTGGACATCGCGTTGTTAAACGACTATGGTATAGCAGTTTACTGTCCAACATTCTACATACGTCATGCAACAGTTTTTCCTTGAAATGAGTGGTTCCCATGCGAAGTGGAGAAAATGTCACGTGAGGTGCAGCGGAATCTAAGGCTGCGTTCATACTCAACTGAATGAGATTTTAGGCGCATCGGCACATCGGCGTATCGGTGCTTCCGCGATTTGGGATTTTTGGCGAGGCGAATTGCACTCTCAAACAGCGAATGCGCCGATACTCTCACTTTTTCGATCGATATGTATCTTATCCTTGACGCTAATGCGCCAATTTTCTCAAATGGCGGATGTGCCAATACTCTCATTTTCTTGATCGATACGTATCTCATGCATGACGCAACCGTGTCCTGAATTCTCTCAGATCGCGGATGCGCAAATGCGCTCATTTTCTCGATTGCTACGTATAGTTAACTTTACGCCGATGCGCCGAAAATCCCATTTAGTTGGGTGAACGCAGCCTCATGAAGGGGCTCTTCTCACTTCAGTGGAAATTCGCTCACCGTGAAGAATCCCCTGTTGCTTTACCGTTATGTAATGAATAGAACACACTCAAGATTTCTGAATGATAAACTAATCGACATATCTGTTTGTCAGTTTAAGTATCATTATCACATTCAGTTGTTGTTCTGTTGCTGTTCTTATTTATCTCCATTTCGTTTAGTATCTTCCTACTATATATGACTCGTTTGTCTGTCTATCCGTGTATGTGTTGGTTTGTCTGTCACGAAATTCATATCTCGCGTAGCAGTAAAGCTGGAACCCTGAATTTACGTGATATAGGGGGTGATAAAGGTAAGGATAAAGGGGTGGTGGTGTCCGCTCCTCCACGTGGTGCCACTGGAAACTACCTAGTCAGGGTAGGCCAAACGCGGACGATACGATTCCGGCGACCCTCGTGACAAGTCGGCCGAGGAATGCTCGAGTCACAACACAATGAACGATGGTCATTTATGATGTAGAGGAAAAGACTAGGGCGTACCCCGGAAGCGACGCGCGCCTTTATCGCCCGATTGGCGTGTCAAAAAAAGCAAGCGCTACCTGCTGAGCAAGGGCGTGGTAGACTGAAGAAGTTAGCCCTCAATCAAGCCACATCTCTATTCTCGACTCTAAATGTTGGGTCGATGACAGGAAAATCGAGACAAGTCGCGGCAGCTCTGGAGGCGAGAAGAATTGATGTCTGCGCTGTCCAAGAGACGAAGTGGGCAGGAGCGAAAGCGGAATATATTGGAGAAGGATACAATATTCTGTATAATGGAATTGGTAGAACGAGAAACGGAGTTGGAATTATTGTATCTGAGAAATTCCACGACGCCATCTTTGAAGTGGAAAGATATGACGACCGTCTGATGAAAGTGGTTTTTGTCGTCGAATCGCGGAAGATTCAGTTCTTCACGGCCTACGCTCCACAAGCTGGATGCTCGGCTTTGGAAAAGGAAGCTTTCTGGGGCTTGCTCGATAGTAAGACATGCTAGTACCAGCTGATGAGCTCTTAATCGTTGCCGAAGATCTAAACGGGCATGTCGGGAAGCACAGTGACGGGCATCCTTGCCATGGCAGCTTTGGGGACGGCGCCCAAAACGATGATGCCAACCGCATTTTGGACTATGCCGATGCCCATGATCTCATAATACTGAACACGTGGTACATGAAACGAGATTCTCATCTGGCGACGTACTAAAGTGGAAGGAATTCGTCGCAAATCGATTTCATCCTTACGAGAAGAAAGGACCGATTGCTAGCGAAGGACGTAAAGGTCATTTTTTACGAGACTGTAGCAACTCAGCATCGTCCACTCGTAGGCACATTCTCACTGCGGCCACCAAAGCACAGGTATTCGGAGCGTACTGGTCCAGTGAGGATAAAGTGGTGGAGGTTCAGAGAGAACGAAGCTGAAGTAATTGGACGGGATACCTGGATCGCGGCAAAGAAGAACATCTTAGCAGCTGCTCGTACAGCACTGGGCTACACAAAGTCCGGTAGAAAGCGCATCGATAAGGAAGCATGGCTGTGGACAGAAGAAGTTCAGTCCTGCGTAAGAAAGAAAAAGGCATTATACCACGCTTATCTTCAAGATAGGACTGCTAAAAACTGGACCGCTTACCCCTTGGCGAAAGCAGAAGCGAAGAAAGCTGTAGCGAAAACGAAGGCGGCCCGATTTGAAGAACTGTACCGCAAGCTGGACACTCGTGAAGGTGTGAAAGATCTGTACAAACTTGTGAGATCACGAAATCGATGGACGAGGATACTGAGAAGTTCTACGGTATCATGGACGAGAAAGGACAGCTTCTGTCAAACCCTCCAGATGTTCGTGAAAGATGGAGAGCATACTTTGAAAGAATTTCAGTTGAGGAGTTTGCTCACCCGCCGATAGAGGATGCAGTTCCAACAGAGAGGGCTGTCTCCATGAACACTCCTGCAGAGGTTACAGAAGCGCTGAAAAGATAAACAATGGTAAGGCGACCGGACTTGACGACATCGCTGCCGAATTTGGAAGTCAAGTCTTTGGGATCCGTCCATCTGGCTGTCCTCACTATTCAACCTGATAGTGAAAGAGCGTTGCGTCCCCAAGGATTGGACTGCAAGCATAACCATTCCAATCTACAAGAGGAAGGGTTCTCCAGCAGAATGTTCGAATTATCGGCCGGTATGGCTCCTCAGTCACACCATAAAGGTTTTCGAGAGAATTCTGGATAAGCGCGTGTGTGATATCGTTTCACTTAGCGCTAACCAGTGCGGGTTTGTACGCAACCGCAGCACTACTGATGCAATATATGCGGCTAGCCTGCTCGTTGAGAAGCACCGAGAAAAGTTAAAGACGGTGCATCTTAGATTTCTCGATCTGGAGAAAGCGTTTGACCGTGCACCGCACAATGCGATATGGTACGCGTTGAGGAAACACAATGTTTCAGAGGAATTGGTGGAGTGGATAAAGCTGCTGTACAGGAACTTCACCAGCTGCGTCAGAACGGCAGCGGGAACATCAAAGCCTTTCCAAATCACCGTAGTTGTACATCAAAGCTCCGCGTTGCTCCACTACTCTTCAATATACTCCTGGACATCGTGACTAGAGATCTGCAACAACCTGTGCCTTTGACGCTGATGTATGCCGACGATGTCATGCTCGCATCTGACGAGCAGCTCAGCTTACAACTGCAGGTCCAATCTTGGAATGACGGATTGGCGCGATTCGGACTGCGGCTGAATGCAAAAAAGTCAGGGTACTTGACAAACGATATGTCGCTTCTTGGAACCATACAAGTGGACGGCATAGACTTGCCAAGGTCAAGTGCATTCTGCTATCTGGGGTCGACGATCGCTGAAGACGGGAACATTATGGACGAGGCCAATTTAAGAATATCGGCAGCGTGGCTTAAGTGGCGAACAGCAACTGGTGTTCTCTGCGACAGAAAGGTCAGCACCAAGTTGATGTCAAAAATATATCGGACAGTTGTGCGACCCGTAGCGTTATAGGGTTCTGAGTGTTGGCCAGTTACGAAAGAGGCTGAAAGACGCCTAGGCGTCATGGAAACAAAAATGCTGAGATGGTCTTCTGGTCTGACTCAACTGGACCGCATACGCAACGAAGATCTGCGAGATTGTTCTGGAGTCGTCCCAATCCAAGATAAGCTACGTGAATCCGGATTGAGATAGTACGGGCACGTACCGCGTGCTGATGTAGACTCAGTCGTCAAGAAAGCGACGCTGCACGAAGTGGCCGGAGAAAGACCTCGGGGAAGACCCACGCAACGTTGGATGGATGTCGTACGAAATGACATGAAGATGTGGGACTCCATCCCGAAGACGCCGAAGACCGAATAAGATGGCGTCATCGTTCAAGCAAAGCGGACCCTGCTGTGCGGGACAAGCGCTAAGAAGAAGAAGGAGGGGGTGATAAAGGGACCCTAGCGGTGATGGACCGAAAGTGTTAGCAGCTGATAAAGAGCGTCCAAAGTGGAATATCACCAGAGTCGTTTCGCTTTTCGCATTGTTCCTCGAGCGTTCATGCCCACAGGTGATTTACGGAGTGGGACGAGGACATTGATGGTGGGTGATCCAACTTGATAACGGTTGATGAGATTAGACGAGGAGCGTCAAAAGGCAAATGTCGCAAAATCCGTTTCCTCTCTCAACAATACTGACTACTACTGCACGACCGCTACAATAAAAGCGTCAGATGAACGGTGCCTTCGGGTGGACACATTCTGACAATGTTCTGATCTGCCGGTCTGTTGCCGATCTATCGACCGTTAGTTCGCCTGGTGCCCAAATAACGGTGCGCATCTTTTGATACTGCCCTCTACATTTCTTGATCAGGATACGATATGTGATAGTGCACCAAGTGAATCACTCCCTCCTGCGCTTCTAGCAACAATACTGTGTATTGACCGCTAGGCGCTGTGAAATTCGAAATAGTGATGCTCGCCATGCTTCGGCTATGTGTGCCTGATACACAGTAAGGGAAGTTCTATTTATGGTGGTGCGCCCTCTCAGAGACAGCATTTGGAGGTAATGAGTGAGAGATTCGTTACAGAAGAAAGAAGACCCACCTCGAAGCTGCTTTGCTATTTCACCTTCCAAAGAAGTTACTCTAGAATGACTGATGCACACTCAATACTCTTCATAAATGATTGGCTCATATCGGTCCTTCAGATAACCTTTTGCATGGCTGATTTGCTTGATGATAAGACAAGAAAATTCAGGCGTGTTCAGCGTTGCTTAGATTTTCCTGCCATGCTCACAGCAAAACGCATGATGGCTCAAAATGTAAAATGCTGAGTAGTTCCAGAAAAGATGTAAGATGGAGTGCTTAGTTAGTATTCCTCTGTATAATCGAACTCTGCTAAGGAAATGCCGGCTACCTTTTGAGTTTCTCGCATTGTCATTCCAACAAACTTGGCTTTTGCTGCTGTCGCGTATAGGCAGGCAATTTTTACTCTTTTTTTACAGGTCTGAGTGGTGGGGCTTTGAGTGGTAGAAGGGGCGGAGAGTAGCGGAGGTGATGTAGCGACAGGTAGCTCGCACTCCCACTCTCATGGTGTGTGGATAAAATTCCGTCAACAGACCACCCAGCCGAGCCTTCCATTTCATTTGGGACCGTTCTTGTCTGATTGTGAGAAGATAAAAGCACTGACTTGTGCATTGGCTAGTCCTAGCAAGTCATTGTATAGACCAAAGCGCATTCACCTGCCAGCACGATTCTGACTGGAACTAGGATGTGCGGCATATCTCACAGAAGGGACTGACTACCGCGAAGCATTTTCTCCTTTGACTTTCAGTAGTGGAAAGAATATATTTGACAAAAAAAAATTCAAATCAATTCGCTAAAATTTCAAAAACGTAAAAATTTCAAATAACGACGACTTTTAATCGAAAAAGTGTTTGGAGTCAGCTTGTGGTAACGATGATTTCCTCGTTGCAGCGCAGTGGCAATGGAGTAATCTAGATTCTTTTCTCATCAAGGGTCTTTTCGAAAACCGCTATCTTCATAGCAAGCGGATAGATTGCTAAAGACCAAGTAAAACTTAATTTGTACCGAATGTCCTCTTCTTCCCTACCCTCCACGTACGTTGCTGGAAGCTTCTAAGAAATTGCGGGGACTATATAGCAATTTTTATCGTGCAACCGGAATACACTCAATCAAATGATAGGCAGTGCCTCTGATGCCTGATAACCTTTCCGAAATCATCTAATTTTTATAGTGGATCGCGTGGTGATGAGGCTTTGAAACAAATGTTGCTGAAAATTTGTGTAGTGTAGTCCTGGTTAGGTGTCGATTTCTTTCGAATATTTTGATAGCAAATTTGCGCGTACATCACTGATGTCGCTCACTAAGACCCTCTTGTTAGCAACAAATTATCGTATTACATCCAGGCATATGAACTTATTTGGAGGTCTGGTGGATTTTCTGCGGCGATCGCTTTTTTATCTGCAGTTCGCAAATCGAAGACGGCCTACTGTATTCAAACGTCCGATCCGATGCTTTTAAAAAAGAGGCGTGCCTACCGTAAACGATACTGTATTCTCATGCTGACTTTGTAGCGTTTTTCGAGTGATAAGCGATCTCGAAACGACTGAGCACGTTTCCAGGCAGGCACTTTGACTCCTTCTGTTGCGATCCCGCGTCCCAGCGGACTTACGCGGCGCACAACGTAAAGTGATGACGTTGTGCGCTGCAGATGTCCGCTACACATCACGGATGCGCTTAACTTCACATGGCGCGTCGGTGGCGCAATGTACCAAAAAGAAGTCCATCATCAGAACACCGCCAGGATAGACACCCTTGCTTCTGGTTCTCGGTCTTTTCAATTCATTCCGTTTTCGAGCACTGCCGCCTTATATAGCGTCGGAGCCTGTAGCTCTCGCTCGGTATTGCCGAATCTGCATTGAAGAACCGGATGGGTGGCAGAAGTATTTTTACTCCAGAATACTTCGCTGCTTCTTCTGTGCTGATTCTCGCTTGAAGGCACACCACGCGATAATCAGATTAGTGGGTTACTATTTTGAGACGGGACCGTCCTTGAATAATTGCTCAGGTTGCACCTTTTTGTCGTTGCACCCTCACGGTGTTGTGTCTGCTTGGACACAACCGAGCCACGCCCACCCAACCTGATCACCCCTGGCCTTAGACTAACAAATTTCCAACGTGGGGTTCACGCGAAGAGTGAAATTCGCGAGAAGAGGGTCATTTTGATGATGAAAGCAGCTTCCCATTTTGTATTGTTCGTCTGACAAGGGAAGGACCCCAGGTCGAAGTGGCCATTCGGAATGGGATACATATGGTCCGACGTATTTCGAACGCTGATCTCGAGTCTGTTTTCGAAATTTGCAGAACGATTCTCTAAGCGGAGTTATGGAGGTTTTTTTTTTTGAAAAAAACAATACCGTTATATGGTAGGTTTGGAAGCCCCTAGCACGCCAGCCAGACGTTCTTGCGCAAAACCAGGGCGATTTTCGTGTTCAGGGAGACAAATTACCCCAAGGGCCAAGTTTTTAGCCAATTCGAGGATTTGACCAAATTTCGGAAAAATCCACGGGCTATAAGGGGTGGCAGTCCATTGAACAAAGGATAAGTCGTTCACCCTTGCCGATGAAATGCTCCTATTTGACGCTTGTTTCGTACATTTAATGCGATAGGCAAGTGTAAAAGGTATGTGTAGGCTATCTTGTTCAGGTTGCAGGGTTTTTTGTAGAAGAAAATTCAAAAACTACCACTTCACCCCTTGGCCACCCCTAATTTTCCGGAAGTTGGACCAAAAACTGGATTTGGCTGAAAGTTTACACAGAGGGGTAATTCGAGCCCCTGAGCACAAATATCATAGTAACGCAACAACGCCTAATTCGTGTGGTACAAAATTCCTTCGACTTGGTAACCTTCCCTTGTGAGTAGTGTTAGTAGTTATAAATAAAGTGGCAGAGTGATGGGTGCGGTAGGTTCCAGTACAAGTAAACGTCCAGAAGTGAAAGAAAAGCACTTACTGACAATTAAACGCAAATTGCAAAAAAATCCGCACTGGCGGAGAGCAAACCCATGAACCTTGTCCTGCAGATGCGGAGCACTACCAGTGAGCCACTGAGACCGTTGTTTGCTATGCAAGCGGCCGTGCTGATGTAATAGGGCCTCGTCACAGAAAAACCTCCATAACTTTGCTCAGAGAATCGTTCTGCAAATTTCGAATACAGATTTGGCATCAGCGTCCGAAAATGCGTCGGATCATATGTATCCCATTCCGTATGGCCACTTCGACCTGGGGTCCTTCCCTTGTGAGACCAGGTTGATTCGGTTGGGGCGTGGCTCTGTTGTGCTCAAGCAGGCTCGCCCCAAGAAAGTAAACCACTAATCTGATTATCGCGTGGTGTGCCTTCACCAAACAACGAGCATCAAAACTTTATTGAAACCTGTTCATATTGCTGTGTTACTGTATAGCAATCGATTCGCATATATCACTCATATCCCACATGCAACACATTCACCTTACCATCGTAGGCATGCGCAGGGCGTCATCGATTGTAGACAAATTGGACGAAAAACATTTATCAGAGTAACATTTGCACGGGAAGAATTGGCTTTATCTTTCAATAATACGAATGAATCCACGAGCGAACAGAGTGTCTTCTTCTCTTTCTTAGTCCACGATAACCCCTCTGAAACACATAGTTATTCAGGTTATCTTTGAGAAAATAACGAAATTCATTTGGTAATTACGTTTTCGCATCCGAATTGGCCTCGCAGAATACAAGTGTGTGTTATCGAAGCTAGTATTCAGTAAGCAGATTTCCCACGTCACATTGTATCCCATTCGCGTACTTCAGTGGTGACTCTTACAATTACTCGTGTTCATACTTTGCGGTGCCTGCGACAGGGCGTGGCTGCGTCTTTGTGCCACCCTATCTCATCGCATGCGTCGTATCCTCGCTTCCCCCTTGCCACTCTGCCCCCCTGCCTAAGAACGCGGTCACGCCGCCGGCGCAAAGTGTGAAGGTAGCCTTATTTGAATGGCTTGTGCTGGAAGGTTAGTCGACTATTTTGTTAGGTCTATGATATCATTGTGCGAAGAAAGGTGTAGTAATTTCAAAAGCTGTATTGCTGGAGTTTTCATGATTTTTATTTATCATTATGAATTTTGATGCGATTGTAGACTCCTATCATACCTGAGGTATGAACGAAGTTCTACAAAATTTCAGGCAGAAAATGCAAATTCCGGGAAGCAAATCCTGTGAGAAACGTAGCTCTGGAGCGCACTTCGCGATAATTAGATCAGACCGTTTGTTTCTAAGGGCAGATCTTTGACTGACAAATTTGCACCGTGGCGATAAGGCGGTTCGATGGTGGAATGATAAGGCTGCTCATAATAGTAATTGAAAATCGAAGCCCACCACCGTCGCACGTGGTTAATGGAAGCGGTAGCAAACACGTGGTCTGCCTCTCTGGACCTCGTCTGTCCCTTTCGTCCTCTTAGCCGCCGATAAGCATCAATTCTGTCACTGCACGTCTTCGTGAAGTGGTGCATCAGCGGCTCAGAGTTAGTTAAGGGAGCCCGGATAGCTTCAAGCGGTCTTTTTCCTTCAGTCAACCTGCTTCGTTTTTTCCTTCAATGGTTACTCACATATCACCTCTGTTTCGAACATTTCACAGGTTATCCTTCACAAGGTTATCGTGAAATGGGGCTTTAGCAACAAGTACGCCTTGTCTGGCGATCATATGAAGGAATATGGAGCGTGTAATCCGCCAACCGTGTGACGAACCAGTACGGATTGTGTGGACGGCTAGATGCGTACTCTTTCCAAGCCTTGATTCGTACGGCCAGCTATGCTCAAGTTACGTACCGATTCCCAATTTGGTCAAGCGCGGTGGGCGTTAGGATATCCCAACTAGGTCACAGCGCTGGGTGATTCTCTTCGACGCTTTTTCTAAGGTGTGAAGACATGGAAGTGTTCTCTCCACCAGGAGAGGATAGTTCCGTGTCCTGCGCTCGTTTTTAGGAATGAAGCACGGTTATTGTCTCAGAGCCCAACTATCCACATGGTGCCTGTAGGCTACGTTCACACACTGCGCAACGGCACCGGCGGCAACTGCGGTAAAATAACGTGCCCGCCGCTGACCAGGGCGGTACTCTGGCGAGGCGCTCCGTTTGTAGGACCCTGGACGAGTTTGAATCTAAATCTAGGCGCAGTTTAGCACTGTGGCAAGATTCGAATTCGAATTCACTGTGGCAAGATTCGAATTCGAATTCGTGCCTCTCGTCACGATCATCATACCGTATTGTGCTTAGGTCGAGCGTTTCCAAACGGAACGCGTCAGCAGAGTGCCGCCGCAGTCGGCGGCTGGAATTGGATTGTGCCGCCGTCGCTGCTGGTCCCAGCGGTGATGCGCAAAGTAAGAACGCGGCCTCAGCTCGCACGCATCGCGTCGTACTTGTACACTGCGTTGCGGAATTCTGCCTGACTATCTATACCACCTTTGGTACCCACCAAGCTCTCCTGCTGAGCTGGCGAGTTTACGATGCAAAGTAGATTTCTCAAAGTTTTGAAAATGAGCTGTTAAATGTAGACATAACAAAGTATTTTCCGTCTTCAACCAGTCCCTGTCATTCTCGAGGTCTCTCAGAAAGTCCGCTTTCTCCTCTCCTGCTTCCGGCGCGCCAACTAGGACTTCAGCAATGCGGTTTCCTCGACTAGCTCTCCCCTAAGCTTACAAAAAAATCCTTAGTGATTGCAAGGAATGGAATTGGACACTTAGCAAAGACGGTACTTGATTTCCACGAGTGTGCAGCTCTAGTCACTGCGCTACAGTGGTGCATTTTCGAGTGTGTGAAATGGATCAACGCTCTTGAGTGTGTGTAAATAGTCAGCCTATTATAGTATCATCTTAAAGACAGCATAAGGGGTAATGTGGTTATCGAGAAATCCCTGAAAAACGTTACTTACATGGAAACTATGAGCCTAAGAAAGCTATCTGTGGCGGAATCCCGGTGAAAAAGTGCGCCTCCGAGCCGTGGAAACGGCGTAACGGATAAGAGCTGCCGCCTTTCGACGATCGACCCCACCTCCAAGCGACGTGATACCCAGTTGGCTGCGATGAGAGAGGCCAAGAATATTCTGTAAGATCGAAGGTGATGCAGCGCGCTTTCGCAGTTTTAGCCTGAAGCCCACTTCAAAAAAAAAAAGACGATGCTGTTATATTTCCAAACATTTCCTTGTTTTTACTTGGCAGCATGCCAATGGAAATTTCGGTTGGAGTATCCGCCCCTTGACGGAAAAGCCGTCCGCGTTGAGGATCAACGAAAGAAGGGGGTTCCATTTCTCGGGTTTTTGGCCAATGCCATCCGTTTTTTCTCCACTGTCCTGTTACAAAGCATCTCGACTGTTAGATTCACCACTTCTTTTACTTTTCGTCCGAATTTACCCTGATGCTGCCTTTGATTTTTTCCTCAGTAAAAAGTCCTCCGCAGACAAACGAACCCTTCTGTGAGTGGGAGACCGTAATCCTGCATGTTCGTAGTCTTCGTTAGGCTCGACAAGCGAGGACACTATAACGACGAACAGCAACACGATTTTCCATAGATCCATTTGTCTGTAACGGATGCATATATGTGCATATATGTATTAATATGGCTGATTACCTGCCTGAGAGCGACTATATTGAAGAGAAGTTGAAAATGTGCCAAATGTCTTGCTCGGTACATTTATATCATTTCCAAAACCATTTGCATTACAAATTTCCGTCAGGAGCAGAATTTTTCTGAAATTATTATTCGCATTTCTCCCATAGCTTGAATGCGCGTTTTTCATTTGCGATCGCCTGAATTAAGAGAAGAATCATCGAAATCTTTTGGAAACCGTCAGTAAAGAGCTGGGGTAGAGGTGAGAAATGCTCTTATTTCCTGATACTTCGCTGCCACGTTTTCGGCATTAGGCATTAGCTTGAGAGTTCTTGAACAGCTGTGCACAATTCCCTCACAATTGTTCATGGATCATTATCCATTCCATACGTAGCGAAGTCATGGAGTTTTTCTTAAATCATATTGCTTCAGCCTACGTGGAATGCGAAATGTAAAGCCAGCAGCAAACTTGACTGGTCCATTTAGGAGTCGATACAGGCCAAGATAGGTAAGCCGAGCTTTCGGTCTACTGCGCATGGCTCAGTTTACATGCCCTCACACATTTGGTTATCCAAGACAAAGTTCAATATTATTTTTTCAAGTGATACTTTCTAACTCACTAGCTTTCACTTTAGTACTTCTAAAGTAGTCATTCATATCCCTAAAGGCACATTCTAGGACAAGGGGAACATTGCAGTCCTCTCATATGACCTAATAGTTCCCCAAGCGGGCAGCGAGCACACATCGAAGCGCGATGATCAGTCATCGCAGCGCGCCGAGCTCTTGAAGGCAGAGCTCGGGCGCGCCCACCCCAGACGTGAGTGTTGGCAATGACGGTGGCAGTGATGGCAACAACGTGGCAAGTGGAGCCCACGATTTGTGTGATAACATAAGATAAGGAAGGGACGCCAATGATAAAGGAGACGTTGACATGAGGAAACATATAATATCCTAGAGTTCCTTCTGATACCAGCCAGCGGAAACTGATTCAAAGGCTCGTTTTCACGTGGTAAACTCGTCCAAAGCTAGATGTCAGGAGGCCTTATGTTTGCCCTTTTCGGGTACTTTTTTCGCATTTTTCTTTGTCGACGTATTTCCCAGCATCTCTGTTTCATAGTTTAACGCTCTAACCCACTCAAGGTGTTCCTGGAATGTGCGTTTAAATGAATTTATAAACTGCTGAGAGTAACTGGCATAGTGAGGATCCGCGTCACGACATAGTAGATCTACTACACCACGACTTAAACCGGTGTGCTTACTAAGTGGTTGCCGGAAGTAGTCTCCACAAGTCAAACACAAGAAACTTAGCAATTCCTTGGGTGTCACATCTGTTAATGGCAGAGCAGTTGCGATGCCTGAAATGGTCTTTTGTCATCGTTCCAACTTTCGAGCACTACACATTTTCGCAGCAAATTTGTCCAAATCACAAGTTTCATGAACATCCTCTATATACCTTATAATGTAAATGATGATTTTATGTGTATCGTTTTTCGCAGAAGGGGGAAAGTGCTCAAATTCGCGTCTATATCCCTTACGGTATACATATGTCGTCTACTTCCACCTTCCAATGGAATGAAGCAGTTTGTGGTTCTGAATCTCGTACTAATGCAGATCCGAAGATTCGCATGTAAAGATTCGCATGTATGAAGTCGTATCCTTATTGCAATTCTGATCCACACCATGTTATGCAAATGCCAGTATGGCACTAAGTCTTTGACGTCAAGTCCAATATGACTGTGTGAGTACGAAATCACGCCATGTGATTACTGTAGCCGCTCGTTCATGCTGAAGTCAGCTCACTGTGCAAAAGCCTCTGTGATGCAATGCGAAGGCGCATTACTGCTGCTCGAAGTCTTTTCACTGCTATTTTATTGCCCTCCCGTATCGAGTAAGAACACACTTCAATTGATGTCCTTCCCGGTGGTGCTTTTACATACGAAGCTGCCATGTAGCAACCTTGTGGACGAAAAATTTTGTAATACTTTTGAAGGTTCGGACGGATTATGAGAAGTCAGTTTCATCTGTTCAGAAGTTAAACAATTATTCCTTCTCGCTCACCACTTAAATATTAAGCATTCTATTGAAGTCCGTGTGCAGCACACCCTATCGACCTTTCCATGAACTACATGGTACATTAATGCTGCTTATTATCTGACCAGCTTTTGATGTTACCAGCAGGGTCAAGCCTCCGTAGAGGATCTACGAGGGGTGGGTCGTATTTGGTCCGCTAGGAGGGGAGGGGGTCGTCAACGTTAAAGTAGGCGATGATCAACAGAAATTTTCAGGCTGAGAGTCCAAAGTGTGAGGGGAGAAACGATAAGACTGACTAATTGGGTGCGAACCGAAACTAGTTTACCTTAATCATCATGGAAACCTCATGCATGGCGCGATCCGCTACAAAACCGGTCAACGCCAATAGCCCTTTCGTTGGTCCGCTGACACCGGAACCACGTACAGAGACACCTCCCAAACTCACCGATTAACCGTGGAAAGCGATATCTATCAACGGGTACCACCGTGGATGGACACTCCAGAAACAATGGGATCGAAACGAAAAATCAGCTGATATGGACTCCTTTCATACCTTTCTACGATTGCAAGTACCTGATCTGGTGTTAACGGCCACTATGCGAACCGGAATATCATTTGTATTCACTGAGAATTTGGATGAAACCCCCACAGAGAAGTTGACCGACGGTTCTCGCCCTCCCACTAAGCCTTTGAGCCTTTGAGAGTGAAGGATGCATACTAGAGAAATTTCAGTGACAATGAATCGATTTTTTTTGAAGAATCTGGAAAGATGTCGCAAGTTCGACGAAAAAAGTTTTCCTCAACTGGCTTTTCTGAAGGTTTCTTCTTTCGCTTTGAAGATAGGGCAGCTCAGGTAGTCATTCGGAAGCAGCAGCTTCGCAGACCTCAGCGCGAAGAACCGCACCCATATGGTTAAGTTTGAAGGAGGTTATGGCCATTTGAATGAAACACTTTGAAATTTTCCTCAACTACTCTTCAACTGGCTTTCCTGGCGGTTTCTTCTTTCGTTTTGAAGATATGGCATGGCTCAGGTAGTCATTCGAAAGTGGTATCCTCGCGGACCTCAGCGCGTAGAACCGCATGCTTAATTTTGAAGGAAGTTATGACCATTTGAAGTGCAACACTTCGAAATTTTCTTCAACTAATCCTCAACTGGAAACCCATATCGAGAACTAAGCAAGCATTAGAGATTGCGAGCGGTCAATAGATGTGTCTAAGGGAGTTATTAGGAAAACAGTCCACAGCTGTTTGAAAAATGGGTCCTAGGTAAAGTTTGAAGTATTTAAAAATGTCCGAATTTAGTATGGGGAAGACACCGCGCTTCATGTGATCGCCGCGTCGCAGCCGTCGCCTAAAATGAAATACGACACCAATCCCCAATCAGTCACCTGCATTTTGAATATGCATATCCTATAGTTGCTCAAGTGCATCAACTTGATACACTAGCTACAGAATTGCGTTTATTCGTTACTATTTGGCTAGTGTATCAAGTTGATGTACTCGAATTGTCCAGCTCGGTTTGACTTTAGCTATCCACATTTATCATTGCTTGCATTCGTATTTCTTCCGGTATTTGTTAGAAACCGGTTTTATTTTGTCACACATTACCAGAGATAGATATCGATATACTATATTTGCTCATTACACACTTACCACGCATGGGAATCACAATACTTTCGGAATTCCATTTTTTATGAGGGTTTTGATAATTATGTGATTGCTTAGCTAGCAAGTTCTTTCAATACATGTACGTTTTAGTCATATGGGATGTGTCAACCACCCTGTATGATTCATTATCGTTCATCTGTGAAATAATTAAAAAAGTGAAGATGGTTGTTTGTAGTAAGGTGTTTGTTTGAATAAGAATTTCCTGATATAACATAAGGAAAACAGCTTATGCAGCTTCTATTAGGTCGGAACATATTTTTTGTTACACTTTTAATTTTTCTTGGGGAAAACTGTGGAAGCTTCTGGAATGTTTGGTAGTGGGGTATATAAAGCGAGTGAAAAGGACTACCGCTTAACACATTCATATTCTCTATGGCTTCAACTAGCAGTGAATCTGCGATCAATTCGCGAGAGAGGCTTAATTTACGAACACCGCCCCGATTCCTCAGCATGCAAGGCCACGAACCTAATCAACCAGTCGATGAGCCCAGGTACTCTCTCTCATATGGCGACGACTCGATGGCTTTATCAGCTCAGATTGAGACAGAAAAAAAGGGAAAAAAAAAGGAAAAAAGGAAAAAAAATTGCAAAGAGGAAAAAAATTCAAAAAGACTTTTTTCAAAAAAGGACAAAAATTGCCATCCAACACGACGGTCACTGCCGATCTCTCCTGCAGGCAACTAGACACCGTAGCTACAAAACTTACCAGAAAAATGGACGGAGTCTCCTTCCTCCACGACAACGCTCGCCCACATGTGGCAAAGTTGACGCGCAAAAGATCTAGGACCTTGATTGGACGGAGCTCCCCCGTCCACCGTATTCTACGGACATGACCTCAACTGACTACCACCTATTCCGATCTCTGACCCACTTCTTCGACGGACGGCAGTTCAAAGATGACCATGACTCAGAATCGGCCTCCACACTTTCTTGGACCAGAAATCCCCAGACTTTTGCAAGCAAGGCATCTATTATCTCCCCATGCGCTGGCAATATATTGTTGATCATAATGGTACATATTTTGTTGACTGAAGTTAGACACAAATTAAGAAAAATAAATTTGAGTTTTTTTCGTCATTGTGTAACAGAAATTATGTTCCAACCTAATAGTATACTCGTGTTTTTGCATTATCAAACTTCCGAAGTAAGAGGGGGGTCGTATTTAGGCCCCTTTTTGGAGAGGGGGTCGTATTTTTTGAAAATTTTCCTCAACTTGACGATTGACCCTGGTTACCAGCTTGCTCCAAAACTGTCTTGGAAACGATCAGGTGGTCGGTAACGATCAGTACGTCGAGATTACGCTAGGCGCTCAGTTCAGATTCAATGTCCTGGTTGTCATATTCAATAAACTGACAAGGAAGGCCAATCAGGGCATGGTGAGCTTTTCAAAACGGTTTTTTGCATTCAATAGGGTCACATACATGATGCAAAAAACCGATCTCAAATTCGGCTAAATGGTTTTGGGGGGCCCAGAAAATAGTTGATGGTTCGATCCCCACAGAGGACAAATTTTTGAATTTTTCTAGTTTTCATCCATTTGTGCTCATGTAAGACCAAATGTGCAAAATATGTGCAAAATCAATTTTTATTCTACCACGGAACCGCTATCTCCAGTATTTGTACTAAGTGAATGATTGTTTGGACCTGCCAACGCTCATAACAGGAGAACTAGGCGTTTTCCCGCAGAATACGTGTAGTATTCATGCTCACGGGGTCGAACTACCCTAGGTGACAAGTTTTCAGCCTAATCGTGATTTGGACCCAAACTCGGAAAATCGAGCGACCGATAGTACTACTACTGCCGTAGTAAGCAACACTCGACGAAAGGAGGTGGATAGCCGATATATGGAAATATTTGCTATCTTTTGCCATCGCATGGTGTTGCTAGGTGCAGTTCACTTGGAATACGTTGATTCTGCAAATGTTCCATTGAACTTAATGAGGCTGCTAGTTGTTCGTTTGTACAAGTAGAGCAGTGACTATGTGCCCATGTCCATCCTACTATCTCGAGTTTGGTCAAAATCTCAGTTTGGATAATATTTTGTATCTAGGGCTAATTGAGTCTCCTGAGCACGAATATCACACTAGTTTCGCACGAAAACGCGTGCTAAGGGCGCCGAAGGGTCCAAATACTTTAACCACTGAAAGCTTGTAAATGAGGTCACTTTCGTGCACCAGCGACCGAAATTGCAGTCATTTTGCATAAGCGCAAGTAGTATAGCGCTGGACAAGGAAAATTAATAAAATGCAAAAGCTAGACGTCGAGGGAAGTTGCACCACGAACGCCTCTTCCACCGTGCCAGTGCCGTCCATCCCCCTACCCACTCGGCCACCCAACCACCTCAAGCACGCTGACCTGTGCATCCCCTATGAGTTTTCTTTGCTTCGTTTAGCATTTACCATATATGATTCTACATTTTTGAACCAGCTCACAGTGGTTTTGGCGATGGTTTGAAGTCTCACAGTCTTCTGATATACATATACTGAACGCCGCTGCTGGAAAGCATTGCGGCAAACTGGTCAAAATGCTACTTTGTAAGAACCTTTTGTCACTCATTTTCTGCGCCTCCCAAAACCATTTAGCCAAATTTGAGACCGGTTTTTTGCTTCATGAATGAAAAACCTTTTTGAAAAAGCTCACCATGACCTGATGGGCCTTCCTTGTGATGGCTAGATCAAGCGTAGTTGCTATTTTCTCACTCCTAACAACTGTGATATGGGTAGGTGTGGAGTATAGGTTGTAGTTCTAATATAACTCAAACGTTGGGGAAAGATTAAGGTCTGGGATGAGTTTCTGAACGTCATGAAAGAGGCCTGGGCACAGCGGCGGAGCTCATCTCGAGTAGGCGTCCGTACATCAAAAATTCATAACTCGGCTCTAACGCGGCACAGAGACCACAAAAAAAATCGGTGGAAATGACCAATGTTCATGCTATACTGAACACGTTTGAAATAGGCGTCTATCCGCCCTTAGTGAGCAGAGAGTGCTATTAGCCGGATGATGCTCACTGCAAGCTCACGACATGGTGTAGCTTTGCTTTTAAAGATACAAACCTACTCAGGGAACTTTTATTTGACTTTTCTTCATGCTCCAATTTGTAGTGATACGTAACTGAGACATAGGGGCCGTGATGCGTTTGCATGTGATAACATACAGCTTTTACAATTTGTTCTTTCCCAACTAGAGATATTTCGAGTTATAATAACCATTTTGTCTATTGTATCAGACTGAATGATTACAATCTCGATTATACTCATTAGCTTGTTACGGTTCAAGTGCCAGCATTATTCATGCATTGATTGTTCCACTATGAGCCCAGAAACTTCAGTGCCAGTTATTCATCCATATATACTACTACACTGTTGTACAAAACTTAGGGACGAGATGGATAAAGTAACATGAAACACTAGTGACTGGGTGGAAGTAAATGAAAGTGTGGGAGCATGTTGTCACTCGCCTAAGGGATATGCACAGGAAGTTAGACTTGTCTCGATGGATGAAGAGCTTGAATAAAGTGCAAAACATGGCCGACCACGCAAATTGAGGCAGTCATGGGTATGAAAAACTTTTTTTCTCAATCAACGAGTAGCTGCAAGGAACTGTGGTAATATGCTTCGATACATCATGTCTCGAAGAGAGCATCTGGATGACCTCACTCGAGGAAGAATCATAGGGGAACTCGAAGAAGGTCGAACCGTGACGAATGCAGCCCAGGAGTTCGGTATTGCTCACAATTTTGTTTCACGTGCATAGAGAGCGTTCCGAACCTTTGGTACTGCTGCCCGAAGACGAGGAGGTGGTCGACCAAGGACAACTACATTAAGGAAAGACCGCTACATTGTGCAGCAGGCAAGAAGAGATCCTCGTCAGTCGGCTTCGGCTCTTGCAACGACGTTTAACTGGAAGCTAGGGCAAGCCCTTTCACGTACTACAGTGGCAAGACGACTGCATGGGGGTGGTCTCTTCGCCCGACGATCGTTACGTTGTGTTTCTTTGAACCCCGCGCATCGGCGAGACCGTTAACGGTGATGCCAGGAGCATGGCGAATGGGCAGATAAAGAATGGAGCCAGGTGCTCTTTTCGGATGAGAGCAGGTTCACTCTGAGCAGTGAATATGGACGCATCCTCATATGGCGAGAGGTGGAAACACGCAACTCTCCCGGAAACATTGTCGAACATGATCGTACTGGTGTTATGGTATGGAGAGGCATCATGTTGCATGGTCGCGCTGCCCTATAGGTTTTTGAGCATGGAACCCTCACCAGTCAGCGTTACTGCGACGAGGTTCTCCTACATCATGTCCGTATTTTCAGAGCTGCAATCGGCCCTGAATTCATTTTCATGAATGACAATGCGCGACCGCGTCGAGCAGCACAGGTGGAGGAGCTTCTAGAACGAGAGGATATCCGGCGAATGGAGTGGCCCGCCCGTTCCCCCGACCTAAATCCCATCGAGCACGTGTGAGATGCACTGGGTAGACGCATTGCAGCACGATCCAATGCACCAATGACGATCCAGCAATTGTCAAATGCACTGATTGAGGAGTGGAATGCCCTGCATCAGTAACTCATTACCAAGCTCGTGGAGAGCATGGGATCGCGTTGCACAGCATGTATTGCTGTCCGTGGTGAGCACACACCCTATAGCTCTCAGTACCAGTTATCCACCCATATACCCTACTACTAATCCGTTCGTCTCTGTGTTTGTGGTGTGAGGTGGTGTGTGGTGTGTGTCGTGTATGTATCTGTGTGTCTGGTGTGTGGAAGTGTGTTGTGTGTGGTGTGTGTGCCTGTGTGTGTCTCTCTGTATCTGTGTGTGTCTGTGGTGTGTGTGGTGTATGTCTGTGGTGTGTGGTGTTTGTGTATCTGTGTGTATGTGTATGTGTGTATGTGTGTATATGTATGTATGTGTGTATGTATGTATGTGTGTATGTATGTATGTATGTGTGTATGTGTGTATGTGTGTATGTGTGTGTGAGGTGTGTGTGTGGGATATGTGGTGTGTGTGGTGTTGTTTCCGTAGTGTCTGTGCATGTATCTGTGGTGTGTGTGGTGTGTGTGTCTGTGCGTATCTGTGTGTGTGGTGTGTGTGTATGTCTGTAGTGTATGTATGTGTGTGGTGAGTGTGTGGGGTGTGTGTGGTGTGCGGTGTGTGTGTCCCCGTCTGTTTGTCACGAAATTTATATCCCGCGTCGCAGGGAAGCTGGCACCCTGGATCTTACAAGTGGTGGAGGGTGTGGTGAGAGGACCCTAGTGGCGGGGGTCCGAAATTGGTGGCAGTTGATAAGGGCTGATAAGGAGCGTCCGAAAGCGAACGTCACCAAAGTCATTTTTCTTTACTCGTTGACCCTAGAGCGTCGACCCTCATAGATATTATGCGGGATGAGACGGGGACACCAATGGTGGGTGATTCGCATTGATAACCGTTGATAACATTCTATAACGAATGTCGGAAGGCAAATGTCACGAGATCCGCTTTCGCGTTCCCGCTGATTCTGGAGCGTTGACGCTCACAGATGTTTTGTGGGGTGGCACAAGGATATTAATGGCGACTGACCGAAGCTGATAACGCTGATACGAGCTACTAATAGCCATAAGCGAGTGGATGGAATGGAATCCCGTACATCATTCAGTACTTCAATATGACTACATAGTTACAGTCCATTTCACAGCGCTAGATAGGCGTGGTTGACTGGCGAGAGTGAGAGTGTGTAGCGGGGTGAGGGTGTTTCGCACACTCTTGCCCGAGTCCATAGGCCGCGCCCTATCAAGCGCTCCGAAATGGATGTAAAGTATCTGGTGCTCAAAGACGCCATGTGAGCAAAGTTGTTTTATGTTCTGATATCACGTGCAGCCAAGTATCGACCGCTAGGCTGCCTAACCCTCTGAATGATGGCCTTTCCTTCTCGATACTACACTGTATATGAATGATCAAGATGCAATCTGGACTTGTAATTGCTACAAAGTAAGTGAATCACTTTGTAATGCGGTACCATTTGCAAGAAAGCGCATCAACCGCTAGACTGCCTGAAACTCCAAATAGTGGAGCACATAATATGATAAAAATATGATAAACATCAGTAGCTGGAAAATGATCTACAACCAATACATAGAGAAAATTTGTGAAGTAGACTTCCCTTCAGGCAGCGTTCATACTTTTGGAATCTGCGTTTTTGCGTTTTTGTGGAAAGAAGAATAGATACGTATCGATTTGTGTTTTTGCGTTTTTGCGTTTTTGTGGAAATGCAGAATTGTGGAAATGCGAATAAAGCATTAGATACGTATTGATTTCCATGCCACGAAGAGACGAGAGAATTAGAGAAAGGAGAGTGTGGAATTTGCGTTTTTGTGAAAATGCGGATTTGTGGAATTTGCGTTTTTGCGTTTTTGTGGAAAGAAGATTAGATACGTAACGATTTGCGGAACTTGCGTTTTCGCGTTTTTGTGGAAATGCGGAATCGTGGAATTTGCGTTTTCGCGTTTTTGTGGAAAGAAGATTAGATACGTATCGATTCGCGGAATTTGCGTTTTTGCGTTTTTGTGGAAATGAGGAAATGGATAAGATACGTGTCGATTGCTTCGTCAGCGAACGTGAATGATAAGACAAAGCACTTTCTACACAGAAGGATTAGATTGATCTTATACATTGCTTTTTCAACAATTTTTTCCCTTCTCGTTCACTCTTTCGTGCTCTCGACCATTCGTTTTTGATATGTGATTTTCGTCTGCTGTCACACTGTAGTGTGTCTTTGGGTGGCGTGCAAGTGTTCCGAACAGCGTACCTGGAGTTCATGTCAGCAGTGTTGTGTGGAGAGTAATAACGACGAAATCAAGATCCTTGTGAGACTGAAACGTGTAATATGGGCTGTCACAGACTAGCCCCCCCCCCCCCCTTCATCATAGAACGTTTCTGCTTTCAGTGAGAATTTGTATCTAGTTGAAGATGCCCTAATTTAATTATTTCAATTACAAGTTTTCCTCTTCATTACATATTTAGCTTTACAAGTATGTGCCTTTACTCTTCGACGCTTACCCGTGACATGAGTGGACCAGCTACGTAGCCAAGATCTTGAATAGGAAGTAAATCAATCTTCTCGTGAAGGAACCCCACTCATGGGTGTCCTAACCCCACAATTATCATCGGAACTCTTGCAACACACCCGTGCTAAGATGAATTTTCACAAGAAAATGAGAACAATTAGCTCATCATCATCCGTTCGACCGTTCGCAAATGATGAGCTGCGTGGAATGACACGCACCGCGCACGTGGCTTCCACGCTTTCCACATCCACATTTCCACAAAAACGCAAAAACGCAAATTCCACAATTCCGCATTTCCACAAAAACGCAAATCCCGCAAATCGATACGTATCTACTCTTCTTTCCACAAAAACGCAAAACGCAGTTCTCCCAATCGATACGTATCTATTCTTTTTTCCACAAAAACGCAAAAACGCAAATTCCAAAGGTATGAACGCTGCCTCTGCGGTGAGATGAGTGGGTTCGTTTCATGCAGGCTCTGATTTTTGGGAGGACAATGGTATGATATTTACTTGATGCCGAGGGGCGACACATTTTGAGTAAGAGATGGGCGTGTGGTAGCAAATAGTAATAGGTAAAAAACAATACAGAACGGTTTGCCGATACAGTGTGATCCTATGCAGCGCAGAAAAAATGATAAGATGCTATAAGAAGCATGCTTCACTTACTTTTAATAGTCTTATTCAATGCTACACCAACACCGATTTTTCACAGTTTTTCCTGCGACGGAAGCTCGCATTAGCGATTATTTCGAGCGTGGCTCGAACAGCTATCTTTGCACGGCTAAACATGTTAGGCGTCTGCATAACAAGTGGTGTTATAGTCCATTTCTCAAAAACTGATTGGGCGTGTCCTACGGACTTGGGTGAACGTGTATCAAGCTCTCTCATCCCGCCACACACTCTCACTCTCGCCACGTAATCTCACTCTCGCCTCTCACCCTAGTCCGTAGGACACGCCCAATTACTTTTTGAGAAATGGACTGTAAAAGTGATAATAGGAGAAGCAGTGGTTCTTATTCATTGTGACGCCTGATCAAGGGTTTACCCAATATAATGTGAGTCCTCGGATTTTGCTTCAGAAAGATAGAATAGAACCACACATTATCTCATA
Organism: Trichostrongylus colubriformis; assembly: GCA_963978905.1. Lineage (NCBI taxonomy): Eukaryota > Metazoa > Nematoda > Chromadorea > Rhabditida > Trichostrongylidae > Trichostrongylus > Trichostrongylus colubriformis. The sequence goes on from OZ022260.1 coordinate 38,616,686, forward strand.
AGAAGTGCTCGATGTACATCGCAGTGAGGGGGGCATCTCATTATAGACGCCATTTTTAACTCGTCCTGGAAAGAGAGGAAACTCTTCGAATGCTCAGATGTGCACTTTTCAAGAGATCCTCCTCTCACTGCGCGACGGGTGACAACCGTTTACGCTGAACGGTGTTCACAGCTTCATGCACTTCTTCGTGCTGAATGCACTATTCCACCACTGTCTGAATTCTAACCGTTTTATGTGCGCGTATTTCTATTTGCGGGAAGATGCGCTGTTATTACTTTATCAGTCGACTGGCGCTCACTACTGCGCGCGATTCATGTCGATGATTGATGAAAAGCGACTTATCTATATTACTACCAAATGCATTTTTATCACGCCACCACTCCTGCTTTTTTTTTGCAATTTAGTCAGATGAAAGCAGAGGGAAGAAAACTCCCACTCAACCCCGTACACAACGGTGGTTATGTCGATCAAACCCATCTCGCTCTACATCGCCATGAATCGCGCACAGTAGTTCCGCCAGCCAATTGGTTTGTTTGAATATAACTCAGCAACAAAGAGCTACTCCCATGAACGATGTTTTCAGCAACAGTGCGTATGTATGACGAGTGTATAATATTGGGTAGTCTAAAAGTCTTTTCGTTTTTTTAAATACCGCTTTTTCCCTCCAAACTGCTTTCCAGCAATCTCTTCTGTACATACACATGTAGTACATGTCCACATGCATTTATAGGTATTATTGTCTTCCATCTCCCGGATAACCTTTTCCGGCAAAATAAACATCAAAGGTAAACCTCATTTTCAATACAAAAATTTTTCTTTGAATGGCGTTAGACAGAGAAAGGAAAAGGTGATAATCCGATGGAGCAAGATCAGGGCTATAAGGTGGATGGGGCAGCAATTTTTATCCAAGCTCGAGAATTTTTTGGCGAGTCACTTTTTCAATAGTGGGTAGACTTGCCAAAAAATTGCCTCGCCAAAAAATTCTCGAGCTTGGATAAAAATTGCTGCCCATCCACCATATAGCCCTGATCTTGCTCCATCGGATTATCACCTTTTCCTTCCCCTGTCTAACGCCAATCAAAGAAAAATTTTTGTATTGAAAATGAGGTTGACCTTTGATATGTTTATTTTGCCGAAAAAGATTATCCGGGAGATGGAAGACAGTAACACCTATAGATGCGTGTGGACCTGTTTTACATGTGTGTGTACAGAAGAGATTGCTGGAAAGCAGTTCGGAGGGAAAAAGCGGTATTTAAAAATACGAAAAGACTTTTGGACTACTCAATATGTGAACATTCGCTCAGAATTTTGCAAAGAGCCATGAAGGTAATTGTGACACAACTCGTGCCACACGGTCCTACGGTGCCACTAGGGTGTGACATGTCGTGCCATGCGGTTGTCAATGTGTTAAAATACTATTTCAACCTACCATCCTTCACTTGTAAGCAGTGCCTTATATGGCTCAGATTGAGGTGATTAATATTTTACATGTCAACCATACGTGTAGTTTTGGGCGGCCGTCTGTGAGCGCCCAGCATGATGCTGTTTGTAGATGCCAGTTAGGCTATCGCGCAGTCATGCACGTATTGTGCTATTGAACTATGCGAGATGGGCCCCATCGATATCTACTGAACGGTGTCGACTACTTCCACATCACGTATTTCTATCGTGTGATTGTGCAGTATTGTGCGATAGTCATTCCGGTAGGATATACTTCTGTGAAGAAATCTCGGTGAAAACGCATATTTATCTACAGACAGTACATTGCGGTCGTCAGGTATCAATGTCGTCTTTGGTGAAACCATAGTAGTTGTGAACCCATGGACCAGGCCTTCCTTTTCCCTTTCCGTGGGGCTTGCGATTGTGATCCTGAAGACGTGAGTTGCTCGATCATACTTTGAGTGAAGAAGAGGTCATTGGCTAAGGTTTTGCGCTGGAAGGCTTTGGGCATATGCATGTTCGCAGTGTGTTAAGAAACTCTAACATAACAAGCGCTATAAAAGGGGAGCAACAGCCACGTTTTCTTCTGCTGATACTACTAAATATTGTCCGATGAGTATGCCTGTCTTTTTGTCACAAAATTCATTTGAAACTTTAGCGTGCGAGAGAAGCACGTTATTAATATTATAAGAATGAAATAAGTGCATGGTAGAAGGAGTTGGTTAGAGTTGCCTTGTAGGAACTTTTTCGTGCAATGTACACCCCTTCAGTCATTCAGCGGGGATGAACACCGTTTCGGAAGAATCACTTGCACAGTTCCGTATATCAAAGGCAGTGACAGAGGCAGTTCGGACGTTGGATTCACTCCGATCTTTAAAATCCAATTGAACGCGATTTTTGGCGGTTCGGCACATCGGCGATTAGGCATTTCCGACGATCCCACGTCAGTTTATGTGCTTGCAGCAAATAACCGAAACTGCCACTGAACCGAACCGTCAATCCTCACAAATCGCGGATGCACCGATGCGCTCATCTTGTCGGTTGATACTTGATCTTTATGGTTACGCGAATGCACCTATTCTCTCGAATCTCGAATTGTGGATGCGCCAATGGTCTCGTTTTCTCGATCGATAAGTATACTTTACTTGACGACGATCTGGCAAAAATTCCACTCAGTTGGGTATAAACATAGCCGAACCGGTTGGTTCTTTTCCACGGAAAGCAACACGTTGTGCACCGCGTAATTTGGATTGGTTTAACGATATTACGATACGACGCTAGCATTCTTATCACTCTACATCTCAGCCATTGTTCTAAAAGTCGACCCTAGGAGGTAAACTCTTTTAGGAAAGGTGGAACCCATTGAAAGCATGCCTCTTCTGAATATCAGCGGCGCGCCTTTCACCGGTAACGGTGCCACATATATGTAGTCTGATAGGGCACCCTGTTTTAATTTCAATGACTGATTCCAAGAGTTTCCCATTGCACACATAATTCCTACTACTGTCTTCTATATGAAGCTGCTTAGAGGCACACGACGCGATGATCAGATTAGTGGTTTACATAGTTGGGCCGTTCCTGAATAATTGCTCAGGCTGCACATTTAATGCCGCTGCACGGTGCACCCTCACAGTGTTGTGCGTGCCTGAACACATCCGAGCCACGGCCACCTAACCAGATCCTACCTGCCAATTCAAAATGCGGAAGCTGCTCTCATCATCGAAATGGCTGTTTTATTGAATAGTTTCTCTTCTCACGAGTTTCCTTCTTCATGCGAGTACAACGTTGGAAATTTGTTCGTCTGAGGCCAGGTGGGATATGGTTGAATGGTTATGGCTCGGTTGTCTCCAAGCAAGCTCAACACCGTGACGGTGCCACGTGCAGCCACAACAAAGGTGCAGCGCGAGCAGTCACTAAAGGAACCACTTGCCCCAAGGATGTAAACCTCTAACCTAATCATCGCGTAGTGTGCTTTTGAGTTCACATCAGGCGGGTCTGACAATTCGCGATTCGGGTCGTCAGACAGAAAGCAAACATACGTATCGATGCCATCGCGCGGTTAGCCGAGTAATCAGTGCATTTTTTTCTGTTCTCCTATCTGTTCGAATCGCAAACTCTGAAAAATGGTCCAAAGAACCTACCCGTCTCGGTGTGGCTGTCACGATACAATTGAACAGAAGCATCATCAAAATGATGACCTTCCACGGGAACATTGATCTAAAACAGACTTATACATCTGAAGCGGTAGTAAAGTAGCCGAATCCTACAGTTATGAGGAGACATTTACCAAATTTACCAAGCTAGTAATTCGTATAGCGTGTTAGACAGGCCCTAACAAGCTTTTCTACTAAATGAGAGTGAATAAAGTATAAGGAGGCTGGAATTTACGATGATGTCACATCATTATAGCGGTGAGTAGCTAAGCTGCCAGTTACTCCCAGTTCGCAGCGACCAGACCACGAGCGACGACATGTGAAGTAAACTCAAGGCGCGGACCATTCTAGTTACCGTCAGCCTCCTGGGGACTTTTTGCTGCTGGCGGTAACCAAACTAGTCTGCGTACCTGCATTTACATTATCTTTCCATCTCTCGAGCTACCTCCCAGTAAGCCATTGAACTAGCGGTTGTAGGGGGTTTTCGGTAGCTGATGGAAGGATTGAGACATGGATTGCGTGAAGTAGAGTTAGCATGGGAAGTGGAGAGAGGACTAGCGGTGAAGAAAAGAGTGTTTGTGGAGGGTGCGAGGCAGTTGTGCACGTGGCAGCATGAAATGGCAAGATTCTACCCCCCCCCCCTCTTATATACCAGTTGAGCTAGCGCACAGTACTGCGCGAATAACACGCTGATAGTGATCAACCGATATCGAAGAAGTCCATATCGCTTGGCTTCACTTGAGATAAGAGCAGTACTGAGCGCTTGCTCAACTGGTCTTTCTAGAAGGCCTGTCACTCTTTGGAATTAACGTTAAACAGTCGTAGGATTTCCGTTTATCTCTACTAGATAACGGAGTTCCTTCAGTCGCCGAACGTTCAGTGCTGAGGCCCAGTGTTTATCGATAATCTAATCATTTACCACTGCATATCGCTTTCCCAAAGAGGGCCACCACTTTCTGAGGTCCAGAGGATATAGCGAACGATCCTTTTGCTAGCATACTGTGGACCATCAATGTAAATGGATTGGCAATAAAATGTGCTCATCCACTAATCATTTGACAGTCTGGTTGAAGTGGTCACTTTTGGGAGTTCAGAGTTCAGAGATCAATGGTTTTGTGTTCGATTGCTCAGATTGGAAGCCAAGTGGTAGGTGCTTATGCCAGTTATCGATACTTATCGTTTTCATGAGCATGCACCACTATTCCGAATTTCACGTAGTTTAGCGGTCGATACCCCATTATTGTTGCTGACACCGCATGCTATCACAAATCGAGATCATATCCGGATCATCCATGTAGATGGCAGTATCAAAGACGTGCTCCATTACTTGGTCCACTTCCCAATGAGTCTTATCAGCCGTCATCAGTTTCAGTGAGTCACCTTTGGATCCCCGTACCACCTCCTACAATAACTATGAGTTTGGACACTCCTTTATCACTTAAGAGGAAACGGATTTCGCAACATTTGCCTTTATTCGATCTTATCTACCGTTATCGCTGGATCACCAACCATCAATGTCCTCGTTCCACCCGTAAAAGACCTGTGAGTATAAGCTCTCCGGGATCAATGCGAAAAGCAAAACGGATTCGACGACTCTAGCCTTTTCACACTCCTTATCAAACCTTATCAACTGTTATCAATGCGGATCACCGACCATTAATGTCCCCTTCCCACCCTGCTGAACACCTATGAGTGTCGGCGCTCTGGGATCAAAGCGAAAGGCGAAACGGATTTGGCGACATTCGCTTTTTGAAGCTCCTTATCGAATCTGTCACACGTTATCACTTTCAGTTCACCACCGTTATGGTCCCTTTACCACCCCCTACACCACTTGCAACATTCGGCGTCCCAGCTTTGCTGCGACGCGAGATATGAATTTCGTGACAGACAGACGGACACACACACACAAACATACTAAGTGAATCTTATATCCTGCCATATATAGTTCGCTTAGTATGTGTGTGTGTGTTTGTGTGTGTGTCCGTCTGTCTGTCACGAAATTCATATCTCGCGTCGCAGTCAAGCTGGGACCCTGAATTTTACAAGTGATGTAGGGGGTGATAAAGAGACTCTAGGGGTGGTTGACCGAAAGCGATAGCAACTAATAAGGAGCCTCGAAAGACAAATGTCGCAAAATCCATTTCGCCTTTCGCGTTGATTCAAGAGCGCTGACTCTCTTAAATGTTTAGCAGGGTGGGCCAGGGACATTAATGGGTGGGTGATCCAAATTGATAGTGGTTGACAAGATTCGATAAGGAGCGTAAAAATGCTAAAGTCGTCGAATCCGTTTCGCTTTTCGCATTGGTCCTATGGCGCTTACACTCATGGTTGTTTAGCAGAGTGGGGCGGGGGCATTAATGGTAGGTGATCCACATTGATAATGGTTGGTAAGATTCGATTAGGAACGTGAGAAGGGAGATGTCACGAGGACCTGTTCACTTTTGCGGCGAACAGTGGAATGTTCACATTCGCAGTTATTGTTGGGTACGGGATCCAAATGGTATTGTTGGGCACATTGGCCTCAGTAAAACTGATAACGGCTTGCGGTTGGCCTCAGTAGAACTGATAACGGCTTGCGGAATCTCTCACATTGCTTACTACTACTAAACGACCGCTTTAGCAAAAGCGTCTGATGCTCAGTGCCTTTGGGTGAACATATTAAAATTTTGTCTATGTTCTGATGTCACTGGCCGATGTATCGACCGCTGAATTGCCCAGCGTCCCAAAAAATGGTGCATTTTTTCGATACTGCGATCTGCATTGATGATCATGATACAACCTTTATTTGTGATAGCAAAGCAAGCGGTTCACTCGGAATCATTTTCTAATGCGGTACTGGCAGCAACACTGGGTATCGACCGCTAGATTATGCAACATTCCAAATAGTGAAGCATGTTTACGAAAACGGTAAACATCGATAATCGGGATATGAATCTACCATCAATGTGTAAGAGTTAGATGTTCAGCAAGTGAGCAATTTGTTACCAATCGATGCAATCGAGTACAGGACTATTGATCTCTGATCTATCCAAACTCCCAATGATGACCTATACCAGTTGGCTGGCGCAAACTACTGCGCGCGACTCATGTCGATGACGTGCAAAATGGGTTCGATGCAAAGCAACTGGAGTATATTAATACCGAAGTGCCTTTATATCACGCAATCTTCTCTGCTTTTCTCCAATGTAATAGCTCAGCTGAAGGCAGACGAAAGGAAATATCCACGCAATTCCATACACAACTGCGGTTGTGCCGATCAAACCCATTTTGCCAACATCGTCATGAATCGCGCGCAGAAGTGTGCGCCCGCCAGCTGGTATAGTAGGAAGCCACTAACTTCGTGTATCGGTCTTTTTGTCGGTCTGTACGTCTGTCCGTCCGTAAGTGAGTGGTTGTGATGGGGAATGACAGAGGAAATCGACCGTTCGATGTATGGTGCTGGACTATCAACCTAAGGCCACATAATCATTGTGATAGCACTTCTTTAGGCCGCTTTCATACTTTGCGCACCGGCGCCGTCACTTGCGTCGATTTGACGGCGTCGGTGCGTAAAGTATGAAAGCGGCCCAAAGCAAAACGTGCAAGCTGTTTGTTTAGAGTGCTCGCCATGCTCCGGCTATGTGTGCCTAATACACTGTAAGGAAAGTTTCTACGATTCTCAGTGGTACGCCCTCTCAAAGACAGCATTTGGACGTAACGAGAGATTTGTTACAGAAGAAGGAAGACCCACCTTGGAACTGCCTTGTTGTTGAACCTTCCAAATGAGCTACTCTAGATTGAGTAATGCACACTCAATGCTCATCATAAATGATAGGCTCATATCAGTCCTTCAGATAACCTTTTGCATAGCTGGTTTGCTTGATGATAAGACAAGAAAATTCAGGCGTGCTCAGCGTTGCTTAGGTTTTACTGCCACGCTCACAGCAAAACGCATGATGGCTCAAAATGTAAGATGCTGAGTAGTTCAAGAAAAGATGTAAGATGGAGTGTTCAGTTAGTATTCTTCTGTATAATCGAGTTCTGTTGAGGAAAAGCCGGCTACCCTTTTGGGTTTTTCGCATTGTCATTCCACCAAACTTGGCTTTTGCTGCTGTCCATGTAGGCAGGCAATTTCTACTTAGGTCTGATATAGATACAGGCTTCGAGTGGTAGAAGGGGCGGAGAGGGGCGGAGGTGATGTATGTAGTGACAGGTGGCTCGTACTCCTACTATCATGGTGCGGGGATCGAATCCCGCTTCAACACCCGGCCAGGCCAACCGAGCCTTACATTCCACTTGTGTCAGTGAATTAGTACCATTCACGTCTGAGAGGGTAAAAGCACTGACTTGTACATTGGCTAGTCGTAGCAAGTCATTGTGTAGGCCAAAGCGCATTCACCTGCCAGCGATTCTGAAGGAAATAAGATGTGTGGCACATCCCACAGAAGGGACTGATAACCGCTAAGAATATTCTTTCCACGACTTTCAGCACTGGAAAGAGTGTACACAACAAAATTAATGAGAAAATGCCTGAGCAGGCAGGTCGTTTCCTCGTTCATTGAAAAGAACCGCTTTTCATTAAAGGAATCGTCCACGGAAAATGAGTTTTTGTGTTACCCATATATTTACGTTGTATTTGCCTAATGTTGGCCTCATGCAAAATTTCACGCGAAAAAATGTGAATCTGGCTGAGATACAGTACCACAAAGTGCGGTCCCAGTGGGCGGGGCCTCCGTATAAAAGCCTCGTCCCGTCTTCCGCCGCCGTTGGGAACTGAGAATGGGACTGTTTACGTAACGTTCTATTCCTACAATGCGTCTCCGACCACGGCAGACGCGGTACGAGGCTTTTACACGGAGGCCCCGCCCACTGGGACCGCACTTTGTGGTGCTGTATCTCAGCCAGATTCACATTTTTTCGCGTGAAATTTTGCATGAGGCCAACATTAGGCAAATACAACATAAATATATGGGTAACACAAAAACTCATTTTCCGTGGACGATTCCTTCAATTAGGAGGCTCCCCAACAGTGGAATGGCTAAACACAGGCCACAGCAGTTTTGTGACTTGGGATTACTTACGGTTGGCGTTGGGGGTGACAGAATGCAAAAACATGTCGGGCTTGTTGCAACTAATTACTTTGTAAACTTAAACCAGTCGCATTAGGTTGTGGGGCCATTTAAGTAGCAAGTTTTATTTTTTTTGTTTTCTATCCTTTTGCAGCATTTTATCATTTTTATTTTCGAGTATATCTTCTACACCGAAATTTAGGCACTACGGGAGATATTAGAAATTCGCAAAAAAAATTCAGAAACGTAAAAATTTTTAAAAAGCGACGATTTCCAATCGAAAAAGTGTTTGAAGTCAGGTCGTCGTAACTATGATTTCCATAGCTTCGTCGCGTTCGCGTTCGCGTTGCAGCGCAGGCGACACTCTTGGCAACGGAGTAATCAAGGTTCTTTTCTAATCAAGGGTCCTTTCGAATACCGCTATCTTTATAGCAAGGGAATAAATTGCTATAGGCCAAGTAAATGTTATTTTGTACCAAGTGCCCTCTTCTTTCCTTCCCTCCACAAATGTTTCTTGAAGCTTCTAAGAAATTGTGGAGACTATGTAGTAATTTGATCGTACAACCGGAATACCAGTCAAATGATAGGCAGTGCCTCAGATGCCTGATAACCTTTCTAAAATCCTCTAAATCTTATAATGCCTGATGAGGCTATTCAAAACAAATGTTGCTGAAATTTTGTGTAGTCCTGGTTAGGTGTCGATTTCTTTCGAATATTATAGCAAATCTGCGCGTACATCACTGATGTCGCTCACTAAGACTGTCTTGTTAGCAACAAATTATCGTATTACATCCAGGCATATGAACTTATTTGGAGGTCTGGTAGATTTTCTGCGGTGATAACTTTTTTATCTGCAGTTCGCGAATCGAAGACGGCCTACTGTATTCAAAAAATTCGATTCGATATGGCTTTTAAAAGAGAGGTGTGCTTACCGTAAATGATACTGTATTCTCATGCTGACTTTAAAGCGTTTTTCGGGTGATAAGCGATCTCGAAACGACTGAGCACGTTTCCAGGCAGGCGCCCTGACTCCTCCTGTTGCGATCCCGCGTCCCAGCGGACTTACGCGGCGCACAACGTAAAGTGATCACGTTGTGCACTGCAGATGTCCGCTGCACATCACGGATGCGCTTAACTCCACATTTCGCGTCGGTGGCGCAATGTACCAAAACGAAGTCCATCATCAGAACACCGCCAGGATAGACACCCTTGCTTCTGGTTCTCGGTCTTTTCAATTCATTCCGTCTTCGAGCACTGCCGCCTTACATAGCGTCGGAGCCTGTAGCGCTCGCTCGGTATTGCCGAATCTGCATTGAAGAACCGGATGGGTGACAGAAGTATCTTTACTCCAGAATACTTCGCTGCTCCTTCTGTGCTGATTCTCGCTTGAAGGCACACCACGCGATAATCAGATTAGTGGTTTACTATCTTGAGACGAGACCGTCCTTAGATAATTGCTCAGGTTGCACTTTTTTGTCGTTGCACCCTCACGGTGTTGTGTCTGCTTGAACACAACCGAGCCACGCCCACCAACCTGATCACCCCTGGCCTTAAACGAACAAATTTCCAACGTGGGGTTCACGTGAAGAGTGAAATTCGCGAGAAGAGGGCCATTTTGATGATGAAAGCAGCTTCCCATTTTGAATTGTTCGTATGAGACCAAGTTGATTCGGTTGGGGCGTGGCGCTGTTGTGCTCAAGCAGGCTCGCCCCAAGAAAGTAAACCACTAATCTGATTATCGCGTGGTATGCCTTTAACAAACAAAGGGTTTCAAAACTTTGATGAAACCTTTTCATATTGCTGTGTTACTGTATCGCAATCGATTCCCAGATACCACCTATATCCCACATGCACCACATTTCACCTTACCATCGTACGCATACGCAGGGCGTCATCGATTGTAGACAAATTGGACGAAAAAAACATATTTATCCCAAACATTTGCACGGGAAGAATTGGCTTTATCTTTCAATAAAACGCATGAATCCACGAGTGATCGCCGTGTCCTCTTCTCCTTCTTGGATTCCTACGATTACCCTTCTGAAACACATAGTTATTCAAGTTATGTTTGAGAAAGTAACGAAGTTCGTTGGTAATTACGTCTTCACATTCGAATTGACCTTGCACAATTCAAGTGTGTGTTATCGGAGCTAGTATTCAATGAACAGATTTCCTACGTTACATTTTATCTCATTCCGAAACCCCAATGATTACTCCTACAATTAGATCGTGTTCATACTTTGCGGTGCCGGCGACAGGGCGTGGCTGCCTGTCTTTGTGCTACCCTATCTCGTCGCCTGCGTCGTATCTTCGCCTCCCCGGTGCCACCCTGCCCCGCTGCCTGTGAACGCAGCCACGCCCTGCCGGCACAAGGAGTGACGCGGCATTATTGGAAGAGCTTGTGCTGAAAGGTTGCAGTCGGCTATTTTGTTGCGTATATGGATATCATTTTGCTAAGAAAGGTGTAGTAATAGTAGCACGCTTTGTCGCTAGAGTTTTCATGATTTTTATTTATCATTATGAATTTTGATGCGATTGTAGACTCCTATCATACCTGAAGTATGAACGAAGTTTTACAAAATTTCAGGCAGAAAATGCAAATTCCGGGAAGTAAATCCTGTGAGAAATGTTGTTCTGGAGCACATGTCGCGATAACTAGGTCAGACCGTTTGTTTCTAAGAGCAGATCTGTGACTGACACATTTGCACCCCTGTGGCGATAAAGCGGTTCGGTGGTGGAATGATAAGGCTGCTCATACGGTAATCGAAAAACTAACCACACCACCTTCGCTCAGTTGTGTCACTGCACGTCTTCATGATCTGGTGCAGCAGTGGCTCAAAATTATTAGAAGACAGCATTAGGGATAATATGGTTGATGACAAGTCCCTTAAAAAAGTCACTCACATAGAAACTAGGGGCCTGAGAGATCATGCATGGCGATATCCCCGTCACAAAGGGCGCCCCCGAGCTGTAGTGACGGCGTAGCGGATAAGACCTGACGCCTTTGATAAGTCCATCCCGCCTCCTACGAGAGACGACTTTAAAGAAGAATGACTGAGGTGTAGAGGAATAAGTGTTATAGCAGAATGATACTTATCGTATCGTATTGAAGGCGTATCGATAGAAATGACGTGATGCTCGACGTGTAAGCTTTCGTGGTGAAAACGTCCGGCGGTTAGTCAAAGATTGGAAGGAATGAAACAGTCGAATTACCCCTAACGCTGCCTTTAAGGGAGCCCAAATAGCTTCAAGTGGTACAACCTGCCTCTTTTTTTTCTTTAGTGGGTTGCCACATATCACCTCTATTTTGAACAGTTTACAGATTATCCTTCACAAGGTTGTCGTGAAATGGGGCTTTAACAGCAAGTACGCCTTGTCTGGCGATCATATGAAAGAATATGGAGCGTGTAATCCGCCAACCGTGTGACGAACCAGTACGGATTGTGTGGACGACTAGATGCGTACTCTTTCCAAGTCTTGATTCGCACGGCCAGCTGATGCTCAAGTTACGGTACCGATTCTCAAATTCGTCGAGCGCGGTAGTTGTCACGATATTCCAACTAGGTCACAGCGCTGGGTGATTCAGTTCGACGCTTTTTCTAAGGTGTGAAAACACGGAAGTATTCTCTCCGCTGGGAGAGAGTAGTTTCGTGCCCTGCACCCTTTTTTAAGAATAAAGCACGGTAATCGTCTCAGAGCCCAACTATCCACATGGTGCCCTTAAAGACAGCATTAGGAGTAATGCGATAATGGAGAAATCCCTACAAAAAGTCACTCACATGGTAGTCTGGGTCTAGGAAGGCTATCTATGGCGAAATCCCGCTGAAAAAGCGCTCCTCCGAGCTGTAGAAACGCCGCAAAGCGCCGCAACCGCTTGTCTGTTCCGCCTCTTTGGTTTGTCGACCCCGCCTCCCGATGACGTGATTCCCGATTGACTGGGGTGGGAGCGGCCAAGGAGATGCGGCAGGATCGAAGGTTTTGCGGCGCGCTTTCGCAGTTTTAGCTTGAAGCTCACTCCAAAAAATAGATGCTGTCATATTTTCAAGCATTCCCTTGTGTTTACTTGGCAACATGCCAATGAAAAACTAGATCAGACTACCCGCCTCTTGACAGGAAGGTCGTCCGCGCCTAGAACCAACGGTGGGAAGGGGGTCCTAGTTCTCGGGTTTTTAACCATTTCCATCTTTTTTCTCCACTGTCCTGTCACTAGGCATCTCGACATTTACATGCACTACTTCTTTTACTTTTCGTCGACTTTCCCCTAATGCTGCCTTTAAACTACCTTCATACTTTGCGCAACGGCACCGGCGGCGATGGAGGTAAAATAACGTACCCGCCGCTGACCAGGACGGTAATCTAGCGACGCGCTCCGTTTGTAGGACGCTCGACGAGTTCGAATTCGAATCCAGGCGTTTGGTACTATGCCAAGATACGAAGTGGAATTTTTGGGTTTTCGCCATGACCATCACGCATAGTCGCACTGTGGCAAGATTCGAATTCGAATTCGTGCCTCTCGCTACGATAATTTATACTGTAGTGTGCTTAGGTCGAGCGCTCAGACGGAGCGCGTCACCAGAGTGCCGCCGTAGCTGCTGATCCCAGCGTTGATGCGCAAAGTATGAACGGTGCCTCAGCTCGCACGCATCGTGTCGTACTTGTACAACGGAATTGCGAAATTCTGCCTAACAATTTAGACCACCTTTGATACCCACACTACGCTCTCCTGCTGAGCTGGCGATTTACGGTGCGAAGAAGATTTCTCAAATTTTAGAAATGCGCTGTTAAATGTAGACATAACAAAGTGTTTTCTGCCTGCAACCAGATCCCTGTTATCCTCAAAGTCTATCTGCTTTAAATTCCAACTTCTCTCTTCATAGAACCTCGGCATCGATATTGTGTTAGAACTTCTTCTGTTGTGCCAACGAGGTTGTTAGGTGGAATATTTATTGACGGCCTGACGTTTCGACCAGATCGTCTTCCTTAAAGGCCTAAACGGCTCAAGACTAGGATTTTGTCCACTACACCGTCAAGCGCCCCATCTCCCTAGCGGTTTTGACGGAGATCTAGGGAAACACCGAAGAAGCCCCGTACGTCTGAAATAAACTCACCCCGTCCACCACCGTACGAGTGGAACAACGTCACTCCGAGCTAGTAGTAATTAGTAAATGAGAGATGCCATGTCGTCCTTATACATATATAGTACAATTTGGGACATGCATGTCTCCCATTTTAGATCAGTAGCTCGCAATGTGGTGCAAATGGCAAGAGGTCATTTGTGACGGATAAGCACTCATTTCGGTTGTTCATACTTGGATTTCTTGCGGAAATCCAAAATGCTTCGAGCACTTTTCTGGCGGAAATCTCAGTCTCGTATGCCAAAATTCTGCACTTAACCAAAATCGTTTCCGCCATGCTCCTCGATCATATGCTTTCCCAAAGGTGTTCTTCCTTACCACGTCTTTTGCCAGCAAGATGCTCTTGTATACGTATTGCTAGTGCTCTCCCAGTCTCCCCGATGTACGTTGCGTTACATGTCAGACATTCAATCAAATAGATGACGCCGATTTTAGCGCAATCCCCAATTTTACCATACGGACATGTAACACAGTTCTCTGATATGCATCGCTTGTCGTAAAGCCTGTTTCGCACGAGTTGGCTTTTGATATTGCCATTAGGAATACTAACTATGACAACATCATCGTCCAGTTGTGCTCGAACGAGGCACCTTCGAATCGCAGAAGTAACTCTATCAGAGATGAAAAGTATGCACAGGGGAACCTTATCCAGACGTGATACACTACGGTGCTCAGTGCGAATTCTACCACAATGTCCTGGTACAGCATAGCCATTGGATGCAGCCATGTCAGAAGCTAGGCGTATGGATTCTCGTCATATTTCCTGGTTCCTTAATTGTATTGTGAGCCAGCTGCTGACCAAGATTCCATCTCATCTGACCAATACGACAATGTTCCTTGAACAATTACGTAATTTACGCTTAGAGACTGGCTGCGTAATGGAGTCATTCGATGTCACTTCGCTTTATACCAATGTCCAAAACGAGCAAGCCTTACAAGCACTTTCCGAAATGTTGGACAGGCATTTTGGAACCATGGAAACCTTTGGACTCAATAAGGAGCACATCATGGCTCTAATTAAGGAATGTTTGCAATGTAACATCTTTAGGTGGTCGGGTGCGTACTACCGTCAAATCAGAGGTTTGGCAATGGGTCAACGCTTAGCTCCAGTACTCGCAATCTGCTTCATGAGCAGAATCGAAGAACCAGTGCTGGAACGCTTACCATTGGTGTACTGCAGATACATAGACGACTGTTTCATTATTACATCAACACAGTCCGAAATGGATGAGTGTTTTCGCTTAATGAACCAGCAGTCGCAGTACATCAAACTTACAAGAGAGGTCCCACGACAAGGTTGGCTCCCCTATCTGAACACGCA
This sequence comes from Trichostrongylus colubriformis, assembly GCA_963978905.1. Taxonomy (NCBI): domain Eukaryota; kingdom Metazoa; phylum Nematoda; class Chromadorea; order Rhabditida; family Trichostrongylidae; genus Trichostrongylus; species Trichostrongylus colubriformis. Next base: position 38,631,783 of record OZ022260.1, read on the forward strand.
GGTGAAAGTGTCCGATGGCATGCTCAGTATGAAGTGGTACAGAGCTAGCTCTAAGAACATCTTGATTCACGCCACATCTGCACATCCTTCTGCTGTGAAACATGCAGTTGTTAGGAACATGTTCAAGACGGCTGCAAATGTATGCACTGGCCCGGCAGAGCGACGAGAATCCATACGCCTAGCTTCTGACATAGCTGCATCCAATGGCTATGCTGTACCAGAACATTGTGATAGAATTCGCACTGAGCACCGTATTGTATCACGTCTGGATGGTTCCCCTGTGCATACCTTTCATCTCTGATAGAGTTACTTCTGCGATTCGAAGGTGCCTCGTTCGAGCACAACTGGACGATGATGTTGTTATAGTTAGTATTCCTAATGGCAATATCAAAAGCCAACTCGTGCGAAACAGGCTTTACGACAAGCGATGCATATCAGAGAACTGTGTTACATGTCCGTATGGTAAAATTGGGGATTGCGCTAAAATCGGCGTCATCTATTTGATTGAATGTCTGACATGTAACACATCGTACATTGGGGAGACTGGGAGAGCACTCGCAATACGTATACAAGAGCATCTTGCTGGCAAAAGACGTGGCAACGTAAGAACACCTTTGAGAAAGCATATGATCGAGGAGCATGCGGAAACGATTTTGATGTTAAGTGCAGAATTCCGGCATATGAGACTGAGATTTCCGCCAGAAAAGTGCTCGAAGCATTTTGGATTTCCGCAAGAAATCCAAGTATGAGTAACCGAAATGAGTGGTTATCCGTCACAAATGACCTCTTGCCATTTGCACCACATTGCGAGCTACTGATCTAAAATGGGAGACATGCATGTCCCAAATTGTACTATATATGTATAAGGACGACATGGCATCTCTCATTTACTAATTACTACTAGCTCGGAGTGGCGTTGTTCCACTCGTACGGTGGTGGACGGGGTGAGTTTATTTCAGACGTACGGGGCTTCTTCGGTGTTTCCCTAGATCTCCGTCAAAACCGCTAGGGAGATGGGGCGTTTGACGGTGTAGTGGACAAAATCCTAGTCTTGAGCCACGTTTAGGCCTTTAAGGAAGACGATCTGGTCGAAACGTCAGGCCGTCAATAAATATTCCACCTAACAACCTCGTTGGCACAACAGAAGAAGTTCTAACACATCTATCTGTTTTCTTATCAAAATATGCAGTCCGTTTCCTCATCTCCCTCTTACGGCGGCCCAACTACGACTTCAGCCTTGCGATTTCCTCGAATAGCTCTTGGCCTCAGCTTATAAAAAAAGTTTCTTAGTGATTGCACGGAATGGAAATGGACACATAGCAAGGACGGTACTTGATTTTCGTGAGTGTGGGCGATAGCAGCAGTTTAAGTCATTGCGCTACAGTAGTGCATTTTCGAGTGTATGAAATGGATCAACGTTCTTGTGTGTGTGTGTAAATAGTCAGCCTATCTTAGTAGCATCTTAATTTTTCCTCAGTAAGAAGTCCTTCGCAAACAAACGTACCCTTATGTGAACGGGAGACTCTGTTTTTGCATGCTTGAAGTCTTCGTCAGGCTCGACAAGCGAGAATATTAAAACGACGAACAGCAACACGATTTTCCATAGATCCATTTGTCTGTAACGGATGCATGTACAGTCCAGTTCCCGTAGGCTGACGGGGCGTGGCTTGCAGAGTTGGGTGAGAGTGTGTGGCGGAGTGAGATCGATACAAGTCCGTAGGCCTCGCCCTGTCAGCCGTCGGGAGATGGACTGTATGTACATATATGTATGTAATATGGCTGATTACCTGCCTGAGAGTGAATATATTGAAGAAAAGATCCAAATTTGTGTGCCAAAAGTCTTGCTCGGTATATTTATACCGTTTCCAAAACAATTTGCATTACAATTTCCCGTTACGATCGGAATTTTTCAGACTTTATTATTCGCACTTCTTCCATAGCTTGAATCCGTATATTTCATTCGCGATCGCCTGAAACAAGAAAAGAATCATCGAAATCTTTTGGAAACCGTCAGTAAAGAGCTGGAGTAGGGCTCTACTTATTTTGAGAAATGCTCTTATTTCCTGATACCCCGCGGCCAGGTTTCCGGCATTAGCTAAAGAGTTCTTGAACAGCTGTGCATAATTCCTTCACAATCGTTCATGAATCATTATTCACTTTATACATAGCGAGGTCATGGAGTTCACTCAGCCACACTTAAATCTTATATCTACGGGTTCCTCAAATCGTAGCTTGTGAGTTTCCGGGCATAGAGCATCCAGCAGCTACTCAGTCATAGAGGATAAGTGTTGGAAGACGACAGTGATTATACTTCCTTACATATCTAAAAATTTGAAAGTAATAAAGTCTTGAAAAAGTGGCTTGTGTAGCAAGACTTATACCTGATAATCATATCCGTTTCGCACATGGCTAGAAGAGACAGCCACGTTGTCTGCGCCCCTGTCGCTCCTAAGATATAGCAAAGTATTTTCCACCTTTTACCAGATTCCTGTCATTCTCCAGGTCTCGCAGTTTCGCCATCAAATGTGCATCTAGCCTCCTCATGTCCCCTTCCGATGGACCAGAAAGAGTTCAGACTTTGTGGTTACTTCGACTGGCGCTTGACCCTCCTTCATAAGTAGTTTCTTTGCGTTCCCAAGAAATGGAAGTGAGGTAGTTGGCAAGGGCGACATTTGATTTCTAAGAATATCGGCGGCTTCTCTAGTCACTTCCCTACCTTCGCCCATTTTCGGGTAAATAAACCTCAGAGCTACCCTACTACCTCTTCAACCGATACAAAGAGGTGATTTTTGGAAAACCTTTTGATTCAGCTGCAAACTCCCACCCAAGGGTATTTCGACCCGCAGAACACGAATATGATATTCGTTTGGCGCGAAACCGCCTGGCGCCTGCGCCAAAATGAGGTGGATAATCAACTCGCTCAAAATTTGTTTCACGGAGTATTTCGACCCCTAGAATACGAATATGACATTCGTTTTGCGTTTGAATATTTATATCGTTTCCAAAACAATTTGAAAACTGCTTGGCGACTGCGCCACAGGCGCCGGCACCAAAATGGAGTAGCCTATGACGCAGGCGCCAAGCAGTTTTGCGCCAAACGAATGTCATATTCGTGTTCTACGAGTCGCATTACCCCTGGGTAGAAGTTTGCAGCCAAGTCGAAAAGTTTTCCAACAATCACCTCTTCGATCACATCGGTTGGAGAGGTAATGGGGTAGCTCTGGGTTAATAGTGCCCTCGTATAAGTGGATTCGACGAGTGTGAATGGTGCATCGAGTAGCACGAACAAGATTTTCTATGTATGCATTCGTCTGCAACTCGTGTACGTATATAGCTGATTATCGAGTGTAAAATGCAGAAGAAATGTTTCAGAAGTGACCAGAAAAGTTCTTGATGTATTTATGACACTTTTCGAAACATTTTGCATTGCAAATCGCCGTCACGATCGAAATTTTTAGTAATCGTTATTTTCGCTTTTTGTATTCCATAGCTTCAACAGATGGCTATCATTGAATTCCCATCACACTCAAAACAGAAAAACACGAAATTTTCGAGGAAGACGTCGGTAAAGGGGGTTCAGCAGCGATTTTGCTCACTTAGACAGATGCTCTAATTTCCTGAGATCACGATATAGCTAAAGAAATATGGGTATTCATTTCAGTCATTAGATAATTATTCATTTTATACGTACATGGAGAGATCATGGAATTCCTTAATTATGGATCAATGTTCGTTTTATACATGGAGAGATCGTGGATTTTTTTATATCGTATCGCTTCAGACTACGTGAAATGCGACACGTAAACTCGGAAGCAGTTTTGGGTGGTCACGTTGTGATCATGCCAGCAATGGAAAAGGTATGTTGAGCATTCAGTTTATGGCACCATAACTTAAAGGAACCGGCAAGGGTCGGAGAAAGAGGAATGCGAAGAAATGATCGTTTTGACACGAAATTTTGAGCTCAGAAACGAGAATTGGTAGAGAAACCCGAGTTTAAAAGGGTGACATCGTGGTCTGTATTCGCATGTCCCGCGCTTCTCTTCAAATTGCCACATCACCTTTCCAAGTTGCTCGCTAAAAGCAATGTCATTTGTTGTCTCGTGGAATGTATTTCACTCATTCATGATAATGTGAGATACATAAGTGAAACAACAAATAACAGCGATCAAGCGAAAGAGTGAATGGGAGAAGAAGTGATAAGGTAGGAAAAAAGTAAAAAAAAGGTTTGTGGTAAAACAATCCATTAACCTCACACTACAAATCTTATTGTTAGCAAAGTGTCGTGTGTGCAATGTCCGAGGATAAGCGTGACGGTAAGTCTTACCGTAGACCAAAACTGGTGGCGTCTTTGAGTGTCGTGTGTGCTTGCCCATGCTTGTGGATAGTCTCTACAAGCTCCAGCAGATATAGCGAATTGGTTGGTTTATGAAAAGTCATAGCTGGTCTTAATATTTAAGTTCAATCTGAATACCATTTTCATGTACCACTGTCATCGTGGCGTCTGGATCAGGCATCACTATCGGTCCCGCTTTCAAGCTCCAGATATTCCTTGCTAGCAACGCTTTACTAAACACGGAGTTATAAAACTGACAAGGGAGGGTCATCAGGTCAGTCCGGCCTTTTGCGATGGGATGTATACCAGTGTACTCGTCTTGGGACGAGTACACTGGTATACATCCCATCGCAAAAGGCCGGACTGACCTGATGACCCTCCCTTGTGAGCTTCATTTCTCTTTACGCATGCTGATGCATCGCTTTCTCGTAAAAGCTGAGAGTAATTATGCTGGCAGCTTTACTGGACATTTCTCTACTTTGCTGTTCTATCAGGTCGGCAACTAAGTCATTGCGGATTTCACTCATAGATGGCTTTGGTTGAATATTTAGCTTTACTGGCGTAGGCCAAATGTTAAACACATATTGTTATCTAATAGTAGGCAGTCCTGCTATCAATCAGTAGAGAAAGTTTCTTGATCGGTTGCATTATTTTCGTTTGGCGTGTGCTGAAAAATGGAGAATCAAAACAATCATTTTCCTCATGTATTGCTTTATTATTTCCTTAAAGGAAAAAACGCATCGCAAGCTCACAAAAAGTTATGTGCTGTTTATGGTGCTGAAGCCTTAAAAGATCGGCAGTGCAAAAATTGGTTCGCCTAATTTCGTTCTGGTGATTTTTCTCTCAAAGATGAGAAACGCTCTGGTCGTCCAGTTGGAGTTGACAACGACCCAATCAAGGCAATACTTGATTCGGATCGTCACAGTATAACACGCGAGATTGCAGAGAAGCTACAGGTATTACATACATGTATTGAAAAGCATTTAGATTACCTTAGGTACTTGTCAAAACTGGATATTTGAGATCCTCAGGAACTGAAGGGACCGCATTTAATGCAACGCATTAACATCTGCGATTTGCTAAAGAAACGTGATGAAAATGATCCACTTCTAAAACGAATGATCACTGGCGATGAAAAATGGGTCGTTAACAATAATGTCCAGCGAAAAAGATCGTGGAGCCGCCCAGTTGAACCAGCTCAAACAAGAGCAAAAGCTGGGATTCATCAAAAAAGGTTCTGTTGTCAGTTTGGTGGGATTACAAAGGAATTGTCTACTTTGAACTCCTACCACCCAACCGAATGATCAGTTCTGATGTCTACATTGCACGATTAACAAAATTAAGCAATGCAATTCAAGAAAAGCGACTCGAATTATTTAACCGAAGAAGTGTTGTATTCCGTCATGACAGCAAGGTCGGGTGGCTGGTTATTGGTACGACCACGCCTTTTTAGCAGCTACTTACAGCTGCTTCGCACATGAGGTGCGAGGTGACCGCAATTAGCGGCAAGAACTCGCGGGTCATCATGTTACCCATATTGATCCATAAACTGAGTAAAACAAATTAGACAAGCAATACAAATGAATGGGACAATTTTCATGAAAAAGCTTCACAAGTCCACAAACTTTTATATATAAATATGGATTAAATATATAAATATGATAACCTTAAACTTTGCACGAAAAGGTGAAATATTGGTGATGGCAATGAACTCTGACTTCCGGTGGAACTTCTAAATGCACATTTACATTAAAAACAAAACATTACACGTTCGAAAATGGAAATGAGGTGGCCGATGATGAAAAGCCTTTTTTCTGCAATACCTATGACAGTAATTTAGTTAATCAAAAGAGAGTGGTCTCCTTGCAGACGAATCACTCGCTACTTGCCCTCTGGGTACTTCACTCATAAGTAATGGTCTCCCGAGGCACCTCAAGGTTTTGAGGGGAGACTTTACGCCTTTTTGAATAGAGATCATCGTGTTGTAAGGTGGTGGGAAACGATCAAAGGTATTGTAAACTTATACGTGTGCATATCCTCTTCGTGGTCATACCCTCACTATTGCAGGAGTAATGTTTCTTCCACGAGATCTACTGTCCGAAGTGCACGCGTTGCGCGCTCCCCCGTGCCTCGTGATCACGAAGCGTATAGGAAATGTCAAGATTTTCTTGATTATATGGAGGCCACCTGGATGAGCGGTCCATTCAAGGATATTTGGTGTAAGCTTTAGAACTTTACCAGGAGGGGAGACCAACACGCGCTCAAATAGAAAGATACTGCAGGCGCATGTCCAGATTCGTGACTAATAAAGCTGTATGAGTCTCATATGTTCATATTAGATTTATGTTTATTTTTGTGTTGTGACTCTTGTTAATAAATAATAAATACCGCATAATACCGTTAATCTGTATCTCAATTGATGAACCTTTACTCGATTAATGGATCAATATGGGTAACATGATGAACCGCGAGTTCTCGCCGCTAATTGCGGTCACCTCGCACCTCATGTGCGAAGCAACTGCGAAGGAGGTGTGATCGTACCAATAACCCCCTTCCCCAGCAAGGTCACACACATCTTTGGCCGCTTGGCAAAAATTAATGGATTTTGGTTGGGATGTTTTGCCACATCTACCATAAAGTCCTGACCTTGCACCATCGGATTACTTTTTGTCTCGATCATTGCAAAACTCTTTGAGTGGTAAAAATCACAGTAGTGATGATGAGGTCAAATCGTACCTGACTCAGTTTTTTATTGATAAAAACGAGAAGTTCTATGAACGCGGAATTATGATACTACCTGAAAGATGGCAAAAGGTCATTGATAAAAACAGGCAATACATTACAGTATAAGGTGATTTACTTCTATGGAAAAAGGTCTTTGATTATCTAACAAAAATCCGCAATTATTAGGTTGGCAACTAAGTAATTGCGGATTTTCAAATACTGCTTTTTCCCTCAAAACTTCTTTCCACAAAATTTCTTCTGTACATATATATGTAGTACAAGTCCACACGCATCTATAGGTATTGTTGTCTTCCATCTCCCGGATAACCCTTTTCGGCAAAATAAAAATATCAAAAGTCACCTCATTTTCAATTCCAATTTTTTTCTTTGAATGACGTTAGACAGGGAAAGGGAAAGGTGATAATCCGATGGAGAAAGATCAGAACTATAAGGCAGCAATTTTTATCCAAGCTCGAGAATTTTGTGAAAAAAATATTAAAAAATTTTTTACCACTATTGAAAAAATGACTCGCCAAAAAATTCTCGAGCTTGGATAAAAATTGCTGCCCCATCCACCTTATAGCCCTGATCTTGCTCCATCGGATTATCACCTTTTCCTTCCCTTGTCTAACGCCAATCGAAGAAAAATTTTTGTATTGAAAATGAGGTTGACCTTTGATATGTTTATTTTGCCGAAAAAGGTTATCCAGGAGATGGAAGACAGTAACACCTATAGATGCGTGTGGACTTGTTTTACATGTGTATGTACAGAAGAGATTGCTGGAAAGCAGTTCGGAGGGAAAAAGCGGTATTTAAAAATACGAAAAGACTTTTGGACTACTCAATATGTGAACATTCGCTCAGAATTTTGCAAAGAGCCATGAAGGTAATTGTGACACAACTCGTGCCACACGGTCCTACGGTGCCACTAGGGTGTGACATGTCGTGCCATGCGGTTGTCAATGTGTTAAAATACTACTTCAACCTACCATCCTTCACTTGTAAGCAGTGCCTTATATGGCTCAGATTGAGGTGATTAATATTTTACATGTCAACCATACGTGTAGTTTTGGGCGGCCGTCTGTGAGCGCCCAGCATGATGCTGTTTGTAGATGCCAGTTAGGCTATCGCGCAGTCATGCACGTATTGTGCCATTGAACTATGCGAGATGGGCCCCATCGATATCTACTGAACGGTGTCGACTACTTCCACATCACGTATTTCTATCGTGTGATTGTGCAGTATTGTGCGATAGTCATTCCGGTAGGATATACTTCTGTGAAGAAATCTCGGTGAAAACGCATATTTATCTACAGACAGTACATTGCGGTCGTCAGGTTTCAATGTCGTCTTTGGTTACCCCATAGTAGTTGTGAACCCATGGACCAGGCCTTCCTTTTCCCTTTCCGTGGGGCTTGCGATTGTGATCTTGAAGACGTGAGTTGATCGATCATACTTTGAGTGAAGAAGAGGTCATTGGCTAAGGTTTTGTGCTGGAAGGCTTTGGGCGTATGCATGTTCGCAGTGTGTTAAGAAACTCTAACATAACAAGCGCTATAAAAGGGGAGCAACAGCCACGTTTTCTTCTGCTGATACTACTAAATATTGTCCGCTAAGTATGCCTGTCTTTTTGTCACAAAATTCATTTGAAACTTTAGCGTGCGAGAGAAGCACGTTAATAATATTATAAGAATGAAATAAGTGCATGGTAGAAGGAGTTGGTTAGAGTTGCCTTGTAGGGACTTTTTCGTGCAATGTACACCCCTTCAGTCATTCAGCGGGAATGAACACCGTTTCGGAAGAATCACTTGCACAGTTCCGTATATCAAAGGCAGTGACAGAGGCAGTTCGGATGTTGGATTCACTCCGATCTTCAAAATCCAATTGAATGCGATTTTTGGCGGTTCGGCACATCGGCGATTAGGCATTTCCGACGATCCCACGTCAGTTTATGTGCTTTGCAGCAAATAACCGAAACTGCCACTGAACCGAACCGTCAATCCTCACAAATCGCGGATGCACCGATGCGCTCATCTTGTCGGTTGATACTTGATCTTTATGGTTACGCGAATGCACCTATTCTCTCGAATCTCGAATTGTGGATGCGCCAATGGTCTCGTTTTCTCGATCGATAAGTATACTTTACTTGACGACGATCTGGCAAAAATTCCACTCAGTTGGGTATAAACATAGCCGAACCGGTTGGTTCTTTTCCACGGAAAGCAACACGTTGGGCACCGCGTAATTTGGATTGGTTTAACGATATTACGATACGATGCTAGCATTCTTATCACTCTACATCTCAGCCATTGTTCTAAAAGTCGACCCTAGGAGGTAAACTCTTTTAGGAAAGGTGGAACCCATTGAAAGCATGCCTCTTCTGAATATCAGCGGCGCGCCTTTCACCGGTAACGGTGCCACATATATGTAGTCTGATAGGGCACCCTGTTTTAATTTCAATGACTGATTCCAAGAGTTTCCCATTGCACACATAATTCCTACTACTGTCTTCTATATGAAGCTGCTTAGAGGCACACGACGCGATGATCAGATTAGAGGTTTACATAGTTGGGGCGTCCCTGAATAATTGCTCAGGCTGCACATTTAATGCCGCTGCACGGTGCACCCTCACAGTGTTGTGCGTGCCTGAACACATCCGAGCCACGGCCACCCAACCAGATCCTACCTTCTTGGATGAACAATTCAAAATGCAGAAGGCTTTCATCACCGAAATGGCTGTTTTATTGAATAGTTTCTCTTCTCACGAGTTTCCTTCTTCATGCGAGTACAACGTTGGAAATTTGTTCGTCTGAGGCCAGGTGGGACATGGTTGAATGGGTATGCCTCGGTTGTCTCCAAGCCAGCACAACACCGTGAGGTTACAACGTGCAGCCACAACAAAGGTGCAGCCTGAGCAGTCACTAAAGGAACTACTTGCCCCAAGGGAGTAAGCTTCTAACTTAATCATCGCGTAGTGTGCTTCTGAGTTAACATCAGACGGGGTTCACAATTCGCGATTTGGGTCGTCAGACAGAAAGCAAAAGATACGTATCGATGCCATTGCGCGGTTAGCCGAGTAATCAGTGCATTTTTTCTGTTCTCCTGATTGTTTGAATCGCAAACTCTGAAAAATGGTCCAAGGAAAACCTACCCGTCTTGGTGTGCCGCTGCCTCGCAAAGCGACCATGGATATTAGATTTCTACATGAGCTGCTTCATGACTTGATTTAATTTCGCACACTCTAGTCAACGTTCCCCCTTATCCGGCTCTACGAGACTGCCATCGCTTGCCTGTTTCGGTTGAAATCTGATTATTCCTTTCTGTTTTGCCTGTTCTTATCCTTTTCGCTTTCAGACATTCTTTTCATATTCTCTGACAATCCTTCTCAGCTTCCTTTCCACTTTTCCTTCACAATTTTATATGCTCTCTTGCTTTTCCGCTGTCTATCACGTATTTGTTTCTCGCTTTTCCACGTCCTCCGCACTGCATTTCTTATTGATTACACATTTTATTATGTTCCTTCGCTTTCTTTTTTTTTACTCCGTTGTTATTGCCTTCCTCTTTGCCAGTCGTTGCCAGCCCTCTGGTGGGGCGCCTCTGCTGCCTTTATTACTGCTCGTCTACCTCTCAAGAAGGATCGACTGGAATGAACAAGTCATTTATTACGTCATATTTATCCATTTTATTGATACGATTTTATTTTACAAATATGGTGAATCCCTTTATCCTTTGCCTTTCACCCTTTTTGAATTACTTATTTATGTAACTTATTAAATATTATTGTAACCTATTATATTTTATCTATCTTAAAACATGCCTGCTTCCCTTCACTTAAAGATGAGCACAGAGGGAGTTTATTTCTAAGTTTGCCCTCCGTCTAAGGGCCCGTGCGAAACGGAGGTTGAACTACTCCCTTGTTTTTCCCCCTCAAATCTCTTAAACAAAGTCTCTTCGTTGTTAATAAACATTTACTTCTTTATAGTATAATTATATAGTAATGACAATAATATGTGGTGTAATCATTCATAATATATCATAATTTATAATACAACTATATAAATTAGAACCTGTTTCTCTGGGCGATGTCGAAGTCACCCTGCTAACCTCTAATAGCTCTAACTGTCCTCTCAACGTTGGGGGGTAGGGGTCGCTTGGTCGTTCTGCGGTGCCGCCCGCGGCGCGTGCAGGTTGTTTGTAGTTTTATCCGTCTAAAATGCAACAACCACAATATATAAGAACTGTCGAAGCTTCCAATCTGCAATCTTTGGAGGTCCCTTATGATACCAGCCGTTTGCATACTAAACGGGATTCCAACCGACTGCAGCAAGTCATGTTGACGGCGCCGCGAAGCGAAAATTCGACCGATCGACCCCCACCCCAACGTTGGAGTTTCAACCTTTTTAAGAGGATTTAGTGGTTTTATCTTTAGATTTTCATGATGTCGTCTGTTCCACATCGAGCTATGTATTAGGTCGAACCATAATTTCTGTTACATATGACGAAAATTTTCAAATTTATTTTTCTTAATTTGTGTCTAACCTCAATCAACAAAATATGTACCATTATGATCACCAACATATTGCCAGCGAATAGGGAGATAATAGATGCCTTGCTTGTAGAAGTCTGGGAATTTCTGATCGAAGAAAGTCTGGAGATCGATTTTGAGATCATCGTCATCTTTGAGCTGCCGTCCGTCGAGGAAGTGGGTCAGAGATCGGAATAGGTGGTAGTCAGTTGGGGCCATGTTCGAAGATTACGGTGTGTGGGGTAGCTTCGTCCAACCAAGGTTCTGGGTCCTTTGACACGCCAACTTTGCCACATGTGGGCGAGCGTTGTCGTGGAGGAAGAAGTCTCGGTCCGTTTTTCCGGTAAAATTTGCGGCTACGGCGTCCAGTTGCCTGCAGTAGAGATCGGCAGTAACTGTCGTGTTGGATGGCAATTTTTCGCCCTTTTTCTAAAAAAATTTTTTTGAATCTTTTTTTCTCTGTGCAATTTTTTGAAATTTTTTCTGTTTCAATTTGAGTCGATCGAGCTATCAGGTTACCGCCATATGAGAGACAGTACCTGGGCCCATCGACTGGTTGATTCGGTAAGTGGCCTTGCATGCTGAGGAACCGGGGCGGTGTTCGTGAATTTCGCACCTTTCGCGAAATTGTCGTAGATTCACTGCTAGTTGAAGCTATAGAGAATATGAATGTGTTAATCAGTAGCCCTTTTCAGTCGCTTCATATACCCCCCACTACCAAATGCTCCCAAAGCTTCCACAGTTTTCCCCAAGAGTGTAACAGAAATTATGGTTCAACCTAATAGTAGACAGCCTTCGTTATCTCCCTTTTATTCATTTACAATCCATCGTATCCTCTTTCAATCAAGGTAAAGAAGTAAAGAGCTATGTGACCAGACCACTGCTAATGGGTCATTCACTCTATGCCATTCGTCGTTGCGACTGCGAGCAGTTGTCAGGCTCATGGACATACATATGTCAGGGGTGGAGCCATGTGTTCCTTTGTTTTTGGCAATTACGTCAAGTCACGCACATTTGCTCGTCTACTACGCCCCTTTTGGTATCCATTGCATGTTTATTGTGAATGACCAACAGCAGTTCGATTAGGTAGCCGGCTGAGAACGATGTTGGCCGCTCGGGGTGTTTCGCTTGGTCTTGGCAAAATTAATCTTTCGGATCTTCACCAGCTGCCAACCGATAAACATAGGTGGGTTGAGAAAAATCTGTATTTTATATTCACTTATAAAAAATATAATGTTCATAACTTCTCTTGCAGAGCTTCGCAATTAAAACGTGAAGATAAAGCTCGAATCAAATCTCGACCTCGAATCATCATCAAGAAGAGGGCCGACGCCAAGGTGGGTTTTTTTCACAATATTTTTTGATCGATTATGGTTTTAAACTCACCCGTACATGACGTAAGGATGTTGCTTTATCGCTATATTTCCTGTTGAATATAGCCAATAGGTCCTAAATAGGAAAGAACGGTGTTAGGAAATATGCCTCAGCCCATCCTGTCTGCTTCTACTCGAAGTATTACCAGTAATCCTCGCAGTACTTTTGCTGAGAATTGCACTTATATTACTCGCCTCGCTTTTAATGTACCCGTCGATTTCGCGGTGCTGATGCTCGCCCACCCTTGTCGCCTTCGTGTCCGCGGCGCAAATCGATCTCACGTCTCAACTCACATGAATGGACAGCTGACAAACACTGGTAGGTTGGTGATGCCATGACATCGAATTCCCAAGTCCAAGCCTGAAAACCTTGTTGGTTGAAACATGGAAAATGTATTTTGGGCACAGGCTGCCCAAGCTTACCCATCGGAGCGCAGTGTAAGTGGTGGGAAGCGCTTTAGAACCATCATCGTTTTGAAAAATGATCTTCGACGGTAGTGTTGGAAAAATACTTCGATGGTACATCTCTGGAACGTGGTTTGTTGACTTTGGAGGAAATAAATAGGAAATGTTATTAATCAAAAACAAATATTTATTGGATTGCCCTTATTTCCAAGGTCAAGTAATATTTATGGATTAGTTGAGGCATTCGGACTGAGCCATGCATCGGACGATTGTGTTGAGTGATGAAGGCATTACCACTATAAATAATCTGAATGAATACAAATATATTGTGATTGATCGCGAAATTGTGTGGTCAGACGATGTTATTGTCAGTTTTTATTTTTAGTTCCTTTTATTTATTGTTTGTCATTTATTATTTATTAGGACATTATTAGATAGGATATTATTCATTATTTATTATTTTATTATATACTCAGACACCATGTCTATTTTTCTGAAATCGTGTGAAATGGACATCCAAGCAGTGGACTGCAGCGGTGATGGGAGTCTTGCCTCTAGCTACATACTTGTGCTCTGTGGATATATTTCTTGTAATAAGGAGCAATACAAGGCTGGCGTGTGATGAGAAGCATAATACTGTGCATGAAGCGAGGCTTCTGAATGCAAAAATACAAAATGGGATCGTTTGATGTGGTCTTGACGAGTGGTACACACTACTGTGCCAGGAAATTTCTTTATATAGAGTCAAGTTGAAGTGAAATACCGTCACAAGCCTGAAAAGCACAGGTGCTGGTTAGAATCCATAACCATGCCGAATTTTTTTAACCACACTCCATCATCCCTTCTGATGCATTTGTATCCGTATTATAGCGAAAGATCAAAAGTTAAAGCCTGAAGAGTAATATGTGGTTCGATGAAAAATGACCTCATCTTTGTTAGACAATCGGTTTTTTCTCATCCTTTTTTTCGAAAATAAACGAGCTGTATTTTCTTACGCTGTTACAGCACATTTTGCATAGTGGATATAAAATGAAAATCCTTTGATTCCTTACGAACACCTATTTTGTGGAAACCTTTTTTATAGCGAAGTGTGGCTCCAGAAAATCAGTTTGGAATACACGGGTGGCTACCATTTTAAGAGAGAAAGAGCCAACCGTTCCAAACCAGTGGCAACTATGAGGTTTTGCTTTATTTGCTGAAAATCTGTGAAACTAATGAATATTATGCTCTCAAAGGAGCTTTCTCAAGAAAGAAACCAGTCATTCGAACAATCTTATCGGGTCTCATGGCTCTTCCAAACTGATCCCTGTAAGCTCCTTAACCGGTTAACCAGACGTAGTAGCTCCTATGAATACGGAAGGGAAGTTCTGAAGTTTTTTGTTCCAATAAATATAGGTGTTTTGATTAACAAATGTAAACAGATAAATATGACGTTTCTGAGGATTGCTGAACCTGCTGGATGGTGGGAGTCTGCCCTCCTTCTCTTTCAACTGTGCCACAGCTATCACTTATACAATGCTGCATTTTTGAAGTGTCAGTGATTTAGTTTTGTGCTTTGGTATAGCGACAGCAAGCATCACCACTAAATCCAAAGATCATAGATCGATTCCCGTTGAGAATGAGAGAGCACTCCCTTTCTGGTGACTTCGTTAGTAATTTAAGACGAGGTTTAACAAAAAACGCGTTTATAATTTCGGAACAAGCACAGTGCGTGGTAGAGGGCCAAAAATAAACTGGTCCACCTAAAAACCTCGTTTGGCACAGCAACACACGAATAATTGTACAGTGCATGACGTTTTCATACGTTTACGCTCTTGGTGGTCATCTTTGGCTTAGTGCTTGGTGAAAAGCGTCCCGTTTGTGTGCATCGAATACTCAGCTGTCAATGTGATGACTTACTATTGTGAGAGAAGTGGAAATAGAGCTTGTTTTTCTGCCACTTTGAGTCCAATCAAGAGGCTTTCAGAACGTCTAGTAGCAACAGGCCAGCCTCTGATGGGCTTAAAAGCTCAGCAAATTGCTATGAAGAAATCCGAAAAAAAAAGAGTCGTGGGAGGCGAGTGGTCTTGTTTCAAACGCATTCCTGAATGTTAGCTGTAGTGCGTTTTTTCTATTCGCGAAATGCAGCTTATCCATTCACTTCGCCTTCGACAAAGGCTAACTTCCTGGAATCAGCTCTGCCAACCTTTTTTCTGCTGTTTTACCTGATCTTTTAACGACAAATAAAATAGTTGATATAATCATCATAGATCAAAGTCCGGCATACAGTAGCGCTCAAAAGTATTCGGCCAAACACTTTTTTGTCATAACTTTTTTTCTACTTGACCTAACTTGACGAAATTTTTTTGTCATAACTTTTTTTCTACTTGACCTAATTTGACAAAATTTTAATATGTGATGCAAGAACCTATTGTCAACATTTCCTTCTACTTAAGTGCCGCTTGACCATTTTCATGGTTTTTTAGAAGAATTTACTACAAGACCACCGAAAAAAAAGAAAAAGGCTTTGTCAAGAAAAACGGCTTTCTTTACAAAAGTTTTCCATAAGTTGAGCACTTGAATGCATACTTGGCCGATACGATTACTCATAGTTTGAGTCAGCATTTCTTGCAATTAATTGTCGATATAAAAAAGAAAAGAGAACTGGAGGGTCTACGAAAGGGTCCTTCCATGGGTCCAGTAAATATGGAGGCACTACTATTCACTGTTTACTATTTATTTTTTTATTTACACTTGGTCTGTTTCTATCTCACTATGTATCAGAAACAAGATCTTTGAAAAGTTTGGATTTTCTTAGCTACCTCCCCCCCGTTGCCGTCAAGTCTCAGGGATCATTCATATTTGCAATTATTCTTCACTATTTTTGTGCTCATAGGTGGTAATGTGCCAAATGTTCTTCGCAATTTGCACTTGAACTGATGCATCAGGCGAAACTGACCCAATAAGAGCTCGTTGCTAGGTGAGTACACAATTTGGAGTATGGGAAGGATGTCGAAATTCCCCATAATGGGTATCCGGGTGATAGCGCTCACGCATCTACCCGTAAATCTCAAGCTTAGGCACTTATGCAGGGGGTAAAACTATTCGATTCGGTAGGCGACGTTCAAATCCAGGCAATAATGGGGTATGTTCTTGACGAAGTTCTTGATGGTAAAGTGCACAATGGTTTGCCTTTATTCCCACTTTACTTCATCTCGCATTCGGCTTTTCTGAAGAGTTTTCGTGGTGTTTGATGCGCTTTTCATCTTCAAACCTTCTGACAGCTTTTTGGCTCAACCTATTCTTTTCTCGAGTGGTATGCTAGAGAAGTAAATTTCAAAGTGTAGACGGTTTTATTGGAATAGACACTTTGGATCTTGTACGTGTTTCTGAGCATCTATCTAAACCTCACTTGATGGTGAATTTTCTTGAAAGGGCGGCTGAATGGAGAAGAAGTCTCAGGCAAGATAGCCTTTTCGTTGTGCCACTTCACCATTTTTCTGTGAGGATGATTTTGTACGTTCATTAATAAAAACGTTGGCAATCAAGAGAGGGAACAGTGTCTGAGTAGGAGGGACGGAAGTAGAGAAGTTGGCCTAATATTCTTTTTAAAATGCACTTGCGTAGGTGTGCTCGTAGAGAACTCACGCACTAATACGACAACATTTTTACAGTAGCGGTCAAAAATATATGCGGTTCCGGATTTTAACCATAACTTTGGTCAGCGTTATCAAATCTCGCTCAAATTTTCTTGTGTTTTGAAGGCAACTGTCATTCAGTGAAAGAAGGTATAACAGCCGAGTAGGGTGCAGTGTGAAGGTGGAAAAAATTATTTAACTGAAAACACTGAAAATGATCAACATCGCGCTTCGGTGCTGTCAGGATTCCAAAGGACGGGTAATAATGTTCAAGCCTCATTCCGCACTATTTTTTGCATAACGGCTCGTTTCGTTGGGTAATAAGTTTTTTATGGCCAATTAAATTTTTGAAAGGCTTGGTCATTTTTAGGGCTTCCAGATAGATAATTTATTGCTTTCACACTGCATCCTACTTGGCTAAGATACTTTTTTCATGGAGTAGCAGTTGCCTTCAAATTACTAAAAAAAGAGTTTGTAAATGTAGGCCAAAATTATGGTTATGTCCAAAACCGCATATATTTTTGACCGCTACTGTATGTGCTCGCAATAAAGAACAAAAAAAAAATAGAAAACTATGAAAAATGTGTGGGAAAAATTGCAAGGTGTACATATGTAGTCCTACCGGGACTTTTTATGGGTAAGATGTCGTCTGAAGAAGTGAAAATGAAATTTCACTGTTCCCATGGAAATATAGAACTTTACTTATGTAAATATAGAACTTTACTTTTTCAATGTAAATACAGAAATCAGATTTAATACTGCCTGTCTAATGTTTATGGAATTACACACTGTGGACACGTTGCTTCAAGAGTTGTGGAAGAACTCGGAGAGCGTGTTGCCTTTGTACTAGAAAATTGATGCATTTGAAGGAATCGTCCACGGAAAAATGAGTTCATTTGTAACCCATATATTTTTGCTTTACTCGCCTAATAAGAGTCGCGTGCAATGTTTCATGCGAAAAAGTGAGAATTCGGCTAAGATACAGTTCCGCAAATCTCGCCCGGGAGGGCGGGCCGAGTAAAAGCCCCGTCACGTAGCGCGCCGTGGTTGAGGGCGGAGAGTGGGACTGTTTACATAACTTTCTGTTCCTACAATGCGTTGCCGAACGCGGTAGACGACGAGGTGGGCACTTGCTCGGAGGCCCGCCTACCTGGCCGGGACTTTGTTGTGCTGTATGTATCTTAGCCGTATTTACATTTTTTCGCGTGAAACTTTGCATGTGCTCGCATTTGGCAAACACATAAATATATAGTAACAGAAAAACTTATTTTTCCGTGGACGATTCCACTTTTACCCAATAATTAAACTTTACACGAGGTCTATGAGCATTTAGTTCGCATTTAGCGAGTGCGGAAAGCAGTACAAGCTCCACAACATAAATGCCAAGAAATACCGTGAGCAGGGCTTAAAGAAAAGTCGTAATCATCTATTCTTTATAAAATACTGCACAAAAAATGGAGTAGAAATTACTTATCACTCGAAGTACATGGTCCGCGCACAGTGCTACATATACATACTCGCGCTACGCTCTGTACTTTTAGTGCTTTGTAGTTCGAGCGCTGTGCTTATTATTCATGAATATGCAAAATAGAATTTGGTTCAGCTGACTGACAAAACATGGGAAAGCTGTCCTGGACAGAGTGGTAATAGGCAGCCCCACAAGATGGATACAGTCTTTCATCTACCCCGCATCCTCGTTCCCCCCTCCCCCCCTCCTCCTTCCTTCACCTAAGATATAAGCTTCCACGGTGTATTTGAGATTAGATCAATAATTGGCAAGTGAGGGTGTTCAGCAATCGTTTTATCCACGGCATTAATTTTAGACGAGCAGCAGGCGTTCTTGTGTAAATGACATACATACATATGTACATATATCGAGAAATGACCTATGAAGGGGGAAAAACGAAAATCGCATGCATTGCGAAAACTCATTTTCCATTATTGAAACGAACTTGCTGGGCGTTTGCTCCGCTGTGATCTGTATTTTTTTTTTTGAAACAATTTCTGAAGGGCCTTTTTGATCTCGCAAAATTATGGCAATCCATCCAATCAATGCGTATGTACTTTGTAGCGAGAATAAGCGCATTTTTATTTTTGGAGGGCAAAAACAGTATGATTCTTTTTGAGTATCAGAAAACTCTTAGCTGGATGCAATTGAGAATAAATACTCGTAGTATTCGCCATAGGAAATCAAATAGAAGGTAGGAAAATTATGGCAATCCAGCCAATCAATGCGTAAATCATAAGGGTACTCACCACAGAAGGTAGGATTGTAGTGGCTTTTGAAAATAACTTAGTAATCAGTTGATGCGATTTCTTCCCTGTGTTGCTACATTCATTTCAGAATTCGTTTCAGAATTAAAATAATGGGCACTATTCAACTATTCCCACCCCAGATACTGCGAGTTGGTCAAAAAAATAATTTTCGCTGAAACTTTGTCTAGGGAGGTTATTTGGGGTGCTGTTCACGAATATGACATCCGTTTTTGCCGTTTGCGCCAAATTGGTGCAATTGCACCATGTTGGTGCAACAACTCGTTTTCACCAAATTAGCTGAAACTTTGCCTAGGGGGTTTTTTGGGGTGCTGATCACGGATATTACATTGGTTTTCAGTGCGAGCGCCGTTTTCAGCGCCTTTCAAGATCGCGCCAGTCATGTTCATTTCTGCTACGGTGCTTATATAGATGGAGAGCGTCATATTTCCGTTATCATCTTTCATTTGATACTATCCTACAGTCATCATTGCACACTCAAGTGTATATTTTCGCCTAAGCCTTGAAAGGAAAGGAAAGGTTCCCTTCCTCCTCAAGGCTTAGACAAAACTGGCGGAAACAGTGTGATGTCCCTACTATATTTGCACTGCAATGGAACTAAACGACGCTAGCGCCTCAAACGGATGTCATATTCGTGATCAGCACCCTAAATAACCCCCCTGGACTAAGTTTCAGCGATTTCGGTGAAAACGAGTTGTTGCACCAACATGGTGCAATTGCACCAATTTGGCGCGAACGCCAAAAACGGGTGTCATATTCGTGATCAGCACCACAAATAACCCCCCTAGGCAAAGTTTCAGCGAAAATTATTTTTTGACCAACTCGCGGTATCTGGGGTGGGAATAGTTGAATAGTGCCAAATAATGTATTTTTGAATTCTCCCATTTTTTGCCAAAAAAAAATTGGGCATGAATATCACTGCTAATCCCCTTTCTGTTACACGAAGCCTCCTTCGATTTTATTTTTCTGATTTTTTTCCAGTTCAAGATTTCATGACATATCGGACCGTTTTTGAGCTTAGATAATAATAGTGAGTCCCAGTGCTAGGTTCCAAAATTGTTACGAGCTTTGTCCAGCTTTTTCCTGCACAGTCACCTTTTTAGAGCCGGTAAGAGCTTTGTATGTAGACCTAGGCCAACCGGTTCAAAAATATAAGTTTTTTAAATCCTACTGCTGTAGAACCAGCACCGTTCTTCCTACATATTGTTACGGTATGATTTCGCATCGCGACATGCGCAGTGCGGCGCGATGCGTGCGTAGATGCGCGTATGTATGTGGTTGGGTCCTACGACGATTGACGTGTCCTACGCCTAAAATGAGGTGCAAGACAATGAAATCTTTTCAGAATTTTCAACTAAATACAGCGCCGCTAGTTCGCACGCATTACCGCTTTGCGAAATCCTGTCTGAACTCACCTAGCCATAAGCTTGCGAAAGTAGGAGCAAAGCCATTCATTGTGAAGGACGCGACGAGGATTAGTGAAAAGTGGCCTATTCAGAAAGATTGTAAATATATAAACGGAGTGAGTACTATGAAACGGAATTCGGAATACGAAGTGATTTTCGCCTTTGAAAGAACCTATTCTCCATAACAATTCCATGTTGGCACCTAGTATGACCTTTGGCTTTCTTTGGTCCGTGGCTTTTCTTGTTGTTAGAGCAGTCAGCATTCAAGCCGTGAGCATAGTTGTCTTCCCGATACCACGTTCAATTGTTTTTCACTTGGTTTTCTGCACTCTCCCACTTATCTATTTTTCTCTAAGTCTTGTTTTGCTCATGAGAGCTGGGATTAGATGAGTACAAGGACATAGCTCTTGTGCATTTCGAAAGTTTGCTGTCAAAAGAGCTTTGTCTTTGGGCAGAGCGCTTGAGATTTCTCTCATTTTTTCTTTTTACTTTATTTCGTTGTCATTATACAGAATTGTTTGTTGATTATCGCTTTCCTAAGACTGGGTATAGCTGAATGACACCTTTAAAAAAGCGAAGTAACATCAAGCATTTGAAAACGTCTTCTGCGACGATTTTACAGCGGTTGCAGATCTTCCCAAAGAGCGGCGAAGTTTAAAGGAAAATGGATTTGCTGTGAGAAATCACATAGGATTAAACTTTGGGAATGTCGCATGTTTAAGCAGCCCCGCAGTGTTCACTTTTTTCATGACCTCATTCAGATTCTTTCATTGATGGGAGCAACGTTTCTTTGTAATCATTCATTAGGGTATCCCCGCACTAGTCAGTCCATTTCAATTACGGCTGGCAGGGCGAGGCCTACGGACTTGTATCGATCTCTCTCACCCCGCCACACACTCTCACCAACTCTGTGGGCCACGCCCCGTCAGCCTACGGGAACTGGACTGTATGTAGTTTGTAATGAACTGTATTGGATGTGTACCCCTATGTCAGGATTTCGCACCGCGGCATGTCGCAAGCGAAGCAATGCGGATGAGTTATCAATTCTAGACCGAATTATACCTCCGATATTTCCTGACCAACATGGTTCAGGGCGGATAGGTGAACATATCACCTTATTCTGAACCATGGATAGCTCTCCAAAAATGTAAATCTAATTTCAAACGGCTACTGTGGGGCAGAAGATTAGGCGTGAACCTTCATAAGATCCCATGATGGGTTGCTCCTACCCTCTTTGTCTTTTAATTGGCTTTTAGTACCTTCTATCTATCATAGATAACATATTGAACTCGGCACTTCAGTCTTCGTTTTGAGATGCACAGTTGGCTGTCGTCAGTTTTTGTCATGCTGGTAGTATCTGAATGAAATTCGGCCCCTGGGCCAACAAATTTACATTCAATGCTTTCATACTCCTATTTCTGTCCGGTATCGATTCACCGACCCTGCAAAGATGGAAAGTTCGGTTACTGTGGACAGGCATTAAAGGAACCGGGAGCGAAAGAGAAAGATAGGAAGAAGTGGTCGTTTCAAAACGAAAATTACATGTTAGAAGGGATAATCGGTAAAGAAACCTGTGTCCAAAAGCGCGACGTTGTGGTCTGTATTCGCATATCCCGCGCATCTCTTCAAACTGCAGCATCTCCTTTCCGAGTTGCTCGGTAGAGAAATTGTCATTTATTGTCTCGTAGGTGTATTTCATTCACTAATGGTGATTAAGTGAAAAAACAAACAGCAGCAATCAAGTAGAACAATGAATGGGAAAATGGGCCAGAGGGTAAGAAAAAAGGTGCTCGTGATTAAAAAAAATCCATTGAATAAATACATCTTAGCAATTACTAAATACTAGACGTCTTAGCAAGGTGTCTGTGTGCAATATCTGCAACTTAACCAGCTGCAAATGTTACGGTAGATCTTATCGTACGCCAGAATTGCCCCCTCTCGGTTTATTTAATTCATGATCTGATCTCTAGATTAGCGCCACCACTTCTCCCTCTGATTCCCCTTACTATTTTTGCCTTTTTATTGTATTTACACTATACCACATATGATATATCCATTATCTGGTTATAAAGTATAAGGCCAACCGATATTCAAATACCCAACCAGCCGATATTCGAATGTTTGTAATTCCGAAAGCGATGATCCTTGTATCTGACCTACCGAACCTCCTACACCTACAGAGTCTCGGTGCCGCTGACGTCAGCGACCAGCTGATTCGGTAATCGATAGGCATCAATTTCATTGCTACCATAGTTTCCTCCTCAAATCTCATCTGATAACCCGGAATAGTTCCTTTTTTTGATTGAAGTGCTGTGATTGGATACTATAACACTATTACTGGTGGTTTTGTTCATAATCTGATTAGGAGACAATTTGGAAAGAACCTTAATTAGGTTGCTCAGTCTTGGGAAATTCAATTGGGGCACCACTCTTTTTCCTATCGATTCCGCTTTGTAATGCCTTTGTTTGTCCTTAACTATATGAAAAACTAATTTAAATTCGAATTTCACTGAGAAGGAGCCTCATGGCCTTCACCTCCAACTTAGTGTTTCTCGCTTGTTCATTTCTTTATTTCCTTTGATATGTTTCTGCTGCCCCAAAGATAAATAATAGGTCTCCCGAGTAATTTGTCGTCAGCGTTTTTCACCGCCGAACGAATTCGTTTATAGAAAACAGAGAAAGTTTTGTGGAATTGGGTTTTGTTTCGCTCGTTAGCCATCAGCTGACTCGGTCCTGCCTGTTTCTCTTGTCTGTCAGATTCCTTTCTGCAATAAGGTATTCCTTTGGCACCGGACATATACATGGAACCTACAACAGCACAAACTGCTCGTGAAGGGATAGTCTGTCGGGTTGTTAAAGCGCTGATGCACGTCACGTCCACGTCCCGTCCGCAAACCAGAGAAGATCATCAACAAGTAAGTATTCAAACTTTTTAGCAGGCTGGAGTGGTTTTACCGTAGTAATATATGGTTGAAGTAAAATTTTAAACTTCTGTGTGGGTGTGTAAATTCTAAGCTGAGACAGTATTCTCATGAATTAATAGCAATAGAAACAGTAGAAGAACATAATTAATCATTATAAGTAAATAAATTGCGTTGGATTTTGCTAATGGCGCACAAGGGTGTAATTACACATTTTATCCACAACTACAGTACCCCTGCTCTAATATTTTGCCTGTGGAGCTTAGTGATAGTGGATTGTGGTCAGAAAAACTGCTTTCGATAGAGAGAGTCTAATTCGATTTGAATACTCCAACCAAATTTGAATTGGAATGTTTATCTATCGTTTACTTTTTTCTTACTAGTTTTGCATACCGTTTAAATCTCATTTCATCGTCGATCACAAGCTTCTATTCTCACTTGCTCTGTTCTGCGAAAATTCCTTTCTATCTTAACATTATTGACCCAACGTCTTGCACTTGTTTCGATCTATAATTTTTTTGGTTTTTTTTTTGAAAAGGAATCGCTGTCACATGTTACCACCACATGTTTTCGCATATGAAGAAATAACATGTCTTTCTAGAACCCTTCTTTTACAAAAAGAAGATGGGATTTTGACCACACGCTTTCGAACAGCATATGAAGAAGCAGTGACAAAATAAATTCATTGTTTATGACGTTATACATGTGCATACATTTCTTATAATTGTTTTACTTGGTGCTGAATTCCGGGTTACTATGAGATCTACTAACTTCTTGTGCTGGTTTTGTTAGGACCTGAGCAATTATAATCTCCACAAACTCAAGCTGACTATCATGCATTCCTTATGATGATTCCAGGAGCAATAATATCCCTCACAAACCGAACATTTAGTTTCACCGCTGGAGCTTTTGCTCAAGAGTGGGGACACTATAATTTTTTGAATAGCTCTTTTTAATCCACGCAAAAATCACACTTTTCCTCGGAATACTTGGAGATTAGCAGGGCAGCTACTCACCTCTACAGTTGAAACTTCGACCAGAATTACTTTTCTACTGGCTGTGGCACTGACATCTTCTTAGTGGTACAAAAATTTAATCTATTCCGTAGTTGTATTGAAATATAAGCCAATTTTTATATTTTTTCCATGACTTTCCCCTGACTTTCTACTTTGACTGTTTGGTTGATAAGAAAATTTCAAATTTCCATCTTGTTCCTATGGGAGAACCTCAAATTTATTTTCCAATTCTTTTTTTCTATATGGAGCAACTCACAAGTCTCCTCAAGAGGCTTGCGAAGGAATCGTCCACGGAAAAATGAGTTTTTATGTTACCCATATGTTTATGTCGTATTTGCCTAATGTGGGCCTAATGGAAAGTTTCACGCGAAAAAATGTGTATCCGGCTAAGATACAGCACCACAAAGTACGTCCGGGTGGGCGGGGCCTCCGAGTAAAAGCCTCGTCTCGTCGTCCGCCGCCGCTGGAAACGGAGAGCGGGACTGTATACGTAACTTTCTGTTCCTACAGTGCGTCTCCGACCACGGCGGACGACGGGACGAGGCTTTTACTCGGAGGCCTCGCCCACCGGGGCATACTTTGAGGTGCTGTATCTCGGTCAGATTCACATTTTTTCGCGTAAATTTTGCATGAGGCCCACATTAGGCAAATACAACGTAAACATATGGGTAGCATAAAAACTCATTTTTCCGTTGTCGTTTCCTTTAAGCAAGGGCGTATCTGCCGTATTGATAGCTGCCAGGTATTCTCAAGGAATGCATGTTAACAAGAAAACGCGAAATTATTAAAATCGCGCATGTTACCGCAGCTGAGCTATAAACGGTATTGGACGTGAATATTGTCGGTCATGATGGGCTGACATCGAAAATTACGATGAGATGGGTCCTGGGTGCTCAAATCTACTTCGGTTCACAAGCTGCCGACTGTTCGACCTCGGCTGGTGCAACCCCGCACACCACTCCCCAGCCGCGCGCGTCACGTCCATTTGGAGGCGGAGTCACGGAAGCGATGATACAACAAGCAGATGTAACTGCTATAAATGAGATGCTCATACAAGTGATGTGAGACGCGTTCGATCACATAGCTTGTCCGACAAATGACTCCTTTTCCGTTTTGCCTGTTCACCCCATATGCACGGTGAACTAAAGTGGGAATGTCTTCAAGTTCTTGGTAATATGAATGCAAACTAGCAGCTGCCCATGCATGATTGTAGAGTACATAGTAGCGATTATGCCATTTTCGAGCCAGCATTTGTAACGCGCCATAAAGGAGGTTTGATTGAGGTTTAAGCGATTGTGGGCCTAAGGCTCTAGTTCATAGACGTCATATTAAGGAAATTCGAAATGCAAGTCAAGGAAGGTTCCAATCCATAGTGTGCCGCGTGCAACACATGGTGTTGCAGGACCACAGTTTTTTGGTTGTTTGAAAAGGAAACGTAGTGAAATGCCAACATCATATGTTCTCGAATATGTAGAATAACATACTATATTTCTGGACTATATTTTTGGAACCTTTCTCCTCCGAAAACTAGATAGGATTTTGGCAACATGCTTTTGGACAGCATATGCAGCAAGCATTCGCAAAACAAATTCACTGTTTGTGACGATATAATACATGTGCATGCACTTCTTATAATATTTTTTTTTCAATATGAACAATAACATTCTTTACTTGGGAAATACTTGTTGATTCCTGGGTTATACTATACAATACTATACATGGAATATTCCTTGTGTTGATTTCTTTAATGAACTGAGCGATAGGAATCTTTACAAATAATTTGAACTGCGCTACGTGTCATTTTTTTACGATGTTTTTGGGACAATAGGGGCAATAATACCGCTCAGGAACCGAACATTTGGTGTTCACCGTTGGAGCTTTTCGTCGAAAGTATGGGGCACTGTGACTTTAGATAGTTCCTTTTAACATCCAATCAAAAATCACTTGGATTAGCAGGACATCTACTCACCTCTGCAGTCGGAACTTCGACCAGTACCACTCTTCTACTGGCTGTGGCGCCAAAGTCTTAGTGGTACGAGAATTTGGGTGTGTGTAGATATGACGGAAAATCGCTTCGCGGCACTTCACTCGCAGCGCCATCAGTAAGACTTGCGAATCGATCGCTCTTGGGAGCCCGGCAGAGCAAGGCTGCGTCACCTCTGCGCTTTCACCCATGCCACCCTGCCTCGCTTGAAGGCTGCCATGCCCACTGGCACTCGCACCCGCCGCGCCGCTCGCCGCGGGCGGCAACGCGACTTTCCGTCATATCTGCACACACCCCGAAAAATTACTTTACTCAGCAGTGGTGTTGAAACTTGAACCAATTTTCACAATTTTACAGTGACAGATAGATATTCTCCATGTTCGAAAACGCATTCCAGCAGATTTAGCTCCCACAAATTGACGCTCACATATGACCCGAAAAAAAGGGGTGGACACATGGTGTTACACGATTTGAAGAGATCAAAAACAGCCTCGGTCCGCCGTATGCTAAAGCATTTGAAAATACAAGCAGAGGCTGCTAAATGCCTTGCAGCGAATGGAATTTCGCACAAGAAGTGTAAGTCATGAAGGTCCAGGTTCCTGTGTGATTATTATCCAGTCATGACTGATACCATCCAAAACGGGGGAATTGACCATACATTCTTCCAAGCAGTTTTCCCTGCTAAACTGAGGGAAGCATGAACTCTGAGGAGGGATAGCTAAAATCCCCTCTGAAATGGATTATCACTGTCCTCTTGCTGAAGTATTTGTGGCGGTCGGCTTTTTAGTTTCTTTGTCTGCTGATATATTGGGTAGTCTAAAAAGTTTTTTCGTATTTTCAAATACCGCTTTTTCCCTCCAAATGCTTTCTAGCAATCTCTTCTGTACATGCACATGTAGTACAAGTCCACACGCATCTATAGGTATTATTGTCTTCCATCTCCTGGATAACCCTTTTCGGCAAAATAAACATATCAGTGGTCAACCTCATTTTCAATACAAAAATTATAGAAAATTTTTTCTTTGAATGGCGTTAGACAGGGAAAGGAAAAGGTGATAATCCGATGGCGCAAGGTGAGGGCTATAAGGTGGATGGGGCAGCAATTCTTATCCAAGCTCGAGAATTTTTTAGCGAGCCATTTTTTCACTAGTGGTAAAAAATTTTTTAAATTTTTTCTTTTAAAAAATTCTCGAGCTTGGATAAAAATTGCTGCCTTATAGCCCTGATCTTGCTCCATCGGATTATCACCTTTTCCTTTTCCTGTCTGACGCCATTCAAAGAAAAAAATTGGAATTGAAAATGAAGTGACTTTTGATGTGTTTATTTTGCCGAAAAGGATTATCCGGGAGATGGAAGACAACAATACCTATAGATGCGTGTGGACTTGTACTACATACATACAGTAGCGCTCAAAAGTCTTCGGCCAAAACTTTTTTGTCATAACTTTTTTTCTACTTGACCAAATTTGACAAAATTTTGATATGTGGTGCCTGAACCTATTGTCAACATTTCCTTCTACTTGAGCGCTGCTTGCCACTTTTCGTGATTTTTTACAAGAATTTACTACAAGACCACTCAAAAAAAAGTAAGAGGCTTGTTCAAGAAAAACGGCTTTCTATACAAAAACAAAAAGAGCAAGCCTCAGAGAACATTAATATTTTGTAGAAAGAACACGACTTTTGATGACAGCGGCACAGCGGGACGGCATAGCAATGGCATGCCAAAATTAAAAAATTTCATATAACCACGTAACCTACACCGTTGCGCGCCAAAATAGTATATTAAGTATGCAGTGTCTCCAAGTACAACATACTAAAATTTCTCATAAATCGGTGCAGTTGCAAAAAAGTTACAAGTGAAAAAACCCGAGTGAAAGACCATTTCGCCGAAGACTTTTGAGCGCTACTGTATATATGTACAGAAGAAATTTTGTGGAACGCAGTTTTGAGGGAAAAAGCGGTTTTTAAAAATACAAAAAGACTTTTTAGACTACCTAATATTATATTATTGATTTATTTACTTAATCATTTATTCTTATGTTGATATTTATTTAAAATTCTTGTAGTCGTGAACCAATCAAGCCGCATCGGGCATTTTTTTCAGTGACCGCCTTTAATAACTGTTTCATGTCATAGTTGTCGAATGAAAGCCTAGGCAATATTTGTTATGAAATTGATCTGAACTAGTTTTAATGTTAGTCATGACTAAGTTTAGGTGTCTGTAATGGCACGTGCATGGTTCAGTATGTACGAATGCTACTACTCCCGGTGGTCATTCCCCTGTTCTCCTTATAACATGTATCTACAAAAAGAAATAATTTCGCTTCCATCTCTGCTTTTAGCATGTGTCCACATTAAGAAATAATTTCGCTACCATTATGCCATTTCGGAAGGTTCTAAAAGAAAATTGTCCTCGCTTTCTGCTCGGCTCCCACATGCATTTTCGTTCAAGCGCGAATGCAATTCAATTCCAAGAAGCCCATTGCCTGGACCAAATGAACAGGAATTGATGGGTCTTTTGGACCTCCTATGCCAATGAGATGAAGCATAGGAATTGAATTTTTCTTCTATACTTAGTTATGCAGTAGCGCTCAAAAGTCTTCGGCGAAATGGTCTTTCACTTGGCTTTTTCACTTGTAACTTTTTTGCAACTGCACGGATCTAAGAGAAATTTCAGTATGTTGTACTTGGAGGCACTGCATACTTAATATACTGTTTTGGCGTTCAACGGTGTAGGTTACGTGGTTATATGAAATTTTTTGTTTTTGGAGTGCCATCTCTATGCCGTCCCGCTGTGCCGCTGTCATCAAAAGTCGAGGTCTTTCTACAAATATTAATTTTCTCTGAGGCTTGCTCGTTTTGTTTATGTAAAAAAAGGCGTTTTTCTTGACCAAGCCTTCTAGTTTTTTTGGGTGGTCTTGTAGTAAATCCTTGTAAAAAACCATGAAAAGTGCCAAGCGGCACTCAAGTAGAAGGAAATGATAGCAATAGGTTCATGCACCACATATTAAAATTTCGTCAAATTTGGTCAAGTAGAAAAAAAGTTATGACAAAAGAAGTTTTGGCCGAAGACTTTTGAGCGCTACTGTATGTGCAATACCATCGCGACTTTGGTAGTAGCAAATAAGCTTTCCTCATAACCCCCCTGATAGAATGCGCCACGCGTTTCACATTTTTTCGAGATCGTAAGGACACATTGCTTTTTTATTTATGCTATACAACGGCTAGTAGAGATATAGTGAGATATCAAATTCATACCGTACCAAACATAAAATTCTGCAGCGAGAGACAGCTAGGGTTGGGATGATTCATTCTAGGACCGCATAAATTGTATGTAGCTGTATTACCCATCCATAATTCAAATTTGCATATGGTGTTGAAATAGTAAATTAAATAGGTATTTTTCGATCAAGGCTATGTGGGCTCATGGGCCGATGGACGCCGCCTTGCCTTTTCACCTATATTTTTTCGTCTTTTCTTTTTACCGTGAATATGGTGTAGAAAGCAGAAACCATCTTACGATTCATTCGCAGGTAGAGACTGAAACTCAACGATAAAAAATTCTTGTATTTTTGGGGTGCTCCGGAATGTACCTATTCCAGCAATTCCTCCGCAATACACACATCTGTAAATGAAAGTTCTCCACTCTTCTTGGGTGCTATATTTAATTGGAGGATTTCATTCCACATAAACAAACTGAAGTCTCCATCCACCGAGGTCGGTTTGTTGTTTAGGGACTGGTCTCGGAAAGGAAGAAATTTAAACTCTGACTGTCTTTAACATTCATTGTATTGAATAAAGACTCATTCAAATATTTCTAAAGATTGAAGGTTTTTGTTTAAACCGCACAGTTCACGATAATTTTCGTGCGTCGTCCAGCTCCACAAGGACTCTGTAGGTGCTGAAGAACACATAAGTGAAGAAAGAGCCGTATAATCCTTTCAAAAACCATGGCAATTAGGTGCCCCTGACCTTTGACTTCGACGAGCCTTCAGACCGGAGGCAAGCATTTCGACAGTTTTTGCGTGATAATATCTTCCGATAAGATTGCTGTTCCTATGGGAATTTTCCTTATCTTATCTTTTCGCAGTCGATATCATGCCTCTTATACATGTATATGCCACCGCTTCCCTGCTGGCAAATCGTAAGATGGGTGTGGGTAACCTTGAGACGGTGGCCGCCATCTCATTTACGGGTTCTTCACGCGTTTAGCACTCACCTTCGCGCCGCGGTGATGGCTCACATGTGCTCTTGTGGAGGCGGCTATCTACTCGGGGATGGAATCAAGATAATCATATTATCGTGAACTGTGCCTTGAAGTAGTACCAAAGAGTTTCGCAGACTCCGATTATTATCCAACTCCGATTATTATCCACTTTACCATCAATGGACCTTTCAAATAACTGAATGTTATTCCTGAAAAGTTTTAATGCAGGCGTTCCTAAACGCTCCTCTGCCATAATAGTCATTTGCATACGAAAGTACCACTTCATCAGTGGAAAGCCTATGGAACGGATGGAAAGCATGTATAATTTGCGGTGTTCGAGGAAAAAACAAGCTTGACAGCTGAGAATCTATTTTGATACATGAATCTCTAACAATTTCATGTTTTATCTTTTTATTTATCTATATTATTTTTATACGACGGTTGTTTAGACTGTTGACTTACTACTGATCCTAGATCTCTTATGATAATCTTTCATTTATTTAGCATATTTAAAATATACATGGTGAATTTCGATTTACCTTATCGTGTTAGTGCAGAAATGCAAATTATTTTCAATTCAGCGTGTAACGTATAAATATGCTCTCATTTAAGTGATCCTTTGTCATTAACCACAACATGAAGCGAAAATCCCTCCTCCATCTTTGAAAAACGTAGCATTACATTCGATTGAGCCGCATGAATTTTACGCTACAAGTGCACACACATTTCTTCGAAGTGTGCAACAATAAATGTTCGTAGCAGACAGGTCATGCCTCATGTCGTGGTAACTGGCTCCATTTTTAGTCCCTCCCCGTCTGGATAATACGACCCCGCCTTATTTCTTCTGTGTCTAAAGAATAAGGTCCTTCCTTTTCTTCTTAGCATGATGTTTCTGAGGGCATTCTTAAACTTGCTTGCCCAGTACCTTCACGGAGACAGCCTGGCCTGGTCAAATCCGCGATCTTTGTCTAATATGGAAGTTAAGCGCTCTCTCAGAAGGTGTCAAGAGGAGTCACAGCCTTACTACTCCGTTCCATGGCGACGGTAGAGAAGTGAGAGGGCAATGGTGGTCGAGCTGCTGCTCTACCTTTCAAAACCTTTATCCTTTATATCGAAAACCCTTTTCACTGAGTACATGTTTTTCGTATATGAGCGTGATCTCCTTTTACTGTAAAGGAAATTTGTATTGTTTTTGACTGCAATCTCCCACGAGAGATTAGGTTCGTCCCAGGGTAATCCTAACACATTCTTTTCTTTCCTTCGTAGCACCACGTCGTTGTGCTATCTTCGTGGGTACTGTCAATCTCCTTTTCCTAATAGTGCTTTGATGAATGGAAAACGAGATGGAATTTGTTTGTGTCTTCCTGTTGAGAGGTTTTGGCTGATGTATAATCTCTGGATTTATTCTGCTGAAGTTTTTTTTTTCTGTGAATACGAACAGAAACTACGAATCCTGGGAAAGAACTGGAAGGATGATACCGCTGCAGACATTCCTATGTAATCATGATCAGGATGAACGGACATCCTAACTTTTCGGCGGCTCCGTCATATTCCCCTCGACGTTATTTCCACGTGTTTTATAGAGGAATTAAACCTCAATTTCTTGGCGACAACAACATGCTTCTGCGTGTTTCTGTTCACGATGTGACTACGTCAAGGCTGAATTACGTGCTTGGGCTACGGAGACTCTGTGACCAATCCCATTCGTCTGATTTCGGGTTGGATCGGGCGAAACTCGATGATGCACTGGGTAGCGTAGCTAGTACAACCACGCTGTAGTTACTGTCGTAACATAGTAACTTACTCTAAGGCGGTAACATATGAAGTTGGGGGACAGAGATTTGCCAGCATCTGATCGCTTGAATTGCGCTGCGAAGTGAGTACACATTCAAATGTCTTTATAATTCCGAAATAAAGTCGCATGCGAGGCTCATTCATGGCTAGGTGATCGTTGCGAGCTTTTTATTAGCATTCGTTGAAGAACATATGTAATGGCTTTGGCATCGCCTTTGTGAATATGCCAGTAAATATGCTGTCGAGTATTGAGTGAGTCCTGAACAACTAAGGCTCAAGATCAGCAATGGAAAAATTGGGACTCGCACCATGTCAACCGCCATGCCTTTGAACGGGACTTTGAGTATTGAGTGACTATTTCCTGTGCCATCTGGAAGGTGCACTCTCTGGTTGCACTTTGCCATATGTTCACTGACGAGGTACAGGCTTTGATTTGTTTATCAGCGCAGATTCATTGCTGTGATGCTCCTTCATTTAACGAAAGTTCTTTCGCAAACAAATTCGTCACGAATGTGGATGAAAGGGGAAAGTCAGCGCTATTGTTGTTCGATAAGTGCTCCATAACTGCCGCCATTTGTACACCTTGCCAGGAAAAGTGGAATTGTTTTTTATATAATTTGCACTCCTCTCGCGGAATCAGTGGAATCCCACATGATCCAGCAGCGCCGATCAATCTATTTTATCAACTCTATTAAATGTAGTCATCTGAGCATGAGGGTAAAAGTGATTTTATGACTTGGATGAACTTTCGAATTTTCCTCCTCTTGAAATTTTTTTACCGAAGTTTTTAGGAACTTTCTTTCGATATAATTTCAAAGTACTAGCGTGAAAAATAAAACCTGTGATTATTTAACTTCACAGAGGGTAAGGGCCTGTGTTGAGTAATCTGGAACCATAAAGATACCCAGGGTAAGTGGAGAGATTGAACTGAACCGTGGTCTGAGCTACCGCCACCTTTCTATTCCACTGTTCGGATACCTACGTGCACCAGGCAACTATTGCATCTACTCAAAACCCTGACCGATACCCAACCCCAAACGTATCGGCTGTTAAGACCGTAATGAGCAGGAAACCAAGTTTTCGAGTTATTGGTGTATCTCTGCTGAAAGTACCACATGAAAACTCGAACTAGCAAATAAGACAGGTGTCACGTGCCCTGGTGGGTGCTTCCGCTGGCTGTGAAACTTGCGAAGTGCACGATTTTTCTTGGTTACTCGATCGATGTTGTTTTGCCGATGTACACACCCACTGGATTCCGCTCAAAAGTACCCGGATGTACATATGTATAGCAGTGATTGGCCGTCTTCATCCAAACATCGAGGGCGTGCCTGAGACCCTCGGTGAGAGGCGTGGCCGCCATGCAGCTCTTCAATCTCTGTGTTCGTCCGTATGGCAAAACCATCGCTTCATGCTCGATCATTCTTCCGATCTTCGTACTATGCGGCTAATCGACGGGTACGGTCATTTATTTATACGAAAGCACGAAGTTGGCACAGGACGAATATGCCCTCGGTTTTCCAGGAAACGGAGGGCAGACTTAATGGGCTTTTCTTGGCGATCGTTTTCCCGTGAAATTAAAGGAAAAACGACCTATTTTGATTTTGCTCCATGGCATCGTCCATGCCCTGAAGCTTTCTGGAGGTGTTTTTAGCGAGTAACAATATTTAAGATTCCGTTTTTAGAATAACTCATAGATGTTTGCTTCGAAAGCAAACGCAATCTCACAAATCGCTCGAGTCGTTGCCCAGGTGACTGGCTGATAAGTCTCCTTCATTAAATGACAGAGTACACGATGATGTAAAACTTCAATTGATTCTCCTGTCTATTTCCATTCTCTAATGTGACCCCTGCAATGCCGTTTCTTCTACATACGCCTCAAAACCACTGCCAAGAAAAGG